>CM057454.1:1345333054-1346033054 GCA_016271365.2 Neoceratodus forsteri
CATGCAATCTTGAATTCCCCCACTGTTCTTGACTCCACAACCTCCTCAGGAAGGCTGTTCCATGCATCCACAGTAAGTTGTATACTTTCAGACATATTTACATTTGTTTAGCATGCTTCCTGTAGTACTTCTAAACAGCCTGAGCTTTTCAAATTACTTCACCAAGACAGGATTAGTTCCATCAAAAGAAAGCTATCCTAAGGTCCAATTTCAGTGACATGAAGGTTCACTCCCCAACACAAGCTACAGTATAAAACAACTGAAGTTTCATTTTAAAACCCTTTGTGTGTGTCTGTGCTAGCATTAGTAAATGACAATGATTAAAAACACAAGGAAAAATAAGCTTAAAGAGCAGCTGACACCTTCTGGAGAACTTTAACAAAACATAATATTTAGATAAAGTTCTGCTTGTATTTTACATTAGTTCTTTATTCCGCCTCCTTCTCATTATTTATTGCTGAGGCCATCTGCATGAAAACAGGCTTTTTGTTCCTAAAGAGTTCATCTATTTCTGTTGATGTCTACCTACCTGAGGTCATAATGTACTGCTTGTGACATCACAGTTACTATCACACCAACAGATTGTGATGTCACAACAGAGTATTATGACTTGAAGTAGGGGGTAAGCTATAGAAGCAGATTAACTTTAAAGTAACTACACGGGATAAAAGTCATGTATTCATGCACATTTTCTCAGTAATAAATAATGGGGAGGAGAAATACTGAATATATATGAAATGCAAGCATAATTTTACCTAATTATGTTTTTCGAAGTTTTCTTAGAGGCATCATTAGCTCTTTAAGAAAGACATATGTAAATAATGTTAACAGTTTTATAAATATGAATATATATATATATATATATATATAGTTATAGTAAAAAATAGGTTAAACAACAACCTGCCCTAATGTAAGTTAAACATTCACCAGCTGTTACACACAGTGGTGTCAATCACATTTTATAAAGTGTACTAGTCAGATACGTTTTTCCTAAATTCTGTGTACAATAAGTCTGTATTACTCATGAATAGTCAAACTTATACTATCTTAAACATGATATATCTGCAATTATGTAACAAATGACTATTGTATGTGTATATTCAAAATCCAAACCTAACACAGACCCCTTTGTATTTGAGATACTGTTACCCTAATATGTCTATGTATCAACATGTGTCCATATGTACCTAATCTGCTGTTGTATTAAGCAGTTCTATAAATCTAAAATCAAAACAAAACACAACTGACAGCTTCAGCATTTGTTCAGGCACAGTTAAGTTAGGGATCCTTTAGAGGTATGTATATAATTCATAAAAATAAAGGGCATTTCAAACAGCTGCTCATAAGTAATCAATTCCTGTCCCCTTTAATTCAAGTGGTCATTTCTAAAATGTGCAGACATGCATGGGGACCACTTGTATTCAGAGCATGCCACCACTGGCAGCAACCACTTCAAGACTGGTACTACCCCCACCTACTACAATCAGGGGAAACCCAGAAGTAGTCTACCAGCACTGAGATCAATATGGTTAAGGCACATTTACCAGGAATTACTGCTTAGAAAAGAATGAGAAAGTGACTGTGATGATGAGGAAATCTGAGACCAGGTCTCTGTTTTTTTAATAGTCTCCTCCTAAGCGTGATTTTTATGGTTGTCTGGGTTAAGTTCCATAGATGTTTTGCCATCATCAGACTTGTAAAAGAGCACTGTGGAAGCACATAACCAGACTGCTGTCTGATGTTCTGCCCCAGTGCTCCAGCATAGTTTCCAGTGATTCTGTTTATGCAGCCCTTCCCCTCTGTGGGCCACATACACATACCCTCTTCCTGGCGCATTACTTTTCCTTTCCACAAGTGAGGACTTGACAGCCACCATGTGCAACAAGGTGGCACAGACTTAAACTGTGCAGACAGGAGTATCGTTACTCTGTATGTAACCTCCACACCACCTTCGGCCAGTTGGCACCCTCCTTAAAAGAACTACTGACAACTAAGTGGAATATCATTTTCTTTCAGCAAAGCCACACTTATGGTACCACCCCTAGCATTGGAGTGTATACCAGGCTTATTATCTAGCGGATGGGGGGTGGGGGTTCATACTACAATGGACCTTTTTATTTACAACCAGGTCCAGGGGAGAGGATGCTAGGCATATGCTAGACCTAACTGCTGAGGTGCCCTAATAACACTCACACTACAAGGAAAACCCGAAGCTGTAGTTGCCCTTAATCAACCTAATGTTGGGATCCCTCTCTGTTTCTGGCACATAGCCTTGACAATGTCCATTGGACTGCTTCCCCCCTTTTTATTTTTTTCTTTTCCTCACCCCTGTCCCCCCCCACACACCCTTCCATGTAAGTATTTCCTCGGCATGACCAGGGATGTGATTTCTACTATTGTTATACGTTATACGATTGCTATTTACTGCATGTAACTTTATTCCGTAAACCACTGTTATATTGTGTTCTTTTGTTATCTGTATTGCACCTGTGTGTTATCACTGTTGTATCTTACGCTGTAACCATGTCTATATTCCCTGTGACAAGGTGCCTTTGTAAATGAGTCCCTGACTCAAAGGTTGTAAATCTGACTTTCAAAAAAAAAAAATAAAATAAAAAATAAAATACACAGAATGTCCAAAGCAGTAACTGAATTTTGCAGTATAGCTTTATTTAAGATGTTACATAAAGCAAGGGTGGTCCCCAACATGTATATAATTCTAACACAGGCACAATCTCTTTTGCAGAACCCTTTGCTAGGCAGTACCTTTTTCCAGAAAAAAACATATCTGTCTCTCTTCCAAAGTGTATATCTGTGGGATGTGACACGTACTTTAAACATTTTCCACACATTTCCATTTCCAAACAGTATATCTGTGGGATGTGCCGCACACTTTACAATCCTCCTGGTGAATGGTCATTGCCCAGGGAACACTGGTACCCATCCATGAACCAATTAGACCTGCCTGAAACTCCAGATGGCATTCCTCACCCTTTGCCCCAAACAGCCTCTGTCATTCCTTTAGTGTTACACCATATGAGTCTCCAATCCCCAAAGAATTACTAAAGACTCCCAACATTAACTTTAAATTCAGCACATTTGTGTGGAAAGGGATCCTGACTGGTGTGATCTAGGCTTACCTGGGGCACACACACCTCAGACAACTCCCTCAGAGAACAGTCTCAAATTCTGTACTCACAGATTAGATATTCCTTCCTCTCAGTAATGGAAAGAACAAAACACACTTTTCTTTCTCTGGTAGCTTTATTTTGTTTAAAAGTGAGAGGACTTGTAATCAGTAAATATCCCCATATCTTTAAATTTCCTTCCAGCAACCCAGCACACTACACAACACTAAACTTTAAAATTAAGTCATACCACAAATAAAGTAATCAGTCACCAGTTTCCCTCTGCTCTTCCCAGATAGTTAGTAGCAGTGGAGAAAGGAGCTAGTATTTCACTTCCTGAGCTATTGTGACCAGTTGTCTGTTCACTTTCACCTTTGTTGTCTATCACCAGTCCCACATCAGACAAACTCCCTTTGGCAACATTTTTTACTAAATATACCTTTTCATGAAAATCCCTCTGCACAACAACCATGATAAATAATACCACCCACCAACACTAGGACTTGCCCATCGTACCTGCCCTGGCTGAAACGTAGAGGTGCTCTGTAGCTATCCTGGATGGGACTCAAGTAGGGTTTTAAACTGGGCTGTACTCCTAAATTGATTTGCTCTTTTCCTTGTAACTCCGGTGTGATTTTCCTGTGTTTTCCTGTATATTACATTATTTCCTGTGGAAGATTAAATGCTGTATGTTCCTGTATAACCAATGCATGTCTATGAGAAGAACTTCCCTGCAGATGGCTTCAAATCCCTGTAAATGCTAGAATCCCTGTAGAGCTTGGAGCTCTACCTCACCCTACTGGTGGACAAATAACCATCATGACTGTGATGAGGATGCTTTGCAGATGACCATCTATGGGCAGCCTGATCCCTTCTGGGTGCCCTCCTGCATTCTGTCATTCCCTTATGACTGCTGTTGGGCATCCACAGCAATTAATGGGATGCACTAGGAACCTGCCATGGTGTGAGTGAACAGAATAGCTGGGGACAAATAAAATGAAGCTGAGTAGCAAGCAATCTTGTTAAATGTTTATTTAACATTTTCCCACAGTTCCAAATTAAATCTCTCTCTCACACACACACACACACACACACACATTTTGTTACCCTGAATTAGCATTCAAGACTCACCCTGTGGACATCATACAGAATTAATTTTGCCTCTTGGATCTCTCCTCTCTCTTGCTCTCTCCTGAAGCTTGTCTGTAGTATCCTACACTTTGCTGTCTTACTCAGACCACTTATTATCTGGGCTCCAGAATGATAAATAGTTTTTTACAAGCACAAACATGCCTTACATCTAAACAGCCAGACCTGACAATTTTGAGATGCAAAATAGTTTGAAATCTCAAATTGTACAAAGCAGAACTTAACAGTAAAATAATTCCACCAGATTAACCTTTTGAGTGATTTTATGTTAGAGACTTTAAATACTTCTGCAGACACATTAACAGAACCTACAGCTGCATGTCAGTTAGACATGCTGGTGCCAGAAATGGCTCAAACTCTGAATGGGTCATTTGACCTCCCTATGCTTCAATTTCTCCCAGCAGTAACACTGAATATTTTACTCCAATAAACCCCTGCTATCACTTAGACTATTCAGAATTTCTAAGGAAACTTTCATATTAACTGCACCAGATTAAGAAATATCCATAATTTTACTCCTAAAATTGCTCTGTCCCTCATGGAAAAGGTGCTACCCACACAGAGAATATTGTGTAAATTCAGACTCTAAACTTTGTACATGTAAACACAATGTTTTCTGCTGTGTTCTGAACTTGCATTTCCATGTCTGAAGATGTCTCCCTGATAATGCCACTCATTATGAGTGTCCATGTCCCTCATTTCAGTGACAAAACCTTGAAAGGTTTGAAGGAGATCAGCTCCACAATGTGGTCTGTTTGCTGTTTCATTCACTATTCCTGGACCCAGAGTGCTCAGGTATTAATTGTTTACCATGGTAGCTTGTTTTCTGAAGGGTTTATGCACCATTAACAGCATACAGCAAGAGGGAACTACTCTAACATGAGATCATTAGCATTTTGTACGTGGCTGTTTCCTTGAAGGTTATCATATGTTTGCAATCTACAAGTGATTACCACACTGAAGTCACAGTCCAATCATAACCCCCTCCTATGGGGTGGGGCTCCAAGAAAGGGCCAATCATGGCACATGCCCCAGTAAAATCCATTGTGCTCCAGCAGTGATACTTAGCTGGAAACATAGTTTGTTTTTTAAGTCCCCTGCATGCCCTGACACAAGCCCTCTGTGCTCTGCACGTGCCTTGGTCATTCTTAATTCGTGGAGCTAACACTGCACCCCCCGACTAAGGAGTACTTAAATGATATGCTTCACTTTAGTCATACAGAGTACACTGTCACCTTTTTGTTGAACTGGAAGAGAAACCAACAAAGCTGGTTTCACTTTTGGCTGGCATATCACAAGGGGAGACTTTGGTCTTGTGACAAGGCAATGCATGTGGTAAGTTTGGTTAAGTGATTGGTGACACCTGATCCAAGTCTGACCCCAAAATGCTAGCAGACGTAGATACCTGGAAGATCTGTGCATGGCGCTGTATAGTCTAAAAAGCTAAGATGGGGGTGTTGGGAGCTGTAGATTTTTCTTGGGACACTACTGAGAAGTTGGAGCAATACTGTTGTAATAGAGGTACAGTATGTTAACTCTTTGAAAGCAGAATTCCTGTTGCATATTCAAAACCAGAATATGTTGTTAGTTTCCACCCAGGCTGAGTGCACTGCATGTGATTTACCACCTAGATACAGTATTTATGCTCTAAAAACTAAAGCTGTGCTCTCAATAACGATGTGTACTGAGAAATGCTCCATAAATGTAATTGAGGAAAATAGATCCCCCAAAAAATGACTAGCAGTAAAATAGCAAGGAGCCCACAGTGAAAGGGTTAATCATCATCATGTACGCCCCTGGAGTTTGAGTTCAACCACCAGCAATAAATACAGTGGAGCCCACTTTTCAGAACATCGCTTAAGCCACCTATCATTTGAGTATTCCCCTGCCACTTTCCCAGCTCGTACTTTGTTTGCTTTGAAATGTCATCTGGCATTTGTGAAAGCTCACAAGGAATCAAAAGAACCATCTCTTTATTAGGGACTTTTTTAAGTTTTCAGCAATTCTCTTTCTCTCTCTCTCTATTCTAACCAATAATATGCTATAAGAGGAGACAGAGAGAGAGAGAAAAAAAAAAAGAGACAGAGTTTGTATGAAGACATCTGGCAGAACGTAATCTCTGCAGCAGCTCTTGCCAGTGACTTTGTTTAAAGCTTTCAGTGATTTTCTCTCTCTCTATGTCTCATAAGCCACACCACAGTGTAAGAGGAGACAGAGAAAGAGAGAGAGGGAGTTTCTATGAAGACATCTGGCAGATTGTAGTCTCTCCAGTGGAAAAAATAGTGGTGGAACTGGTCTACAAAACAGAGAGAATGGAGTATTTCATTCAGTTGGTATAGTGATTTGCAGTTGTGGAAGGATACACTGAAAACTCCTAAAATTTGAGCTTTGGTATCCCATTTCTCCAGATACAGCAAGACAGCTGTGGGCTCTGCTTACAGCTGTAAAAATGGAGTCAGAAGTATTCAAATTGTTAGAACATTTTCACAAAATGTCACAAATAATTAAATTGTGAAATGATAAATCTCTGTAACTTACAGATTACTTAATAAGGTCTTGCCACATATAGCAGTTTCTAAGACTCACTCTCCCCCACATAAAGGTTATACTTTCAAACTGGACTAGTCAGTCCACACCTGCTTCCATATACAAAGCGAATGACTTCAAACAAAAAAGAAAATGGAGAAACTTTCAGTTTTACAAAACCCACCTTCTGTTAGCAATATGTACATCGACAGCAGAGCCAGGATTAGTTGCTTCTCCATTCTGTTTGCTTGCTTCATTCACTGATTGTAGTGTCAGACTCCTCTGAGCTTCTGAACTGCAACTTACAAATGTAACATTGTATTGTGAGAAAAATTAGAATGCAGAATAAGCAACTTACAAATGTAACATTGTATTGTGAGAAAAAATAGAATGCAAAATAAGCAACTTATAAATGTAACATTGTATTGTGAAAAAATTTAGAATGCAAAATAAGCAACTTATAAATGTAACATTGTATTGTGAGAGAAATTAAATGCAGAATAAGCGACTTACAAATGCAACATTGTATTGTTAGAAATTAGAATGCAGAATAAGCAACTTATAAATGTAACATTGTATTGTGAGAGTAATTAAATACAGTATAAGTGACTTACAAATGCAACATTGTATTGTTAGAAATTAGAATGCAGAATAAGTTATTCACATCAGAATTTAGTCAACAGAAAAGGAACTCTTGTACCACTCCATCTGCTCAAGTGTTCCCTGCTGTTCTACTTTGGCAGACTCTATCTGATCCCTGGTGACTCCCCTTTCCTCTGTTGTAATACACAGCTATGTTTATCCATGCATGCTTGAAGACCCCAACTGTTCTATCCTCCACCCCATTGGCTGGCAGTCCGCTCCAGGAATCTACCACCTCTACAAAAACATATTTCTTCACTTCTCTCTGCAAGTCCCCCCTCCATTTTCATCACATGCCACTGGTCTTGGTGCTGGTCCTCATTTAAAAGCAACTCACTAACAGCACCCTATTCACCCCTGTGATGTACTTGTAGGTCTTGATCATGTCACCTCTCCATCCTCTCTTCCTGGGTTTACATGTTGAAATCCTTTGGTCTCTCCTTGTAGGGTTTCCCTTGCAAACTCTGCACCATTTTAGCTGCCCTTCTCTGGATCATCTCCTCCCAGCAATGTCCTTTCTTATGTTCAGTCTCTAAAACTGGACACAGTTCCTCAGGTGGGGTGTTTCAGGGAGTATTATGGGGGCAGCAACACCTACCTCCTCCTAATAGTGATACCCCTCCCTATGCACCCCAGCATCCCACTGGCCCTGCCAAACTATGCTGCCACCTTTAGGTTCTTTGATATACTAACCCTAAGTTCCTTTCCTTCACAGATTCATGTAAGCAATAATACCCAACAGGGTGGGTGGTATTGTACTATATTGGATCACCCATGTGGTATAATGAGGCCTGTCACAGCAAGCAGAGGGCCTTGTAGCCCCTAGAAGTTCTGGCATTTATTTATTTACATTTTGTTGACCAGGTAAACCCACTGGACCCCTGAAAGCCCTTTTTCAGAAGTGACCAGGAATTAATTACAAAGAATATTCACACAGTGGCAGTTTACAATAGACACAACAATAGGACTATCAATCAGACAATTTACTTAGATTAGTTACAGGGTTACAATATGGTACAAACACTGGCACATATATTTCAGGACCTTTGAGGGGAGAATAGTCAAATCAGAGACACCAGGTTAGACAAGTGGTACCGGGTTCCCTGGTATCTAAAGATAATTTAAGTGGTCTGAAGGACCCTTTGGTTTTTCTCATAGCTTTATAAGAGTCTAGCAAAACAGTGCCCATGCCTGAGGGTATTACTGCATTTTGACAATGAGCACTGAAAAAAAAAGTTTAATTAAAAAAATGGTAATAAAATTAGTTTAAAGTAAGTTTTATAAAAAAACAGTGCCCCCACCCGAATTTTGTTCAAGATAGGGACTTTTGTTCTACTCTCTAGTTTTAAAAAACACAAACAGTCCCTCCTTAGCTGCTCTATAGTACAGCTTGCAGCTCATTAGTAACCTTTTTTATCGACAGAATGGGGCAAAGGCAGTAGCAGTCTGTTTTGCAGGTGATGACTGATTACAAACTGTGGTCCAGTTATCTGTCCATTTAAATTGTGAGTGAACTGCTGGTGCTCACACTCAGCCCTGCTTCAGAGTGTCCTTATGGAGTTGACTGTGATGGATGGAAGGTCTGAATATTTCTACTAATGAAGGGTAGCAGAGTGTGAAGGCGAGAAAAGAAATATATTAAACTAAAAAGTAGATTGCAATTTTGGTGGTGTTATACAAAGTTGCTGGTAGTGGCCAGGCGGGTTGTGAAAGTGGTGGTAGTTGCATAGACAAGCGTAGAGAAGCTAATTTAACATACTTTTTCTCTGCACACTGCTTACTTTAGTTACCTCTCTGTGGTTGTATTAATGGTGGTGTTTCTGTGCTTTGTTGGAGGGACTACTGTTCCATTTTCTGTGGAATTTGTGTGCTTTGTTGTGACGAGGCCCTGAACCATTTGTTGCACTTTACCAGGTTTCACTACCCTTGCAGGGAGATGTGCTGCTGGCGTGCAGTTTGGAAATTAGTGGCCGGCTTTGTTCAGCATGGTACCACATGTAGTGTATGTGCAGTTCAGATTGTTGGGCATCACTGAAAACATTAATTTTTTTTATTGTGGATTTTATAGTTCAGGAATGGTTTTGAGACTGGGGAGAGTAGGGGTCAGGGGCAGGATCTGTGAATTATACCTGTTCAGCCAACCTCCATTAGTGGAGAGACAGAAACCTGGCAGTTGTGCTAAAGTTGCTGTGCCCCATGATATTGTCAATGTGGTCCTTGTCCCAGTACTTTTAAAACCCAGGCTGCTATCTGATAGGTGCCCACCTTGCCAGGCCTATTAGCCAATCAGAGTCTGGAATCCTGTTAGTCTATTTTCTAAAGATTCATAGATATTGACAGCAGATAAGGACCTCCTGGCCCACCCTGTTTTCCCATATATTTCCCTCAATAGTGCTACCAAAGGCACTACTGGGGGGCCATTTTCCACACCCCTCCATTATCCAAGATACCCATGTGTTTATCCCAGGCACACTTAAAACCTATGACTGTATTTGCTCCCACCACCTCTGATGGGAGGCTGTTCCAGCCATCCACCACCCTTTCTGTAAAGAACCTTCTCATGTTTTCCCTGAAACTGCCACTTTCCAATTTCATGTTGTGACCCCTAGACTTAGAACATTGTTTTCTACAGAATGCACTCTCCTCATGTGCCCTGTTTATTCCCTTGAGATATGTTAATGTCTCTATCATATGCCCTGCCTCTTCCTGTCCTCCAGGGAGTACACGTTTAAGTCCTTTAGTCTCTTCTCATAGGTCTTTCAATGGAGGTCTGGCACTATTTTTGGTTTCCCTCCTCTGCACTGTCTCCTTTCTGTCCAATTCCTTTTGAAGATAGGGTCTCCAGAACCTCACACAGTAGTCAAGGTGCGGCCTCACCAATGAAGTATACAGGGGAAGAGTTATCTCCCTCCTTCTACTGGTGATACCCCTCCCTATGCACCCAAGAAACCTAGTATTTTGATACATTTGATTTGGCAGCTGAATGCCAATCTGCTCAGGAGAAGCAGAGCAATCAGGGTCGCTGACATGCTAGCCTCTTGCTTTCAACAGGTGTGCCACTTTTGCCTGAGCAGTCAAAGAGAGTTTTCTAACTTTTAACCAACATTTGAAGCAAGACAGGGTCTGCTGTGGTAGGACTTTAACTCGACACCACCCCCCCTTCCAGTTCAACTTGTGGTGCTGAAATGCAGATACATTTTTTTGCTGCACTGTGTTTTGGTCATGGGAGCCAGAAGTCTGGGCAGTGGAGGAATCTGCTCCTGTGGCTGAACTCCCAGGGTGACCCTGTGGAGGGTTGGTCACTGTAAATTAATTTTCTGCACTTAAGAATTGCAAACCTTACATTGGTTGCAAAAAGCTTTTGTACGTCCTCTCTGAGCTACGCTGCATTTTGCCAAAGCTCTTCTTTGTTCTCAGGATTTGAGAAATGTAAACTGCACTATAGATATCTGTCCTGCTCAGATAAATGTAGAAATTCAATCTTATACAGGGGCAGAATTGTATCTGAGTTTACAAATCATTTTTGTATGTATTGTGTAGGTGTGCTTTTATTTTACATTTTTCAGTTGTTGTTTTTTTACTACATCCAAGGCATAGAGGCACTTACTGTTGGTTATCTCTACATTTGCACTTGTACTTGTACTTGTATCCATTTGTAGGTCCTAAACTTTCCAAACCTTCCAAAATCCCTTTCAAACTAGCAATATCAAGCAATATCCAGGGTTCACATTGACTCCTGTCAGTTGCTACCTGCTAGTTACAAAGAGCTGTTTAATTCTTGCTTAATTTATCTTTCAAGAAATGGACAATTAGTCTCCCCGAGAAACGGTTTGAAGCTAATTGACTGAGCCAGTTAGAGCAGTAGACCAGCAGAACTGGCTGATGGGTTAAAAAAAATCACCACTTACCTTTTAATTAAATATCCTTAGTAAGAGGCACTTGGTGCATCCTTTGTACAATTAGGTCTTTTCACACAGCACAGAGCACTTAACTACGCATGTGCTGCACTCCTTACTTAGATTTGCCATTTACGCAGTAACTTGGAGACTGCAAGCACACGTCTTTTGGAACAAGAGGATAGATACAGAGCTAGTTCTCTTTTAAAGGATAGTAAAAGGAAAAAGATAATACCTGTACTGAAGCAGTCTACATAATTTAATCAATTTGAAGGAAAAGTGAGTAGCGTTTTTAAAACGTTCGAGGAATTTAAGCAGTGGCAATGCAATTGAGTTTTGTGTGTTAGTAAAGGAGCCCTAGCTATAAAAAACAGAATTACATATATCTGCCTTAAACAGTGAGCAGCTTATAGATCTAGTATAAGTGGGTACAAGTTTACTTGAATTGGAACTATAAGTTAAAGATGTATGTTTTGAGTATACATAATATATGTAACCAGTATAACTGGAACAGACCATTGTGGTCTATTGTGATGATTTGCATATGCAGCCCATGATGCTTTGCATTGTGTGGGCATGTGTGATTTTGTATTTTCTTGAAACTTGGCTTCCCAGCCAAATGCCCTTTGGGGTAACCCTTGCCTCAGTGTTTGCACACAGAGGTTCTTTGTCTTTTAAATAGTTTATTTTAATGGGTTCACTACAACATAACCCAGATAGATCATCTTAGGGTAGCTGGTTCATTCTACTGGGGTGTCAAACAGACAAGGCATACTGATGAGTCCTGGTAGGATGAAACACGTGTCTATGTCATCTGTTAGCACCCTTTGCAGACTGTGTGAGAGGCCTTTTGGCACCATGCAATTCTGCTTAAAGTTGAACCAGCATAACATTCTGTGGTGATTTGCATATGCAGCCCATGATGCTTTGCATTGTGTGTGCATGTGTGATTTTGTATTTTATTGTGACTATTAACCACTATCATTTTTCTCTGGTTTTGTTTCCCTTAAATTTATACACAGTGGCCTTTACAGGCTGTTTCAACGATGGAAAACTGTGTCATCTTAAAGGCTGATAGCAGACCACAGTGGGGTACCAGAAGAATATTGACAGTTTCTTAAACCTCAACCTGGCAGAATGCTCAGAAGCAGATGGCAAAAATCTTTACAGTACTTGTGAACTGTTGGACTATTCATTTCAACTACTTTAGGGGACATAGAAGACCATTCCTGGATGTACCAGCACTTCAAGAAAAAGAGGCAGAAACCAGAGACTGGAGACTGTGGATTCAGAATGGATTGAAGACAGAAGCAAGTGAGATGGAGAATTTTGCTAATACTGGTAACTAGGCAGGTTACAGACTGCCTGTTAGATCCCTTAGGTATTCTTTAGGAATGGACACAAATTTTGAGAATTAAATTTATAATCTATAATTTGTGATCAGTGTCCAGTATATAGTCTACACAAATAGTAAAATACATGCACTTGCAATTTTTAGATGGCTGAATATTTGTGGTTTTTGATAGTGAGACTTATTAACGCCTACCTGTTTTTCTCCATTTAAAAAAAGTAAAGAGGAATAGGCATATAAATCCATGATAATTAATATTTAGTATTTGGTATTTTGTACAGTATTTGAATCAGCATCAGTATTCTTCAAACCAGAATTTGCACTGTAATAACTTGAGCACTCTATAACTTATTCTTGTTCTATAAAAGATCCTGGTGATTATTTTGGATCCAAACACCTGTGATATGGGTATTTGGAGACCTAGGGCCAGATATTCAAAGCTCAGCACTTGGCGCAAATCTGTTGCTCTGAACTAGAGCTGAATTTGTACCCAACTGCAATATTCAAAAGGACATTTAGCGCCGGCGCTAGGTCTTAGTGCCAATGCTAAATTATAATGTATGCAGAGGAGGGACTGAGGGGAGGGGCCCTGAATGCCAGCGCAATGGTATATTCAAAAGTATAGCTCCGTGCTACAGGCATTAGTGTGACCTGTACTGCAGCGTTAAATACCGCAGACAAAAAGCTGGTGGTAATGCAGCGGTGCCCCCCCAGCATGATCCCTGACCCCTGGTAGCCCAGATAAGTTGAGCACAGTAATCCTTGGTGTGCTAGTGGTCCCCCCTCCACCCAAGCGCAATCCCCTACCTCCATAGCTGCAGTATTGGAATATTTTCCCTTGTGTGCTAGTGGTCCCCCCCAAGCATGATCTTCAACCCCCAGAAGCCCAGAAATACCTGGTGGCCTAGTGGTCTCCCCACCCAGAAGTGCGCCACCCATTATCCCATACACAGCATATGTATGGTGCTCAGCCCTCTTACCACCATGGCCAGACACCGACTGCAGCATGTATGAGTAGCGCTCATGCATGCTGCAGTCAGTGGCAGGCCGTGGTGGTGAGAGGAGGGCTGAGCCTGTCACTGGTGCCGTACATATGCTGTGATAGAGAAGCATAAAATTAAGAAACAAATTACTTTGAAAGTAGCCCGAATGAAAGTCATGGAGCTGTCACCTCAGAGCATGACTTCTCTTTTACTCAGGTTACTCAGTCCTTAAAACAAATCATTTCTGTGGTTCCATAGCATCCCAAATATCAACAATATGACTTGCTCTGGAGATGTTTGCTTCATTGACCACCAGGTCACAATGCTGTAGTTCCCCAAGAAGTCCTCTATGCCCAAACATACATATATACAGGTTCTGCTTGCATAGATGCATGGATGTGTTGTATGCACTGACTGTGCCTGCTACAGTTCCTGCTGCTTCCAGCCTGTACTTCCATTCTGACCAACAGGGGATGCTGTGGGCATGCCTTGGCCTTCAGCATCCAGCCTGTACTGCCATTCCAACCAAATAGTGGAGCTGTGTGCACCAGCAGTAGCACTGGGCAAAGTGCATGGTAATGTATGCAAAGCATCACATAATGAGATGCAATGTATCTGTTTGCCCACGGATTACCTATGTAGGCTCATTTGCATGGGAGCTTTGAATATAGCTTCTGTTTGTCACGGGCTAACCAGTTTGTACCAGGCTAATGTGTTAGCACTGTGCAATCAGGTTAGCCACGGGCAAACCTCCCCTCAGCATAGCATAGTTCTGCAGTGTGTGGCTTGCATTGTTATTTGCAGTAGCTGTGAGACATCTCTGTACAATCACACACAATGTTCTCCACCTGTAACAGTGGCTTGCCCCAGAGTCTAATGAACTGCAGTTGCAGTGCGCACCATCCCTATTGCTATATTCAGTGCTGTCTTTTTCCTGGGCTATTTTTGCCCTGCACTCCTGGCCCTGTTTGCCCAACTTCCTTTGCTTGCTATATTCAGTTGGTTTTGCACTGGGCTATTCCTTTTGAATATAGCTTGCTTTTTGCTCCAGGCTAAGTGTGCCCACCGGGCAGTGCTAATTTAAGCCCGGGGCAAAGTTTTGAATATCTGACCCCTGATATCTAACTTAATGTATTGTGTTATTTGTGTTAATGCCTGCATTGAAAATTTGGAGACCAAATCTTTAACTGAATTAATTGTGTCAATTGTATTAATGCTTGCATTAACAACTTGGTCGGATTAACACAGCTAACCATAAAGGTACTAGATGTAATCAGTTTGAAGCATGTATTGATTCATTGATGGAAAAAGCCTGTTGACTGTTTTTATAATGAATCAGGTGGCTTCTATTCCTAGTGGAATCTGAAATATATGTGTTTTTCCACTAATAAATAGAGAATTGCTTCATAAATCTTAATAACAGCTAACAACAGCTAGAAATGCATCATAAGACCTAAGGTCATATTAAATTTAAGAATTGTAAAAGAAAAATGGGTAATGCTTAGAGCAGATTAATCTACTCCCCTAAGAGAATAGAACAGTTATCTACAAACCTGAAAAAAGTCAAGGATGAAAGAAAAGATTAAAATCAATCCTGAGTTAGGGAAGGGGAAGACACTCCAAAACAGTTAAAATATTGATTGTTTTAAAGAAATCAGAACATGTAGAAAATGGGAGTTCTATTCCAAAACTGAAGAAGGGGAATAATCCAACGGAAATAGTTGTTACTGGTAAATGTGTTAGCAAGACACATTTTTTACATTCCCTGAATTTGGAAAATCCCATTGCAGAATCAATTTCAATAAAACCTATGGCATGAGTAGCTTGATAGATAATTCCATAAATGTTCAAACCCATCAAAGCTCTGACTCTGAGTTTAATTCTAACTCAGATAGCCCTCCTTTTTTGAAGCATCACCTAGAGGAACAAGTCAGTGCTCTCCAAATGAGTTCCAGGAAAATATAGTCAAACCTAGACAAGAGTGATTAACTTTAAATCCCCCAAAAGCAAGGGTGTTTGCTGATAATTTAAAAACTCAAGAGAAGGGAAGTATGAAATCACTTAAATCTGATAACATAACTCAGGTCTTATGAGCTCTTGACCACATATTACAAAGCATAAAACAATTGATTTCAAGTGAGGAGGGTTTTAGGAGGGATGAAACCTTGGAGATGGATGCAAGTGTGGGAGGGAAACAATCCCACAATGGTTCTTCATCTTCATCTTTGTTATTTTCTCCAGTAACACCCTCCCTTTGGAAGAATTGAAAGAGGTTAGTAATTGCCCAATACAAAATAAGGAAATAATATATAATAAAGAATTCTTTAACATCAAAGGTGATTTCTCCTCAAATACAGCACTTTTGCCACAAATATTAGAGATGATAAAGAACCGATATTATGCTATTATAATAATATTGGAAAATATGTGGGCACTAAAAGAGGAACTATCAAATCTAAGAGGAGACATAGCCTATAATTGAGCCATTCTAGATTATTTAAACAGTAAAAGAGTTAATAAAAACTCTGATTACATTCTTCTAGGGGAAACAATATCACCACTAAAAGATTTAGAAATAAAGAACTATATAGCAGTACAGGTGAATTTGCCTCCACCTTAAAGTTATGGAATCTATTACAAAATAAAATGGTTAACGATAAATGTAAATAGGAAAATGCAACTGAAATATGGTAGAAGGAATGAAGTGCAGTTAAGACAAGGAAAAGGTAGGAACCAACAAATTCAAAAGAAAATAAAAATAATTTGAAAAATAAGAATCTTCATAAAATTAAAAATAACAGCAAAAATCTACCTAAAAAAGGCAAAAGAAAAAATCTTTTAGAAACAACAATAACATGGAATTATTAAAAGATGCTAACCATATATAAATCAATCCTCTTACACCTAACAAAATTAAAGAAAGTGAATTTTATTTCGGTAGAAAATAGGCAAATCTTAAAACCTCAGAAGGATACATTACAAAAGCAACATCAGAATAAAGAAATGTTGAATAGTAGACATATGAGGCTATATGTCTCAACAGAGGGGAGGCCAAGGGTGATACCTATAAATCCCAAAGTGTAGTGCCTAGATTATTCGACAGAGAAGTCAATAAATGTACTGACAAGTCAAAGCAAAAGACCAAAGAGCACCTGATTGAAATAGATGGAGTAAATAGATTAGTTAATGAGACCCCAGTTAAAATGACTGAGTGGACTGTACAATTATTACATATCTCAGATGATATTAATGATATTTTCATAATGATACCTCAAAATTTGGCATATAAAGACTGTGCCTTACTTTACTGTAAAAGATACAATGTGGTCCAAAAGGTTTGGGATATGGAAAAATAATTGCAATATAAGGATATTTACATGCTCCCTCCTCAATTAGTACCTGTATTGAAACATGATGAGCCTAAGGAACAACAAGAAGTATCTAGGGATAATTTATGTTTGGAAAAAAATAAAAATGTGATTTCGAACTTCAACAAAACCTTGAGTGCCAAATGGGAAAATAAGACATTGTCATTATTTGGATGAGAAGTTACTAAAGGTCAACCAACAGGATTGTTAAAAAGAGATACTGTATAGCAACCTTTCTATCTTGTGCCTTAAACATGGACATTAGTAGACATTATATTCAATATATTCATCTACATCCAGAAATTTCTAAATCCCCACAGGTTGACATAACATTTTAATCAAGTAAACTTGCAACTTTCATCTTGGGAGTCTTGTATACCTTAAATCCTTACTTGATTTATTTAACAAATGTCAACTCACTTTCCAATGAAAGGGGTACAGGAAGTGATAGTAACACCCAGAAAAAAAAAACATGATGACAACAAGAAGATAGAGCTGAAAGAACTATCATTATTATCCTGGAGCATAGAGGGTTTGACAATTAAACTAGAAGATGAAGAGTTTAAGAAATTTGTAATGAAATAAGATATAATTTGTCTCCAAGAAACCTGTCTATTAGATGAGGGTTCCCCACTGTTCCATGGATATTCAGAGCATGTTGTACCTAGTATTAAGCAGAAGAAAAATTGTAGACCCAAAGTAGGGCTGGCAACATTTATTAAAATAATATTAAACTTTAATATTACTTAGATAGAAGTATGTTTTCAAAACCTCAGGGTCCTTAAATTAGTAAATGATAATACTGAATTAATATTGATTAACATTTATGTTTCACCAAAAGACATAACAACTAAAAATGATTACTGGGAACAATTCAAATTAACCATAGAAGATATAGTAGAAAAAAAAATGAATAACATTAATCAGTTATGCTGGGAGATGGTAATGCCAGGTATAAGGATGATAGTTCTTTACTGACACAACAAAAAGACCTGTTAAAAGGAATCAATATCATTAATACCAAATTAAATTATTGATGCAATTCAAAGGATAAAGTAATTACTAAGAATAGAAAGATGCTAATTGAAATTATGTCACATCGGGATTTTTGTTTGTTCAGTGGAAGAACAATAAGTGATCCAGATGGAGACTATACCTTACTTGGCCAACTGATTCTTCAGTCATTGATTTATTTTGGGGAAATTTAGAATCCATTAGTCCTGTTCAGAACCTGAAAGTTATCTTGCACCTGGAATCTCCTCATTTACCGGTTCAGTCAATCTGGCACTTTGACATTATAGATATTTTATCTAAGGAAGTCTCACATCTACATGAAATGGAGATAAACTCCAGAAGAATAAGATGACAACGCTCGACTATAACACACTCTTCAGAAATACTGAACTCTGATTATTTGAGTAATTTAAGAAGTAGTCTCTTAAAGCCAGAAATTGACAGTAACACAATTAATAATTGGGAACATATTTGTTGTTATATTAAGCCATTTTGTATCAAAACTCATAAAACAACATATATGGTTTAACAATAAATGTAAAATAACTAAGAAAATTAAATGGATTGATTAGACAACATAAGAAAAAACAGCAATAAGGCTAATAATAACATAATAAGTAAAGCTAGAAATCAAAAGGAAATTGGTTGAGGAAGAGAAAACAATTCAAATGAAAATGTTGGATAAACTAAAAGAGCCAATAATTAAGAAAGATGTCAGACTATTCCGGTTATTGGTAATTCAGGGTTATGCCAAATATACTATTAAGTTAGAGGAAGCAGTAACACCGTTAATTTGGGAACAACATTTTAATACCCTATACTTTTCACAATTGGTAGAAGATTGTAAATTTTTTATTAATAACAAAGGGAGTAGAAGTTTGCCAAAATCGATATATATATCGGTAGTCAAGAAATTATTGCTGCAACAGACAAGATAACAGCTATCAATGCCCCCAGTCCTGATAACATATTAACTGATATCTTTAAATCTTTTAAGGAATGGTGGTGCCCAATACTGCATACATTATTTAATCATTGTGGCAAGGTGGATATTTGTTGGAAAGTTATAAGTGGAGTACAGTGTGTCAAACATTCAAGAAAAGGGAAAATAAACAACCCAAGTGTGTATCTCCATATTAGCTTACTTGACTCTTCTCAAAATAATTTCACCAGAATTTTAAACCATATACTGCAATGGGCAGAGGAGAATAATCTAATTTCAGAATTCCAAAATGGATTTAGAACTAAACAATCAACAATTCAACACTGCTATGTATTACAGCATTTAATTTGGAAATATGTAGAAATTAAAAAAATCAAAATTATACTGCTGCTTTGTCAGTCTGAAAGCAGCATTCAATATGACTAGCAGAAAATTACTCTGCAATAAACTTGAAAGGTATGACACAGACCCTGAAATTTTAAATATCCTTGCAAGACTACACAATGAAATGTGGCATAGAGTCAAGTTTGATCAATAAAGGAATTTAACTTCTAATATTAAAAATAGCCCAGGGGTTCAACAAGGTTGCATTTTGGCACCACTTTTGTTCAACCTATATATCAACACAATACTAATGAAAATTGGTAATTTGGATTATAATTCCCCATCTATACTCTCAACAAAGGTACCGTGTTCAGTGGACGCAGATGGCATTGTTCTGATATCCACTTCTTTACCTGTATTGCAACATAAACTAACTAATTTTTCTGATCTATGTAAACAACCTAAATTAATGATAAACTAATGATAAACAAAGATAAAACCAATTTGGTTATTTTTGGTAGTAAAAGTAAAGCAATGCCATCACTATACATTGATAAAAATAGAATAAACACGTCTTCCTTTTATGACTATCTTGGGTTAAGATTTTCACAAAATCTATCGTGAACTCCTCAAATAAAAATAATGAAGCAACAATTAACAACATAATTCAGAGCATTTAAGATTGGACAGGGATCAATTAAAGGCCTGTTAAAGGTAATAAATGTCAAGATAAGAACTATAATTTCGTATGCAAATGAAATCTGGATTAACTCAAATATGAAACCTTCAGAAACTGAAATAAACACAATGTACAGCTACATTTTAAAAAGTGCAACAATCAGTCCCAGCTGAAATACTGAAATAGTGAAGAAAGAATTAGGGTGATATTCAATTACAATAATGGCAATGGAAAGAAAAATAATATTTTGAACTTGTTTCTTCTTCAGGAAAATAAATTACATAGAATGTGCCTTGAGGAAGAAATTGCATACAATCATATGAATTTCACCTCAAGCACGATCAAAACCATCAAATACTATATTTTGCCAATGGGTTTGAGACATTTGCTTTATGAAATATATACCACTACTCTGGTAGAAATATCTGAAAAGGTGAAAAAGAGACTATGAGATATAATAATTAAGCAGGATCAGGAAAAGAAATGAGTAGGTTGAAACATTATAGATGGTACAAAATTATAAAAACAAAACATAATTTGAAACCATATTTGATTACTCTAACCAACCAGGATGAACGGAGAATTATAACTTGATACCGCTTTATATTATATATAGTTAATTACATTCTGTATGACCAGAAAAGATCTGGAATAATTGACTCAAAATGTAAGTGCAAGTACGGAGTGGAAGATGATCTCAAACATACAGTATTACAGTGTCCACTGAATGAACCAAAAAGCAAAAGATGGCTGGTCCTGCATTGGCCACCCTTAGTCTCCCCTCTGAAGAGATAATAATTTTCTTATTTTCCTCAAATGATGTGTGCATGCTTACATTGTTGTATAAATATTTACAGTCTATCAGGTTATAGGCATGAATTAATAACTTTGTGCTGTTGAATATTATAATTTATGACCAGCACATACTAGAAATTCCTGTTTATATTACCAGATAAAGTAAGGACATTTTAATTGGTAAAAGTATAAAATGATAAACATATTGGGGTTCAGTATGACTTGGAAGCAATAAAGTGCAATGTTAATTGTATTGTGCAATATTTTTATAAATGTTTTGTTTTTTATATATATGTACTGTTTTAAAAATTGTAAAGACTAAACGTCGAACAATAAACCATTTACCTACCTTACTAATGAGGAGGCAGTATAACATAGTGGGTTAAGACTCTATGCAGCAGATCTGGAGACCTAAGTTTGAATCTCACAGCTGCATAGGTGCATACTGTGTGATCCTGAGGGAGTCACTTAACTTCCTTGTGCACCCAGGTCACATCTGGAAACAAGCTTCATCTTAGTGTGCTACTCCTGGTTAAACAATTTCCCCTTACCTTACATACCTACCTTTGCATTTGGTTAGCCTTTTCCGCTGCCTTCCCACACTGCTTTGTCACCTTGTGGTCATTGGTTATGATGATTCCCAGGTCTCTCTCTTGCTGTGTAACCTCTAGTATCTCTCGCCAAAGTGTGTGCTCAACCCCCGGGTTCCTGTGTCCCAAGTGCATAACCTTGCACTTCTTTTTATTGAATCAAAGTCGCCACCTTCTTGACTACTCTTCTAACTTTAATAGGTCTACCCTCATTCATTCCTCCATCCTCTGTGTGTCCATCCTGATGCAGATCATTGTTTCATCTGGAAACAGGCTTACCCTTCCTCCCAGTCCCTCTAGTGTAAATATTGAAGTGCACAGGGCCCAGCACCAACTCCTGTGGTACCCCACTAGTCACCCTCCCCTCCACACAGTGCACCCCATTTACCACCACTCTTTGGCTCCTGTCCCTAAGCCTGTTTTCCACCAATTTTACTATTTTAGGCCCCACCTCCAGGCTGCTTAGTTTAGTTAACAGCCTTTTGTTCAGGATGGTGTCGAAGGGCTTCCTGAAATCCAGATAGGCCATGTCCACTGCCCCGCCCTGGTCCACTACCCTGTTTACTTCACTGAAAAAATCTATCAGGTTGGTCTGACAGGACCTCCCCCAATGAACACATCTTGTGGCTGGTCTTGCAACCTGCAGTCCTCGATATATTCAACAATTCTTTCCTTTAGGGGTGATTCTATTACCTTGACAACTACTGATATCAGGCTAACCAACCTGTAATTTTCTGGCTCCTCCCTACTACGCTCTTTGTGGAGCAGGACGACATCAGCCCTCTTCCTGTCAACCCGTACCTCACCAGTTTCCTGAGACCTGTTGAACACTGCTGGCAGAAGCTCAATCAGTACCTCTCTGATCTCCCTCAGCAGCCTGGAGTGCACTACATCAGGGCCCATGGCCATGTCTACATTTAGCTTGGACAATTCCCTCAGGACTCTTTACACAATGAAGGGGCTAGTGTCTAGGGGCTAGTGTCTCTCTCTCTCTCTCCCTTCATGCTATTGTTGCATATTTCAGGCCTATTTCCTCACCCTCCATGAAGACAGACAGGATGTATTTGTTCAATATGTTGGCCTTCTGACTATCTTCCTTCACAGTGGCCCCCCCTCCCCAGAATCCTAATTATTCCTCCCCTGGCCTTCCTTATTTCCCCAATGTATCTGAAAAAGGTTTTATCCCCCCCCCAGACTGGCTTAGCTATCCTTTCTTCTGTTGTTGCTTTTGCCCTCCTTCCTTCCTTCCCCATCTTCCTTTGACTCTCCTGGTTAAGTTTTCCTATCTGCCACCTTTTGTGTTTTTTTGCACTGTCTAAAGGCTGTTTTCTTTGCCCTCACTCTTCCTGCTACCTCTTGAGTGAATCAAAGTGGCCTCCTATTTCAAATGCCCTTGCTGACTTGTCAAGGACAAAGTCTTGTAGCTGTTTCAATCCCCCACCCACTATTCTTCTATACTTCCTAGTTCCTGCAACCCTTTCAGGGTGTCCCTGATCCTTACTGCCATTTTTTTTAAATCAGTGCTCCTAAAGTTCAAGACCCTCTTTGTTGTGTAGCTTACCTTTACCCCAGTCTTTACCCTAAACCACACCACCTGGACGTCACTGGTCCTGAGGTGGTCCTCCACAGTGACATTGGTCACACTGCCCCCATTGGTCAGAACTAGGTCCAGTGTCACCCACTCCTGAGTGGGTTCCCTTACCAGTTGTTTGAGTACTGCCCCCTGCAGGGATTCCAGAACATCCCTAATCCTCATTGTTGTTGCAGCTGGGAGACTCCAGTCCATGTCTAGAATACTGAAGTCCCCCAATAGCAGAAGCTCTCCCTCTTGAGCCATCCTTTAGATCACTTGCATCAACTCACTATAAACTTCCCCCTGAGCCGGAGGTCTGTATACCACCCCTGCTCAAATAATGGCCCCTTTCCTTTTCTCAAGGGTGACCCACAGGACATCTGCTGCCCCTGTTCCCTCTGTAGCTCAATAGTCTTTATGTGGTCCCATACATAAAGCACCACCCCTCCCCTTTCCTTCTGACTCTATTTATTGTGCATAGATTAAACCTCGGAATGACCATGTCTCATCACTAGTTTTCAATATGCCAGGTCTCCGTTATGGCAGAAATGTCCTAGTCCCCTCCCACCATGGTGGTTTCCAAGTCAGTAATCTTTTTGTACACACTATGAGTGTTCACACTCATGATCCTCCACCTGCTCCCCTTTTCCTTCCCTTGTTCCACCTTACATAACTCATTATTCCCTGGGTGGCCATTTTGTATCAGGAGAATCAACTGATGGTTTGGACTTCATACATAACCATTGAGTACAATGAGTTAATCCCTGCCTTCATTAGTGGAGGAGAGTCTGCTAGGTTCCCACTTTCTTTGCTAACCTCCTCCCCCTGTTAGTTTTAATGACAAATCTCATCCATGCATCTCCTTAGTTTCTCCTTGAATGCCTTATACCCTCCTCATTTAGGTGAATCTTTACCTTAGCATGCAGTCCCTCCTGTGCCCATTTGTTCCCTCATTCCCCAATGCATTTGAACCCCTCACACAAATCACTTAGACAATTGTTAAATTCCACTATCCTCCCATTTCTCACCGTACTGGCTCTGTGAACTGGCAGTACCTCAGATAATGTTAGTGAGGTCATAGAGCCCTTGTAGCACCCAGTGAGATCCTTAAATCTCTGCTGCACTACCCTGACCTCATTTCCTGATAGGCCATTTGTCCCCAGATGGACAATCACATGAGTTTTTTTTGGTCCCCTACTTATCTTATTTATTTCCTGATGCTAGGCTCTGCCCTTCCCACTTCCATTCTTGGCATAAAGATAACCACTCTTCTTCTGTTTGGGTCCCACTTCCTACATGGGGTCTGCAAGAGAAGCCATATGAGGAGAGACTAAAGGAGCTTAATATGTATACCCTTGAGGAAAGGAGGGAGAGGGGGAACATGATAGAAATGTTTAAGTACCTCAGTGGAATCAACAAAGCCCAAGAGGGTAGCATCTTTCAGAAAAAGAGATGTGCAAGAACAAGGGGACACACTTTGAAGATAGAGGGGGGACAGTTCAGGGGCAATGTGAGGAAGTATTTTTTCACAGAGAGGGTGGTGGACGCATGGAACAGCCTTCCTGAGGAGGTTGTGGGGTCTAAAACTGTGGGAGAATTCAAGAATGCATGGGACAGATATAAGGCAATTTTTGTGGGGGGTAGGAAGAAATAGGCTGTTGGTTAAATAGGATCTGCAGCTTATCCTCTAGGTAGGGAAATGGGTAGACTAGGTGGGCCAAGCGGTCCTTATCTGCCATCAAAGTCTATGTTTCTATGTTCCCCAGTGAATACCCTTGATGATAGAGTTCCACAGGACTATCACCTATTCTGCTCCTCCTTACTGGGTAGTATCTTCCCTGCCTTTTTTTTTTAATCAGTAGTTTTTATTTTCTCAAACAAAACAAAAATTAAATACAATACAGGATAACCCCAATTTTCCAAATTGCATGGGGGACATCAAAATTATTTGGATAATCGGGGGTTCGGATAACTGGAATTTGTGAAATTGACCTGATGCAAACAAGGTAGATGTGCAATGAAAAAATGTGGATGCCATTTGTGGTACAAACATTTAATTTAATAGCAAGTAATAACACTCTAAAAAGTACATCAGTGCAACATTTAAATACACTTTGGTATATACTGTTATGCTCTGCATCACACTAAACAATTTAGATATTACGGTCTGTTATTTTGATTTGTTTAACTGCTCTACAGCCTGCAATCTTAGTTTCTGTAGCAGCAGTGTGTTTAGGTAGTCAGCTGAAGCCTGGCTTTCTAGCCACATGATACACCTGTTGAATGCCTTAATCACCTCGCTTGCTGTCGGTACCTGCATGTTCCCGGTCTGATCACCTGCATCATCCTCCTCTTCGTCCATGGCAGCTTCCATGACCTTGGATGTGTTTTGGGCTATGGCAATGATGTCTGCATCATTCAGTTCCCCATACTCATCATCCGAACACTGCAGAACACGAAACTTTTGTTTGATCAGGAGAACACATCTTTTGCGATTTGCTGCCATGACCGAGTCAGCCTTAATGAGCTGCTGACTGCCGCAAGTGAGAATGCTTTTTGTGGCTGTTGACAATGATGTTAAATGGTGTTAAATGGGTTGATAATGATCTGCTGGAGCAAGCAGGAAGGTTGTTAAGCATCACAAGCATCACAAGAAATAGAGGAACACCGACGCCAGTGAACTTACTGTTTATCAACTCAGTGGACACGGCACAGTTTCGGTTAATCCAGAGATTTGAATAACTGAGTTTCGGATAACTGGGATTATACTGTACAGTACATAAAGCATATAATCATTGCAGAGTAATATTATGGACACTGTTATTAGTACTTTTCACTTATAACAACCTTCCTCCAGACTCAGTTATAGAGATAGATAACCAGATGAAATAGATTAAGACAATATAAACTACTAAAAACCTTTTTATATACATATCGACATATAACAGGATTTTGTGTCACTGGCACACTAACAGCAGCTAGATGCAAGGGTTAAATTTCTGCTTCTGTCTAATAATTATCTTTAACTAAAGAGAGGAAGGGAGACCATACTCTTTCAAAAGCATGTAGTTTGCTGGCAGCAATTGACACAACTCTTTCATTGCAGGCCAGAATCCCCAAGTTATTCATCCATTTCCTTCCAGAGGGAGAGATGGGGGACTTCCAGTATGAAAGCAGGAACCTCTTTAGGGAAATTGCAGCTGATAACACCCAGTATGTTTTCAAGTTGCACAGAAGGGGTACCTCTGTGTCTATACTTGAAGTAAAGAACTTGGCTGAATAGGGCAACCCATAATTTGTTCCTTTTCACTCATGTTGTGTACCTCAAATGAAATATTCCTAATAGTAGGACATTCCCAGAGCACATGGACTAGATTTGCATACTTAACCAAGGACCTCCAGCAAGGCCCATCCTGTAGATAACCTGTTTCCTCCAAATGTCTAGGAGAGTAGTAATAATTGTGGAGAATCTTAAACTGGATTGCACCTCTCCACAGCTCATAAAGGTGTTTCTCCAGGTTCTTGACCATTCCTCATCTGACAGCATCTCTCCCTTTTCAGTTTCCCACTTTGCTTTTGATGCTTGCAGAGGTTAAAAAATATCTTCCTGCTTGTCCCTTGTGATTCAGCCTCCTTCTCCTTTTGTTCTTGGTGTCACTTCTCTCTCCCATTCTTTCCTTTGCCTCCTCCAATTCCCCTTCCACTGCTCACCCATGCAATCCCTTGCAACCTCCCTCCCCCTTTGAACTTCTCTATTTATTTATCTGTTGAAATGCTTCACCATGAAGGCACACTGAACAAGTTGCTCATCTCCTGGTGCGACCTGGAGGGGTACAATTGGATGAAGAATTAGACATACAGCTTAACATTTAAAATATACAAGAAATTAAACATTCAATTACATTTGTAACAATACATATGGTTAAAAAATATAAATAATCATACAGTCGCATTTGTAACATAACATACAATAAAATATAACACACCGAAGAAATATGCATTTAATTACAAGTGGCATATCTGAAGATTCTGATTCTTCCAATCTGTGTACCCTTTATTTCACCCTCCCCCAACTCTGCTTTCCTCACCCATGCTTTTGAGATACCCTATCTCCGCCCATGCCCCTGGCCTTTTTTCTCCCATCACCATCCCTTGGTTTTGCCTCTCACCTGTGATCCCTTTAGCCTCTATGTCCTGCAGTTTCAGTCCATGATCCCTCCAAAACTGTAAGCCTTTTAATACCAGCCCTTTATCAAAATCTTCCCGTGCCAACTTCCTTCAATGTGTGCCACTGACTTGCTACACTTTCCTTCCCCCCTTACCTTTCTCCTTACTTCCTGCCACTCCCCGTCCTAGTATATATTTGTCTATGTGGGGCCTCTGCACATATACCCCCTTGCATTCCCTGATTATCTCCCTTGCTTTAGCCTCCCATCTGGCCCACATCTTTTCTCTCCTCTTCCTTCCCCCATTTTCCCTTCCCCTCCACACCACCATGCCCCTCTCTCCATGTCTCATTTTAAGCAGGTGATCTCTGTCATTAACCATCCCAGATTTCTGCATATCTGGAATCTCCCTGCTCTCCACATCATGTCAAGGCATCCTGGTGCCCCACATCTGTTAACAATTTACTACTATTCTCCTTCCCTTCTGACCCATGTGCCTTCTCCCTTGATTCCCTCTGCCCCATGCCTCCCATCTACCCCTTATATTGTACTTCCTGCCTGGTTCCCACATCTTCTCTGGATCTTTGTATCCATTTTTGATAAGCCCTTGGCTCTAGTGGTATACTTGTTACACCTGGGTTATGCCCCTATCGTCCCAGATACACCTTACATAAACCTCACTCTGTATTCTTGGTCTACTGTACTGTGATACTGCTATTTTACACTAACATGTAGATATAGGCACTGATCATACAAGCATGAGTGCCAGCAATGTGCTTTGCTGCTAATATATGTTAATATTTATCATGCATGTTTCATTATACCTCACTATAATACATTTATTTAGATTATGCTTGTCTTTCATATATATTCCATATATAATCTACCTAATCACTGATAATATGACTCTGAGGGATCATCAGTGATTATTGTATACTTATATTCTCATATAATTATATGTAGTGTGTGTTTCACACTCAAGCAGATATGCCATGCAATAGAATCCTGTCAGCAGTTCTCTTTGTCTCTAAGCAAGCTGACGGAGAGAGAAAGCCTTTGTTATGTCTCTATGTTTTATACTGTATGTAAGCAAGAAATGCCACATGTAGTTTGAACCAGTCAGTATTTCTTTTGTCTAAGTTATAATGCTAATGGAAGCATATTCTGTCTCATATGATACTCATTAGTAATTCTGTCTCCTAAGTCATCATCCAATGGAGAATGACTTTGGACCAATACATATTGTTTCTCATATCTGTTACTATGTAGTAATCTCTGTTGCTGTGCTGTTATCTGTAGTATACAGTTGTCTCCAACCAACTGTATGTAGTCTCTAGACATGACTAGTTCGGCTCTAGTAGATTAGTACTCTCTGGCAGACAGCTGGAGCGAGGGGAGAGCAAACAAGATCTTAGACAACCTAAGATCTACAGTCCTGGAGATTATGTATATTATTCAGAAGAAGTGAGAAACCCATCTCCCTTGTGATTTTCTTTGTCACATGCATGGCGTAAGTAGAATAATAAACTTTATTAGTACTCCTTGCTTGTTTACGAATGTTTCTTGGCAGAGTCTGAGACACAAGAATCTGTATTATTGTTATTTACCCTACACACAAAAAGTGTTTAGATTACATAAATGGTGACTGTGGTAGGACTCTGGATGTTTGCCAAGTTTCATTTTAATTGCCTCTGTAAATTAAAACATTGGGCAATAAGTCCTCAGTAACAGGCAACTGAAAGTGTTTCCTGTTTAAATTTTTTGGTCTGTTGTGCATTCCACAGTGCAGACAAAACAATCTCTTGGCAGATATTCAGTCTCTGTGTAATGAGTTGTTTTATTTTTTTTCCAATTCTTTCTCTGTGGGAACACAGTTGTAAAGGGATCCAAAACAGACATATAAACTGCTTTCTTGTGGATTCAAATCCTAATGGGGATATACTCATATAGGAGTCCACATACTCCAAATGGTGTTTGTGTCCTGTTACGAACTTTGGTTGCAAACAAAGTTTTTGATCCACAGACAGCTAAGGGTTTCTTATCTTATATGACATGTCTAAATATATCAGTATTGAGTTGAGGCTGGATGTCTTTAAACACCAAACTGCTTATGGTGGTAGGTGTGGTTTTGCTGAGGTAGCAGAATCCAATGGTAGTCCTTTAAGAGATGTCATTGCCCATTGTGGGGAATTGAAAAATGGTACCAATGATCCTGAAAGATTATCAATTGCAACATTGTTTAATTGTTTTGATGCTGTTCTAAACAAAATATCTGTTTTGGAATCTGAGTATTTTGCTTGCAAAATGGAGAATGCTGCTCTCAAGCAGGAAATGTGTTTGAAATAGGCTTCTCATACAGCGACGATAACTGGACTACGATCTGAGCTGCAATCTCAATGTGTAGTAAAAGAGTCTCTCTTTAATGAGAGAAGCAGCCATGACCTGCATGCCTTAAGAGATAATGCTGAAAAGGCAAAACTTGTTATAAAAAAAGTTTTTCAAACAAATGGTTTTCTGGCTAGTAACACTGATTCCTTACATTTTGAAAACAAGGAACTTAGAGATAAGTCTGAAGTAATTACTGAAAGAGGCAATGTGCTGGTATTTCAACACCACACCTTGACTGAACAGTGTGATTCAGTACATTTTAATTACAGAAGACTTGAAATGAATGTTTTCAATATAAATCATGACAGTTTCTGTAGATAAAAAGCATGTTTTACAAGATGTGATTGTCTTGCAATCTGAAAACAACGCATTTTATAACGTGCTAACTCCTGTATCTGAGTTAGAATGAAGGAGTAAAAAGTCAGATATGGTGAACTTGTGCTGTCAGCCAGAGATATTAGGCAGGGCATACACTAATGCCCAAAGACCTTGCTTCTTCTCATGTTTTGCTTTCTGTATTCTGTGGGTGGACTAGAGCAAAGAGCTAGCCCTTTGTTTTTCTGTGATTCATAAATGGAGAACTGTTAGTGTCTCAAAATGGTGGACACATGGCATCAGATTGCATCCCCATACCATCCCCAAGATGGCCGCTTATTGTCATGTGATATGGTCACATGACACAGTACCCCATGATGCCCATGAGGTAATTCAAAATGGCCCACCACCACATCACAGAGATTCAATCCTGCAGTCACAGGGACCTGTGATTGCTGCCATAACCAAACAACACATACCGGAGTTTTTTGGCATGATTAATAATGTTATCAGTAACACTAGTGTTTCTGAGTGACAGAAGATTCTCATTAAAAATGATGTTGACATACTTTTGAATAAGGTTGATATGCAATCTGTCATGAAGTCAGTGTCTGACACTGCAGAAGAAACTTCTGCTTGCAGTGTTTACGGTATTACGGTGTCCTTGGATAAAGAACACATTGTAGTTAATTACATGAAATGTCTGTTTTTCCTATGCAATTTAACATCAGCTTTTCCTGAGAAGACTGAACATACTGCTTTTCCTATGCAGTGCATTAATACCTTAAGCTGTAACATTAAAAACAATGTTGCTACCATCCGGCAACCTTCCAGTGGGGAAACCCACTTTACATTTGATGGGGGAGGGGACAATCCTGATTCTGAAAATCCTGTGGCTATGGTATTTTCAGCATCACGGCCACATTGGGGGGGAGGGTTACAGGTTTGATTTCTGAACCTGAGCTGACAACTGTCCTAGTACTATTTTCTCCAGCCCTGATGGTTTACTGAACCATAATCCATAGCTGGAGAACTATGTGCAGCTTACTGTAACCTTTTTTCCACTGTGTAGGCACTCTTGATAGTGCCAGCACTGCCTGCACATGATGCAGAACCCTCCATCAGTGACACCTGGATCATCCTATATTGTGGCTGCAATAGTAGGCACAAGCCAGGAAAAATCTGTTATTCCTAGTACATGATAGATATGAGCACTCCTTTGCAAGAGGTGCCAAGGCTTCCTAATAGTGATATTGTTGTCTTTTCTTTTGGGATTGGTCATAGCCCTCCCATTGGTTAATCCAACACAGCTTTAGGGCATTATTTTGAAGCTGCCACATCAGATAAACTAGTCTCAGCAGTTTTAGCCCAAACATACAATGGACAATATCAGACCCATTGCTTATGTATCTCTAGATGCTTGTCCCAGTGGAGCTGAAATACAACCTTTGTGAAAGGAATCTTTGGCTACATACTGGGCAGGTGAGATACTTATGTACATCACTGGATATGCAATCCATTGTGCTGTATTCCAATCATTTGCCAACTAACGTTCTGTTGTCAGACAGAGTAAAAGAAGACTGGCTCCAATGTCAGACTTATACACTGGTCTTTCATTTTACATGATTATGACATCACTGTCCTTCCTATCAAGCTTATATCCATGTTGGCCCATGTCCTACAATTTTGCCAGAAGAGACCCATGATTGTTCGTTTCAACCCCTGACCTACCTGTCCCAGGGACCCTTTCTGACAGAAGCTCTCAGAAAGTGTTAAAAGTCACCACTGTGTGTCATGTTTGACTGATGACTCAGCCACACATACTAATGAGGGTCAGATAGCAGGGTTTGGAATTATTTTACATTCTGGTGATGACAGAGTGTGCATGGCTAGTAATTGCATTCATCGTGATATGTATTATTCATAGGCAATGTTAAAACACGCCTGGCAAATAAAATGAAAAACAGGGAGGCGAGGAGTCTCCTAATTACCACAAATATTTGTGGATGGTTTAGAGAGCTGGAACATCCTTGAGAAAGGCACAGCTTGTGTTAAGAAAGGAATAAAAATATGTTTCCTTACATAAAATGATACCAGCACTACATTAGAAGGTTAAGTGTTGCAGTCTGACAAAATGGCATTGATCTAAAAGACTGCAGATACAATGTTTTTATTACAGTTTCTAATTCGGTCTGTTTCTCTCTAAATGGAATTTCTTTGGCAGAGGACAAACTTCTGTTCCAATTCTCTGATATTACCTCTGAGATATACAGTGACTTGCTTGTGTACTTCACATCAACCTAACCATTTAAATACATACTGTACATTCATAAGGTTCGAGCATATTGTAAAATGTGAACGTTATGCTTCATAAAAAGGACCCTCATTTGAGGGCAGTGTATAGGTTCCTTAATAAAGAAACTGGGGAATAACTTCCAGAAATAACTTTTATAAGGCAGTGAAAATGACATTCACCTATCCAGTGATGGCCTACTAATTTGGAACGTCACTGCTTAACACTCATGAAAAGTTATGGGTAATTCCTGAACACCTGAGAGTAGATTTTATCTACTGTACCAAGTACATGATACTCCAACTGGTGGACACCAGTGAATCAGTAAAAACCCTAGACAGACTGAAATCCTCTGTCTGATGGCCACACATGAGAAATGATGTAGAACACTAAATTAGTAACTATTTGATCTGTGAACAGAACAATGCTATACCAGCTAGGAAAATAGATTGTTATCCCAAAGTTAATAAGGCCCCTGGAACAATATCCAGATTGACTACACTGGCATTATGCCAACCACTAAGAACAATTAGTTTGCACTAGTGATCACCAACCTATTTTCCAAACAGTTTAAAGCTATCCCAAAACAGAACAACACAAAGTGACTGCAAATGTCTTGGTAAACCAGCTATTTACCAGGTAGGGTTTTACCCCAAAGGTAAATTCTGATTACAGGGATCCAGCTTTATAGCCAAAGTAATGTAGAAAATTCTGGATTTGTTATGGGCAAAACAAAAATTTCATATCCCTTACAACCCACAGTCATCAGGACAGGTGGAATGAGCTAACAAGCAGATCAAAGGTATGTTATAGTAAACTTGTTCAGAAAACCCAAAAGGACTGGAATTCATTATGTTTGCCTTTACTCCTTATGGCAATAAGAGGGACACCCTCTGCAGGTACACAGCGTACCCCATTTTTGAAATCATTATCGGACAGTTCATGAGACTCCCAGAACATTTACTTCTGGTCCTGTGTACTGCCACTGTTGATGGAGCATCAGTAGATAAATATGTTAAATATCTCGAACAAGAAATCCAAAAGGTATACTTGTTTGCTGCACAATGTATGGGCAAGGCCCAACAACAGGCCTTATCCCATTGTAAACAAACTCAGTCCAGCAGTCTACCAAGTTAAATTGTCTCACTATAACAGTCATTGATAAATGGCTACATGACAATCAAATGAGCCTGTTTAAAAGAGATTAAATTACTTTCCCATACCCCAGTGTGAAGAATAATACTAAACTATGTTTTTCTTTTCTCTTTTCTTTTAGGTTCCAGAGAGAGAGAGAGAGACAGATGCTTGCTTTTATGCTTATTATTCTTTTTAAAAGTATGAGTCTTCTTAGAAGCCCAAACTGCACATTGTATTGCAGATAAGAACCAGTGACCTAATCCTAAACAGATTGTTGAGGCAGAATACCTCATAAGCCCTCATGATTTAATTGCATCCTGCAGAATTCACACTAAAGTCCTAAAAGACATGTTCATTGTCCAGAAGGGTAGTGAGGCCCTACTGAAAGTTATGAGCATTGCTTTGGATCACTTCTAGCAGCTAGACTTGATCTGGACTCCTGTTTACATTTTAGTGATAATCAGGAATTTTGCCTCCACATTTTTCTGGCAATAAAAGTCATTGGACCTTAAGGTTTTTACCCTATGATGCTTCTTAATTTGTGACACTTAATATTGAGTGCCAAAAATAGAACCCTGGCCCACCCAGTGTGGTCTACCAGCCACTTCTAAATCAGGTACCCTAGTTAACAATGTGTGGCTCATGCACATCCCAGTGATTTTAAATCTCACCTTTTAAACTTGAAATGATTTGTTTTATGTTTCACAACAAACATTTCCCACATATTTTTGTTTTAAATAGTGATGTTATTAGATACCCTGGCAGTATACCAGGAACTCATCAATAACTCCTTATTCAGGGACTGATAGCACCACACATACACACACACACACAGGATTTTCACATCCTGATTGCTAGTGGTACATCTTATGACTGTAAACCTATCCAAACAGACTAGGCATTTTGGTTTTGTTTTGTTTTTGTTTAAAAAAAAAACACAACGACACATGTTTAAACTCAGGCCTACTTGGCTCTAACATATCTATTTGAAATAGGGCTAATATAGCCATTATTCAAGCACATATGTTAAAGGTTCATGATAGTATGAAATTTAATAGCATACGCCCCCCCCCATTGCATGGTATACATGATTTTGCTCATTAAGAATAATTTGCATTTACAATATTAAGGATATTGTGAAGGGGTTTGACCTGACAAATGTTCTTTTTAATAAATTAATTTCTGCTCACAATAAGGAAGCAGATGAGCATCACATAGCTAGGACAATCTTTTGCACTGCCTACAGCTACTATGTTTTTACAACCCTATGGTTATCTCTTCTGGGATCTGGAATTAGGACATATCCTTGATCTCATACATGACAGATGTGTGGGTCAATGGCATTGCCACATTTTGCACTTCTATTGCATGTGTTAACAAATGTTTATTTGAAGCTAGCACTATTTCTTTGTCAATGGCAAGGAACCTTGGATACTTCACCACACACACCAGTATTGCTACATGTTTCAAACCGTATTCCTGCACAATCCAGGAAGCCATGTTTGTGACTTTCACAGTGTCATTGCTGCATTTTCATCTGGCAACATCCATCTCTGATCGTCTGACAACTGTCCAGTCTATTGGTCAACTTGATGGGAACTTTTATCATGAAAAGGTTGAAACTACTGCCTTTGCTTGTTTACCATGAGGTCTTGGGATCATGACTGACTCTGAACATTGATTGTCATACCTGAAAGGAACATCACCTTTTATGCAGATATGACATCTTCCAACTTGTATTACTAACTTGAATACAGGCTAAAATTGAAATTAGGCTTCCCTTGTGAACTTTCAAATAAACTGTATGCAGTCCAGCCAATTAAGATTCTACAATCAAGCTCATTGTTATGCATACTATGAAGCTAGTCTGGGGTAGGGGTAATCCCTTAACTCAGCAAGAAGACTCTTCTTCATTTGATCTACAATCAAGAAATCCATTTTCTTCACTGCTTGTTTTCCAAGCCCGGCTGGCACCTCATACAAACTGAGTACTGTCATAAATGTTTGCACTTTGTGCAGCCGTGTGAGCATCTTCAACTGAACACTGTTGCTATTCCATTGTGAAACTCAATGTACAATCTAATGCACCCCCTACTGAGGCTTCTGAAAATACTGTTGTTTCCTGAACATTTTGATCTATCTTTGGAAAATCTGAATGCATCGAATTTGAACTATGAATCTTCATCTAACAGTTGAAGAAATCCTGGACTTATCCCTGGAACTGTTCATAGTTTATGCCTTGTGGACATTGACATTTAGTGTCCTGCTCAACTTACCAACTGAAAAATGCCATCTCCAAAGTGGTATATTCTGCTGATGTGGAACACTGTGTGGTGACCAGCTATACATTCTTCTGATATAGACTAAATGTTATGCAAAGTGAACTTTTCTAACTTCTATTTTTCCTCCCAAAACAGGTAATAGGTTATATGGTAATCACACCTGTTCCCATCCTGGAAGCAGATAACATTAAGTCTAGTCCTAACTAGCTGGATGCTCTACCTCAATTTTTAATTGTTTTTAATATCCATATAGGCAACTTAAGTTTATCTCTTCAATTTCTGCCCAATAGGACAGATACACACCTGATACTTATCAGTATTTACTGATTGTTTTGATATTGGAAAACCCCATTGTGAAGTTTTATTCCAAATGTTTATAGTAATACAAGGTTTACTAACATTTTCCGTATAATTACATTTTGTTGTTTAAGGAAAGCCCTGAAATACCTGTGTGATTTGTTAATATTCCTCTATCAGGAAGCAAGGGACATTTTGTCTGACACTGTCCTAACTGGTCATCACGTGACATGACGTGAGCAAGATGGCGGCTGTGCTGTGCCGCGGTCTCTAAGCATACTATGCTGCTTCCGAAATTTTACATTTTATTTTTAGCATTCTATTCCCATGTAGTAGCACTGTGTGATTGGTTTCTAGTTTATTTTTACTTCGTTCTGTTTGAGTTCATGTTTATTCTTATTTTTTATCCTACATCTGACTTCAGTCTGTCCCAGGCAGTGGAGAGTCAATTTTTGCCACAGCAGCTTATCTGGCATTCCGGTTCTCACCATTCCGTTAAGTGCCAGCATCCATCTAGGATAGTAGCAGTCCTTTTCTGGTCTGGAGAGGACTGGCATCTGGAGTTGGGGTTGAAGCTTTATTGTTGTGTGGCACTGTGCAGTGGAGCGGAAGAGTGGAATGGAGGAGTATGGTCATAACAGAGGACTGTGGAGCTGTTTGTGGAGCTGTTTGTTCTGAGGTCTCTGTGCCTTCTGGATTTATCTGCTTGTGAGTGGGGACCTGATCTACTAGTGCACGAGATACATGCTCAGTTCCCTTTTCTTGGAGAGGAGGAGAGTATGGTGAAGTAATGAACTGAGACTTTTTCAGGGTTTCCTGTCAGTGGCCAGTGGGCTGTGCTTCGGGAACCTGTCCTCTTGAAGGTGGTGGGCTGGGAGGCTGCTGCTACTTGGCAGCGGGCCTCCTGGCACTTCTGATCCACACTGTGACAGCTGGAGAGCTTCCCAGGTGGTGGTAAGGTCCGAGGTGAGGTGGGTGTTCCTGGGGTGAGTCCCTGGTGTGGGCATTGGTTCCCCTGGCTCGTTTCCTCTTTTTGATCTATCCTTGGATGACTACATCAAAGTAAGACCTCTGCTTTTATTAAAATCATTTACGCTGCTTGCTGCCTAATTTTTCTAGTGGTGGAGATGATTCCGGTGGGGTTTCTCGAAGGGTACAGTTTGGGGTGTGATCTTTCATGGTGGTGAGAGCCCATGAAGGATTGCAAACTTTGGTACTGTACTTTTGGTAACTGTACCTGGATCTGCCTACCACGGTACATCACTTTGTTTTGGAGGGTCTCCTGCCTGTACTTAGTCCACCTGGGTGGTGAGAGTCCCTTGGGGGGCTTGAATTGGTGGAGCGCCTCTGGGAATTTTGACTTAATTTTAAATTGTGTTTTATCAGTTGTTGGATCCATGGAGTGAGAGTCCGTGGCCCCATATTTGGACAATTTGGCTGTGGAAGGTGGCAGCTCCACGGTCCTAAAATTCCCTTGGAATTCATATGGACTGAATGTTGTTGTTAATTAATTATTGTTTTTTTTTTGTTTGTTTATTTAGGTTTTTTGATTTTGTAGCTTAATTTATGTTAAGTAGATTTGTGTTTGTTAAGTTTTGTTTTATTTATGGTTTAATTTCTTTTTTCTGAGTTTTTTAATTGATTTTTGAGCTTTGTGTTGTGTTCTGATTTTATATTTACTACAGGGAGTTTAGATATTAGTGTCATTGGCTCCATGCTTGTGGTTGATGATATATATTGTTATCCACCCCTGTCATGACTATTCATTCACTGTTCTTCAAACCCTCTGCCTTTCTTTTCCCTCCCATTGCTTTTCCCTGTTTACCAACACTGTAGGGCCTTGCGAATTGCTCATAGGAGGTTGTGGAGGGGCAGGGGATATGAACAGTGGAGGATGGATGAGGGGGTGCTCCCATTGGAGTGGTCAAGTCCTGAAGATGCCCTGGGGTGAAATGGAGTGCTGAACATGGGCCTTCCTGTTTGGTCTCCACACCAAAGGTCACCACCTCTGCAAATGGTGGGCAGGTGGTTGGGGCATCCCAGGAGTCCTATCCAACATGGGTGGTGTTGTGCAATGCCAGGTCCGTTGTGAACAAGACTGCCATTGTAGCAGACTTGGTGGGCATGGTGGACCTGACCTGCATCACTGAAACCTGGCTGGATAGCAATGCTGGCCCAGTACTTGAGGCAGCAGTTCCAGCTGGGTATTCAGTGATACACCACCTGAGACCGGATCACAGGGGTGGAGGGTTGTGGTCTGTTTCAAGACCAAACTGGATCTCACTAGTGTTCCAGTTGAGGAGACCAGATCCTTCAAATGTGTCATAGTGGCAGGTGGGTGCTATAGGATGTCACTCGTTTATTGTCCACCCAGTGACGAGAAGCTATTCCTTAAGGAAGTGGTGGACTTCATCATCGACCTGGTATTTGGGTCACCCAGGTTGATGGTGCTGGGTGACTTTAATGCCTAGATTGACAAAGAACTCTCACAATTTGGTCAGCACTTCCTCCAATTGATGTGTTCATTGGGCGTCTCACAGGTGGTTACCTCAGCCACTCATAAACATGACCATTCCCTGGATCTGGTCTTCCTGCTGGGGATGGAGGCCTCTGATGTGGGGGTGGAACCTGTTGGATGATCTGACCATCACAGTGTGAGATTCAATTTCCTCACCCCTCTGCATAGGCCAACCCCTGTGGAGATGGTCAAGTACTGCCATTTACGGGATGTAACTCCTGAAGGCCTAACTGCGGTACTTGACCTATCAGAATTTCCTGGGATGAGCTCAAATCCTGAAGCTTTGGTTCTAGCCTATAATAAGGCCATTACCACTGCTTTGGATTCTATTGCTTCCACCCATGTACATCCTTTCTCCCTTCGCCCTCGATCCCCCTGGTTTGACCGGGATCTGAGAGAGATGCGGCAACTAGGATGCAGGTTGGAGAGGTGTTGGAGGAAATCTGGCTTAGATTCTGACCATCTTAGACTCCTAGAGCATTATAAACTCTATTAGTCAGCAACTACTCATAAGAAGGCAGTATTCCTGTCCGGAGAAATTGCTGCTGTACAGAACCGACCAGCCCAGCTCTTTTGAACCATAGACAGGCTGTGCAACCCATCCTGTCTACAGGTTCATCGAGCCTTTTCACAAATGCAGTGTGAGGAGCTTGCTCGATTCTTTGCAGATAAGGTGGTTGACATCAGGGCCGAGACTCGCACTGCACTCTCTATGGGAGTTGCAGTGGACCAGCCTGCAGCTACAAGCCCTCCGTTTGCCTGGAGTTCCTTTGAAAGGCTGTAAATCAAAGATGTTATGAGGATTGTCCAGGGTATGCGCACCACATGCTGTAGTTTAGATCTGGGCCACACTGCCCTGATTATGGGCTGTGGGGAGGTTATCATCCCAGTTCTAGCTAGGATAGTCTGGTGCTCCTTAGACACTGGTGAATATCCCTGCTCCCTGAAGGAAGTGGTGGTGACACCAGTTTTGAAAAAGGCTTCTCTGGACCCAGACTCCCTAGCCAACTACAGACCTATCTCGGACCTCCCCTTTGTGGGGAAGGTAATTGAGAAAGTGGTGGCAGCTCAGTTAGACAACCATCTGTCCATCCATAACATCTATGACCCTCTTCAATCAGGTTTTTGAAAGAGGCGTAGCACTGAGACTGTGCTGGTTCGGGTGCTCAATGATCTCCTGATGGCGAAAGACCAGAAAAAATGGTCCATTTTGGTCCTACTGGATTCGTCAGCAGCATTTGACACCGTAGACCATGGGGTGCTGCTTGAGAGCCTGAGATGCATCTGTGGGTTGTCGGGTTTGGTACACAGATGGTTTACTTCCTTCCTCACAGGTAGAACTCAGAGGATGGTATCAGGGATATTTTCCTCTGATCCTACTTCTCTGTCATGTGGGGTGCCTCAGGGCTTTGTGCTGTCCCCCATGTTGTTTGTGGTGTACATGCTTCCCCTCGGAGACATTGTAAGACGATATGGGCTGGAGTTTCATTGCTGTGCCAATGATACCCAACTCTGTCTTTTGCTCCTGACCAGAATAGAATGCTCTTAGTGTTTAACAACTGTCTCAGCGAGATCCAGGGTTGGATGAGATCCAGCTGGTTGAAGTTGAATTCTGGGAAGACGGAGGTGATGGTAATAGATCCTGGCCACCGGATTGAGGGGTTGGGGGCAAATCAAACCTCAGGTTTATTCCTTAGGGATGTTGAGCTCCCTGCCTCCAAACGGGTGCATGACCTAGGGGCGATCCTTGATGATCAGCTGACACTGCGTGCGCAGGTGTCGATGGTTGTTAAGGTATTCTTTTACCATCTAAGGTACATCACTAGGATCAAGCACCTTGTTCCATCCAGCTACCTGCCCACGCTGATCCATGCCTTCGTGACCTCATGTTTGGACTATTGCAATTCCCTTTACTTTGGGCTTCCTGGGGTTGATATCCGCCACTTGCAGCTAGTGCAGAACTCAGTGGCCCGGTTGTTAAAGGGGACTTCTTATTCTTCCCATATTACACCGGTGCTGCGGGATCTGCACTGGCTGCTGGTTCAGTGGCAGTTCACCTTTATAGTCAGATTACTGACATCTAAAGCCCTACACGATCTGGGCCCTGACTACCTGAAAGATCTTCTGGTTCCTTACCTTCTGATGTGACCACTCCGCTTAGCCAATGAGGGGTTGCTAGAGATTCCCGAGGGCAGTCTTAAAATCTTCTGGCACCCGAGTTTTTATGTTCGCGGCACCGACCCTCTGGAATTCTCTACCCCGTTGGATTAGAGAGCGCATGACAGTGGAGGATTTTAAAAAGAGGATTAAAATCCTTTTTATGGAAAAAGGCCTTTGGAGATGATATGGACACTGACTGATGTTGTGTATTTTAATCTTGATTTTAATTGTCTGATGATGTTTCATATGTTGTTATTCTATTGTAATGCTCCTTGATTTTAGAAAGGTGCAATAGAAATAAAGATTATTATTATTATTATCATGCTTGTGCCTTGGGCCTGTAGATGAATGGTGCCTAACCTCCGTCTTTTTGTTGTGTTGCAACTTTTGCAATTAGGGCAACAAAGAGAGGACTGTTACACCTGGGTTATACCCCATCATCACACATACACCTTACATAAACCTCACACTGTATTCTTGGTCAATTGTACTGTGATACTGCTATTTTGCACTAACATGTAGATATAGGCACTGCTCATATAAGCATGAGTGCCAGGAATGTGCTTTGCTGCTAATATATGCTAATATTTATCATGCATGTTTCATTATACCTCACTATAAAACATTTATCTAGACTATGTTTGTCTTTCAGAGATATTCCATATATAATCTACCTAATCACTGATATGATGACTCTGAGGGATCATAGGTGATTATTGTTTACTTATATTCTCGTATAATTATATGTGGTGTGTGTTTTACACTCAGGCAGATATGCCATGTAATAGAATCCTGTCAGCAGTTTTCTTTGTCTCTAGGCAAGCTGATGGAGAGAGAGAAAGCCTTTGTTATGTCTCAATGTTTTATACTGTATGTAAGCAAGAAATGCCACATGTAGTTTGAACCAGTCAGCATTTCTTTTGTCTAAGCTATAATGCTAATGGAAGCATATTCTGTCCCATATGATATGAAAACAATACGACACAACAGGGTGTGGGTTGTTGATTGATAACAACACACCCCGGTGTGTTGTTAGGCATGAGACACTTGCGCTGAGTGACTACAGCAGCTGGGCAGTGCTCTTATCAATCAACAACCCACACCCTGAAGTGTCTTATCGCTCTGATAAAATGGGTAACAACTATTTCTATAAGAATTAAACAAAACTCTGAACACATTATTAAAGATTTAATAATAGTATGTTATTTTATTTAAATATGGTGAAAAATAGTCCCCAGACCTAGGCAGAGGAGTGGTAAAATTGATTGAATAATAACTCACTGAAAAATGCTAAAACAGTGAGTTGGGGGGACAGCAATGTATTATTTGAGCAGTTTGGGTCTGCCTCTGTAACTGTGTTTTCCCACCTTTTCTTTTCATTTATAAAGTATTACTGTATTGCCTACTTTCTTCATTCTGTTTTTTTCTCTGTTTTCCCTCATTCAAGACACAGAATGTTTATCATGGAATGCTTACCATGGAATACAGGGATTCAAAATTCTGCTCAGTTCCTCTGGTAGAATGTTACTCTCCCAACATACTGTGCACACAGACAACAAAGGCCTGTTTAGAGCCAGTGACTCATCTCACTGTCAATGCAAGCAGAAGAGATTTCCCCAAATGAGCAGGTAAAGACAGTAGGGGGATTTTCACTGTTAGTAAAGAAACTGTTGTAATGAAAACTATAAACAATACTTAATGTTTCTAATTTGTTTATGTGTGTAAACGTTTACTTAATTTGTTTTATTTTTTATTTAAGGTAGTTTTATTTTTAGGGCCCAGTTGAAGGTTTTTACAGTGTAAAGGTTGCAGCCATGTTTGTGATGGAAGATCAGTTCTGGTTGCAGAAGGACTGATGGAGGATATCAGTTTCTCAATGATATTGCTGCCCTTTCTCCTATGGAGGTTAAGGTATTAGGAAAGTAGTGCTACCTTTCAGTTTGTTGACAGGTAAGGACACACCTTTTGACCAATCAGGGTGAAGGATTTCTTTTACCCATTTTAAAATCATTAGTAATTCTGTCTCCTATGTCATCATCCAGTGGAGAATGACTTAGGACCAATACATATTGTTTCTCAAATCTGTAACTATGTTGTAATCTCTGTTGCTGTTCTGTTATCTGTAGTATATAGTTGTCTCCAACCAACTGTACATAGGCTCTCGACAGTACTAGTTCAGCTCTAGAAGATTAGTACTCTCTGTCAGAGAGCTGGAATGGGGGAGAGCAAACATGGTCTTAGACAACCTAAGATCTACAGTTCTGGAGATTATGTATATTATTCAGGAGAAGTGGCGAGAAACCCATCTCCCTTGTGATTTTCTTTGTCACATGCTTGGCATAAGTAGTATCATAAACTTTATTAGTACTCCTTGCTTATTTATGAATGTTTCTTGGCAGACTCCAAGACACAAGAATCTGTATTATTATTATTATTTACCCTACACACCAAGAGTGTTTAGATTACATACTCAGACTACCAAACCAAAAACCCAGAGTCGAAAGCCAAAACCCAACTCTGCCCCATCTAAATCAGTTACACTGTGATAGTACTCAGTACCCTATTTGGATCCTATCCAGCAAATAATAAAGTTTCAGCTTTGCAATACTAGAACACAGCAGTGAGGATAACTAGTCTCAGTGGTTTAATACAATACTAGAACACAGCAGTAAGGCTAACTAGTCTCAATGGTTTAATGCAATACTAGAACACAGCAGTGAGTATAACTAGTCTCAGTGATTTAATGCAAAACTAGAACACAGCAGTGAGTATAACTAGTCTCAGTGGTTTAATGCAATACTAGAACACAGCAGTGAGTATAACTAGTCGCAGTGATTTAATGCAATACCAGAACACAGCAGTGATGATAACTAGTTGCAGTGATTTAATGCAATACTAGAACACAGCAGTGAGGATAACTAGTCTCAGTGGTTTAATGCAATACTTGAACATTGCAGTCTCCTTTTTAGGGCAGCAGTGTGTGAAGCCCTGCAGATCTCTTGCTTTCAAAAAAGGGACTTTGTGCATTCCTTCTCACCGAACATATTGGAGTTACACCACAGTCCCCTGCGAGGTAGCAGCACATGAATAACTATGCTGTCTTATGGCACTACTCCTCCTGTCACCTGCAAGGTGAAACATAAATATTGCCTGAAAAAGGCCAACATTTGTCTAGTGTATTTACCCAGTCAACAAAAACTAAATAAATAAAATAAATCAAAAGATTTTCTGGTCCTTGAGGAAAAGTGTGTGGCCGGGTATGCTAATATCCCAGGTGTGGTTATCAGAGAACTATGTTTCGGTGATTGCTACCTAATCAACTTGTTCCTCTGCTATAATTGGTGGAAAGCTCAGGGATTTTCTTTGAAAGGCTGCACGCATTGATGCACATTGCCTTCCACTCCTGAACTATTGAACCACCAGGGTGGTTATTTTGCTGATGTTGAGGAAGAATCCTGGGGGCTTTGTTTTTTATATGTTTTGTGCAGCTTTGTGGGCTGAGATACTGCCAGACAGAAAAATGATACCTGGTGTTTCTGTTGGAACTCTGACCTGTTCCTGCACCCGATTGGTTCAGAGGGACTGTTTTTTTTATTTATTTATTTAAACTTTTGTTTACCAGGTAAGAATTATGAGCCAAGGCCCATAACATGATATAGTCAAGTTATTAGGTACAAACAATTACAATACAATACAGTACAATCATTGAGAATACAAAAAACAGTTGCAATACAACATGTAAGAAAACAATACAATAGTATAGTTAATAACAATCACATTTCAACATTCCTAGAAACTACTGTTCAACAGTCAATTTAAAAGATTCCTGGCTAACTACATGCTGCAGCAGAGAGGGTAATTTATTCCAACATACTGGTCCAAAAGGTTAATAAACAAATTATCCAGCCTAGGAGTGAGTCCCAGGGTCATAGCCTGGGTACGACATTGGCTGGACAACAGGATGCAGAGGGTAATAGTAAATTGAATCCACAGTGAAGAAAGGGGGGGTAACAGTGGGGTACTACAAGGTTCAGTACTGGGGCCCATCCTTTTTAATGTCTTTATAAGTGATATTGCAGAGGGGCTAGAAGGAAAAGTATGTCTCTTTGCAGATGACACAAAGATCTGCAACAGGGTTAATACACAAGTTGTGGTGGAAGGATGAAAAGGGACTTGGCAAGGTTGGAGGAATGGTCAAATGTATGACAGCTTAGATTCAATGCAAAGAAGCGGAAAGTATTGCATCTGGGAAACAAAAACCCAGGGGAAAGGTACACCATGAGGCGAGATATTGATAACAACAAAAATGGAAAGGGACCTGAGAGTAGTTATATTAGATGACCTAAAGGTGGGCAAGCAATGTGAGAAGGCAGTAAGGAGTGCTGGGGGATACTGGGATGCCTAGGGAGAGGCATCACCAGTAGAAAACAGGAAGTTGTTATCCCTCTGTACAGACAGTTGGTGAGACCCCATCTGGAGTACTGTGTGCAGTTCTGGAGACCCCATCTCTGCAAAGACATAGACAGAGTGGAGGCTGTCCAGAAGAGGGCAACTAAAATGGTGCAGGGTCTGCACCAGAAGACATATGAAGAAACACTAAAGGAGCTTAATATGTATACCCTTGAGGAAAGAAAGGAGAGAGGGGACATGATAGAAACTTTCAAGTACCTCAAGGGAATCAACAGAGTCCAAGAGGGTAGCATATTTCAAAAAAAGAGATGTGCAAGAACAAGGGGGTACAATTTGAAGATAGAGGGGACAGCTCAGAGGTAATGTGAAAAGTATTTTTTCACGGAGAGGGTTGTGAATGCATGGAACAACCTCCCTGAGGAAGATCATGGAGTCAAGAACAGTGGGGGAATTCAAGAATGCATGGGACAGACATAAGGCAGTCCTAGTGGGGGTAGGAAGAAGTAAGCTGTTGGTTAACTAGGATCTGCAGCTTATCTGTTAGGTAGGAAAATGGGCAGACTAGGTGGGCCAAGCGGTCCTTATCTGCCATCAAATTCCATGTTTCTAAATTGTTATTTTTCTGTACAGACAGTTGGTGAGACCCCATCTGGAATGCTGCAAGCAGTTCTGGATACCCCATCTCTGCAAAGACATAGACATGGTAGAGGCTGTCCAGAGGAGGGCAACCAAAATGGTGCAGGGTCTGCACGAGAAGACATGCAAAGAGAGACTAAAGGAGCTTAATATGTATACCCTCAAGGAAAGGAGGGAGAGGGGGACATGATAGAAACGTTCATGTACCTCAAGGGAATCAACAAAGTCCAAGATAGTAGCATCTTTCAGAAAAAGAGATATGCAAGAACAAGGGGACACAATTTGAAGACAGAGTGGGGACAGCTCAAAGGTAATGTGAGGAAGTATTTTTTCATGGATGGGGTAGTGGATGCATGGAACAGGCTTCCTGAAAAGGTCATGGAGTCAAAAACAGTGGGGGAATTCAAGAATGCATGGGACAGACATAAGGCAAATCTAGAGGGGGGTAGGAGGAAGTAGGCTGTTGGTTAAACTAGGATCTGTAGCTTATCCATTAGGTAGGGGAAAAGAACAGACTAGGTGGGCCGAGTGCATCCTTATCTGCCATCAAATTCTATGTTTCCATGGAGTCTAGACTCATATGACTTGTGGTGGAGGCCCTGCACCATCTTTGTGGCACTTCTCTTTTATTTTATGACTGACACCAATGTGGTCAAGTTTTTTGATCAGCCGCCTGTGTGGGATGATGTCAAAGGCCTTGCTGAAGTCCAGGTACACCGTGTCTACTGCTCCTTCCTGGCTCACTGCTTTGGTCACCCAATCAAAGAATTCAGTCAGGTTAGTTTGGCATAATCTACCTGCTGTATATATGTGTTGTTTGGGGTCAAGTTTTTCTGCTTCTTTTAGGAAGTCTGCTATCTTTTCTTTAAGTAGTGTCTCTATGATTTTACCCACCACTGAGGTCAAACTTACTGGGTGGTAGTTTCCTGTATCCTGCCTGCTGCCACTTTTAGGCAAGGTACCACAGTAGCCCTTTTCCAGTCAAGTGGCACCTTGTCGCTTTCCAGAGAATCATTGTATAGCTCAGCTAATGGTGCAGCTATTTCTTCTTGAAGTTCTCTCAGTATTCTTTGGTGAATACCATCCAGTTTCACACCAATACTTTTGTTGTTTCCTAAGCCTAATACTGGTGTTGTATTTAACCACCAATGGCCTGGTTGTATTTTGCTAACTATGCTGGTGATATACAGTATTTTACACCAATGTTGCTGCTGTATTTTATGACCAGTGCTGGAGCTGTATTGATCAACAGTGATGGTGTTGTGCTTTACATTAGTGCTGGTGTTGTGTTTTACATCAATGTTCATGTTGTATTTTACAACCAATGCTGGTGTTGTATTTTATACCTGTGCTACTGTTGTATTTTACAGGTATGTTGGTGTTGTATTTTGCTCCACTGCTGGTGTTGTACTTTACAACAGTGTTGGTGTTATATTTTGTAACCAGTGCTGGTGTTGTATTTTTCACCAGTGTTAGCGTTGCTTTTAACAACAAACAAGGACAAACTGTATAGGACATCTTCACTGCTGATCACTGTTTCTGCTATTTGACAACGCCGCAGAGGCTGTACCCACACTGTAACTATATCACTTGTACTAATATCAATATCCTAGCTACTACATGTATAGGTCAACAGTCACCCTGGCGATTATATGTAAATACTTTGTTTGAAATGTGATGTCTCACTAATGTACTGATCTCTGTTCCTGTGATATGACAATGCCCCAGAGGCTGCACTCACTCTGTAATTGTTCCATCTGTATGAATATCAATACCCTAGCTACTTCATGTATAGATCTTCAGCCACCCTGGCGATTATATGTAAATACTTTGAAATGTGATGTCTCACTTATGTACTATATCTGAATTTATGACTATGTCTGACCGCAGACCTTTTTAAATGAGTCTATGACTCAAAAGGTTGAAATTCCTAAGACTGACTAAATAAATAAAAATAAATAAATAAAATGTTGATGTTGCACTTTTGTGGGAATGGGAAAAGGGCTGCAGAAAAGGGGACAGAATAATTATAAGGGTGGGAAGGGCAGACTAGATGGGTCTGAGTGCCTTTTTCTGCTGACAAAGATTCTGATTCTATTTTACATCAGTGCTGGTGTTATATTTTTCATCAGTGTTAGCGCTGTTTCAGCAAAATGCTGGTTTTGTGTTTTACATCAACGCTGGTGTTTTACATCAGTGCTGGTGTTGTATTTTACACTAATGTTGTTGTTGTATTTTACAATCAACACCTGCACTGCAACTGGAGGAAAGGCTTCATGTACAGCTCATGTAGTTCTAGACACTGCGGGTTGGATTTAAAGGCTGGGAGAGAGGAAGTTAGGGAGTTGTTCACTTCCCTTATAAGTTTATTGTGTTGTACTGCACCTAGTAACAGGGTTACCAGTTTACTGTGGGACTGTATCTGGATTAGTGGGTGACCTGATTAGTCAGTAGGGTGTATCTTTCTTGGACTAGTGGGGGAACCTGGTGGCTCACCAAAATATTAAACCTACTTGGAGGATGGGACCACACATCATTACGACCCAGTATCTTTGGGAGGGTGGTGGGTGCACAGGGTGTGGGGCAGCAAAATACTGGACTGGGCTTGGACGTTCAGTTGTTGCCCAGTGTGCTACCAGCTGGCACAGCAGAAGAGGTTGTGGGGATTAGGAGACAGCTGAGGAAGAGGAGGTATGGTTGGGAAGAAGGCAGGGGATCTCCCGCAGGGGTTGCACCAAGCACTCACGGTGGGGGCATAGGAGAGAAGGGTGCATGAGAATACTCAGGGGTCATATAGGGACCCTGGCAGAGGTAGCCCAAAATGACACTACCAAGGAAGCAGGCAGGTAACAGGGGACCCTCACAAAAAGGGGGGCCAGAAGGGATAACATTCTCAGGGAAGTAAGCAGATGGCTGGGGCTGAACAGAAGGAAGCAAGGTGGGGATGTGGATCAGACCCTATGCTCAGTAACCGCTTCAGTTCTCTTCTTCTGCTTGAGGAGGAGGAGGGTGATGTAGCCATGACAGGCGTGGATAGGGATGGAAAGGGAATGGGGGGGCAGGAGGCAGGGGCCCGATAGCAGGAGGAACAGGGGAACCTGGAATGCAGGAAAATGGGGGCAGCAGTGAATCAGAGCAGGAGGGGCAGGGGAAGAGGGAGGAAAGTGAAACATAGAAACAAAGATTTTGACAGCAGATAAGGACCGCATGGCCCACCCAGTCTGCCTAGTTCCTACCTATTGGATAAGCTGCAGATCCTAGTTAACCAGCAGCCTACTTCTTCCTACCCCACCCCTAGAATTGTTTTATGACTGTCCCATGCATGCTTGAATTCCACCACTGTTTTGACTCCACAACCTCCGGAAGGCCATTCCACGCATCCACAACCCTCTCTGTGAAAAAATACTTCCTTAAATTACCTCTGGCTGCCCCCTTCTATCTTCAAATTGTGCTTCCTGTTCTTGCACACCTCTTTTTTGAAAGATGCTACCCTCTTGGACTTTGTTGATTCCTTGAGATACTTGAAGTTTCTATCATGTCCCCTCTCTCTCCTTTCCTCGAGGCTATACATATTCAGCTCCTTAAGTCTCTCTTCATATGTCTTCCGGTGCAGACCCTGCACCATTTTAGTTGACCTCCTCTGGACAGCCTCCATCCTGTCTATGTCCTTGCGGAGATTGGGTCTCCAGAACTGCAAGCAGTACTCCAAATGGGGTCTCACCAACTGTCTGTACAGAGGGATAATAACTTCCTGTTTTCTGCTGGTGATGCCTCTCCTATGCATTCCAGTATCTTCAGCCCTCCTTGCTGCCCTCTCACATTGCTTGCCCACCTTTAGGTCATCTGATATGACTACCCCCAGGTCCCTTTCCATTTTGTTGTTGTTGGGTGCAAGGAGAAGGACCAGTTGGGAGGAAAGGGCAAAGAGAAGGACCAGAAGTACAAGTAGGATACAGTAAAGGGAGCTGAGGGTTTAGGCCAGGGGAGCTCGACAAGCAAGAAGGGGCTGAACAGAGACAGGAAGGAAGGAAGGGAGGATGAGCCAGGCTAGTTTGGTGGACTAGGGAGAAGGACCAGTCGCGGGCAGTGAGGGGGGGAGTTAGCGAGGTACAGAAGGATACTCAGGAGGAGGAGAGGCATAGGATCAGGAGGGGTTGGCCAGGAGTAAAAGAAGGGGAGCATGGCACCCAGATGGGGAGGAACAAGGAGGGGCTGGGTGGAGGGGCTGGTAGAGAAAGGATGGGACATGGAAGGGGAGGAAAATGGAGGAAAAATGGTCAGAGTGCTCCTGTTGGGGGATTCTGTGATCAGGGGTATCAAATGGGATGAGGGAGGCTGGTCCGACAGAGACAAAATGCTTCCCTGGACTAACAGTTGCACAGGGCCAAGCATGAGGTATATCAGCTGACAAAGGATCATGGGGTTTCCCAGACATACTCAGATACCTGGGTACAAATGACATTGAGGAAATAGCGAGCAAGAGATACAGGCAAGATTCAGGAGCTTGCCAGGGTCTGTCATGACATAGGATGCACAGTTTCCTTCTCAGAAATCCTGCAGGGCCAAAGGGGCTAGTGGGAGCACAAAAGAAAGATTAGGAGATAAATCAGTGGCTCAGGGGAGTGGTGTGAGGCCAGAGGGTATGGGTTGAGTGGGGATTGAGGAGACCTGGGAGGATAGGAGCTGTATGCTAGAGATAGGCTCAATCTCAATTTGGAGGAGGGAATCCATAAATTGAAAATAGAGGGTTCATTGAAAGTGGGGTTTAGACTTGTTAAGGGGAGGGATGGGAGTAGGGCTTTGAGGGGGTCCGATAAAGGAGAAAGTCTATATCCAACCCCTGGGGAGCTGGAGGAATGCAGGAAAAGGCCAACTGGTAAAGTGCAGTCCAGGGGAGAATGAAATCTCCATGGGAACATGAGCAGGGGAAATGGAAGTATAGGGAAAGGGTGGAAGGTAGTCCTGTTAAATGCCAGAAGCCTGGGCAATAAAATGCCTGAGCTCCAGGTGATGCTAACTGAGGGAGCGGTGGATGTGGCAGTGGTCACTGAGACCTGGGCCACTGCAGGACATGACTGGGACCTGAACCTGGAGAGACCACACTATGTTCAGGAAGGACGGGGAGGAAGGGAGGAGGGGTAGCAATAATATAAAAACTGCATTGGCATGGGGAGTAGAGGAGGCAGAGGGAACTGTGGAGACAATTTGGGTCACCTTGATTAACAAGGTGGGGTAAGAGAGTAAAAATAGGAGTGGTGTATAGACCCCCTGCTGTGGCGGAGGAGCTGGAGGAGAGTCTGGTGGCAGATGTTGGGAGATACTGCAGATTGGGCAGGGGAAGGGTGGTGGTGTTAGAGAATTAAACATGCCAGAAACAGACTGGGAGACTATGACATCCTTGGTGGCCAGGGAACAGAGGTTGTTGGATGTCTTTCAAGATGCGTTCCTAACTCAGCAGGTGGGGAACCGAATAGGGAGGCGTGGGTACTGGATGTGGTCCTGGCAGACAGTGACCAGATTGGGGACCTGGAGGTAAGGGACCCATTGACGGGGAGCGACCATGCTACAGTCTGGTTCTGTCTGGACCTAGGAGGGGTAGAAGGCTGCACAAAGACGGGGGTAACTGACTTCAGGGGGGCAGATTTTAAGGAAATGAGAAGGATCCTGAAGGAGCATTTGGATGTGATTGGGTCAGACATGGATGTTGACAGTAGGTGGGAAATCATCAGGATAGGGGTGCTGAATGCTACCAGCACCTGTGCAAGAGTAAGATGAAAATGTGGTAGAGCCTGAAAAGCCTTCTGGTGGACCAGGGAGGTCCAGAAGGTGATGTGGGGAAAGACGGCAGCCTATAGGCAATTCAAGTGCTCAAGGAATGAAAGGGATCGAGGGGAGTATGAGCTGATGGCTAGAAGGGCAACTAAGGTGGTGAGGGTGGCTAAGGCAAGGAAGGAACAGAACCTGGCCAGGGAAATTAGGAGAGGGAACAAGGGGTTCGTTAGATATATTGGGGAAAAACGAAGGGTGAAGGGGCAGATTAGCAGGATTAAAACAGGTTAGAGATGGGCACAAGATACAGGGGAGCAGGCTGAGGTACTAAATGAGTACTTGCCCCAGCTTTCCACCAAGGAAAATAGGGTGCTGCATCCCAGATGCTGGGAGAAGACAGTGATACTGAGGAGGGGAGGACCCTTACCAATCGGCAGGTCTGGGGAGAGGGGGAGGAATCACTGGCAGGAGGGTGGAAGGCTAAGCAGGAGGAAGAGGTAGCAGAGGTGGAAATCACAGCAGAGAGAGTGAGGGAAGCCCTCAGGTCCCTTTAGACGGAGAAAGCACTGGGGCCAGATAAATTGCATCCCAGAGTGCTGAAGGAACTTATGGATGTCCTGGTGAAACCCCTGGTGGAACTTTTCAGCATCTCTCTGAGGACAGGTGGGTGCCCAGGACTGGAAGGTCAACATATAGTGCCTATCCACAAGGGGATCAAGGAGGTGGCAGAGAACTACAGGCCTGTCAGCCTGACATCAGTGGTGGGCAAGGTGATGGAGGGCATTGTCAAGAAGAGGCTAGAGGGCCCTGGAAAGTCAGGTGCCTAGACGACGGGCAACATGGATTCATCCCAGGAAATCATGTCAGACAAACAGCACTTGGAGTTCTTATGACTGGGTGACGAGTGCCTTGGGCCTGAGTAGACCAGTGAACGTCCTCTTTCTAGACTTCAGCAAGACATTTGACTCTGTTCCTCACGTGGGCCTGTTGGATAAGCTGGGAGAAATAGGGTTGGGGAACCAGATGATCAGATGGATAGACAATTAGCTCCAGGACAGGACCCAGAGGGTCACAGTTGGTGAGATAGTCTCATCCCCAAGAAAGGTCATTAGTGGGGTCCCACAGGAATAAGTCCTTGGGCCCCTCCTGTTCAACGTCTATGTCTCTGACATAAGGACAGGTATCAGGAGTCAGATGAGTCTCTTTGTGGATGACTCAAAACTGCGGGTGGTGGTGGATGGGGAGATGGGAGGGTGGCCCTACAGGGGGACCTGGAGGTTCTGGAAAGATGGTCTAGAAAGTGGAAGCTGAGGTTCAATGCAGGGAAATGCAAGGTACTGCACCTGGGTGCCAGAAACCTGGGCCAAGTGTACACCCTGGGGGGGGATGCTACAAGTCTCGATGGCTGAGAGGGACCTGGGAGTGGTGGCGGATGTCAAGATTAACAACTTGGAGACTTGTAGGAGGGCAGCAGCCAAGGCCAACAGGATGCTGGGATTCATCACTAGGGGGATCACCTCCAGAAGGAGGGAAGTGATACTCCCTCTGTATAACTGCTTGGTGAGGCCACACCTTGAGTACTGCATGCAGTTTTGGAGGCCACACTTAAAGAGGGACATTAAACTCCTGGGGAGGGTCCAGAGGAGGGTAACCCTAATGATTTGGGGCTTGGGGGACAGGACCTATGGGGAGAGGCTCGAAGATCTAAAAATGTACACATTAGAAGTGTGAAGGGACTGGGGGGACATGATAGAGGTTTTCAGGTACATGAAGGGGTAAATAGGGGAGGAGCAGTCAGGGTGCTTCGAAGAAAGGAGGAGGGGTAACTAGAGGGCATGGGTGGAAGCTGGAGGGGGGAAGATTCAAGGGAGAAAGGAGGAGGTGCTACTTCACTGAGAGGGTGGTGGAGCCATGAAATGTGCTGCCCACGGGGCTGGTGGAGGCAGAGACAGTGGAGGGGTTCAAGAGGGGGTGGGACAGGTACAAGGGAAGGGTTCTGGAAGCAAAATCCAGTGCAGCAAGAATATCCAGAACTGGGAAGAAAGAAGCCAGAGAAGGCGGGGGGGTAGCAAAGTCAGCTCCCAGGGTGGGGGCTGACCAAACGAACAGACATGAAAGACCATTAGGCCTATTCTGCTGGCATTTTAGTATGTTAGTATGTTAGCAATTTGCACTAATGCCAGTGTGTTTTACAATTATGTCAGGGCAAGATATTCAAAAGTTTTCACCAGCACTAATGATCATTTGTGCTTGCATTATTCTGGTTTGCATACTTTTTGGGGTGGTTTCAGAGGCCCCTGTGTTGTGCATTAAAGACGCTATTGCCCAGATGCTAATATAATACTGTAACTGTGCAAATGAGCAGTCCCCTCCTGCAGGTGGGTACAGTGGCATTTTAAAAGGTTTGCAACAGTGGTGGGCAGCTCTTAAAGCAGCACCATTACCATTGCCAATAACCTTGTCTTAACCAGTCACTAAGCCCATGCCTCCACTCCACTGATTTCGGGATGGCTGAATTGCAGCTGCCTGTCACTATTCACTGGCATGCCAGTGAGGTTGCAGGGCTTGGTGTTTAGTACCATCCCCACCCCTGATCACCCATTCTGTATATGGTACACCACTACCTGGTGTCTAGTGGGACCCTCTACCCCAATCACTCATCCTGTATATTTTACACGTATCTCTAGTGTCTAGTGTGGCATTCCTGACCCCTATTTACCTGTGCCTTATAGCAACCACGTCTGCCTGGTGTCTAGTGGTACCCCTCACCACCAGATCAACTGTTCCATGTAGTTTACACAAATCCTTAGTATCTAGTAGCACTCCCCACTCCAATCAATCATTCCATATATTCTACACATATACTCGATGTGTAGTGGCACCCCATCCCCAGTTTCTAATGCCATATAGTGACCATTTCTCCCTGGTGTCTAGTGATACCCCTTACCCCTGTTCACCATTTCACATAGTGTACACAAATCTCTGGTGCATAATGGCACCCCCAATAACCTGTTCTGTGTAGTGGAACACATATCCCTGCTGTCAAGTGGTACGCCCACCCCCAATCATCCATAGCATATTGTGCCACATATCTCTGGTGTGTAGTGGTACCCAACCTCTAATCACCTGGCAGATGTACTCTATAATATCCTCAGTGTCCAGTGGTTCCCCCTTCCCCAAATGCCAGCCAACAAAGGAACTGGTGAGCAGCAGTGGTCCAGAGGCTCTCTACAGACACAAAACACTATTCATCTAACCCCCCATCAGTGTGTCTGAGTATGTGCATTGAATTCTATTATTGTGGCTGGAACTGCCCTCCTCTCACTATCTTGGCTCGCTGCTGCTGGTATAAAATACAATATCAGTATTGGTATAAAATACAACAATACCAAATGCTGATGTTGTATTTTGTAATTGATGCTTGTGTTGTATTTTACATCAGTGCTTGTGCTGTATTTTACATCAGTGCTGATGTTGTATTTTTCATCTATTCCAGTGCTGCATTTTACACCAATACTGGTGCTGTATTTTGCAACTATTACTTGTGTTTTATTTTATACCAGTGCTGTTTTTGTATGTTGCATCAGTGCTCATGTTCTATTTTAAATCAGTGCTTGTGTTGTATTTTACAACCAGTACTGTTGTGGTATTTTACAACCAGTGCTGGTGTTGTATTATAAATTAGTGCTGGTGTTGTATTTTATACAAATGCTGGTGTTGTATTTTATACCAATGCTGTTGTTGTATTTTACACCCAGTGCTGGTGTGGTATTTTATAACCAGTGCTGGTGTTGTATTATAAATCAGTGCTGGTGTAATATTTTACACCAGTGCTGGTGTTGTATGTCACACCAATGCTGGTGTTGCATTATATAAACAGTGCTGCTATTGCATTTTACACCGATGCTGGTGTTGTATTTTATAACCAGTGCTGGTATTGTATTTTATACCAGTGCTGGTGTTGTATTTTATAACCAATGCTGGTGTTGTATTTTATACCAATGTTGGTGTTGTATTTATAAACAATGCTGGTGTGGTATTTTACAACCAATGCTGGTGTTGTATTTTATACCAGTGCTGGTGTTGTATTTTATAACCAATGCTGGTGTTGTATTTTATACCAATGCTGGTGTTGTATTTTAAAACCAATGCTGGTATTCTATTTTACATCAATGTTGGTGTTGCATTTTCTAACATTAGTGTTTTATTGTATAGCATCGCTGCTGCTAAATTTTACGCCGGTGCTGGTGATGTATTTTATACCAATGCACGTGTTGCATTTTACATCAGTACTGTTGTAGTATTTTACATTAGTGCTGGTGTTGTATTTTATACCAACGTTGGTGTTCTATTTTACATCAGTACTGGCGTTGTATTTTATAACTAGTGCTTTTGTATTTTACACCAATGCTGGTGTTGTATTTTTATAACCAGTGCTGGTGTTGTATTTTACACCAATGCTGGTGTTATATTATATAACCAGTGCTGGTGTTGTATTTTATACCAGTGCTGATGTTGTATTTTACAACCAGTGCTGGTATTCTATTTTACATCAATGCTGGTGTTTCATTTTCTAACAACATTAGTGTTTTATTGTATAGCATCACTGCTACTTTATTTTACGCTGGTGCTGGTGATGTATTTTATACCAATGCAGGTGTTGCATTTTACATCAATACTGTTGTAGTATTTTACATTAGTGCTGGTGTTATATTTTATACCAATGCTGGTGTTCTACTTTGCATCAGTACTGGTGTTGTATTTTATAACCAGTGCTGGTGTTGTATTTACACCAATGCTGGGGTTGTATTTTATAACCAGTAATGATGTTGTATTTTATAACTAGTGCCGGTATTGTATTTTATACCAGTGCTGTTATATTTTACAACCAATGCTTGTGTTTTATTTTATAGTCAGTGCTGGTGTTGTATTTTATAACCAGTGCTGGTGTTGTATTTACATCAATGCTGGGGTTGTATTTTATAACCAGGACGGATGTTATATTTTATACCAGTGCTGATGTTGTATTTCATAACCAGTGCTGGTATTGTATTTTATACCAGTGCTGTTATATTTTACAACCAATGCTGGTGTTGTATTTTATAGTCAGTGCTGGTGTTATATTTTACATCAGTGTCGGTGTTATATTTTATAATCAGTGCTGGTGGTATATTTTATACCAGTGCTGGTGTTGTATTTTGTGACCAATGCTGGTGGTTTATTTTACAGTCAGTGCTGGTGTTATATTTTGCATCAGTGCTGGTGTTGTATTTTATACCAGTGCTGGTGTGGTATTTTGCAACCAGTGCTGGTGTTGTATTTTATAACCAGTGTAGGTGTTGTATTTTATATCAATGCTGGGGTTGTATTTTATAACCAGAGCTGCTGTTCTGTTTTATTCCAGTGCTGTTGTATGTTTCAACCAGTGCTGGTGTTGTATTTTATAACCAATGCTGGTGTTGTATTTTATACCAATGCTGGTGTTGTATTTTATAACCAATGCTGGTGTGGTATTTTACAACCAATGCTGGTGATTTATTTTACAGTGAATGCTGTTGCCAAATTGTACACTGGTGCCAGTGTTGTACGTTACATCAACACTAAAGAATTTTGTAACAGCATTGGCGTTTTATTTTATAGCATCGCTGGTGCTGCATTTCACACCAGTAGGATTGCTATAATTTATAAAAATGCAGTTTGGAAGCAGAATTTTCAAAATGAGCCATTTGCTGCAATTTTTATAATGGCAAAGCATCCAACAATGTAACAGTGAGCTCTATGCATGATGCCAATATGCCGTGTAAACCAGATGAGCTGGCATCACTATGACTGAATGTTGTGGAGTGGGGTTCTTTGGACCCCAAGAGACCTTCAGAATCTGGGCAAGTCAGTTAAGGAGGCATTCAGTGGGCAGGTAATGGATAGAGGGAGGGGTGGGGGTCAACAGTACCACAGGGGGCACTGGCCATTGCCCACCAATGTGGGTGCTGGACTACCAAGTTGGGTCTTGGATGTGAGGCAAGTCCGGGCACCATTTTGAGGGCTGGAAGTGATGGGGTAGAGGGTTCCCTTGCATTGGAGGCCACATTGACCATACTGTGGTGTGGTCTACCATGGGTTGGGGGGCCTCTGCTCTGCACTACTACCCAGGGGCACAATTGTTGGGGTGTGGGTCTGCAGTGACACTACAGGACTGGGGCTCAGCAGTGTTGCTGGTGGGCAGGGCAGTTCTGCCCTGATCACATAGGAGCATAGATCTGTGGGTCTAAGAGCCTGCAGAGGCTATTCACACATCCGGAGCTGCTCTGTTTCTCTCAAGGAATCCACTGTTGGACCCATGCCAGGCATCAGATTCAATGACTGGCTGTGCCCATGACTCCACCTGCACCCACCCTGTACAGACCTACATGCTGAGGGGTGGGGCTACAGACAGGAGGCAGCCATTAGTGAATAACTGCTGGTGCATACCTGTCCACAGATGCAGAGCTGCATGGGCTGGTTACAAGCTTTTGGCATGTAACTTGCTCCCATTAGTGCACAGGGGCCACAAACTGCATTTACATCATGTTTTGTACTAGAGCTGTGCAGAATATATAATTCTACAAGTGGAATGCCTGCAGAATTACCATTCCAGTTCCATGGTATTTTGTGGAATTTGTGCAAAAATCCTGCAGCATTTCACCAAATTTTAAATTTCAGTTGAGTTATTTAGCGCTAATTTTAGAGTAAGTGAAGTGACACCTAATGTGGTAGGTCAACAGTTAGTAATGGGTTACATAAGTTAACAACATTGAGGAGTAGCACCTCGAATATGGGGGGAGTTATAGGTGGCCAGACATTTATTCAAAATGCTGTTTTCAAATATTTTGATATAATTTTAACATTTCTTATCTGAATTTCCCCACAGCTTCATGATTTAGAGAAACATCTAACATGTGCACCACATTTTAAGTCTCAGACTTAAAAAAGGGATTAATAGATAGCTAGACATTTTTACTGAAATTCAGATTTCTGTTATTTTATTATAATTTTGATAGTATCCATTGAAATGTTGTATAATGTTACAGGTATACAGGTTATCACTACATTTATATACTGTATGTGCATATTTTACTTATCTAGCTTCAAATGGGACTTTGTTGTAGCCTGCCAAACATGTTGCCAAATTTAAAATTTCAGTTATTTCACTCTACTTTTGAAACATCATATCCACATTTAACCAGATTCAAAACATTTAAACTACTATACCACATGATCATGTCTCATAAAGTTCATATTTACAGCTCTAAATGGGACTGAATTAAAAGTAATCAAACTTTCGCAACAGTTTAAAATTAAATTCTGCAAGAATGTAAACTGCAGATTTATAAACCCAAGAAACTTTTAAACTAGAGAATGCAATGCCATTACATTTGGCAGGTTTTTAGACCTTACAAGGAGACTGTGTGTGCTAATTTTATTAAGTGCTTGCTGTCAGAAATTGCAAAATAGCATTTGTACTTAAAACTAAATCCCCTGAGTCTTTGGGAAATTGTGGAATTTTATGAAAATTCCATAAAATTAGAATTTTCTAATTTCACTCAGCCTTATCTGGGGGATTCAAATTAAAGGATAGGGGTATAAGAGGCAGGTAGTGCAGGGACCACCAGGTTCAGGACTTAGATGCATAGTTTCACCTGGAAATGGACATCTGAGCTGGGTAGCACACCAATGGTAGACCCCTCAGTTGGAGCAAGGAGGAACAGTGTCAACGATTCCAACGTGAATATATGATATATAAGGATCACACCCAGTAAACTGATTATCCAGGGAGTCTGATGTATCTGCAAGTCTGGGACATAGAGATACTCAGAAAGATGTAGTGGGGGATGGCAATGGCTGGGGCATCAGGAAGGAAGAATTCTGACTATTGCAACAGGATAGGTTTATAGGAAAAGGAGTACATGACTCTCTTTTTAAGGGATTTTATCACTGTAAAGAACAAAGAGGATATCTGAGGCATCAGTAATTCTATAGAGTTAATCTGGCAAAGCTAAGAGAGAATGTGGAATAGTCACCAAGAGAGGAACAGCTGGACTTCAAAAAGCTGAGCCCAGCTTATCAAATGAAGTAGTGATATGTGCATTGTGAATGTTAAATTTCACAAAAAGAATTATGTGTGCTTCATCTATATGCTATCATAAATATTTGAGAAAATGTTACCAATACTTTCTGTTTTTGTTTTTTACACAGTAAATTAAAAACTGCAAAACTAATTTATCCAGGTATGTTAGACATCAGGATACACTGATGTTGGAGTTGCATGTCAAATGTTAAGTCTATGTCTGCAAGAGCAGATAAGTTACAAACATCCACATTTTTAAGAGTTTTCACAAAAGTTTGCAAACATTTACATAGTAACATTTTGAACCCCTGTTACTTAAAAATCTCTAATCTAATTATATCCATATTTAAGCAGTTTTATAACCATTGCAACAAGGTTATTCAAGATAATTTATGTATGTCTCATTCCAAAGGTGTCTGAGTTATATGAAGATAACATTTTTCATGAAATTCCCGGCAGAAAATAAAATGACAGATTTTGAGCAGCTATCATTTTGAGATGATGCAGTCTTTTTTTTCTAATTCTTTTTTCCTTCCTTACACTGGACTCTGAGGCATCTCTCCAGTGGGCCACATGGGATCATGCCTCCACTGCCCACATGATCCCTTGCCTGACCAGGAAATTGGGTATGCTGGGTCCCCCTCCTCTCCCCAGGGCCATAAAAGGCAGAGGGCCACAGAGAGCTGAATCAGGGTTGGGACAGCATTGGGCATGTGGGCATGTCCACAGGGCACCATCTTCACCTCCCCAGAGCCAGGGATTTTCCTTTGTTCTCCCTCCCCCAACACAGGGCATGCAATGAGTGAGCCAGCTAATGCCACATGACATCCACCTGACATTGGCTCCATTACACAGTCCCTCAGCTGCTGTGCCCCTTGTCTCCACCAGGAGCCACTAGCAATGCAGGACAGGAAACCCCATCCCTCCCAGGAGAGGGAAGCAGATGAATGGATGCTCAATCCTACTCTTCCCCGACTGACTCCAGCTCCCAAGTCTGCAACCAAACCCGGGTCTCTGGTGTGGCATGAGGTGTGGTGTCCAGTGCCTCAACCCTCAGTGCCACCGGGCCAGTCAGAGATGATGAATTCTAATATCATGAAAGTTGGCAGATGTTTAGAACACCTATCATCAAGTAACCATGCCTAATCTAAGATCTCTGACCTAATAGATGGCTGAGGTATATGGAGATAAAAAGTTTCATGAAATTTTCAACAAAAAATAAAATGGCATATTTTGAGCACCTATACATCATTGTCTTGATATCTGATATATCATTAGCACTCAAGCAAGAAAGTAAGCATGCCAAATTTCAGATCTCTAGCTCAGTAGAAAACCGAGTTATGATCACATTAAAACATTTTAAAAATTCCGTGAAATTTTGTCAAACTTCTGTGAATTTGGAATTTTCTCATTCCCAACAGCTCTAGTTTGTACCACAAATTCTGACCATTTATTGAAAATAGATACAAATATTTCATAGTACAGTTGTTTTACTTGGACACATTTGGCAGATACAGACACAGGTGTGGTGCCATTTGCATTTGTGTTTGCCTTTTTGCCCTTAAGTAAATCCGACCCATTTGCAGTTTAGAGAAATTCTGCTGTATTTTACAACAGTGTCATACTGTACAACATCACTGTTCTCACATTTTAGGCCAGTGCTGTTATTTTACATTAATGTGGGGGTCATATTTGAGTTGTTAGAGTCTAGGATGCACCTCCAACAACCACCAATACCAGGAGAAAACTAGGTTTGCTGACCAAGGCACCTAGCTTCACCTGAGCTCTTTTCTTCTGGGTTGCTTAAAAGGACAGAGCAAAGAATCTTACCAGAGCAAGGAAAAGGATTAAGGCTTCTTTCGGCTAGGCAGATTTACTGTGTGTTATTTTTATTTTGTACTCACAGGGATTGTTATTGTTTGTTGGTAACATTTTATTGCTTTATTTTTCTCTGATTCAAATTGTTGCTGGGTACACCTTCTGCTGCATTATTACAGAGTGAGCCTACAAGTGTGTGCTTACAGATTACTGCTGTAATCATCTGATTCAAATTGTCTTTTGCAAGGTATATCTTCTGTTACTGCTTTATTTTTCTCTGTAGCAATGTGTTTCTTAGAGGGTATATCTTCCGTGAAATTATTACAGGAGGTGCTTTACAGGTTTTACAGTTTTATCTGTCATTAGGATAAGCTTTTAGGCCTACTGCATTTATTGCTTGCCGATTGATTCTGCTCTTACCTCCTTGTTTCTTTTGTCCGTAGTTCTTCTTTTTCAGCAGGGGAAGGGTACAGACACCCACCCCCATTCCCAACCACCCCACACTACACTCCTTTTATAGGGTAGCACAGTCATGACATTTCCTGTACCAAAGCAGGAAGGGGTGGATTAGAGAGGTATCCACACAGTGACCTCATTTACAAGGGCACTAGTAATTTAACTTATTATAACAAGTTACACAAAAGCAAACAAACAAAACAGAAAATCAAACTTTTTGAAACATAGAAACATAGAATTTGATGGCAGATAAGGACCGCTTGGCCCACCCAGTCTGCCCATTTCCCTACCTAATGGATAAGCTACAGATCCTAGTTAACCAGCAGCCTACTTCTTCCTACCCCCACCCCCTAGAATTGCCTTATGACTGTATAGAAACAGCTTTTATTTTCTTCTTTCTAATTACTCTGACCAGGTTATAGCCCCAGCAACTTATCTGAAATGGATATCATTAACTGAAGCTACTGTGGAACACTTTTCAGAAGGGCAGTTTTACTGGATTTAGGACACTGTCCTACATGCTGGGCCATTGACTATCTAAGGACTCAGCTCCAGACAGAATGTGCAGAGATTGCACACCTCAAATTGCATATTCAAGAGGAAATATATTAAAAGAACTGCCCACCATTTCCCCAACATCCAACAGAAGCACCTCGACAGCAGAGGGTAGTTGGTCCAGGAGGTTGGTAGGTGGTTAGGAGGGGCAAATCAGGTGCCCCATCACTCAGTGCTCTCCAACATATCACCTCCAGAAATCATATAAAAATTACAAACAGGTCTCTGCCTCTTTCTCTGGAACCAAACAAAGGGGCAGAGGACACTGCAGAGCAGGACACTGCAGCACAGGAGCTAGCACAATAAAACTCACCCAAAACAGGAACCAAAACAAAAAAGCAAAAAGGAAATCCAAAAAACTTCTGATCATAGGAGACTCCATAATTCGGGGAGTTGATACTTATCTCCAGCCAGGGGTAATGGTCAGATGTCTCCCAGGTACATCAGCGTAGAGAGACACTGACTGCATTGGTAAAATTGTTCAGGAAGCAGCAGAAAACATTGACATCCTGGTACACATAGGGACTAATGATCTCACCAGTTGGTCAGTTGTTGAGACCAAGGAACACCTGATCAGGCTGGGTGATAAACTATCATCCATTTCATCTGGCATCTCTTTCTCTGAGATCCTGCCAGTCTGGGAGGGGGGACAGATGGATGGAAGGTCAGAGAAGGGGAGACAGGGGAGCTAAACATGTGGCTCAAGAGCTGGTACCAGGAAAAAGGATACAAATTTGCAGGGAACTGGCAACAGTTTTGGGAGCGAAAGTTCTTTAAATTTGATGGACTGCATCTGACTAAGGAGGTAGTCAGTGCATTGGTAAAGAAGTTTGATGTCTTTGCAGAATATTTAAACTAGCAAATGGGGAAAGGGGTGCAGCACCCCATACGTTGAATGGGAAGAACAACCCTCCCCTATCAGCTAGTGGTCAAACAGGAGTTCAGCATGTTTGTAGTTCATTTGCATCACCAGGTAAGGAAAAATGTCTGGCTCCCCATATGACACACAGGGGAAATGCTGGACCTTGCCCAACAACTAACACACTGAAATCTGGCCAATGGAAAATCATGTACACAAATGCTTGCAAACTGGGAAACAAGATCCCAGACCTTCAGGCAATAATGACAGAGGCTAAACTGGACATAGCAGCCATTAGCAAGACATAGTTTACCAGTAACCATGCTTGGGAGACTTCAGTACCTGGCTATGTACTGTTCAGAAGAGACCGAGGTGCAAAGAGGGGGTAGTGGAGTGGCCCTTTATGTCAATGAAAATATCAAAAGCTATAGAAATTCAGAATACACATAAGGACCCAGAAGAACTGGGGGTCACCCTGGAAACATGAAATGGGACAGCCTTACGAACTGGGGATGTGTACAGGCCTCCAGACCAGGGGAAGGACATAGACACATTACTGTTAGAAGATGTACAAAACATGACAGCTAAAGGGGAGGTTCTGATAATGGGAGAATTCAACATGCCAGATACAGATTGATCAATACCAGCAGAAAGACCTGCCAGAACTAGACACATGGTGGATTCCCTGCAGGGGGAGGGCCTCAAACAACTGGTACAACAACCCAAAAGAGACAGGGCTATCCTAGATCTTGTGCTGACTAACAGGGAAAGGATCACAGATCTCCAGTCAGAAGATCATCTGGGGTCCAGTGACCATCACATGGTATGGTTCAATCTGGCCACTAGAACTAAATCATCCCATTCCAAGGCAAAAGCATGGGACTTCAAAGGAGCTGACTTTGATAAGATGGCCAGCAGAGTTACACTAGCCCAGGCAAAAAGAAATACAGGTGAGGGGGTACAGGAAAAGTGGGCAAGCATTAAGGATGCAATACTTGAAGCAACATCCCATTGTGTTAGAGAAAAAAGGAAGTGCAAAATAAAAAGAAAACCACTTTGGTTCTCACAAATGGGCACAAATGATCAGAGCCAAAAGGCTGGCCTTAAGGAAATATAAGGGAACGCAGCAGGATGAAGATAGGGAGGCATACAAACTTCCCTAAGGGAAGCAGGAAAGGCAGTAAGGCAGGCAAATGCCCAAACTAAGGAAACACTAGCACAAACAGTAAAAGAAGGTGACAAGACTTTCTATAGATACATTAGTGAAAGGAGAAAGTCCAGAGGGGCTATTACTAAGATCAAAGGGGATAAAGGGGTATGTGGGGAGGAAGACCCTGTAAAAGCATCTATCCTAAATAGATACAGTACTTCTGCTCAGTATTTACTGAAGAGAAGGTAGGGCAGGGCTGACAGCTCAGCACCATGGACACGGTGGGGGGGGAGGGAGGTGAGCACTACTCCCTTCACAAAAGAAAGGGTCCTACAAGAGCTCGATAAGCTCATAATGGACAAGGCAATGGGACCTGATGGCATACATCCCAGGGTACTAAAGGAGCTAAGAGTGGAACTAGCAGAGCCATTATCAGAACTGTTTCATGAGTCTATGAGCACAGGAGAGGTTCCAAAAGGCTGGAGAAGAGCTCATGTGATCCCGCTGCACAAGAGTGGTAGCAGGGAGGAGGCAGGGAACTACAGGCCAGTCAGTCTTACCTCAGTAGTGGGCAAGATTATGGAGGCACTCCTTAAGGAAAGGATAGTGCAACACCTGGAATCCATAGAAGCACAGGATCTAAGACAGTATGGGTTTACAAAAGGAAGGTCCAGTCAAACTAATCTCATAGATTTCTTTGACTGAGTAACCAGAGTGGTGGACCAAGGGGGAGCAGTTGATGTCACCTACCTTGACTTCAACAAAGCTTTCGACACTGTTCCACATAGAAGATTAATTAATAAGCTGGGTAAGCTTGGGGTGGGTCAGACGTTGGTCAACTGGGTGTCAAACTGGTTGATGGGCAGAAAACAGAGAGTGCTGGTAAATGGTATACAGTCAGAGAGATGCAAGTCACAAGTGGGATACCTCAGGGATCAGTTCTGGGGCCAATCCTCTTCAATATCTTCATCAGTGACACTATCTCCCTCACTGGACTACAACCAGTGATATCCTGCAAATTCTCCACATTCTCAGGCAGAACAACGTCCATAACATTTTCTTCTGACAAAAAAGACCTAGAGCTCTCAGTTAAAGCATCCACTTCCATCACTCCCTCACACTGATCTGCCATTGCGGCAATGCACTGACTCCCCCTACTGTCATCAATACAAAGAGTAGGGGAATTTCCCAGGTGTCCTGGCCAAATTTCCCTCATTCACTAAAAATAACACCGACAGCTTAATCTGATTCAAGATCAGTTGGCATTCATCTGTATCTCCCTCCTCTGGGTCGTGCCTGAAAATAGGCAGGATTTGTCTAGTGCACTTACCCGGTCAACAAAAACTAAATAAATAAACTCATACCTCACTGGAAGTCTCAGCACGTGGCTATCCACAGAGGGGTCCTACAAGGATCCATCATAGGCTCTATGCAGTTCCTAATATATGTAAATAACCTTCCCAATCACATTGCTCACTGAAACATAAACCTTATGCAGGTCGACAAAATGCTGGATTGCATTCCAAGGGGTATCTCCTTGAGGAGGGGGGAGGTGATTCTGCCACTGTATATGTCATTAGTTAGACCGCATCTGGAGTACTGCATGCAGTACTGGTTCCATATATGAAGAGGGACATTAAGTTACTGTAGGGGGTGCAGCGCAGGGTGACAAAGATGATCAAGGGGCTGGGGGACTTGCCATATGAGAGGAAGTTCAGAGAGGTGAACATGTACTCACTAGAGGAGAGGCGGACAGGGGACATGATTGAAACCTTTAGTACATGAAAGAAAAAACAAGACAGGAAACAGAGGGGCTGTTCAAAGTAAGGAGGGAGGAGGGACACAGAGGCCATGATATGAGACTGGAGGAGGGAGGAAGGTTCAGGATTGAGATGAGAGACACTTTTTACAGAGAGGTGGTAGCTGGGTGGATTGCGTTACTGGCAGAAGTGGTATCCAGTAGAACAGTGGACTGCTTCAAAAGGGCTGGGACAGAACAAGAGGGAGGGTCAATGGAGAGGAAGGGTGGGAGGAGGGCAGCTGCAAAATAAGGGTGCTAGCTGCACATTTGGGCAGACTTGATGACCTCTAGGCCTTTATCTGCTGGCAAATTTCATATGTTCGTATGTTTGTAGATGATACTGTGCTTATTTGCAGAACAAAAACATATAGAATCGGACTCAAAACTCCAAGAAGACTTCGGTTCATTGCAGAAATGGTTCAAACAGTCCAGCATGGTGCACAGCTCTTTAAAAAACTCAAGTGATGTGTTTCAGGCATAAAATTAAAAAACTGAAAATCATTTATTGGCATTACACTCACAAACGGTTCTAAACTGGCAGACATTAACAAATACAAATACCTAGGGGTGGCGATTGACCAATCCCCTCGATTTAATATCCACATGCACACGACAGTTAGAAACGTGAACTCAAGAAGGAGCATTGTGATGCAGAACTTTTTTTATCCCAGTGGATGCCAGGGCACAAACTGAACAGAAATCGATTCTCCCAGCACTGGAATAAGGCAGGTCAATCTACCAACATGCCAGCAATCTCTTGCTGAACAAGCTAGAAAAGGCCCACAATTAGCTTTCCCGGTTCACCATGATGTGTCCCATGATACTGACCATTGCCTGATTTTCAGAAGACTAAGATGGTATTCATTAAATCTACATGCACAAAAACAATCAGTGATTATGCCTTTCAAATCTTTCAAAGGAAAAACATAAAACCCAATGGACCAGGACCCAAAAATGGTGACCTGCAGGCACAACATTAGAGAAATCAAAAACAGAGATCCCAGTGTCCCAAAAATTCAGAAAATGTTTGGAAAGACGCCCACAAAGTATTGTCTCACTAAACTGTGGAACTCACTCTCCCTAGACATTAGGAAAAGTCCAAAACAAGGTGCTTTCAAAATGGCCTTAAAGAAGGAACTGGCCAAAATGTGTGACTGCTTTTAAATTGATGCACTGCCATTTATCCCATAAAACATGTAATTGTGTACTCACACATAAACATACACGACCCAGTAATGCCCAGAGTTTGCTTAGACATATGTACATTCTAACCAGTACCTCTTGTCAGATTTATATGACAATGCCACTGCAACAGTACAACTTTGTAAGTAGGGCTTCTATCCCTAACAGTTATATCCTGTATAGAAATAAATGGCTTCACTAGTACTGCTGCTACTTCCTATATATTGTACAGCACAGCTGCTGTATTTTACAAAAGATAGTTTTCTTTAGTCTACTACAATTTAATTGTCATTGTTTAGGACACTGATGTCATATTTTAGCACAGTGGTGTATATTTAATAGCAATGCAGTTGCCATATTTTACAATACCATTGCCACAAGTTAAAATATTGCAGGCAGATTTTTGAATAATGCTGTTATCATATTTTACCATAATGTGGTTGTTGCCTTTAGCAATGATGTTGTTGTCTTATTTTGCAACACTGCAGTCTTTTTTTTTTTTTTAGAAAAATGCAGTTATATTTTACAACAATCTGATTGTTTATTTTACAACTGCTATTCAATCTGAAAACACTGTTGTGACATCGAGTTACTCTTTTCTGTGTAGCAATATTTTAGTTGTTGTATACACTTAACTACTGACACTGGGAGACCATACAGGGTATCAACAGAAATCTATGTATTTATGAGAGTGTGATGAGACTATTCCCAGTATTGCCCCCCCTTCTACCTTTCCAACAGCTTTCACCCAACAATTAAGTGCGGACACTGTGACCCAATTCCAGTGGCATGTGCCTGACTGTCCCCAACACTTGGGTGCCAGGGATTGTTTTAATGTGGTGTTGCTACTGAATGTCAAGGATTTTCTACTGATGGAAGGCATTTTCAGCACAGATCAATGTGCACTTTATAGTAAATATACATTTAAAAAAGATGGTTGCACTCTATTGTAAGTGTCCGTTAACTGCACTGTAATTAAGGTGTCACTACACTGTAACTGCGTTGCAATTGCAATGTGGTTGCATGCAACAAATGTTTAGTTACAGTGTAATTACATTCAGATATCAGTTAGGATTGATGCAGACATGTTTATGTGTACTGTACACAGTTGTAAAAGAGTGTTTTACTCTCAATCTTGCCTTCCAATAAAATGAATGAAAATGAATGAATGAGTAAACCACAACTGCAGGGAACTGTAACGTTAGTATAAGAAGTCACTGGTATCTTTGTGATTGAACCGTGTATTGTTCCTGAGCATATTACTGATTAGTCAGGGCATTGTTGGCATAAGTCCCTAGTATCTCTGTGATTGTGTGGTGTGTTATTCCTGAGGGTTTAAATGATTGTCAGGGCATTGTCGGCATCACCTTAACTTCTGCACCTTCTCTCAAAGACTTAGGGCCAGATATTCAAAACTTTGCCCTGGGGCTAAATTAACACTGCCCGGTGGGCAAACTTAGCCTGGAGCACAAAGCATGCTATATTCAAAAGGAATAGCACAGGGAAAACAGCTTCTGAATATAGCATGGGAATGAGGCTGGGCAAACTTGGCTGTGAGTGCAGGGCAAAGTTAGCCCTGGAATAAGACAGCTCTGAATATAGCAACCAGGAAGTGCAAACCACAACAGCAACACAGTGCACAGTGATGTGAAGGTAGGTAGAGGTGAACTATGTGGCCAAGCGTGTGTGCCAGCCAGATGTGGACCCAGTACAGCTGCAGGCAGCAGCGCATGTGAAGTACAGTGTTCAAAACAGTATAATATTCCCCAAACTGTTTGCGCAGATCTAACATGTTTGCGCAGGTTTAGCACAGGGCTAAACTGTTAGCCCAGTGCAAACACATTTGCCCAGTGCTAAACTTTGCCAAATTCAAAAGTGACATGCAAATGATCCTACTTAGGTAGTCTCTGGGCAAACATCCAGATTAGCATCTTATTATGCCCTGATTTGCATGCGGTTTGCCCAGCATTACTGCAGGGTTCCACAGCTCTATCTGTAGGTCAGTCTGGAAGTACAGGGGCTGGCCAGGTCCAACCACAGCTCCACCTGCAACAGGTCAGTCTGGCAGTGCATGATGATGCTTCTGAAATACATGTAAACAATTACAGCATAAGCGTAGAATATTGTCACACGAGAGACAACACAGCATAGGCATAGGTGGTGGTGGTGGTGCTGCATGCAACTGTCACATTGTAGATCATGCTACAGTGCACAGCAGACACTACAGTAGCAAGGGGGCCAGTAGGGTGTGGACACAGCACTTGCCTATGGTGTGTAGGGCAGTGCTGATGACTCAACTATACACAGTGACAGGCCCAACATGCAGGTGTTTACTGACAGTGGACATTACTGTCACACTGTTGTGTGACCCACAGATGCTGTACCTCTGGCATGGAATGCTCACAGTGACATATACATGTCCGGTTTTGTGTGCTGTGGCAGTTGTACAGCTGTGCAGTATGTGGCTGGGGGGGGGCATATATTATCAGAAAGAGAAACTAGTGTTGGGGTATTTCCAATACTGGCCCATGTGCACTACATGATGTGTTCCAGCCTTGTGGCCCCACCTGGTCTGTGGCATAGCCTGGCCACCAGTACACTCTCCCCTCAACATCCTCCATGTCCACAGTGCTGCATGTGTGTGCTGACATCTGTTGGTGTTCACAGAAGAGTGGTCCGCAGATGTGTGCTGTATGGCCACACTGCCACACTATCCACTGGCGGAAGGGTCACCACTTACTGCCTGGCATGGCTGGGACTGGTGGCAGATGATGACATCATTGTGATGCTATCAGTGAGCAGCATGTTTCCTCTATGTCTGGCTTTATCTATGTGTCATATGTATTTGTTAGGGTTGTGCAAAGCTGCCTAAAAGCCATGCATACACAGCGCAAAGCCAAAATATCACACACACAGCTGACTACTTAGGGGTTAAGACTACACTTTTCCTGGGTGGTACTGTACACCACATGCTAGTATCGCACTAAGTCATGCAAAAACAGTTTATGCGGCTTTAGTCGCTGAATATAGCAATTGCGCTATTAGTATGCACACCACTCAGTTTGCCCTGCATACATTATGATTTTGCCAGTTCTAATACAGTTTGCGTGCGTCATTTGGTCTTTGAATATAGCAAACCCGCACTAATCCCGCACTAAACCTGCGCAAACGTTTTCTGCCCGGCGCAAAGTTTTGAATATCTGGCCCTAAATCTCTGGCATGCAAGCATTGGTCTGCAGGTACATTTCAGTGTGCTGAATAACACTGCCAGAGTTAGTGTAATGTTGTCACTGCTTCAAGAAGTTATTCTAATTCCTAGCCACACTAAACTACACAGCACTCACTGATCCCTGGAATGCAAGCATTGGTCTGCAGGTGCATTTCAGTGTGCTGAATGACACTGCTAGAGTTAGAGTAATACCATCACTGCTTCAAGCAGTTATTCTAATTTCTAGCCTTACTACACTACACAACACGCACTGACACTGACAACACGCAGAATGGTCAGAAGAGTGGCAACTGGGATTTAATGCAAAGAAGTGCAAAATCATGCACATAGGGAAGAGAAACCCTGAAGCCACTTATAGGCTGGGAGGGGAGTTGCTAGCAGTCACAAAGGAAGAAAGAGACTTGGGCATCATCATCACTGATGACCTGAAATCATCAAGCAGACCTCTAAAGCAGTAGGTAAGGCTAGGGGGTGTTGAGGGTGTATTAGTAGGGGATTATCACAAGTCGTAAGAGGGAGGGATAATCCTCTGTACAGACATTGGTTAGGCCCCATCTGGAGTACTGCGTGCAGTATTGGAGGCCACACCTTCACAAGGACATTAACCAAATTGAGGCAGTCCAGAAAGGGCAGCAAAATGGTGCAGGGACTGCATCAGAAGACATATGAGGACAGATTAACGGAGCTCAATATGTATACCCTTGAGCAAAGGAGGAGAGAGGATATGATCGAGACATTTAAACACCTTAAGGGCATAAACAAGGTGAAAGAGTCTAACATGTTTAAATATAAGAAAAATAGCAGGACAAGAGGACACAGCATGAGATTAGAGGAGGCCGATTAAGGGGAATGTGAGGAATTATTTTTTTCACAGAAAGGGTGGTAGATGCATGGAATGGCTTACCACAAGAAGTAGCTATAGAATACAGTGCAGGGCTTCAAACAGGCATGGGATAGGCATAAGGAGCAATACAAATGACTATGAATAGATAGGTCACTGACATAGAAAAGGCCGATGGCACATTTATAAGGTAGAAAAAGAAATGGGCAGACTGGATGGGCCTTGCGGTCCTTATCTGCCGTCAACTTCTATGTTTCTATGTTTCTATGTTTCTATGTTTCTATGATCTCTGGAATACAAGTACTGGTCTGCAGGAACATCTCAGTGTTCTAAATAACACTGCCAGAGTCAGAGTAGTGCTGTCACTACTTCAAGCAGTTATTCTAATTCCCAGCCACACTACACTACACAGTCACAAACCTTTAGAAATGTTGATGCTTAAGTTGCATTTCAATACTTTTGTGCCTTTGGGTATCAACCCTAACTAGTACGTAATTATATATATATATATATATATATATATATATATATATATATAACAATTTGCAATTAATGTACAGTAAAGCACATTTTGAAGGAACATATTGAAAAGTTGCCCACAACTTATTTTTTTTATATCTGTGACAATGTCAAATGGAATTTATCACTGAAATAGAAGAAATGCTCTAACAATAACTATAAAACATGAACCAAGAAGAACTCAATAATCTGGCTTACATCAGTTTAAGGTACATCAGAAAAAACTATAGTGCCACACAGAGCTAACACAGCTGTAATGCTTCCCTTTCTGTTAGCTCTACCCGATTCATAATACTTATTTATTATTTATTTGTTAGCTTTTGGTAACCGGGTAAGTGCACTAGGCAGCAGTCCTGCCTATTTTCAGGCACAATCCGGGAGAGTACAACAAAATAATACAGTGATGACATCAGCAACAACACAGTAAAAATAATACAGTCACAACAGTATGGGAGGAACACATAAGACATTAGCAGATGAACAGTACACAATTTGCTGTAACAACTTGATGAAATAAGATATAAATAGCTAAACAGTACACAATATGTTATAACAAACAAAAGCTAAATGCAACAAGATATGTAACACCTGCCCGTCCTCAAAACAGAAGAATAGGGAGGAGACACACAGTTAGTTAAAGTTACAGATTCCAAGTGCATAGATATTATCACCTTTTTGGCAGACAACCTAATTTTTCATAGTAAAGGACATGCTAAAGGTTATGTTAGTCTTACCTTCTTTCCTCCTCAGCTTCTTGTACCCCTACTAAAGACAGCCTTCAGTTCCCCTCGCCAGCATGCATCAGGAGACTTGTTCCTCTCTGAAATGCAGGTGCGTCCTCTGACTATAATTTATTTTTATTCACTGAGAAGAGAGAGAGCAGATTTTAAGGAACTGTATGAGTATGCAAAGTATAGGACACCACAGGATGACAAGCAACAGAATACGAATGCAAAATATGAAAAAGGACAGAATATGTAAAGTATGAAAAGGGACATAATAGGGAAGTGTGGTAGAACAGAGGACCAAATAAGAAAATGAGGTACAAGAAACAGGAATTCTCGGAAACAACATTTGCAAAAAATAAAATAGGTTTTAAACACAAATCATTTATGCAAGCAGTAAAACACATCAAGCTGTGGTTGAGGCTGAGATTACTGATAACACTGACATCATCTGAATTTAGTTTTGCAATACATTTCAGGCTAGTGAAAGGGTAGGGCACAAAATAATGTGTAGGCAATTGGGCAAAGATTAATAGACATGAAGACAGGTTACAGGAAGGTGGGTTAGAATTGGGAAGACTTCAGGAAGGTGGAGGTGGTTGAAATTCAAGTTTATTCAAGTTTTCTCCCGATACAGAGCAAGATGCAAGTATACAGGATATTCCAACCAGCAGTACATTCTAATATCAGTATAAACATACTCAGGTACATTGTCCAGAAGCATCTTGCCCCCCTCTCTTCCCTCCCTCCTTCCCACCCCACCCTCAAGCAGACAGAACCATGTAACAGTGTGCATATCATTGAAACACCCTCCGGTTTAAACTACATACTCATGGGGAATAAGCACCTGTCTGGAGTAAGTACAACTCGTGTAATTTTTCCCATACCTTGCGATACCTTGACAAACAACTTCTTCTACTCGAGATAGAATTTTTCAATATTCAAATTAAAAAGCTTCTCCTGTAACTACTCTGTATAAGTGGTTACAGCACCGTCCACCCAATGTTTCAATACTACATTTTTAAGTGATGCTGATATACTGGCCATATAGTACCTTCTGGCTTTTACCTTAATTCTAGAATAATCCCCCAACTGGCAAACCTCAGGACTGAAGAGGAGATCAAGTCCCAACAGGGGATCTGCTCATTCCTTGATCGTGTCCCACAGGGATTTAACCCTGGGACATTCCCAAACATATGAGTAATGTCCTCCTGGTATGGCATATATGTTACAGTCTGAATCAGGAATACGTACTAATCTAATGCAATTTTGACGGAGTCCAAAACATGTTATTTAAAAACTGAAATTGCATAACTCTCAGTCTATCCTGAGTTATATACCTATAGGTATGCTGCCAAATTGTGTCCCAGTCCCTCCCCAGGTTTCCCAAAGTAGTGTTCCAGTAGCGGGGGATGCCATCAAGATGCTGATATGCTTGATCAAATAAACAGTTGTAAAATCTGGAAACTACATATGGCTCCCATACGGTCCTGGCTAGGGTTTCAAATAAACCTTCGCATGCCTGAGACCCAACATGTTTCCTAAGAGATTACACCATTAAATGTCGGAGCTGATAAACTCTAAAGATATGCCCAGGGGCGATATGATATTTATTAATTATCTCCAAAACAGAGAGACACTCCCCCTCCTGAGAGAAGTTTGAGACCCTCAAGCCCTTTATCTCAGGAAGCCAAGACTCCTGAATCATTTTTCCCCCAATTTTTAGATTCTGATTTCGACACAGGGGTTGATGCCTATCGTTACTGGGGGAATATTTTAAAAATGAGCACAACTGTGCATGTTTTTATCGGGGTGGGGAATAAATCCCCCAGTAGAGACTTTGGTGAAGTGTAAAGAAGGGCGATTGGATCGATCCCAGCTTCTCTTATTAACTCCACTTCTAACTTGACCCATGAGGGGACATAAAAGGATGAAGAATGCTCTGTGGGATCTATCAGCCACCGTAGGTACTTACTGGCACTACTTGCCTAATAGTATAATCCCATATGAGGTAATCTTAACCCGGCCTTTTCCTTAGGGGAGGCCATTCTATAATAAGCTCTACGTGGAGTTTTCCCTGCCAGATGAAAGCTGAGATTATTGCATGCATCTTTAAACCAGCTTAATGGCAGCCAGGAGTTCAACATGGTTAACGAGGTTACAATACCCTGGGTAAGACATTCACTTCGTCAAGCTCACCCCTTCCCCATGAGATAGCGGGAGTTTGGCCCATTTCTGAGTCTTGTTCAATGGTATTCCTTATCAAATCTAAATTCAATTGCACCATCTTGGAGTCCTCCTGGCCAATATTACCCTAAATATATAAGCTTGTATGGGCTTCATTGGCAAGCTAGCAGTGATCTCTGACTTGAAAACCTTAAGATTCAGCGGGATTACCAAAGTTTTCTCTCTATTTATTTTGTAGTTGGAGAACCTGCTATACTCCTCTATAAGCTCCATAACCACTGGTACAGTGGCGGTGGGAGTGAGTTAAATGGAGAAGAACATCATCTGCGTATGCAGAAAGTTTAAACTCGTGGAAACCTACTTTAATGCCCTTGACCCTAGGATCCTGCCTTATTTTTGTCAGAAAAGGTTCGAGGTAAAGGTTAAAAAGGAGGGGTGATAGAGGACATCCCTGTCGAGTTCCTGCACACAAGGGGAATATTGAAGAAAAAACCCCATTGCAATAAATCTGCGCACTCGATTGGCTATACAGGGAAAAGAGACTCTTAACAAATGAGAGGGGAAGACCAAATTTCACCATGGTCAAAAATAAAAACTGCCAATCCACCCTATCAAATGCCTTCTCTGCGTCTATCGACACCAACCCAGAGGGGAAACAGTGATCCCTAGACATAGAAAAGATATTAGCCAGTTTATGTAGGTGGTCAGAGGCCGATCTACCCGCCATGAAACCCACCTGGTCACTATGTATGAGTAGGGGCATTACTGTAGCTAGCGATTGGCCAAATCTTTGCTAAAATCTTGACATCGTAGTTTAATAGTGAGATGGGCTTATAACTGGACACTTTGTCTGGATCCTTACCTCCTTTAGGAATGACAATAATAAGGGCTGCGAATAGGTGTTTATCCACTTTCTCAGAGGTCAAAATACATTGAAATAACCTTTTTAAACCAGGAGCTAACTGTGCAGCAAAACATTTGTAGAAATTCAGGGAGAACCCATCAGAGCCTGGGGCTTTATCAAGAGTAAGCGAGTTTATTGTTGCAACAATCTCACCCTCTGAAATGGGCTAGGACAACTCCCCTCCCAATGCCGGCGGCAATGAAGGGAGTGGACAAGAGAAAGATATCTTTCCGCCTCCTCCTTTGAAGGTCTGGAATTCATCGGACTATACAATTCCCTGTAATAACTTTCAAACTCCTGAACAATTTCCTTAGGGTGGGTTTTAACCTCCCTATCCAGCTGAGAAGTGATACTCTTTATAATCCTGGCCGACTCCTCCCCTTTTAATCTCTATGCCAGCAGGTGCCCGGCCTTCTTCCCCTGGTCGAGGTACCAGGCTTTAGTCTTTAACTGAGCATATTCCGCTTTCTCCCGTAGAAGGTCACTGTATTGGTTTCTTAAGCCAATCAACTTTTCTCTAATATCAGCAGGGGTAGTCCCAGAGAGGGTACGCTCTAGTTCCCTAATTTGCCTAAGAAGGGTCATAGCTTTATTCTCCCTTTTTTTCTTTCTTTCTGCCACCATTCTGATAAGTTCACCCCTTAAAACACATTTAAGCGCATTCCACTCCATATCCTTTTACCTGTCAAATCTAAATTCTCCCTCTCGTATTGCTCTATAATATGGGTAATGTTTTTTTTAATTGCCGGGGAGCGTAATAATTGACTATTCAGCTTCCAGTTCATTTTGCCTAGTAAGATTAGGTGATAGGTTTATTGAACAGCGGACCATCAAGGATCCGAGATTATCCTAGGCAGTATTAAATATTGTGAAAGACTGGGATGGCTGATTGACTGATCTGTGAAATAATCTACCCTAGATCTGGATCCATGCACAGCCGAAATGAATGTGTATTCCCTAAGTGAGGGATTAGGACCCTCCATGGGTCACATAAGCCAACACTATCAACTAAGTCTCTTAGGGCTCTCTGAGCGGGAGTTAGCCCACTTCTTCCTCTGCCATCTTTGTCCAATTCTGGGTCAAACGGTAAGTTCCAAAGCCCCCTAAAAACATCGGAATGTGAACAAATGAGGACAATATTTTTAAAAGATCTACAAAAAAGCTTGGCGAATCTGTGTTTGGACCGTAGATACTGACGATTATCACCTTTGATCTATATAACAATCCCAAAATTAACAAAAACCGACCCGAGGGATCTTTGATAACCTTCTCACAGAAGAATGAGGTTTGTCTGTAATCAGGATGGCTACTCCTTACTAGTAGTACTCTCTCCAGCCAGATACACCTGTCCCATACTCTGTCGCTAAACAAAGCATTTTCTGATTCCAGCAAATGCTCCCTGTAAACAAATAATTTTCCCCTTTTGCATTTGTAGGTGTTTCAAGAGCTTGTATCTTTTGGTGTTGTTCCTAGCTCCGTTAACATTCCACGTAATTAAATCACAAAAAGTGCCCATTTAACTTCTGGATATTATTGAATATAACCCCTTACTAAATGAGAACATTCCGGCTCTCCAGAGCACATAAAAAACTCCACCTGCCTGACGGGTTCCCATGTACTTCTGTCTGCTTTTCCCCTCCCCCATCCCACTCTTGCTCCCCAAAACAAAATTCCCCCCACACTGATCCCTTATATCCCCTGAAATAATAATAATTAACCCCTCCTCCCCCCGAACACTCCACCAAAAGTGTTCACCCACCCAACTGAACTTCGTCTTGGTCCACGATGTCAAATGCACTTACCTTCCTGATCACCTCCCAGACCCCCCATCCCTGCACTTACTGCAACCTTGTTCATTGTCTAACTCCAGCTGAACCCCCTTTTCAAAAACAGGGCCAAGCAGTAAAAGGAGAAAGATACTCCCTAGCTATCCTGTAGAGAAAATCCTGACAAGGGAGAGGAATCCTACCAGAGGCCAAACTCAGAAAAGCCCTCGATACCCTGGGTCTTGGCATATCGATTCCTTCGCTCCCAAGAAAGACAAAAAATAAAAAGAGAACCCCCCAGGAGCAGGAGACCACTAGAGCTTCCATCCTCTCGGATCCATGGTGCATATGTACCAGAAAACAGACCCATAAACTATGCCCCCCTCTATAATTCCTTCCCTTTGTAAACCTCTCCCCAAAATTGTCTCTTTTTGCCCATTCCGGCTAATCCCCTGACTAAAACAAGTAAAAGAAATAAATGGAGCCTCTCGTTACTGTACAGATCCCGGTCTCAATCTCTTGATATTTAAAAGATAAAACACCAACAAAATGCCGTGTATATAAGGGCATCCTTTCCTGTTCATCCTCAATCTTCTTGTGTCCTATCTTGGATACATTATTACCTTCCTTAGTGTGAAGTAGCGGGAACAGAAAAAAAAATCTTACTAGTCATGGGGAGACCGAATAGTAGAAGTCCATCTCTGTGATGCAAAAAAAATTTAGTTAGATTCAGGCCAAAACAAAGAACTGGCACCCTCTAGTGGCATAATACTGCTATCAAACTTTGCAACTAAATACAAACAGACTCAAGAAAAGTGTAAAGCCAAAGGCACATATCAAAACAATTATAAACAGTCACATCCAGTCTGTAAACTCCAACAATTGGTGAAACTGTCCTTCAAAGCACAGTGCAGCACTTCCAGCCAGGTATACATCTCTAGGCAGTACGGATAAAGAATATCCTGCCACTTCAGAGATCGCTTGATTGCCCCTAACCCCAACGGGAATGCAATATATCATATTTCCTGAAGGGGAACCATAAAGAAGAAGAGAAATCTTGATGTGGCAGAACATAAGCTCTATACAGAGGCATCAAAACATTCTTGTCCCTAGATTTAAAGTTCCTTAGGATGGACCAGATAACCCTAGTAGCCTTGTACTGTTGTCTGTCCACAGATCCTACTCTCAGAGGTTGACACTTTGGGAGTAGACAGCTGACCAGCTGAGTGAATCTGTGACAGAAACTACTAGATAGGATTAGTAGACACTATGGTATGCAATGTAAACTTGCAGACTGGTTTGTGTATAGCTGTCATTACCTGAGAACAACATCTGTTTAGCTACATAAATATGATCCATTTCTCTTGCCCTAGTTTACTTGTGAAATGTAAAGGTTTATTGCCTCTAAAATGGCCCCTTTCAGATAGTTACATTGCTCCTACACTACCTCCTGTTTGTTTATTCCTGTCTGGGCATGCGTGAGACATATTATCAGTTCAGTAAAGCCCGTACCTTTGCCTTAGTGTGGCTTCCAGCTTCGGTACTGTACACATGATGAGCCACACTGTGTGATCTTTGTATCCCAAATGTACTCACCCATCATGCCTTCTGAAATTCTGTTAACATTTGCAAGTACCATGCCCAGAATTGCACTATCATTGGATGACTCTAGCACTAGCTGCATGAAGCCTATCCCTTGTATACAGTGCAGGAGGACTCATCTCCTGGATTTTGCAACTGAGAGGTTTTAGTTTGCATCTTGCATCTTGACACCAGTCATGCATTGCACATCATGTTTTTTCAGCCATCATCTGCATGGTGTTATTCTCTATTCTGGTTGCACATCTGCAGTCCATAACTGCTCTCTCTGTTACTCTATTATCCTCTGAACAACTCTTGTAACCTCTGAAGACTAGCATCTTAGTTGTTACCTTTTTGTCATCTCTTTGTCTCTGGTGAATAGTCTGCATGTGCATGCATTATAGTGACAACTGTTTGGAAATTTCATGGTAGTGCAACTAATCTTACCACCACACCACCCTCGCACCCCCTACATACAAACAGGCTTCGGTGTGTGTCTAGAGGTTGTCTGGCCTCTCACCCCATTCCATTTGTAAGGAATCTGACATGGGCCATTATAGAAGAATGGGGTGAGAGATTTAACTGATGATCCCAAGGCATGTTCTGACACCTGTTAGTGTGTGGAGGATGGGTCATGGGGTGGTGATGTTATAGTGTTAGTAACCCTAACTTTGATTTTCCAAGCTTTTATTGCTGTAATGACAACCATAACTGACACGTTAACAGATTTTATTTCTTAATTTTTTTCTTTCATATCTATTTTGGGAACTGCTTTGACAGTCACCCACATGGTCATGCTTCCCCCCCAGCATTGCCACTTGGGGGGGCTCCTCCTCCCAATAGACAGAGTTTGGCAAGCTTTGACTCCCCCCACCTGGGTCAGAGCCATGGGAACATGCCTCCCCATTGCAGATGTTAGAGGCAGCAGTCTATGGAAGAGCGGGTTATCATGCTTGCAGGGCTGGCATATTTTGCAATGCTTGCTACTCATGTGTGGTGATGTGCAATGACATCCAACATCTGTCATAACCCCTAATGTGATGTTGCTGGTTGCAGCGGAAACCCCGTTCTCCAACAGGGTTCCGTAATGTGTCGGATATTCTTTCCCTTCTTTCCATTGGAGAATGAGAGCAGTACCCAGGATGCTCGATACTTCTTCCCTGGCCAGCTATCCGACTACTCAGTCATTTTGTTAAGTCTAAAATGGAGAGCATAGGTGCCTGTCTCATATAAGTCTATGGGGATATTTAAAAAGCCATTGTCTTATATAATACTAAAACGTTTGTCATATATAAACACCACTTTTTTATTTTCCCATCAAGGACCCTGTTGGTCAATTTGTCTTGCTACTGTATATGTACAGTACAGTTGTTTACAGCCTATATGCAACAGTCTTTATTCTAACAATGCAATTTTAGAAGATCACATAAAGTAAAGTGAAAACAAAATCTACTGATTACTTGCAGCAGTACTCTCTTCTTCTAAACATACCACTAACGGGACTACTATACAATGAACTGCTTTTTAATGCTTGTGTTTTTCTTCTGTTTTTTTAACAGTGTGTTCATTTGCATTGTATCATTTTTATCAACAAAAGTTATTGATATAAAAAAAGATTTATACTGTCACACAGTACACACGCATTGTCATGTCTTCAACACCTCAGCCATTTAACAGTAAGTGTCAGATGAACTATGTGAAACCATCTTAATGGTATTTATATATATCATGCTAGTCAGAACATATTGTTCTAAATAAATTATATTGAGTTACAAATGCTTAACATTCTGATAGTACAATTTTTCTCTGTCATTTTTTTCAAGTGAGCCTAATTTCTACATGGCAGTGAACAAAAAAAAATCTAATTACATTTGCATGTAAAGTGTCATGAAATGTCATAGTACAATCGATACAATGCTGAACAGTAAGATCACAGATTGAATGAAAGTACTAACAGTGCTAAGAACGTCATATAATCAATGAAACTAAGGTCAAGTACAAAAACAGATGTTTAAGATACCACGTTGCAATTAGCTAGAGTTGAGGTAAAAATAAAGCCTCACCATACATTGTAAGCTAATTAGGACAGTCTATGTGCCAGAAAATCTACAAACTAACTGAACAGGTCAGGGTATTTGTCTCTGACTGCCACACACAGCATGATGGTGTAATCTTTCTGTTTCCTGAACCTAGATTGCCATACAGCCATAGAATGAACTGCTGGTAGGGTCAGTGTTAGGGTTAGGGTTAGGGTTAGGGTTAGGGTTAGGGTTAGGGTTAGGGTTAGGGTTAGGGTTAGGGTTAGGGTTAGGGTTAGGGTTAGGGTTAGGGTTAGGGTTAGGGTTAGGGTTAGGGTTAGGGTTAGGGTTAGGGTTAGGGTTAGGGTTAGGGTTAGGGTTAGGGTTAGGGTCAGGGTTAGGGTCAGGGTATTTGTCTCTGATTGCCAAACACAACATGACAGTATAACCTTTCTGTTTCCTGAACCTAGATGGCCACACTGCCATAGAATGATCTGGTGGTAGGGTTAGGGTTCGGGTTAGGGTCAGTGTCAGTGTTAGGGTCAGGGTATTTATCTCCGATTGCCAACACACAGCATGACGGTATAACTTTTCTGTTTCCTGAACCTTGATGGCCATACTGCCATAGAATTAACTACTGGTAGGGTTAGGATTAGGGTCAGGGTTAGGGTTAGGATTAGGGTCAGGGTCAGGGTTGGGAGTCAGGGTATTGGTCTCTCATTGCCAAATACAACATGATGGTATAACCTTTTTGTTTCCTGAATCAAGATGGCCATACTGCCATAGATTGAACTGCTGGTAGGGTTCGGGTTAGGATTAGGGTTAGGGTCAGGGTCAGGGTTAGAGTCAGGATATTTGTCTCTGATTGCCCACACACAGCATGACAGTATAACCTTTCTGTTTCCTGAACCTATGTGGCCATACTGCCATAAAATGATCTGCTGGTCGGTGGCAAATCTAAGCAGCTTATTATTGTCATCGTAAACATGATTAGAAGTACCAAAAATGTAATTACAATAGGCATGTTCTATTGACAGTACTGTCTCATTAAGAGTGATTACTGTAGATTACTGTAGATGAAATGTGTGTGTGGTACTAACACACATATCGCTATTCATTCCACAACAAACAGTGTTAGCATCTCTCTGCATTTTGTTCATGAACACCACATTGGGCTATTCCTAATTGATGAAGACTTTCCATTTCTAGCACGCATTATATCAAACATGATTCCTAGCTGACGCAAAATCATTTGTTGCACTAGATTATTGACAGCCTTTATGTTCATGTTCTCTAAGAGTTCCTGCATGAAGAAAATTAATTTGTTACAGTAAACTTAATATAATTTAATCAAGTTACTCTTGTGAATAGACCAATATAAATTGCTTTATGGAAGTACTATTTCATTAATAAGGACCTCTAAATTAGTAAAACCATCTAAAAGTATATTTTGTCAGTTTTCATTTGGTTATTGAGCCCACAAGGGACATGACGATCTTACACCTTGTGTTAACCAGTAGAGACTGGCTCAAGAGAGCCAGACTGGATGGATACACAGTGTCCAGTGACCACCATACAGCATGGTCTAGCATCAGTACAGTGTCATTTGTGAGTTGCACAATGACAAGGGACATAGAATTCTGCAGTGATGACCTTGCTAATATGGAGAGAGGTATCAAAGAAAACCTAAAAATGGAAGGTGCAAGGGGGAGGGGTTGAGAAGCAGTGAATAAAAGAATAATGCCTGATGGGGAGGGTGCTATGCTGGGATAACATCCCACCTCGGGTTGTTGGGCCCGAGCTCACTGGCTGAGAGCGTCCAACACCTGTGAAGGGATGTTGTCCCAGCATAACACCCACCCTGGAGTGCATTTATCCTATTATACAATGGTTAGTTGTTATATACAGAACTTTAAAAAAAATATTTTAAGTAATGCTGTTGTTTGTGTGCAAATTATTTTTGTTTCTTAAGAGAGATGCGAACAATACAAATACAAACAAATCAGAAGGGATGTTTTGCCAGGATAACATTCCTGCTGTGGTGGCTAACTGACCAATTAGAAGCCAGGATCCTTTCTTACCATTACATAAAAGAAGCCAAACTAAAGGCATAAGGTTGAGCAACAAGTTAACAAAAAGAAGAAACAAACCATATGGTCCACAAGGAGGTGGTAAAGAAATTGAGGAACAAAAATGGGACATTCAGAAAATACAAAAAGATTTGCAGGAGGACAAATAAGTGCACCTAGACAGATTGAGTGAGGCAGGAAAATCAGTTATTAGCACAAAATTGCAACTAGCAGTGTAACTTCATAACTCAACTATTGTAATACTTTATATGTGTAATACAGAACAGGGAACCTCTGCCGTATGCAACTAATGCAGAGAATAGCTGCCAGGCTGATGATGGGTCTATCAAGGTACTGACATGTGACTAGGGTCATGTGGGGTATGCACTGGATGTCGGTCAGGTGACGGGATATGTTTAATTACTATATACTGTATATGATCCTATTATCTACGATATGTTGATATGATAACAGACAATAATACTAATGTAAGTACTTGTACTTCAGCTGCCTGATCCAGAATAATGTTGGGTCCTGCAGGGGTCCTCTCTACACATCTGAAGTTTTACTGTCCCCTACCACTAATGCATAAACCACGTCTTACAATCACTCTGCCTCAGGCCCTACCACATCTGATCAATGTAGGGTGTTGTCACTGTTGTGCTTCTGTAATGATAGATATGCTGTCATGTGAAAGTGCGCAAGAAGACACCTAGACACCATCTGGAGTATTGTGTGCAGTTCTGGAGACCTACTCTCAGCAAAGACATAGGATGGAGGCAGTCCAAAGGAGAGCAATAAAAATGGTGCAGGGTCTGAACCAGAAGACATATCAAGAGAGACTTAAAGAGCTTAATATGTATAGCCTCGAGGAGAGGAGGGAGAGGGGGGACATGATAGAAACTTTCAAGTACCTCAAGGGAATCAACAAAGTCCAAGAGGGTAGCATCTTTCAGAAAAAGAGGTGTACAAGAACAAGGGGGCACAATTTGAAGTTAAAGGGGGGATGGCTCAGAGGTAATGTGAGGAAGTATTTTTTCATAGAGAGAGTTGTGGTTGCATGGAACAGTCTTCCTGAGGAGGTCATAGAGTCAAAAACAGTGGGGGAATTCAAGAATGCATGGGACAGTCATAAGGCCATTCTAGGGATTGGGGGTAAAAAGAAGTAGGCTGTTGGTTAGCTAGGATCTGCAGCTTATCCATTAGGTAGGGAAATGGGCAGACTGGGTGGGCCAAGCAGTCCTTATCAGCTGTCAAATTCTATCTATGTACTGGAGAATGAGCTACTACTGTGACAGAACAGAAAACAAATGCGCACAAAAAAATCCACAGTTAACAATAATTATTTATTTATTTATTTATGACTTTGATAACCGGGTGAGTGCACTGATCCCAGGGACCATTTTCAGGCACGACCTGGGCCATAACATATGGTGCAGGGTGACAGTGGAGTACAAGGTAACAGTAATACACATGAAATATATTTGATACAATCAACAATAGTAAGCATAATATACAGGTTTGATGCATAGGTCCTTTTGACAACAGTGAATACAAGGTTTCAATATCGGACATGGGGAGATTTGGTACAAAACAAACAAATCATAGGCACAGTGTACAATGTGTGACTGCATCGTCCAGTGAGCAAGTAATACAGAGTAATACACAGAATACTCAGTATCATTTCAATAACTTCAAAAAAACCCACAAATGGTTAATAGTCTGAATTGAAGTCATTCAGCCCATATGAAATGTTGGTAATGAAGACATTAAACAAAACTGACTTAAGGACAAAACTCTGAGACAACTACTGGTCCCAATCTATCTCCGATTTGGAACCCAGTTTCCACCAGCATCTGCCTTCAGTGCATTAGCCATTTTTGAGCATGGTTCAACACCTTGCTTTCAAAATCAGCATGTTGTTTCACATTTCATGCAAGACAAATTCTAATGTCTTGCTTAAATCGAGGTGGGCATTGCACAGTATGCCTCCTCCACGACCACCACCCTTAATTCAGTTCCATCAATGGTCAGTCAGAACAAACTACCAGATTCATCTGTCACTACCATAGTGCTATGAAAAAATTCAGTCTGGGATCATGTGTGCCACTGTATTCTTAGTGTAGCACCAATGTGTTATTACAAAATGCCTCAATATTATTCCTCAATTATAGGGTGAGGCACCATGTCCGTTATCCTCCAGACCCCTAACACACAACCCAAATCCAGATGTTGTTATGCTGTACTAGCTAAGTAGCTACAGCAGCATACATGCTATGATGACATAGCTACCACAGGGTGTTGATGGGACTAAATGATATACTGGCAGCCCCCTTGACTGCACTGTTCCATAAGTCCCTTGAGTCTGAAGTGGTAACTGATGTCTGAAAACCAGTCCAATTCTGGAGTCCATCTCTAAAACAGGAAGTGGGGAGGCTGGAGCTAGTTCAGAGGAGAGCAATGAAGATGGTAAATGGGCTCAGTCACCTATCACATGAGGAAAGGTTAAGGGAATTGAACATGTACTCCATGGAGCAGAGGTGGGAAAGGGGGACATGACTGAGACATTATGAACTGGGTAGAAAGAATACTGAATTCTGATTGTTAAGACTAGCTTTCAGCAATGCCATTGTCCCAGCACAACGCCCAGCTGAAAGTATTATGTTTAAGAATATATAAAATTTACTAAAATGACCCTTATTAGTATTATAAATTAATAATGATCTCCAAAAGATAAAGTGGGAAAGTAAACTTGACAACAAAACCATGGATGAGATGTGGAATATGTTTAAACATGAACTGTTCAGTATATGTGACAAGCATGCAAAAAAAATAAAAGTCTATAATATAAGGGGAAAAAAACCCAAATGGTTAACTAGTAAATTATTAGCGCTGGTAAAGGAAAAACAGAAACTGTATAACACATACAAAAATAACACGGGGAGCCCCCATTTATGGGAACAATATAAAACTGCTCAGGATAAATGTAAAAAGATGATAACAGCAAACCAAAACATGGAGGTCAATCTGGCATCTACAGCCAACGAAGATAACATGCAGCAATTGTATAGCTATGTAAACTCCTTAAAAAAGTCCCAGCATAACTTATGCTCTGTAAAAAAGGGTGGAGATAGTTACAGATCCAGTAGTAGCTGCAAACCTGTTTTATTTAGTTTAATTTCCAAAATCAGTACTGTATTTTCCAGTGCACAGATTACTCAAATAGACATTAGGCCAAATGAGGAGAGACCCATTGAAACTATTATTCAGGTGGTACTAAAGAAAATAATTTTCTTAAAAAATGCAAATTCCACAGGGCCAGATAATATCTCAGATAGGATATTAAAGTTTTTAGCCCCTAACATAGCAGTTCCATTGGTTATCTTCTTTAATAGGTCACCCATGAGCGGTTTTGCCCCTGGGGACTGGTTGAGAGCAAGTATGGTGCCCATCCACAAAAAGGGAGACAGAGCAGATTGTGCAAATGATAGGCCCATTAGCTTGACCTCAGTGCCAGGTAAACTGATAGAGTCCATATTAAAGGATGCAATAGATGTCCACCTTGAAGAGACATATCAGGTAGGTAGTGTGCAGCATGGTTTTGTGGCGGGGAGGTTGTGCGTGCCAAACCTGCTATGCTTTAATGAAAAAATCTCAGAAGCATTAGACAAAAGACAGGATGTGGATTGTATTTACTTAGATCTGCCAGAGGCATTTGATAAAGTTCCCCACCTACAGATTCTTTGCTGCCTTCTTGATGCCGAGCTAGACCACAGAGTGGTGTGCTGGATTAGGGACTGGCTGGGTGGGAGAACTCAGGGGGTGTGCATTAATGGATACTACTCTGATGAGGTTGCCATTGCTAGTGGGGTCCCAGAGGTTCAGTCTTGGGCCTGGTGCTTTTAGGTATTTGTGTGTAATGTGGGTAAGGACGGGGAAGGCTGGATCAGTAAGTACAGTATGAAGATGACACCAAAATGGTGAGGGTGGTATCTGACCCAGAAGGGGTAAGAGGTCTGCAAGAAGACCTGGATGGCATTTATGAATGGGCATCATCCATGGGTATGACTTTTAACATAGACCTTGGATGTCAAAACAGCATGCAAGGCTATCATATAAATGGAAGTGTACACCGCAAATCTGAGGCAGAAAGAGATTTGGGTATTCTGATTGACAACAAACTAACTTATCGCTCACATGTAAATAAACAGACTGTAAAAGCTAAACAGGTGTTGTGGAATATAAAGAGAAATTTTAGGAGTCGAACTAGGGAAGTGATTATGCTCCTGTATAGAGCATAGGTTAGGCCAGTACTGGATTATGGGGCCCAGTGTGGGGTCCAAGTTATAAAGGTGCCATGGCCAACATAGAAAGTGTTCAGCAACAAGCAACCAATATGATCCACACTATTAAAATTATGCCCTTTGATGGGTGATTAAAATACTTAAAACTTATGTCACTGGAGACTAGAAGGGTTAGAGGAGATTTGCTCCTATGTTTTGATATAATGAGGGATGGTTATATTCTGAATGAACTAAATCTCCAATTTAAAAATGATGGTAACAGAACCAGGGGTGACCCTCTCCAGCTTAGGTACATAAAATATAAGCTGCCATAAAATGTTATAAGTTCAGGAACACAGTCTCAATTTAAAATTGCCGAGATACATACATACTGGAAGAGGACATATCTCCTATTAAGGGTTATGGGATGGGAGCAGTTTATGGGCTATTCTGACCCCTTGTGCTCCCAAATACCCTTATATGAACCTTTGTATGGCCCATTTCACAGTCACTATAAGGTACTTCAGAGGGTGTGTTATAGCAGGCTAATGCTCCTTCTCAGGTGGTGGAAGCCCTCAGTTGCACTCGTGCTTCAACTCCACCATAAGGTGGGCTGTTATCAAACCATAACACACCCCTGTCATGCATTATAGCTTAATTCAAATACCTAAAAGGCATAATCCAAGTGCCAGTGGAGAGCAACTTCCAGCTGACAGGAGATCAGAAGAATAGGGCATGGATTGTAGATTGTGGGTGGGGGGGCGTGCAGTTCAAGGTAAAATTAGGAAGTACTATTTCAAAGAAAGGTGGTGGATAAATGGAATAGGCTCCCTGATGACTTGGATGGAGAAACAACAGTGAAAAGGTTCAAAGATAATGGAAAGACACAAGGGACTGTTGAGAGGGTGGGGGTGGGAGGCATATCCAGCAAATAACTAGACAAGTAGGCAGACTAGGTGGTTCTGGCAGTCCTTTTCTGCCATCACATTTCTATGTATCTATGTTTACTATATCACTTATGTCTTCTCTCCTCCATGTTACACATATTACCCTCCAATGTCTATTCATATGACTTTTGGAGCAGGTGATGCCAAATATCTGTAGCCCCTTCTTTTATTACCATATCATAAATGAGGACTCCCAGATTTTCTGTACAGAGTCAGCACAACCTCCTTCCTTCCACTGGTGATACCACACCTTATGCACACGTCACACCACAGGCTCTACCCACCACTTTATCACATTGTTCAGCCACCTCTGAGCCATAATATATTAATACCCCCAGATTCATAATGTGTTTACTGACATTTCTGTGAGTAACATTACATAGTGCCTAGCAAAACAGGTATGCCTAGTTGCAGACATTACTAAGGTCTGTAATATGGTAGACAACCATGAAGAAGTGAAACAAATTGAAGGAAAATTTGTAGAACTGAGTACTGGACAATAGCACAGCTGGTAAAGGACAATGCAAAAATAAAAGACAGGTTCAGAAACAATAAGGAGGCATCTATTATGTGAGGGGGTGGGAGGGGGGATAAGTAAAGGCAAACATGCAGGAGAGGGGAATTGAGCTAATCATATCAGATAATTAAAACCTGGACAGGCATTGTGCCAAAGTTATGCAGAAATTCAGTTGGGAACACCTTGGTATGAGTGACCACAACACAGTTTGGTTCAAAATAAAGAACACTGCAGAGGTTCACCAGTCTAAGTTGAGAGAGCGTGATTTTAAGAGAACAGATTTCAGGAGAATGAGAGAAGTAATGGAGAGGGCTCGAGGGGTGGAGAGTTAACACATGTGGAGGAAATGTGGGAGGGTAAAGAAGCTATTGTGGAGGCCATGGACCTATGCGCCAAGAGATCAAGCAAAAATAAGAGGAGGAGTGGTTTAATAGAGTTAAACAAGAAAGGTCAGGGCAAGAGTAAGGCTTTTAACAAGTTCAAGGTAACATAGACTGACGAGGACTGGAAAATGTACCAGATGAGCCAGAGAGAAGAAGGGGTAGAAGTTATGAAGGCACAGACAAAGGAGAGCATAGCTAGTGAGGTCAAAAACCGGGATAAAACTTTTTTTAGGTACGTCAGTGAAAGGAGGAAGACTAGGCATGGAATACTCTGGCTAAAAACAAACAAGGTTGAGAAGGCAGAACTACCAAACAACTATTTTTGCTCAGTGTTCACTAGGGAAGAAGACGGGTAGGCAGCAAAGCAGGAGAAGCCAAGGGTGAGTGGATACGAGCCCATTTCAGGTGGAGAAGACTCTGGGAGAACTAGGCTGCATGAAAGTGAACAAGACAATGGGAAAGATGGGATGGCCCAAGGGTGCTGAAGGAACTTAAAGATATACTGCCGCATCCTTGACTGCACTCTTCAACAGGTCCCTGGAGTCTGGAGTGGTACTGGAGTACTGGGCAGGCAAATGTTTTCCCTCTGCATAAGTGGAGGAGGGATGGAGGAGATTGGAAATGATGGGCCTGTGAGCTTGAAGTCAGTGGTGAGCAAGTTCATGGAGAAACTAATGAAAGTCAGGATCACCAATTACCTAGAGGTAAGAGGCCTGATGAATCCAAGGCAACACGGTTTTACCAGAAGCAGATCCAGTCAAACAAACTTGATTGAGCTTTTGATGCAGTCACCAAGGAACTGGATGAGGGAGGGCCAAGATGTCGCTTATCTGGATTTCAAGGAAGATTTGACTCCATGGCACACTGCTGTATAAGCTGTCATGCCTACAGCTGGGGCAGAAGATGATTCAATGGACGGAAACTGGCTGGGCGCGGAGACAGACAGTCATTATAAATGGGGTGGCATCTGGGGCAGGGTCACAAGTGTGGTCCCTCAGAGGTCAGTGTTCAGGCCCCTACTGTTCAATCTATTTGTAGGGGACATCATGCAGGGTCTTGAGGGAGGTGTGAGTCTGTTTGCAGATGATATTAAAGTCTGCAATAAGGTGGACACTCTGGAATGGGTAGAAAGAATGCGGGAGATCTGGGAGGCTCAAGACAGGGTCAGGGAGTGACAGCTGTCATTCAACAAGAAAAGTTTAAGATCAAGCATCTTGGGTATAGGAACCAGAAGGCAGGGTACTGTATGGTGGAATGAGACATGGAAGTAACAGAAAAGGAAAGGGACCTAGACATCACTATATCAAGGGATCCGAAGGTGGCAAGGCACTGCAAGGGAGCAGTGGATAGGGGAACCAGAATTCTGGACTGCAAAAGAAGGGGGATTACCAGTAGAAAAAGGGAGATCATAGTACCCTTGTACACCCATCTAGTTGGATCACATTTGGAGTATGGGGGTCCAGTTCTGGAGGCCATACCTCAAAAAGGATGTGTGGAGGATGAAGCGAGTTCAGAGGAGGGCAACAAAGATGGTTAAAGGGCTCAGCCACCTGTCCTATAAGGAAAGGTTGCGAGAATTGAACATGTACTCCCTGGAACAGAGGAGGGAGACGGGGGACATAATTGAGACCTACAGGTACCTTAAGGGAAGCATCTTCCTGATGAAAGAGAATCAGAGGATGGGGAGCATGGGTTACAGAATGAGGGAGGACAGTTCAAGGGTAAAATTAGTAAGTACTATTTCACAGAGAGGGTGGTGGATAAGTGGAATAGACTCCTGGAGGAGCTGGTTGAGGAAGCAACAGTGGAAGACTTCAAAAGAGCATGGGACAGACACAGGGGATTGTTGAGTGGAGGAGAGGGGCATGTCCTCGCAGACAGCAATCACATGGTATGATTCAGTTTGGCCACTAGAAATAAACCATCCCATTCCAAGGCAAAAATATGAGACTTCAGAGGAGCTGACTTTGATATGATGGCCAACAGAGTTAAGTTAGCCTTGGCAAGAAGAAATACAGGTGAGAGGGTACAGGCAAAGTGGCCAAGCATTAAGGATGCAATACTTGAAGCAACATCCCATTGTGCTAGGGAGAAAAGTAAGAGCAAAAGAAGGAGGAAACCACTTTAGTTCTTAAAAACAGTAGCAGAAAAAGGTCAGAGCCAAAAGATTGTCCTTCAGGAAATATAAGTGAATGCGGCAGAATGAAGATAGGGAGGCATACCAAACTTCCCTAAGGGAAATAGTGAAGGCAGAAAGGCAGCCAATATCCCAAACCAAGGAAACACCAGCATTAACAGTAAAAGAAAGGGACAGGACTTTCTATAGATCCATTAGTGAAAGGAGAAAGTCCAGAGGAAGTAGTGCTATGATCAAAGAGGATAAGAGGGAGTGTGTGGAAGAGGACCAAGGAAAGGCATCTATCCTATGTACTTCTGCTCAGTAGTTACTGAGGAAAAGGTACGGCAGGGCCGACAGCTCAGCACCATGGACACGAGGGAGGAGGTGTGCACAAGTCCTTCACAAAAGAAAGGGTCCTAAAAGAGCTCGCAAGCTCAGGGTGGACAAGGCAATAGGACCTGATGGCATACATCCCAGGTTACTAAAGAAGCTAAGTGTGAAACTAGCAAAGCCACTATGAGAACTGTTTAGTAAGTCTCTGAGCACAGGAGGGGTCCCAGAAGACTGGAGAAGGGCTCATGTGGTCTACATATTGTTGTCCACATATTACTATTATAAACCTTTTTCACCAACATGCCTGTGTCTGTGTCTGATTTACAGGTGGCATGTGGAGCCATGCTGCAGTGATCCAGTGTCTGTCCATGGTGCATTCACAGGGGTAGGAAGGGCATTTGGGGTGCTACTGTGGTTCTCTGCTGTGTACAGTGGTGTGTCATGTTTTTTTGGGGGCAATCCTGTTCAGTGGGTGTGCTGTGGCTTTGAGGTCTCCATGGGGCAGTGGTTGGGGTGGATGGCAGGTGTGTGCATGGTGGTGGCACACAGCCGTGGTCATTGTTCTGGACATGCCTGCATGCTGGGGTGGGGAACTCTACATCCCCTGTTGGGCACCCCATGTGGTCTGGCACTCTGCCTGGGTCCTGGATCATTCACTGCCCAGTGTGCAGGCTATGTGTGTGCATGTGGGACATCTGTGTACTTGGCTCCATGGTCCTGGTGGTGGACTGCCAATGCCACATGGTGGTGGGCATGGCAGGCTGGCTGGGTGCTGGGTGGCACCCTTGGCAGGCTTGCGTTGGCTGTTGTCCCTCCTGTCACCTGCTGGCCTTTCCACCATTGTGTTCTGGGGTATGGTTCCTGGGTGTCTGTGTGTGCACTGGTGTGCTCTGCTGGTGAGGGGGCCTATGGCCCACTGTCACCGTGCTTACCTAGCTGTGTCTCTGGGTCTCTTCATGTGAGCTGCCCCAGTGTTGATGCACAGGTCTGCTTTTGGCTCCACGGTTGCACCAGCGATCTCAGGTTTCGTTGCAGCTATGTGTGCCATGTTCAGCCAAACTGAACTGGCGCAGTGCAGCCTGTGCAACTTCTGAATATGGCTCCTGTGGTGCCACAGCACATCTGAATTGCACTGTGTTGGACTTGCGCCTGTCTTTGGCGCATTTCTGAATATCTGACCCGTAATGTCTACCTTGTTCTCTCTCATAATTAGCCCTAATTTAGCCAATTTTATTTGGTTTAGACTTCTTGCATTTATATTTAATATATTGTAATTATTAAGTGTTTTAGTATTAACTATAAATCTTTGGTTGTCCTTGTCTTCTTTATAATTTAGTTTAAAGTCTGAGTAATGGTATCTTCAAAAGTTATTCCCAATTTGTGAGCACCAAATTTGCTTAAATGTAATCCATCCCAGCAAAAACGGGATTATTGTTGTTAAATGATTTCAATGCATAACAGTAGAAAATCCCTTCTGAAGTCCACTTCCATAACCATTCGTTAAAAGTTTTTGTATTTTCTTTTTCAAGTAAGTGGCTCATGGGACAGGAAGAATCTCAGAAAGGTGAACTGCAGTCTAAACTCTCCAAAGTTTTGCCCAGGATAATAAACTCAAATTACAATTTTATTTATGTCATTCTGCCTACATGGACAATAACTAGTGGGTTAGGTCCAGCATTGCTTAATATGTTTCTGGTCACACTATGCATGTCCTTAACCCCGGCACCACTAAATGAGGAGGACGTAATATTCTGTTTGTCAGACCTACAAACAATTTTGTCTATACATTTAATGACAGAATACTGCCTAGTGTGGTTTCTGGCTTCATCAGTGTCCATGTCAAGAGGGTTTTCCTCAGTCTCAACACTGGGAGGAGAAGAGATCCTTTCAGAAGAATTTACGGGTGATATATCTGGTAGGATGGTTGGTATATTTGTGGCAGGATTAGTCCCCTTATTTTTACTGTTGCTAACTACATTCTCCTAAGAGGAAGGCCCCAGCGCATTAGCAGATGTACTTGGGTTTTGATTTGCTATAGGGTCCTTGATGGTCTGTGATGTGGTGGAGTAAGTATTAGGAGGGTTTTCAGTTGAGATATTTTCATTATTAGTACTAATCATTTGTACTGACTCATTGTTGTCTTCTTTGACTAAATTTATTATAGGCTGAAATCTATTGCTTGTTTCAACTAAGGTTCCAATGACTCCGAGTCTTGTTTTTGATTTCCTTCCATAATTGACCTTGATCCAGTCTTCAGGAACATTATCTGGAACATCACTGTCACAAGGTGGTCTTTTCCTTTTGTCCGATTTATTAGTAGGGCTACTTAAGGGTTCTGCTCCATACTTTTGGTAGCATTGCTAGTGTTCATTCCTAATCTTGGTATGTTATTTAACTGATGTAGTTTGTTGTTCATGGTGTTTTGTTGCATTTCAAACAGATCTAATTTACTATAAAAGGTTGCTATGTCCTCCCTTAAGACACTATTGTTAACGCATTTGACACAGATGTATAAGGAGCATGAGTGGAGTTTATCAAACAACGTATACATAAGACAGTTGGAACACTTTAATCATGTCTCTCCATCCAGGGTTATGATTATCTCTCTCATTGCCCAAAGTGGAGAATTAAATGAGGGCCCCACTGGGCCTGAGGGTGGATCTAGTGTAATAAGGTCTCCTTTCTTTAATTAATGTGGTATTAACTAGTGTTCACTCTTATCGTTCTGACTAGTGATACAGCAAGTGGAACAACAATGGAGCCTTGAGTAACAACTCCCTTAAAATCAAAATTAGTCTAACTTAAGCAGATGCAGACTATACTAGCTTTAAAAAGGAGCTGTGCCTTCATCTGTACCTTGCTGATCTCTGCATTTGTTTTAATCTTCCTTAATCCACTCATCTGCCAGATGCTTCCTGGCCTAACTTTCACCTCCCTACCTCATAGTGCTTCTTACCCTTACTATCTCCTTGAGGGCTAACCTAACCCCACCCCTAACACCTGAGTCTTGTCTCTGAGGCTGTGATAATGCATCCTGCCCAGTCAGGAATTTGCCCTTGCCTTGTTTCGCTGCCTGTTTGAACCTTAATTGTTGTGACTAATTTGTACAATATTTATTTGCTGCTATTGATGTGGTATCTCCTCCTAGACTGTGTAGGTTTCTTATGCCTAAAATTTATATGTGAATTTTATTAATTGTTATTGTCCTGGCTGCATGTATTCAATACTACTGACTGTTTTAACCTATACTATTGTAATTACATTGTATTCATGCTATATACCTGTCTTTAACTGTTGTACCCTCCTGGATGATGCCTGAAAATAGTCATTTCATGGCTAGTGCACCTACCCGGTTAACAAAAACTAAATAAATACCAAAACTGCACTTACGTTTATTAGGCATTAGTATACTGTTCCCTTTCACCTTTCCATGCAGTACACATGCTTGCCCCACTTGCATGGGGCTTGGCTTTTATGGGGCGAGGACTAGAAGTATCTCTGTGTCTCTTCCAGTTCCACGTTTCAGCAAGCAACAATTTGTGTCAATTAAGATAACAAACACAGTGCCACCTCATGCGGTGGACTTCTATCAACTATAAAAGGAGCACTGCCCTTGTTCAGTACCTAAGAAAATAAAAATAACACCCGCTGTTGCTAGGATGTGGCTGTAGAACAGGATATGCCTCCACAGTCCCACAATTCCACATAGTCAGGAAGTAGTTTGTCAATACTTTTGACCTGGTTCCCATGGCAATGGCCAGAGAATGAGTCCCTTTCACCAGAGGGTAGGTAAATACTATGCCCAGCTAGGATATATAGAGCTCGGTATGGATATGTGGACCAATGGTCAAACTGATGGTAGCTCCTGTCTGGGACTACAGCACATTGGCCACAGGTACCTGAGGTAGTATTTGACTCTGGCCAGGGTAAAAAATTGTACTTAGTCCAAATGTGGTGCTAGGAATACTCTAGCTTCTCACCAGCATACCAAGCTGGCAATGGAGAGTGTAACTGGATCACACAGGGATCAGAAAATGCTTGAATTGCTTCAGACTGCGACTGATGATTGACTGAACCCCAATTCACTGAAAGTGTGTTTCATTGCACCGATAATGGTTCAAATGTAGTGAAATGCAACAGTGATGGGGTCTCAGGGTGCCATGCCTGAAGCACTGTCTTATTATCATTGTGTACGAGTTTCTAACTTATCCTGATATCAAGTCGATGTTGACTATGGCTTTCCACATCTCTAACTACTTCTCCCATTTGGAAAAGGCTGTGACCATATCTACCACCTGCAGACCGACTACAAACTAGTTCATTACCATATGAATCTAGAAGTCATCACCAGCTGGAACGCAACACTGTACACAATCACTTGTAATAGCAGTGCAAGGCCATTTCTGAATATCTGCTGCTGCATACCACCTGTGACAGTGCTGGAGTACCATGTCTCTGACAATGGACCAGTGGTGACTAACGGATGGCTGATTATGATTCTAGAGCCATTTGAACATGCAACACAGGCAATGAGTATGGACATTTTCTGTATCAGTCAAGCCATCCCACTTCTTTAAGTGCTGAAGCAGACACTGTTGTATGTACAGCAGGAGCTGGAGGAGGTTGTGATACAGGATGATGTGCCTTGTTGGAACATAAGCTCATTGTTCCATGCCTTGAAATGCAATAGCCATATTTCCTGCATTCTGTAGTCTGCAGATTTGGGGTATGTCAGCATGCTGGTCCCACAATATAAACAAGGCCTGTCATCAATACTTAAGGTGCCTGAAATCAGCTACACAAGCCACAAAGGTAAACGTCACAGTTATGTACAACATGAAAGTGACCTGACACTGGATGTTGCTACCACCTCACATGGTAAACAGTCTGATAAAACATGCAAGGTAACAGAGAAAATAACCTCAAGATTGTGTCAGATGGGAATGAAAAACAGGCTGATGAGGTAACATGATTGCAGGTAGCGCAATGCACGGTGGAGGCTAGAGATGCAGCAAATTTTTAATCCACTAGTAGAGTGAGCAGCAAAGTGGCCGCCCATGACTGCAGAACACTGCACACAGAATGGGCACTGCATAGTGCTCACTTGCATTATCAATATTACTTCTCATTGCCATTATGCCTTAACACGAAGTAAGGCAAAGTGACAAGTAAATAGGCAGTCCCCCACACATCACATGACTTACAGTACTGTAAGTCACGTGCTTTAGCCAGGAAGGAAGGAAGTGAGTCAGAGAAGCAGCTTCAGTTGCTCCTTTGCATTCGTAGAGGGAGAAAGCTTTGTGGAGAGGAGAGCAGAGTAGAGTCAGTGATTGAAAGTGCTTTATTGCCTTTCTGTGAAGAAAACAACAGCTTTTTTAAAAGCTATATGTTTATTTAGTTTTTGTATTGTGTTTGATTTTTTTTTGGTACTGAATTTTTTATAAGCTGTGTTTTGTTTTGCGTGTGTGTGACTGTGTGTGTCTGTGAACGTGTGTGCATCAGTGACTTTGTGGGAAGGATGGACTCTGGAGAAGGTGAGTCGCTAGCCCATGGGTGCAGTCAGAGGAGGAGAGTGCGACATGTGGGGACGGTCATTTGATGTTGGACCACTCCGACTCCTGGGTGTTGCTTCCTCCAGTGGAAGCAACAGCAGCTGCACCAGTGCCACTGGTGGTGGCGGTGCATCTACCTTTTCCACCACTACCACCACTACTGGTAGCAGCTGTAGGGGCTCCAGCAGCACCCCCTCCACCACTTCCACAGCCCCAGGAGATGCCCCTGGAAACCATAGGTGGTGCGAAGACTGTGTCTGGTCCCCCTGCAGCTCCCCAGTGTGGGAGTTTTTTAACTCTGTGGGGGAGACAGCACAGTCATGGTATGGCATCTACGTGGTGTGCTGGTGCACCGTGGCCCCCGGGGGACACATTTGGGGACCAGTGGCCAGCGCACACACATGTTCAACCACCACAAGGCAGAGTGGCAGGCTGCCATCGAAGGGGCCAGGCATCCACCTGCTGGCCCTTCTGTGGCAGTGGCCGAGGGTGCTACTGGGGTCAAAATTGTGCCTCACTGCCACTGCAGCAGGAGGAGCGCCAGCACAGCAGCTGCACCACCACCACCACCGCCACCACAGCCACCAGCACCACCCTCTCCACCACCACCGCTACCTGGATTTCCACCTGCAGTGGACCCCGCCACAGTCCCTGCAACAGAGGCCGACATCGCTCTGATGTGGGAGGCCCACAGGAGAATAATCAGAGGGTCAGTGCTTGCAGCAGCAGGTCAACACAATACAAGAACAGCAGCAGCAAACAGTCACAATGCTGCACCTGCTGCTGGACCACCACGGCATCCCACGCCACATTAAGGATTGTTTTCTGCCCCCACCCCACCCCACCACGCTACTGTGTTGTACTGTTTTTGTGTGTTTTTCTTTGTTGTTGTTTAATAATACACATTTTCCTTCAGAGAATCTTGCTTGCTCAACATAGTAGCAATACATTTCTGTGAAACCGCCCATAATTTCATTACAGTGTGTCATGTGATGGAGGAATTCCCATTCTGAAAAGGCGCCCACATTCTAGCCCCCTTCTCAGCAATGCTAGGAGGCAGTATAACGCAGTGGTCTAAGGCTCTGAGCTGCAAATCTGGTGACATCCAGCAGACCAGACCTGGGTTTGAATCCCACAGCTTCCACTTGCATACTGTGTGACCCTGAGCAAGTCACTTAACCTCCTTGTGCTCCCAGGTCACTCCTGTAAAAAAGCTTTCAGCTTAGTGTGCTATACCTGGTTAAACAACCAAATAAAAAAAATGATGCCAGGGAGAATATGTGTGTGCTCCATTACACTGAATGTCCGATTGTCCAGCAGCTTTCGAATGTTTCTTTATGTGATACTGGTCAGTTTGTGGTGAAACATGTGGGCATGTTTCCAGTAAGAAAGAGCCTTGTTAGTGGAACTGTTCCCACATTTCACCACAAAGTGAACTATAACATAATGAAACATTAGGATAACTGCGGACATTCATTATAGAGGAGCATGCACCAGCGCTCCCCAGCATCATGTCCTAATGTTGCTGAGAAAGGGGGCAGAATGTGGGTTGCTTTTCTGAATGGGAATTCCTCTGTCACGTGACATACTGTAATGAAATTATGGGCAGTTTTCTCAGAAATATATTGCATCTGTGAAGCAAGAAATATTCCTCTGAAAGTAAGGCCCCACATATTAGGATATGTGCATCACCATAACTATGTAACATGGTGAATCTCTGTAAAGCAGCAGTGCAACAATCTGTTGAGAACTCTGACCTGTATTTTTTAATGCTATGTTACAACTTTCTTTACTTACATCCTGACTGACTGGAATGATAAGAGAATTTCCAGTAGTTGAGTCTGCTGTACTACCTTTTTCATGTTGGAAATAATGAAAGGAGCATTCCTTTTAAATTGGTGCTGGCTAGGTCATTGTCATTGTTTTCTTCTGCTTTTCTCCATCACATCAGTTAGTTATTACATATCACTTCTGTTGTAAATTAACAGTTATGCAGCCAGCAGTGTTTTATGACACCACGGAACAATATTTATTGAAAAGCAGCTGTAAATAAATACAAACCTGGTCAGAACAATATTGAAAGCGTGCTCATTTTTTTTTCTCATACAGGAAAAAAGTAGTCAACTAAGTAAAGCAGACAGAAATTATGCAAAGAAGTGTATCGTTCAAGTCACGATTCGGAGATAACTAGTGGCTGTGGCAATGTAAAGCAGCATAAAAAAGTACAGTTCAAAATTATCACAACATTCTTGCAATGCTGCTTTAATTGATAATGTCAGTATGACATCATGAGCTCACAACAATCACACAACCCACAAAATGTCTCCCAAGAATCAATGGCGCACTCAGTCATGCGTGCAGTGGTGGCACAGAGTCCCGAGAATTTTTCTGCAGTCCCAAAATGCATCCTCCTTGTGTGCAGAAAATTGACAAGTGGTAATACAGTAAAATGAGAGTGTTTCAGCATACAAAGTCCCTCAGCATTAGTGGCACACTCAGTTATGCACGCAGTGGTGGTACAGAGTCCCCAGATTTTTTCTGTAGTCCCAAACTGCATCCTCCTTGTGTGCAGAAAATTGACAAGTGGTAACACAGTGAAATGAGAGTGTTTCAGCACATACAAAGTCCACCAGAATTAGTGGCACACTCAGTCATGCGTGCAGTGGTGTCACAGAGTCTCCAGATTTTTTCTGCAGGCCCAAAATGCATCCTCCTTGTGTGCAGAAAATTAACTAGTGGTAACACAGTGAAATGGGAGTGTTTCAGCACATACAACATCCCCCAGAATAAAATGATGACCATGAGTGTCCTATTGCTGGTCCAATGTGTTCTGCAAGGCAATTCAAGTAAATGCAAAGTGATCATCTCAACTGGATGGAAGGGTGCCCTTTGGCTGTACACTAATAGTAGTCTTGCCTTGGTGAGTAGATATACTGTGTATAGATATATGTTTGTGTATTTTGTAGGTGAGGAGGGGGGTTGACAAGAACATGTACTCATGGTATTGTTCTGTATCATAGGTCACAGAAAGTGCTGATGTGCACATTCCAGTGCTCAATGAAAATTTTTTGAGTTGAAATTGGAAATGGATAACTCTCAAGCACATGAAGGCAAGTACTTTTTGGGGGTGGGGTGGGGAATCATATTTGCCAGTTTGTCTCCTACGGTTTCTTATTTTGCTACTTCTTCACAGATTTCATCAGCATCCTTCTGGAGTCTGGTAGTTAATGATGGTCATGGTCATCTAATGAAATGACTTCTGCATGTTGCATGTCTGCCCAAGCCCAGGGGAGGGGGTAGCTGATGTTGAAGAACTTTTGGGATAAGGCCACTTTGACAGAACAACAAAGCATCTGGAAGTTTCCTAAAAAGAAATAAATGACTTCTTACACTTATTGTTATTTGTCCCTCCCTGGTTCTCAATCTCAAGTCAAGTTATATTTCAAACCCGCATCTTGTCAATCTAACACAACCTGTGTACAATATTTGCTGCAGTCTTTCCAAAACAATGAAATGGATGAAATAAAATCTTCATACTTACCCGAATGGATTTCACATGGATATTCCATAGGTTCCACTCTGTACAGTAAAGCTGCAGTACCATTCCAAATGAGTTTTCGCAATGGAGACTTTTTTTGTTAACCTGTAAAAGAAACAAAATAAGTGTACCATATGTGTTTTACCATTGCAGCTCTGAAAAGCTACAGAAAACACAACACACAACTAAAGGAAGTGAAACAGCATAAAAAACATGAGTACACATACTCACTTTATGGTTTAAATATTAAAAAGCTTTGTGTCTGTGGCTGATGGATGTGGTGGTCCAGACAGACTCATGTTCAATGATGGCTAACATCAGTCCCAGTGGTGGTGGTCTGGGGGGTGGACAGACTCATGCTCAGTGGTGGCAGTGGCTAACATCAGTCCCAGTGGTGGTGGTGGTCCAGGGGGGCACACCACCTTTAACAACTTCAGTTAAAACCTGCCAACATTAACCACATCATCATCCTCATAAAGAAAGCTTCCCTCACAGTCATCTATGTTTGAAGTCTGACCACTGGAAAATTCTTTATCCATTGAGTCATCACCTATTTCCATGGTGGGCCATTTCAGGCAGCCACTACCAGTGCCACCAGGATGGTCCATTTCCACATCACCAAAACCACCATAACTAGGCCAGAGTATGAATACTGAGACTGCAGTCTGTGCTGGTATGTGCCTCTCATTCATTTTAATGAATGTTAGCAAACTAACAGGTTTGTCTGACGATCCCTGACTATTGTACCTGCTAAGCTGAATAACCTCTCAACACTTACACTGGAGGGTGGGCATGTGAGGTACTTCAGTGCCACTGCAGTCAGCTCTGGCCATTCACTGACCATTCCACTCCAGTATAAAAGTGGATCTTCACTTATTGTCAGATGTCTGTTTTCAGACAAATATGACTCAACCATTCTCTGAGTCGCACTAAGTCCAGTTGTTGATGCATCATCCTGTTCTCCCGAATCATTTATTTCACAAATACCCACTTAAGACAAAGCCTTCCAAAGTGGGTTGACACCAGTCACTTTGGATGATAGGCCACCTGGAGCTGCTGTCCCCTTCCCCTTGCAGGATAAACTTGATAGTAATACAGGTACACCTTCAGCAGGATTATACTGCTGAGGTTTGCCGACCTGCACATGACTTCTGTGCCCCATGAACAGCGCACCAGATGACCACTGATATTTTTACCTGTTCAGACCCTCTCTCTAGTACTGATGTAATTCCACATTTGTATCATGGATCCAGAATTATTGCTATGGCAAAGTTGTCACTACGCTGAATGCTCACAACATGACGATTATGGTTGAATACTGCCAGCATGTGTTGCAGCAACATACTGCTACCACCATCTCCGTCAACATCAAGGCCATGCTGTACATTCACCAATGTCTGCCTCAGCACCCGCAGCAGTAGAATTGATTGGCTAATGGAGGAAGACTCACCACTCACTGCCTGTGTGGCATGTTCAAAAGGTCGCAAAATTGTTATTACAGAGTCCATGAGATGCCACTGTTCAGTCGTCATAGACAAGGAGGCCTCGGAACTGTCACGGCTGTTGTGCATCACAAGATATTCTGCAATGGCTTTGTATTGTTCATACAACCTCTCTGCCATGTATAAAGTGGAGTTCCATCGGGTGACAACTTCCAGCTTCAAGCAGTGCTGAGGCAGGTTGTTTTGTATCTGCAACTGCCACAGTTGGTCACGGGCCTTTCCAGATCTTGAAAATTGAGAGCAGATATGTCATGCAATGGTCAGCATTTTCTTTATATCAGGGTGCTGCAGAAACTTCTGCACCACAAGATTTAAACAGTGGACCGTGCATGGAACATGAAAAAAAACACCATTCGTGATGCACTTCACCACATTTGACCCATTGTCACTTGCTATGAACCCAGCTGTCAGGAACACAGGATTTAGCCATTTGTTAATTTCAGTCAGCACCACGTCCAACATGTTCTCACCAGTGTGTGAACAGGTCACATTGCATATAGCAATCATTGCATGCGGTGAAATTCCTGGACCATTGCTACCACGATAATCCACCTTACTGCACTGATTATTCACGCTACCAATATCACAAACAACCAACGGCACCTGCGCCCAGTGTGCGGTTATACACAAATATGAACTCCCCACTGTTTTGCCACTTGTCCACATATCCATACTTAAATGGATGAATGGAGAGGAGGAATGTTGAAGAGCATGTCTTACTGATTCGGACACAGTGCAGAACAACTAGGGGTTAGCTCGGGTAGAAAAGTATGCCCTGGATGGGACTTTCCATTTTGTACAGACATATGCACCAAACCACTGGAACCCAGAATTCTCCACAAAGGAGTAGGACACTAGATCAATTGCCAGCATTTCCACTATAGCAGCATTAAGTTCACGTGATACTGTATGATTGGGGGGTACTTCAGTTTATGCACAAGAACACTGTAACGTGGACTGACTTAAACATTTTACACGGGGTGTGATCACAAATGGTTGTGCTCTGTGATGAATGGCATTGGCAGGGGGGTGAAGTGTGGACGTTTGATGAAGACGGTTGCACAAGTGATAATGACAAACCCAGAAATGCAGTTATTTTGCCAGAGTAGCCGACCGGGGTTGATGTACCACTTGCACTAGACATACTGCATTCACCACCTCCACCACCACCACAAAAACTGCTACTCTCACCAGCACTGGACAACATGTCAAAGTCATTATGGTCCTCCACCTCATCATGCCTGTAGTAATCCTCTGTTCTTACTACCTCAGTACTGCACACATTTAATTTACTACTGGACTTAACAGTCATGGAAGGGATAACATGCTGCTATGGTTGCCAGTGATGAGGCGAACAAAGAAACATAGACTTTGGCAGATGAGGACCGCTTGGTCTATCTAGTCTGTCCTTTTCCCCTACCTAATGGATAAGCTGCAGATCCTAGTTAACCAACAGCCTACTTCCTCCTACCCCCCACTAGAATTGCCTTATGTCTGTCCCATGCATTCTTGAATTCCGCCAATGTTTTTGACTACACAACCTCCTCAGGAAGGCTGTTCCATATATCTACAATCCTCTCTGTGAAGAAATACTTCCTCACATTACTTCTGAGCTGTCCCCCCTCTATCTTCAAATTGTGCCCCCATGTTTTTGCACATCTCTTTTTCTGAAAGATGCTACCCTCTTGAACTTTGTTGATTCCCTTGAAGTATTTGAAAGTTTCTATTATGTCCCCCCTCTCCGTCCTTTTCTTGAGGCTATACATCTTTAGTTCCTTTAGTCTTTCTTCATACATCTTCTGATGCAGACCCTGCATCATTTGGTTCCCTACTCTGGAGAGCCTCCACCCTGTCTATGTCTTCTTGAGGAGATGGGGTCTCCAGAACTGTACACAAACCAGATGTGGGTCTTACTAACTGTCTGTACAGAGGGCCAACAACTTCCTGTTTTCTACTGGTGATGCCTCCTATGCATCCCAGTATCCTCCCAACCCTCCTTTCTGCCTTCTCACATTGCTGCTCACCTTTAGGTCATCTGATATGACTACTCCACGTCCCTTTCCATTTTTGTTGTTATCAGAATCTCCCCCCCCCCCCACTGTGTGCTCTTCTCCTGGGTTTTTGTTTCCCAGGTGCATTGCTTTGCACTTCTTTGCATTGAATCTAAGCTGCCATACATTTGACCATTCCTCCAACCTTGCCAAGTCCCTTTTCATCCTTTCTACCCCACCTTATGTATCAACCCTGTTGCAAATCTTTGTGTCATCTGCAAAGAGACATACTTTCCCTTCAAGTCCCTCTGCATTGTCACTTATAAAGACATTAAAAAGGACCGGCTCCAGTACTGAACCCTGTGGTACCCCACTAGTAACCCTCCTTTCTTCACTGTGGACTCCATTTACTATTACCCACTGTGTTCTGTTGTCCAACCAGTGTTTTACCCAGGCTACCACCCTGGGACCCACTCCCAGGCTGGCTAATTTGTTTATTAATCTTTTGTGCGGGACTGTGTCAAATGCCTTGCTAAAGTCTAGGTAGGCCATGTCCACAGCCCCTCCTTGGTCTACTGCTTTGGTCACCCAGTCAAAGAAATCAATTAGATTTGTCTGACATGACCTTCCTGCTGTGAATCCATGCTGTCTTGGGTCCTGTGCCTCACTGGCCTATAGGTTCTCAACAATTCTTTCCTTCAGAAGTGATTCCATCATTTTCCCTACTACTGAGGTCAAACTGACAGGTCTATAGTTTCCTGCCTCTGTATTGCTCCCAGTTTTGTGAAGGGGATTACATTCACCCTCCTCCATTCCTCAGGTACCACACCATCCTCCCATGATTTATTAAAAGGGTAGCCAGTGGTGTTACTAGTTCTTCCTTAGTTCTTTTAGAATTCTGGGTGAATCTCATCAGGCCCATTGGTTTATCCACCTTCAGTTTTAAGAGTTCTTTCAGAACCCTTTCTTCTGAGAATGGACTAATATCAACCCTATCCAGAGTGCTTCTGTTGACTGGATTGGGTATTTTCTCTTTTCCATTATGAATACTGTGCAGAAGTATTTGTTCAGTATCCTGCTTTTCACTGTCAGCTTCTGCCCAGCCACCTTCATCTTTGTTCAGCCTCAGTATCCCTGCCTTAGTCTTTCTTTGCTCTCTAATGTACTTATAAAGGTTTTATCCCCTTCTTAACCGAGTTGGCTATATTTTCCTCAGTTTGAGCCTTTGCTATTCTGACTGCCTTACCCGCTTCCTTCTGCTTTAACTGGAACAGTTCTCTGTCCTGCTCCTTCTGTGTTTCCTTATACTTCCTGAATGCTATCTTTTTCCCCCTTACCTTCCCTGCCACTTCTTTGAGAACTATAGTGTTTTTTTTTTCTTTCAGTTTGATTTGTTTATTTGCTTCACACAAGGCTTGCTACCTCTGTGATGGCAGTTTGATGTTTCCCATTGTTGCTCCACCCCACCTTCTTGCCTGTTTGCTAGTGCTTTTGACAAAATCAGCCCTCCTGAAGTCCAGTACCTTCAATGTTGTGTGGCTTGACTCTACAGCTAAGTTTATCATGAACCACACAGTTTGGTGGTTGCTTGTTTCAGATGGCTACCCACTTCAAGATCAGAGATCCTGTCTTCGTCCTCATTTGAGTACCAGGTCTAAGATTGCTCTCTCCCGAGTTGGTTCCAAAGTAGCTGTCTGAGGCATGCCCCTGTAGTATTAGCTGCCAGCTTGTGCTGGAGTCCACAGTGCCAAGTGCCTATTCTTAGGATATGTATGCTGTCCTCTTGTGCCCAGATGGCTCCCCTTTTACCTTGACTCACACGCACATGGCAGACTTGGGAGATTGCAACTGACTCATTATTGCATCCCAAACAAAAAATCCCAAACAAGGGATTGTGATGCTCTGCTTTTAACATGTCCATGATGTGGCTTATTTAAGTCCGTTATTTTATGCACTGAAGTGGGGGCACGTGTTGTTTCAGGCACTGCACACCTGGACTGCAACTGACCACCACGACTACCTATCATATTTATTACTGGGTCATCATCATCAACTAAAACCGGTAAATCACAATTTTTTTGGTGGGGGATTCCTGCAAACAGACTCAGATACAGCCACTTTGAATTTCTTTTCTCTGGTTCCCAACTGGTCAATTACATCATCATCATATTCATCAACATCACACATCCACATCTTCTGCTTGGATGCTAACATGTGGACTGCATGTTGCAACAACAGCAACATCATCATCATCATCATCATCATCATCACATTTATCGTCAGCATCTACACCACCATCACCTGATATTTTTCACCACACTGTGAATCACTGCATGGAAAATGCGTGGCTTTAACTGCCACGGTGGATGGAATATCACATTATATGCTATCATTGACATGATCATTAGAATCATCAGGTTCAGTTACTGGGATGTTACTGGGAAGTATGACATCATCTACGCTGCCACTCACTTGTACTGCTTCATACTCAATATGTTTGGATACGGTACACTGGTCAGAATACGAACTTGATGCACCAATACTAATACTACCACCACTACCACTCACACCAGTAACACTAACACCACTGGTTGGAAAAACATAATTTCCTCCAACTATAAGTGAAGCTACTGATTGGGCTGTAAAACACATTGCAGGAGAAATACCTTTCCTCACATCAGCATTGCACTTCTGCGTCTGCGTACTACCATGCCCACAGACTATCTTACTGCCAGCATTGCCATGGTGAGACACAGCTTTGCTTGCATGTCACTTTTCGGGAATTTTGGGGGTTCAAACACAATATTAGAACCAAATTTAGATTTTGATACCTTCACTCTCTGATTGGGGGGACGCTGGATGTGAAGTAAAAAAAACAACTGTAGCTTCAGCAACAGATGAGAGACTAGTTTACCACGCAATGAAAACAACTTCAGTAACCAGTGGTGCTGATGAGATCACAAAAAAAATCCAGTCTGGTAAAAAATTCCTTTGGCCGATGGGGTTGGGGGGGCACTGACTGCAGATTTCTATGGCAGTACAAGCAGCAAAACAAAGAACAGATACCGTGATCGCAGTACAAAATCAGGCAGCTGAAGTGGATAGCAGGTTCACACTGCTGCACCTGCAATTACACTAGTCTGTGGCACAATAAAAGGTATAGTATTTGATGTCACACAACACCGCACACACACTCACATACACACACAGAACAGTTTGTCTATGACTTCCAGTTATGCAGCAGGCAGTGTAGCAGCTCTTAGACCCAGCTCCCGTTGTCCAGTGCTAACCCTTCAATTTTCTGGCTCCTATTCTAATTTCCCGATGCCTCTTCGACACCTGTTTCACCAGATAAAATTGGCAAAAGGCAGAGGCCCACTTGACCAGCTACAGCAAGCAGCATACTACAACAGCCTCCTCTACTTCAGCACCCGAGGAGATGCCCCTCACCCTCAAATTATTTCTGAAGGAGCGTCAACCTTTTTGAGAAGATTTTAAATATGTGGTCACTGAACTGAAACAAATTTCGTCGGCTTTGGAAGAATTATCTACCAGGAAGACGGACAGCGAGTCTCGTCTTATCTCCCTGAAGAAGAAAGCTGACCATGTTGAAAGTGAAATAACAGATGAATGACATAGAATTAAAAAACTAGAGCAAAAAATCGAAGATTTAGAGGGGAGAAGTCTCAAAAATAACATTGTGATTTTCGGCATTCCTGAACGAGAGTAACAACACAATTTGGTTCATCCAGAAACTTGTTGAAAAATGATCTGGCCCTTCTCCTTTTGGTGCAACATATATAATCAAGAGGACCCACCAGATGTTGAGGCCGATGCCAGCACCAGGGTCTCAACCCGGCCCATTAATATTCAAGTTCTTGAATTATCAAGAAAAACAATTATTTTGGAGAAAATAAAGGAACTTGAACATGTACTCTGGAAGGAGAACAAAATTCATATAACCCAGGATTTGCCAATTACCGTGCGGCAAAGGACGACACTTTTCCTTCAAATTGTGATTAAGTTAATCGGCGCAGGTCTGAAATTCCATATGGGCTATCCAGCCCGACTCTAGGTCTTGATTTCTGGAATGTGGGCCTCATTCAAAGACGTGGATCCTGTCTTAACAGCCCTGCAGAAGGCCTACTCAGATTTATTCTGTACCTGCTGACTAGTCAGAGACTGACCTGTGGCTGATCTGTGGCTAAATGAAAAACTCATAAATGATTTATCTTCCTTGGAGAGCTGGAAATGAAAAGGTAAAGGGGGACTAAGTAAAATCAAAAGAAGGAGCTTTATTTTCATGTCAGATTGCAACTTGGGAGGAGGGACCCATCTGGAAAGGATAGCTGTTAAACCAGTGCCAGCGGTTCTCTATTGTTTTCCTGAATCGAAGAAGCAGGATCTGAAACATGGGATGAGTATACAAATATCGACGTGCACCGATTTTCTTTCAAGCTACCCATTGCACTTGGTACTGATTGTTCTGATATACAAGGACCCAGTAAATATCTGCTGGTGGGCTGGTTCTGTTCTTTTATTATTTCTTCTTATGTGACAATCAAGCAATGGTGCTGATTTATTGCGAAAGGATGCTCATTGTGAGGAAATATCTAGACTAATTTGGAAGAAGTACCATATTGATTTGTTTTGTATTATTTTTAACCAGCCAGACATTCTCAGTTGTGTGCATTGTTACTTATGGAGAACAGATTACCAGGGAAGGCCTGACACCCAAAAGTTAATAGCTCATGGCATTGAATGAGTAGGGTCTGGAACTTGGGCAGTGAATGCAGTTGCCAAATTACACAAAGTTCCTTTTTATTCTATATGTTGTAATTAGTAATGATTGCTCTGAAATACAAGCACCCAGAACAAAACTGCCATTGGATTAGTTCCATTCTTTTTGGTTTTTTTTATCATCTTTTGGTTCATAAATAGATACGTAATGGTGTTGAATCACCAAAAGAAGGCATTCTTTACGAGTGAATAGTAAGAACAATCTGGGAAAATACCCATATTGATTTTATTCTGTATTTCATTCTACAGGTCAGGTTCCCATAACAATGACCCATCCCAGCTCTTGTGAATAGTTTTGTTAGGGATGACCAAACATTCACAAATTACGGGTGTATACTATAACATTTATAATCAGGGGGAACCCCCTATAGAAGGGACTACTACCCTTGTGTTTCCTCATTTTGTATCTCACCCAAACTTATTGAGCACCCAGGCACATCGGGGATTGTGTTGTATAATTTGGGCACTGTTGGAATGTTGTTTTTTTCCACTATCTTGTTTTATATTAACAGTTCTATTATAAGCTTGGGTAAAGCGGAGAGGAAGAAGAAGGATAGACATAGGACCAGCTGCATAATGTTTTGTTAATAAGAAGGGGAACTTTTGAGAATAATCATTTGGAATTACCAGTATGGTTTAGATATACTATAATATGGGGGGAGGGAAGGGGAAAATACTGTTAAGAGCACAACTAATAGGAAATGCAGATTGCGATCTTGGCAAGACACTTATTTCCCAGATCATACCAGAAGAAATGGAGATACAGTAAATAGAAAAAATACCTAATTGTATTCATATTGCCACTTGGAATATTAAAGGGGGTAGAAAAAGAACAAAACAATATCAGGTATTAAAACACTTGAAACTTTTGAGCATAGATATTCTCTATGTCCAAGAAACACATCTATTAGACTCTGAAGCATCCCAGCTTCACAAACAGCAATTTGGTCAGCTTTGCAGCAGAGGGAATGACTAACAGTTGTGGGGTGATGATCTCATACATAGGAGGATACCATTTATTGTAATCAATGTGATCCGGGACCTGAAAGGTAGATACATTTTTGTCCAGGGTCTCCTTTATAATAAAGAGATAATATTAGGTAGTGAGTATGGACCTAATCAGGATACACCTGAATTCTTTTCAGAACTTGCCCAGGTTGTACAACCATTCCTTTCCATCCCAATGATTATTGGAGGAGATTTTAACCTAATATATGATCCGATGATGGACAGATCAGGTCAGCAAAGAAAAGGTCTATCTCCTGCTCAAAGAGCACTCAGGAAACTAATGGATCAGACTGGAATGTGTGCTATTTGGTGGATATTTCATCCCCTGGACAGGGAATATACCTTTGTCTCACCAGTCTACCGGTCCACCTCAAGGAAAGATTACATACTCCAGTCTCACTCTCTGATACCTGGGACCCTCAACACATTGATTCTGCCTGGTCCCCCCTCGGATCATTCCATAGTTTCTTGCAAAATATCAATTATTTCCCTACCAAAGAGAGGCTCTAGATGGAAACTTAATGATTTATTGTTAAAAGACCCTTCCTTAACCAAACTTATACAGGAACATACTGAGAATTTTTATGGGGATAATTTCAATCCTCAAGACAGACCTGATATGTTATGGGGGTCCTTTAAAGCATACCTTAGAGGTATTATTATTAGCATGGTCACTCACAGGAAAAAGGTTTCAACTTCCTGTTTGTCCCATTTACTATGTCAAATCAGGTTCCTAGAAAGAGACCTTGACCCACAATCACCAGAGCCAGTTAAGCAAGAACTAATTAAACTAAGAACTGCTTAAATAGAACTTCTTTGGGAGAAATCCGACTATACCATTTTGAAAACCCAGGCATCATATACTGACCAGGGAGAAAAAGTTGGATGTCTCCTGGCACTTAGGGTTAAACAAATGGACTCCGCCCGTTATGTAGCATCGATAATTTCCTTATTTGATGGCTCCCTAAAAACCCATCCAGAGGACATTAAAGTAATTTATTACATATTACAAGGAGTTATATGGCTCTATGCCTATTCCCCCAATGGTGCAACAGTTACACACCTATTTGCTGGAGTCCAACCTACCCCAACTTACCTTGGAACAGCAAGAGAGACTGCTTGCCCCCATAACAGGTACAGAACTCTCAGAGGTTATTGGAGACCTACCGACCAGTAAAACCCCCGGGATTGATGGTTACATAGCCCTGTTTTATAAAAAGTTTAAAGCCCAGTGAATCCCTATGCTTCTTCCACTGTATCAACAAATCCTATCGGCAGTATATATGATCCTACTTTATTTGAGTCATTGATTGTCCTGATCCCAAAAACCTGATAAATCTCCTGACTGCATAGCAAATTACTCCTCTGTCTCGTTAATAAACCAAGACATCAAAATCCTATCTAAACTCTTGGCCAACCACCTTGGCGTGATGTTATGGGCACCCTAATTGGATCAGAACAGGTCAGATTTATGCAGGGTAGATCATCTTCTGATCATCTAAGCACCCAGTCACATGTCTTTCAGTGTCAGGGATGCACCCTTCCCTGCTGCCTTAATTTCCTGGATGCCTAAAAGGCTTTTGATAGAGTGCACTGGAAACATTTGTTCCAAGCTTTGGAGGCCTTTGTTTCCAATCAGGATTTATAGAATGGATTAGGGTGCTATATAAATCCCCAACTACACAGGTGTCAGACAACGGGGTGATCTCAGACAACTTTACCCTCCATTCTAGAACCAGACAAGGTTGCCCCTTGTCTCCATTACTCTTCAATATTTATCTGGAACCACTAATCCATAATTTGCAAAACTGTAAGACTATCCAAGGGATCCTCATTCATCCTTGTGAAATTAAAGCATCTGCCTACGCAGATGATCTCCTACTTCAAATCTTCAACCCCTGTACATCCATACCCCCTATGTTAGCCATTATTGACACCTTTAGTAAAATGTCCAACTACAAATTAAATGTCAGTTAAACAACAATCTTCCCACTTAACCACAAATTGTTCAGAGTGGATATAATGCCCTTAGGATTTACTTGAAACAGGACTCCTTAAATATCTAGGCATAGAATTATCTAGAACCCCCCAGCAAATTATTAAATTAAATCTGGATTCTCTGGTTTATACAATCTCTCAAGATTTGGGCCGCTGGGCCTCACTTCCTATCTCACTGTGGGGTAAAATAAACCTAATAAAGATGAATGTTTTCCCGCCACCTCTCCATGATTAATGTCTGGCTCCCAGTTTCCTGGTTCAAGAAACTATAATCCCTATTCACCAAATTTATCTGGGGTAATAAGTCTCCTAGGAAAGCCTATCACATCTTAACTGCTTTCAAATACAATGGGGGATTAAGCCTCCCTCAGGTGCGACTCAATTTTTGGGCCAGTCACATTAATAAATACTTGGGATGGCTATCCCTAGAAAATCTACACTCCGCCCTGGCTTGGCTCAAAATTGAGCTAACTCTCATACGCTCATATGGTTTAGATCCTAAGGGCCTCTTATATATTAAGGAAAGCCTTCTCCCTCTAAAGCTCAAGAATTCCACAGTCTCCATATCCTTAAAGATTCATACCCAGATTTGTTGTTACCTTAAATATAATCATACTAAAGACCTCCATCAGCCAATACTGGGAAACCTGCAGCTCAAAATAGATGACAAACCAATCTTTTCAACATGTTTACCTAGCTTACGGAGTTTGAATATAATCTATTTTGTTAAAAGTGATGGCTTATGGTACTCGATTAATGAAATTATGGCTAAGTTAGATATTTCCCACAGGTACACTTTTAGGGTTATCCAGCTATGACATTTATTAATACAAACCTTTGATCAAAAACCCCAGTTAATTCAAGCTTCTCCCTTTTGTAAAGAACTGCCGGAGTTCAGTGGAAGTCCTAAGGAAGTCTCAAATATTTACAATACAATATACCTCTGGAAATTCCCGGACAGCTATGGGCCAACTCAGCTCTGTGAATCTTTCTTTCCAGATTGGAATATAGACTGGCCAAACATCTGGCAAAATTGCCACAAAATGGTCATGCAAGACAGACTTAGACTGATGCAACTGTACATCCTGCATAATGCCTATTACACTCCATGTAAATTAGCCACACTGAGATTAACATCTAATTCATCATGTGTTACATGTCAACAAGATGAGGGCATTATATCATATCTTTTGGTCTTATCCCAAAATTTCCCATTATGGAATACCATAAAACAACTTTCTGACCTCTCCTTGGCCTAAAGGACCTGTTTACCCCAGACATTTGTCTTATGGGTGACTTATCAAGAATTAGAGTTACAATCATAAATACCACATGTCCCTTATAGCTATGTCGGTAAAGGCTGCTATTATGACTTTGGATTGACCAGTTAGAAATCCCCTATACTGAATGGCTAACTGAACTTTTGGCTAATTTACATGGAAAGCCATTGCTAACTTAAATAACACAATGGAAAGACTTAAAAATATAGGACCCCTCTCATACCCCATATTCTTTATAGAATGGACCTTATGTGGTGTAAACCTCGTTAGTCTCAAGCCAATCCAGATCTACAATCTGTCTTGGAAATTCAGATGCAATCACTGTTGTTGCTCTAACAGGGAAGGGAAGGGGGGAGGGAGAGGGATGGTTAGTAAGGGGAGGGGGAGGGGCTGAGTCATGTATAAACATTGTCTTATGTACCCTATGTCTATATATGTGCATCTGCCTTTCGTGTAAACTGGAAAATGATACTAATAAACTTTAAACTGAAAAAAAGAACAGTTTGTCTACAATGCCGAATGAGTAATATGTAACAAATTCAAAAGTTCAGTAATATGCCACGTATTGTAATGTAAACAACCTGAAATTATGAACCGCTGCACCAGATCCAAACAACACACAATCAGCAAGAACATTTCAACAATTACTGACAATATTACTGTGTGTAGATTAACTCAATCAGTTATATAATTAAAATATAACCAAAAAACAAAGAAATCACTATTTCTCCAACTTAAATCTACCTACATCAGAGATACACCCCTCCCCAAAGCACACTTTCACTGTCTTTCACTACACACACTCTGTGTTGTACATTAACATTCACAAGCCACACAAAACCAAAAATGCTTGATGATATGAGCACAGGAGGGTTTCCTACAATCGATGAACTAAAGTTAGAGCCCCCAAAAAATGCAAAAATGCTTTTTTAACAGCTTTTAGAAGGTTTCAATCACAGCCAGCTCTCAGAGCACAGTGTCTCCAACTCCTTCCTACACATACTACCCCGAACTGAGGCTGTGCAGATCAATATAGAGCCCATGTGACCTGAAATCCATGAATCACTGCAAAATTCACCTTGAACTCAAAACAAGGTGAAGTGAGCATTGTTCTCAATGCACTTTGCCTTAACATTTGGCGGAGTAGTGGTCTGGGAAGGTAGAGTAATGCAAGTTATTGTTTTCAATGGACTTCGTTACTCATTATAATATGAAGTACTCCGCTTAGCATTGCAGCACCCAGCGAATCCGCCTTTGCTCCACGAATCACTTCACAGAGCAGATTGGGCCACTTTTGCCCTCACTAGTGGAAGCACATTACCATTATTGCTGTACTGGAGTATCAAGGTCACTGAATGGCGAGAACTGACCTCCGTAGCAGTTAAATACCTGAGCTGCCCACCCTGGAGTGTCAGCAAGGAGAACATACTCTGTTTGGAAGGGGTCCACGGTGAAGGACAGTCATACAGATCTATCTTGTAGAAATGCTCAGTGTAACCCCTAGATGGCGCTATCCCAGGGGCTACTACCCCCGCCTGATTTGCCACTAACAGGTTGAGGGGCCTGGATCCAATGGCGGGTGCCTCCACCCAGAGGTCAGGGTTTGCAATAGTTAAACTAACTTGGTCACAGCCCTCTGGGACACTGCAACCCCCCTTTCTTCCCACTAGTGGCCCACACAATATATCAGAATTACCTTCACAGTATACACTTACCCCCAGGACTGGTTCCAGCACTGGGACCTCCTGTGAAATAAGATACAGTGCAACAATCACAGTACGGTACTTTAACATAGACAAATACCTCAGGCAGTATAACTTTCCCCACAGAGAAAGCATCTCTTTGATCAGACGACTCTATTCCCTCGGTGGATACTATGTGTCCCACATACTTTACTGATGTTTGAAAGAATTGACACTTATCAATGGACAGTTTAAGGCCAAAGTCCTCCAGTCGGTCCAATACCTTAAATAATCTGCTCTCATGTTCCTCCAGTGAGCTGCCAAACACAATAACATCATCTAGGTATACCAGGCACTCTAGTAAGTTCATGTCCCCACTGCACGCTCCATCAATCGTTGAAAAGTGGCTGGGGCACCTGAAATCCCTTGAGGCATCCTCATGAATTCATAGAAGCCAAGCGGACAGATAAAGGCTGTCTTCTCACGGTCCTCTGGGGCCATCGGGATCTGGTAGTACCCACTGCGGAGATCCAACACAGAGAACCACTTGCTCCCGTTTAGGCAGTCCAAAGCATCCTGAATGCGGGGCATTGTGTACTGATCAGGATAGTCCGCCGGTTTAAGGTGCGATAATCCACACATCCTTACTGTCCCATTCTTTTCCTCACTACCACAATGGGGAAGCATAAGGCTTCTGGATTCTTGTATTACACCAGCAGCTAACATCTCTTGCAGATGCCGTCTCACATCATCTATATCAGCAGGTGCCAGGCGTCGAGACCTCTCACGAAATGGTCTTTCGTCATGCAGCCGGATATTGTGCTCAGCTCCTTGCACGCATCCTACATCCCATTCCTTTAAAGAAAACACCTGGCTCTCTGGGCAAGCTTCTCACTGATCCTCACTTTCCATTCAGCTGGCAGCGGGTCGCGAAATCAAACAAGTCAGGCGTTACTCTGTCATTCTTCCTCGAACTCTTGCTGCTGGGTAGCACTGCAGTGTCTGCACAATGCACATTAGCCAGGATGCAACCTCTATTTACTCGAATGTCTCTTTCAGACACATTATGAACTTGGACCATTACCCTTCTGGCATAAGCATGGGCTCTAGCGGGCAAAATACTAGCTTGACCAGCAGTCCCTCTGGCAATTTTCCATCGCCTGGTGCATCCAACATTAATATTTTATTCTTAACATCCTTTCTGATATGGACCTCTCCTGTAAGGTACACTGGGCATTTGGCGCCAGGATCAGAGACTCAGGATCCTTCTTCCATACAATTCCAACCGGTTCCTCTGGTTCTATTTTTCAGCATCTCTCTGTGCCTCATAGGCCTTCTTAATTAAAGCCGAACTCTTAAAGCTCTACTAGTCTTTGACCCCTGTTTTTCATAACACAACTGTGCCAGCCTTCCGAACATATGAGCATTTGTTCCAATCAACAAAGGGACACCATCATACAGTCCAGTGGGGGACACACTAAGGCTAGGGTCTCTACTTGTTCGGCCACTCCAGCCACGGAGGTGGGGAAAGACAGCCAAATTCGGATATACCCAGAATAGGGGGTAGGCCTTCTCACTTAACCCCCATACATGCAGTCCTTCTAATGGTTGTAAGGGTACGTCTGACAAATGCTTCTGATACCAATCCTGGAACATAATTGTCACTTGGGAGCCACTGTCTAATACAGCTCTTGTAGACACTCCATTCACCTTTACAGTGGTCTCCATGGAGGGACCCACTATTCTGGACCAGTCTGGAGAGGCGGTGGTGGGGCCTGGGCAACTGACCTTGCCACAAAGGGCGTGAATTAGCATTTTGGTGCCCTCACTGGGATCATTTGTGCACCTCTTAACCACTGATTTGTTCTCCGAAGCTCTCCTTGTAGCCTATATGCAACTTTGTCAGTGTCTTTTGGGGACCGGCATTCCTTTTCATGTGCCCATCCTTCCCACAATTATAGCAAAACATACTTTCTGGAGTTTGAGCTGGCCGAGGCGCCACACTGGGAGCCAGGGCGGGGTATTACTAACTGGAAACCTTGGTGCCATCTCTGTCTTGGCGTGATAAGCATTTGGAGACATCTCGTCAGTTTCTCCACTTCCATGGTCAAGGAATGAGTTTGGAGCTGTTATCAGCAGGAGATACATGGGTGGGTACCCACCCCCATAGCAGATGCAGTCGGATATAGGTCAGGGCCCGTACTTGCAGGCGTGGCCTTCATAAAGGGACTGTTTTTGAATTCCCGGATCTCTCTCAACAGTTCGCCCCATTGTGGCATATCTTTTTCCTTGTCAGAGCACTCATTGACTGCCAACCTCTGCCCCTGAACTTCACTTGATGGGCCACCCTCAGTCACTCGGGTCGTAGCCGCAGCTATTGGTGCAGGTCCTCCGAGGTCGCCTTTCTCAACTCCTCGAATTTCTCTCATTAACTCATCATAGGAGGGTGGGGATTCCAGTCGATTTGCCAGGCGTAACTGAAGCAACAGCAGTTCTGAGAAGGGGGCAGACTTAAGGATCCTGTCCAGCCTGGTTCGGTCCAGTTCAATCGCTGGCAAACTACCCTTTCTGAGGCATTCTTGCAACAATTTTTCCAGCCGAGATACATACACAGACAACAACTCCCCTTGGTACTGTTGTGCATTTCTTACTCTCCACCATAGGTCCTCATCAGAATCTGGGCTCCCATACACATTCTCCAAGGCCTCAAGATAGGCCTGTGCAGTCACTTCAGGGTTACTGGCCCGTTTAGCACGGATGGTAGCCAGGGCAGGACCTCGGAGGCTCTCACTAACCCTCTTTCGCTTTTCGGCTTCCGAGCATTGCCATTCTAGCACTTGGGGGGCAACATAGTCTATCCAGGTCTCCCAGTCATCCTCCCTTGGGGGTGGGAAGGGTGCCAGAGAAGATCCTCAACCTTCGGTAAGAGTCGTGACTAATGGCAGGTGCAGAAATAGGAGTCTGCATTGGTTCAGCCACCATTACGGGTACTGGAGCGGGAGAGGGTGTTGGGGGAGGAACACCCCCAGGTGGCAAGAATAGTTTCTTCAAGTCCTCCACAGTTTTCCCTTCCCCCAGCAACCATTTAGCAAATTTCTCCTCAAAAGTTTCAGACAGTGGTGGGGGCTCATTCCCCCGGTCTTTACTGTACTTAGTTATCACTCTCCAGGCAGTGAGGGCTCCCTCTGGGGTAATGGTCTGTGGCACTTTGGAGCTATCTATGGGATCCTTAAACTCTACTAGGGCCAGGAAAGTGTGGGTGAGCAGATTAGCATGCCGACCCACCACCACAGGGTTTTGTAAACCTTCCACCTTGGAAAGTACTCCTGTACAGTGTCCGTATTGATACCCAGGGGATGTCCAGGATAAGCATAGCATTTTGGGGTCAATCTCTCCCAGTACACCACTCCACCAGCGGTGCACAGCCACTTCTGTCGGGTACCCATTTTTTTTCTTAACAGTGGTTCATAAATATGGCCACTAGAGGACACACAATCCCAGCGGTGAGCCTCCAAGATGTAACCCCTAGATGGCCTATCCCAGGGGCTACTACCCTGCCTGATTTGCCACTAACAGGTTGAGGGCCTGGATCCAATGGTGGGTGCCTCCACCCAGAGGTCAGGGTTTGCAATAGTTAAACTAACTTGGTCACAGCCCTCTGGGACACTGCAACCCCTTTCTTCCCACTAGTGGCCCACACAATATATCAGAATTACCTTTACAGTATACACTTACCCCAGGACTGGTTCTGGCACTGGGACCTCCTGTGAAATAAGATACAGTGCAACAATCACAGTACAGTACTTTAACATAGACAAATACCTCAGGCAGTATAACTTTGCTGAAACAAGCAGCTCTGATTTATTTGGGGGATATAACAAGGACAGGGGAATCAGGTTAATTAGCTTATCACTTTACTCATCTACCTATGGCTCTGTGCACAGGCCTATCCCTACCAGTTACTGTCCCTGGGTACCCAAGCCCTAGTGGCTAGTCCAAACCGTGGCAGCTGGTAGGGGCCCTTTCACAGAGAAAAAAAATTAGTTAAACAGTCAGCAGTACAGTAATTCCATTTGGATTTAATGTGGCAATTCAACAGGGAATGACCCTGAATTAGTACTCATGACCTCCAAAGAAGATAGGGTCCTTCAATGTCAGCAGGGCTACTCTTGAGCTCCAAGAGACTCCTCACACATTTGTATGGTAAACAGTCACAGGCAAAAGTCACTTAATGGCAGCAGGATTCACTTGAGGTACACAAACCTCTTCACACATTTATATGGTAAAAGAAAGCACTATACCAGGCAGGCTGCATCTCTATCCCGATCGCAATTACTGCACAATACCGGAGAACACACAGCAGATTCAGTTCCTGACAGACCGAGTGCAATTCACAATTCCTCCAGTCTTCTACAGGGTGAGCCTGGTTTCTTCTCTTCAGATATCCTTTGATTCTCTTCACAGGACGGATTCAGTCCTAACAAGCAGTTACACAAGCTGCAGACCGGAACTCTGGACCTTACACATGTTTTTGACTAAAACTGTGCACTGAAGAACACAAGGTTCCTTTCCCCTTCACTGCCAGAGCTAAACTGAAACTCCAACAGACAAAACTGGGCACTTCCTTTGAGTTCCTCCCAGTTCTTGACTGGATTGGCTGTCACTCACAATAGACTGCTGCTGTTGGTCAAAAGGCGCGAAGTCTAAACTACATCTCCCAGAGTCACTGCCCATACAATCCTCTTGTGGCTGGCTCAGATTATGAGTCCAAGTTCTGATTCGTCCAAGGCACCATTTAGAGCTAGCTTACCCACACTGATTGGTCCAGTTCAGCAGTTCAAAACCAGAATGGGGAACTAGCAACAGGCATCTAGATATCATGTATCTAGTGACTGCAAAATGGAGTGAATTGGCAGCAGCTGAGTGGTACTCAATCAAGAGAAACACACAGTCCTCCCATACAACTAATTATGTCTGCAAGCAGACAGCTCTTAAAGAGACAGTACCAGAGGCTCTAAAACACTCACTGATAAATGGCTTAAACGCCAAACACCATTCAGGCTTGGAGCATTCAAGCAAGCTCCTGAAGTCTTTTGGGAACCCCCATTTGCAGGGGTTAACTCAGTATTTACAAATGAAGAGGGGAGGTACCTAAAACAAACAGTAGAAACACTCTGGATACAGAAGTTGATACCAGCCCATTTACAGAAGAAAGGGTTTTGAAAGAATTCTTAAAACTGAAGGTGGACAAAGCGATGGGGCCTAATAGGATTCATCCAAGAATTCTAAAAGAACTAAGGGTAGAACTAGTAACACCACTGACTATTCTCTTTAACAAATCATGGGAGGATGGGGTGGTACCTGAGGACTGGAGGAGGGCAGATGTGATTCCCCTTCACAAATGTGGGAGCAGGGCAGAAGCAGGAAACTACAGACCTGTTAGTTTAACCTCAGTGATAGGGAAAATGATGGAATCACTTCTGAAGGAAAAAATTATTGAGTACCTGGAGGTCAGAGGGGCACAGGACCCAAGGCAGCATGGATTCACAGTGGTAAGGTCATGCCAGATGAATCTAATAGATTTCTTTGACTGGGTGACCAAAGTAGTAGATCAGGAAGGGGCTGTGGACATGGCCTACCTAGACTTCAGCAAGGCATTTGACTCAGTCCCACACAAAGATTAATATACAAGTTAGCTAGCCAGGGAGTGGGTCCCAAGATGATAGCCTTGGTAAAAAATTGACTGGAGAATAGGAAACAGAGGGTAATAGTAAATGGAGTCCACTCTGAAAAGGGGTTGCTAGTGGGGTGTCACAGGGTTCAGTATTGGACCAGTCCTCTTCAATGTCTTTATAAGTGACATTGCAGAGGGACTGGAAGAAAAATATGTCTCTTTGCAGATGACAAAAGATCTGCAACAGAGTTGATGCATAAGTGGGAGTGGAAAGGATGAGAAGGACTTGGCAAAAGTTAGAGGAATGGTCAAATGTATGGCAGCTTAGATTTAATGCTAAGAAGTACAAGGTAATGCACCTGGAAACAAAACCCAGGGAAGAGTACACATTGGGGTGAGATACTAACAACAACAAAATGGAAATGGACCTGGGGTAGTCATATCAGATGACTTAAAGGTGGGCAAGCAATGTGAGAGGGCAGTAAGGAGGGCTGGGGGGATACTGGGATGCACAGGGACAGGCATTACCAGTAGAAAACAGGAAGTTGTTATCCCTCTGTACAGACAGCTGGTGAGACCCATCTGGAGTTCTGTGTGCAGTTCTGGAGAAGCAATCTCCACAAGGACATAGACAAGATGGAAGCTGTTCAGAGGAGGGCAACTAAAATGGTGCAGGGTGTGCACTGGAAGACATATGAAGAGAGGCTAAAGGAGCTTAATATGTATAGCCTTGAGGAAAGGAGGGAGGATGGGACATGATAGAAACTTTCAAGTACCTCAAGGGAATCAATAAAGTCCAAGAGGGTAGCATCTTTCGAAAAAAGAGGTGTGCAAGAACAAGAGGGCACAATTTGAAGACGGGGGGGGCAGCTCAGAGGCAATGTAAGGAAGTATTTTTTCACATAGAGGGTTGTGGATGCATGGAACAGCCTTCCAGAGGAGGTTGTGGAGACAAAAACAGTGGTTGAATTCAAGCATGCAAAGGGACAGCCATAAGGCAATTCTAGGGGGTGGGGGTAGAAAGAAGTAGGCTGCTGGTTAACTAGGATCTGCAGCTTATCCATGAGGTAGGGAAATGGGCAGACTGGGTGGGCCAAGCGGTCCTTATCTGCCATCAAATTCTATGTTTCTATGTGTTGGAAAGCTAACATTTAATAAAATGAATGTGGGGGACATCACACACAACACTGTCACATCTGCATTCCTACAACATGAAGCTTGCAATGGTGTTGAAGATGAACCTGAAGAACCTGATCTATTGGCATTGACAAATTTCCTTCTACTGAGGAAGATGAAGCACAGCTGGAGAAAGAATCCCTACATAACTCCATTCTGAAATGCTGTGAGTGCTGTTTGCTTGATGAGGATGATTGAAGCTTAAAAAGAAATGAATTCTGTCATTCCCTTCCAACTCATCAGTTGAATCTTTTTCTTTATAATTCAGTTTTATTTTCCTGTCATTATATTTACTAACATACTAAAATGCCAGCAGAATAGGCCTAAAGGTCTTTTGTGTCTGCTCATTTGGTCAGCCTCCACCCTGGGTGCTGACCTTGCTGTGCCTCCTCTGGCTTCTCCCTTCCCAGTTCGGATATTCTTGCTGCATTGGATTTACCTCCAGAACCCTTCCCTGTACCTGTCCCACCCCTCTTGAACTCCTCCACTGTCTCTGCCTCCTCCAGCCCCTAGGCAGTGCATTCCATGGCTCTACCACCCTCTCAGTGAAGTAGCACCTCCTCCTTTCTCCCCTGAATCTTCCCCCCTCCAGCTTCCACCCATGCCCTCTAGTGGCCCCTCCTGCTTCCTTCAAGCACCCCAACTGTTCCTCCCTATTTACCCTCTTCATGTACCTGAGGCCTCTATCATGTCCCCTGGTCCTTCTCTCTTCCAATGTGTACATATTTTGCTCTTTAAGCCTCTCCTCATAGGTCCTGTCTCCCAAGCCCCAAATCATTTTGGTTGCCTCCTCTGGACCCTCTCCAGGAGAGAATGTCCCTCTCTAAGTGTGGGCTCCAAAACTTTAATGCAGTACTCTCAAGGTGCGCCTCACCAAGCAGTTATACAGAGGGAGTATCATTTCCCTCCTTCTGGAGGTGATCCCCCTAGCGATGCATCCCAGCATCCTGTTGGGCTTGGCTGCTGCCCTCCTACAAGTCTCCAAGTTGTTCATATTTCTCCCTAAGTTGTGCTGCTGTTCCATACATCCATCTAATTACCTCTCTCCACTGTCTTCTATGTGATGCCTATGAATAAACTAGAAAATCAGTGAAAACGACAGCACTAAATGTCAAGTGTGCCAACCGCTGCAAGCATATAGACTGAAATCCCAGACTCTTAAGCCAGTGTAAATGCCATTGCTAGCCATGCAGAACATGTATCCTCCAAAAATCAAGACACCACCTTCTCCTTCTGTAGCCTGCTTGTGTCCTCCAGATCTACAAACAACACTGGTTACAGCCACCTCCACCGCATGCATACCAACTCTATTTCCAAAGTCTTAAGCCAGCATAAATGCCATTTCCAGCTGTAAAGAACCTGCGTCCACCAACAATCAAGACACCACCTTCTCCTCCTCTGTCCTGCTTGTGTCCTTCACATCTACCAACAACATAGGCCACTGCTGCCTTCACTACATTCATATTGACATGGACTCTTAAGCTGTCATAAATGCCATTGCAAGGCCGAACTCCAGCAAGCTCTCAAGCTAAGAATCCAGCCAACCAGCCCTTCTAAGCAGCAAAACCTGAGGTCCATCAAGGCTGAAGTTTGTCTGCTCTGATGGTAAGTTACTTTACTGTTGTTCACACTCTTATCCTCACTGTTAGTGGTGAGTCTACCCTTGTTCAGTAGTTACTTTACTGTTGTTCACACTCTTATCCTCATTGTTAGTGGTGAGTCTGTACTTGTTCAGCAGTTACTTTACTGTTGTTCATACTCTTGTCCTCACTGTTAGTGGTGAGTCTGTCTTTGCTCAGCAGTTACTTTACTGTTGTTCACACTCTTATCCTCACTGTTAGTGGTGAGTCTGTCTTCGCTCAGCAGTTACTTTACTGTTGTTCACACTCTTGCCATCACTGTTAGTGGCGAGTCTGCTCTTGTTCAGTAGTTACTTTACTGTTGTTCACACTCTTATCCTGACTGTTAGTGGTGAGTCTGTCCTTGTTCAACAGTTACTTTATTGTTGTTCACACTCTTATCCTCACTGTTAGTGGTGAGTCTGTACTTGTTCAGCACTTACTTTACTGTTGTTCACATTCTTGTCATCACTGTTAGTGGTGAGTCTGTCTTTGCTCAACAGTTACTTTACTGTTGTTCACACTCTTATCCTCACTGTTAGTGGTGAGTCTGTCTTTGCTCAGCAGTTACTTTACTGTTGTTCACACTCTTATCCTCACTGTTAGTGGTGAGTCTGTACTTGTTCAGCACTTACTTTACTGTTTTTCACACTCTTATCCTCACTGTTAGTGGTGAGTCTGTCCTTGCTCAGCAGTTACTTTACTGTTGTTCACACTCTTATCCTCACTGTTAGTGGCGAGTCTGTCCTTGCTCAGCATGTCCTTGCTCAGCAGTTACTTTATTGTTGTTCACACTCTTACCCTCACTGTTAGTGGCCAGTCTGTCTTTGCTCAGCAGTTACTTTACTGTTGTTCACACTCTTGTCCTCACTGTTAGTGGTGAGTCTGCCCTTGCTCAGCAGTTACTTTACTGTTGTTCACACTCTTGTCCTCACTATTAGTGGTGAGTCTGTACTTGTTCAGCAGTTACTTTACTATTGTTCACACTCTTGTCCTCACTGTTAGTGGTGAGTCTGTCTTTGCTCAGCAGTTACTTTACTGTTGTTCACACTCTTATCCTCACTGTTAGTGGTGAGTCTGTGTCCTGCTCAGCAGTTACTTTACTGTTGTTCACCTCTTGCCATCACTGTTAGTGGCGAGTCTGCCCTTGTTCAGTAGTTACTTTACTGTTGTTCACACTCTTATCCTGACTGTTAGTGGTGAGTCTGTCCTTGTTCAGCAGTTACTTTACTGTTGTTCACACTCTTATCCTCACTGTTAGTGGTGAGTCTGTACTTGTTCAGCACTTACTTTACTGTTGTTCACATTCTTATCCTCACTGTTAGTGGTGAGTCTGCCCTTGTTCAGCACTTACTTTACTGTTTTTCACACTCTTGTCATCACTGTTAGTGGTGAGTCTGTCTTTGCTCAGCACTTACTTTACTGTTGTTCACACTCTTATCCTCACTGTTAGTGGTGAGTCTGTACTTGTTCAGCACTTACTTTACTGTTGTTCACATTCTTATCCTCACTGTTAGTGGTGAGTCTACCCTTGTTCAGCACTTACTTTACTGTTTTCCACACTCTTGTCATCACTGTTTGTGGTGAGTCTGTCTTTGCTCAACAGTTACTTTACTGTTGTTCACACTCTTATCCTCACTGTTAGTGGCGAGTCTGCCCTTGCTCAGCAGTTACTTTACTGTTGTTCACACTCTTATCCTCACTGTTAGTGGTGAGTCTGCCCTTGTTCAGCAGTTACTTTACTGTTATTCACACTCTTATCCTCACTGTTAGTGGTGAGTCTGCCCTGCTCAGCAGTTACTTTACTGTTGTTCACACTCTTACCCTCACTGTTAGTGGTGAGTCTGCCCTTGCCCAGCAGGGACTTCTACCTTGATTGCAAGGCACTGAAATGTGCTTAATTTATTTCATTTCTCTCCTCTCACTGTAGGTTTGACCATTCACAGGGATGACTGGAAAGCCAGTCACAAAGCTAGACAGCATGCATGGCACCAACTTACACCTGCCTCTTTCACAACCACCCATCTCTTTGGCACCCTCCTGCCAATGCATGGCATGGGTCTCATAAATTTGATAGTAAGTTTCATTTCCCAGGTATACAGTGACATAATGGCCAAGTCAGGCTAAACAATTTATCTTCCTTCTTAACAGGTGATAGGTAAACTAATACTGGAAGTCAACAAAGGATATGCTGGGTTGCTACCACAGTGGCCAGGTCAGGCTAAATAATTTCTCTTTTCTCTTCACATGCAACAGGCGTAGTAAGACTGGGAGTAGATAAAGGATATATCATCTGTGGTTTCTTTAAGTAAATGGGCCTCAGGATGAGAGACAGCATGGGATTGTGTCAGGGCAGTCCTGCCAGACTAACCCAATTGATTTTATTAATTTATTGATTGATTCTGACTGAGTGAACAGGACAGTGGACAAAGGCCAACCAGTGGACATCCTGTATCTGGGTTTCAGTAAGGCCTTTGACTCTGTTAACCACAGGAGGTTAATCTGGAAGCTGGAGGACCTGGGGCAGGAGGGAAGCTGACCAATTGGGTTAGAAACTGACTGAAGAATAGAAATCAGAGGGTGGTGTTACAGTAAGAGTTCTCAGAGGCCAGGACGGTCACTAATGGGGTCCCATAGGCATCAGCTATCAGTCCAGTGTTGTTTAATATCTTCATCAGCAATATTGCAGATGGGAAAGAGGGTACAATATGCCTGTTTGCAGATGACACAAAGTTCTGTGTGACAGTAGACATGGAGGATGGGAGACAGGACCTCAGGGAGGACCTGGCTAAGCTGGAGAAATGGTCAGGTATTTGGCAACTGTGATTCAGTGTCAAAAAGTGAAGGCAGTGCCCTTAGGGGTAAAGAAGCCAGTGAGCAAATACTGGTCAGGCCATTTACAGGTTACCAGGTCAGAGAAGGAGAAAGACTTGAGAGTGCTCATCACAAGAGACCTGAAGGATTCAGCACACTGCAAGAAAGCAGGAGCCAAAGTAAATCAGATGCTTGGCTATAGAGCCAATAGTATAAACAGCAGGAAAGTGAAGATCATTCTGCCACTGTACAGATCAACCACACCTGAAGTACGGCGTGCAGTATTAGTGTCCCGGCTTATATAAGGAAGGACATCAACCTGCTGGAAATGACCCAGAGAAGGGCAACCAAAATGATCCTGGGACAGCAAGGCAGAACATACTAGGAGAGACTCAGAGATCTCATCATCCACTCCCCAAACGATAGAAGGGAGAGTAGTAGCATGATCAAAACCTGCAAGTATTTTAAAGATTTCAGCAGGGTGAGCTCTGAGGGTCACTTCGACCTTAGTGGAAAAACAACCACTGGGGACACTGCCCCAAATGTTGGGGGGAAGATTCAGGAGAGAAATGAGGAATCACTTTTTCATGAGAGGGTGGTAGCTAAATGGAATGAGTTGCTGGAGGAAGTATCCTCCCAGAAGACAGTGGACAACTTCAAGAGAAGTTTTGACAGAGTAAAGGGGAAAGTTGCATGTAGGGGAGAGGGAGTTGGGGTAGGGAGGACATCAGTAGGAAGGCAGGAGTAAATTACTGCGAGGGTAGTAGATCCCTCCATAGATGCTGAGGAGTCTGCAAACTCAAACATACATGATACATCACAAGGCTTTTCTCTGCTGGCTTATTCGTATGTCTGTATATACCCGCAGTGGGTAACTGAATCTAAATAATTTTATCTTGTCTTCACAGGTTTCCTGCCCTCCTACCTTCTTATCCATCATGCCAGACTTCTCTGTTTCCACTGCCTTCATCTGGGGCATCTGTGAGCCATTTTATCAACACCATTGTGATGCTGCTGACTGATTCTGCAATGTCACACAGCTGACAATACCTGACATGAAATAGGGCCACAAAACACTTAGTGGCATAGGAATAACATTTCAGAATTTAAAAACAAAAATAAAAAAGAATACTTGCCTTCCCTGGTAGGAAACACTGCTAAATCGAATAACCAGATCTGGGCGAGACCCATGCAACAATAGAATTTCATCATCCTAGTGATAAATACCTAAAAAGAGAGAAACAGGAACTAAAGGGGTTAAAAAGACACTGTTCCCACCCCCAGCCAAAAAGTAAATCTAAATACTTGCATATGCTGGGAAAGTGGTACTCAAAGCTAATCATCTAGACATGTACCCTAAAAAGGTCTTTCCATGGTGCAATGTCCTAGGTGAGAATGCAAGGGGGCAGGGTAGCCATGTCTTTTTGATCAGCCCTGGGACTGATGGCATACCCTGGAGAGCAGACTAGATTGTTTAAATATGTGGCTGTAAAAGGTGGTCTGGGTGCAGGTTGCAGGATCATGCTCATATACTGTCCCCCCAGTTGTGGGTACAAATTCCTGTAGGAATGAGAGACTTTCATGGCAGATTTGGTGTTGGGGTTGCCCACTCATTGGCTTTGGATGACTTTAATGGTTGGGTCAATGAAGAAACATGTATTTTTGGAATACAGTTCCTCTAGGTGATTTCATCCCTAGGCTTTGTACAGGCAGTTGCCTCTGGTACACAGCAGCATAGTCGTGCTATAAGTCTGGTCTTCTCAATGGGTCTTGGCATCAGCAATGTCAGAGTTGATCTGGTCATTTGGTCAGATAATCAGATCATTCATTTCTTCTGTGGAGCGCCTCTCATTTACTCTTCCCTGTGGAGGTGGTCGGATACCACTGTTTTAAACAATCTGGAGCCTCAGAGCATCATGGAGCTTCTGGACATCTTCAGTATTAAGATGGCTTGTGCGATAGGAGCTGAGGCAGCTTGGAGGGTTGTAATTTAGTCATCTCATTTGCTGTTGGGTCTCTGGCACCGTTCCATGTATACCCCTTGACCTCCCTCCTCACTTAGCCTTGGTACAATTCAGACCCAAAAAGGTTGAAAGCAAAGGGGCAAAGTTTGGAGCATTGTTGGTGGAGGTCCCACTTGGAGGAGGACAAGTTGGCACTGATGACTAACTGTGGTGAGTGTCAGTGAGCAATAACCCTGACAAAGTCAGTGTTCTTCTTACAGGTGATTGCTGCTGAAAAGAATTGGTCAGCACAGCTCTTCTGAACTGTGAATGATGCAGGATACAGTAGTTATATATGAATTTTGAACTTGCAGGGAATCCCAAACAGCAATTAAATGAGAGAATTTGTTTTAAATGTTTCATTTTAACATCTATTTTGATGGTGTATTGAATATTTAGAATATGAAGTAGAATACGTGGAAAAATGAAAAAGAGAGCACTATACAGATGTTGGTTTTAAGCACTATGCTAATATAACACTGGTATGTCTTGCATTTTAAATAAAATGGTTTTATTTTTTTCTAAATATAAATACTTATGGTAGAAATGTTTAAAAACCAAGAAAAGAAATGAGCACTGATGGGCTTAAAAGATCTAAGCACTATAAAATGTCAGAGACGTGGTAGACTCTTGCACAAGCATGAGGAGAGAATTAAAAGACCAGGATGATTACAGTCACTATGGTAACCAGTATGGTATAAAATAACTGCAATTCCTAACAATGAACAGCTCTAAGGATGGAGCCAAAGAGCTCAGAAATGTCAGCAGATTCGCTCTCAAACTGACCAGCTGTTCACCAGGATGGATCAGAAGTAGGAGCAGGAGCTGTAACACAGCCGGGATCGGGAATTGAAAGCAATGTTTCACTGCGGACTCGGAAGGAGCGTATGCTGCAAGCACCAATCAGCTGCATTTACTTGCATCTGGAGAATGCAAAAAAGTCTGATTTTTAAGGAATAGGCAATTGAGCCACTAACAAGCAACACAAACCAACTAAAGGCTAAAAGTTCTGGTAAAGTGACATTAAACCTTATACAGAGAAGAACAGTTTGTCTATATGTAAACGAAAAGATTTCTAAAACTAAATGGTGAAAATGAAAATGGTGTACCAGTTGATTAAAGGTAGCACAAATGAACAGGTTTACAAAAATGAGGCTGATGAAGTTTTTTAAGTAAACACTGAGAGAGTGCCAATAAAACTGTTCACTAGGTGAATACAAAACGTTACATATTACCCTGGTATTGGCACCTATACCTTTAGCTTCATGAATCAGAAATTTAAGCCCCACCTACATTTTGTTCTGTTACTTTGGCTAAATATATTTGAAACCACACAGGGAGTTTTGAGGTGGTGAACTCCTAAAGATCGGTTCAATTACAGTCATAGTGTACCCAGTCAAGGAAACCATGGCAACATTGGGAAGAGCACCTTAAACTGGGGTTTTGCCATCACAGATGAACAAGGAAATTACCTGGCATTTTCAGCTGCACAATATGCTGAAATGCTTGGTGATACATCTGCAAGTTGACAGATTGCGCAATCCAGTCTGTCTGCAGCCTGTTGGACCTTATTCACAAAAGAGATGTGAAGAGTTTGCTTGATTCTTCACAGATAAGGTTGTCACCATCATACATCATACTAACATACTGTTTGCTAGCAGAATAGGCCTTATGGTCTATTGAGTCTGCTCGTGCCTCAGAACCCTAATTGGGTACCGAGGCCTTTCCCCCCTTATTGCATTTCTGTTTCTCCTGTTATCCATCCCAGCCCCCCTGGGCTATGCCAACCCCTGCTTCATTTCCTTTCTGTACCTGTCCCATCCTCTCTTGAACCCCTCCACCATAGAAGCCAGAACCAGCTCACGAGGCAGCACATTCCAAGGTTCCACCACCTCTCAACAAAATACCTCTCCTCTTCCCCCCTTGTCCTTTCACCTTCCAACTTCAAACCATACCCTCTAGTGATACCCCTCATCCCTTAATCTAAAGATCCCCTCCTTGTTTACCCTATGTATTCCCTTGAGGTTCTTGAAGACCTCAATTATGCCCCCCACGGTTCCTCCTCTCCTCTAATAAGAACAGGCCGAGCTCCTCTAGTCTGTCTTCATATGTCAAATACCCTAGACCGCATATCATCTTGATTGCCTTCCTCTGAAGCCTTTCCAGGAGCTGCATGTCCCTCCTCAAGTGCAGCCTCCAGTACTGCACCTGATACTCAAGGTGTGTTCTAACCAGTCCATTGTGCAGCAGCAGAATCACTTCCCTGCACCTTGAGGTAATCCCCCTTGCAATGCAGCCCAACATCCTATTTGCTTGACTGCTACTTTCCTACACTACTTACAGTTATTCATACCTGCATCCACCAGGATCCCTAGGTCTTTTTCCCCTGCTGTGGCCTCCAACACCTCCCCATTCCGGGTGTGCTCGTGTTTGGGGTTGCCCCTCCCAAGATGAGCACCTTGCACTTGGAGGAGTTAAAAGTTAACTTCCAGGTTCAAACCTACCTATCCATGGTCTCCAAGTTCCCTTGCAGGGCCAACCTCCCCTCCTCCTCTTCAACCACTGCTCCCAGCTTGGAGTCATCAGCAAAGAGACTCATTTCATACCCTATACCATCCCTGATATCTGAGATGTATGTATTAAACAGGATCAACCCGAGGACCGAGCCTTGTGGTACCCCACTAATGACCCCTTACTGACCACTACTCTCTAAGTACACCCAGCCAGTTTCCTATACATCTGACCATCAATGGGCCTACTTCCATCTCCCTCAGTTTCTCCAGTAGGTCATTGTGAGGGACCGAATCAAATGCCTTGCTGAAGTCCAAGAATAGTACATCCACAGGCTTTCCCCTGTCCAGTTCTGATGTTACCCATTCATAGAACTCCACAAGGTTAGTTTGACATGATCTACCTGGCACAAACCCATGTTGACGATGATCCAGACATCCCATTTCCTCCAAAACCCCCCAGACGTTCCTTCAGTATACTCTCCATCAGTTTACCCACCACTGATGTCAAACTTGACAGGTCTATAGTTACCAGAAGAGAAAAGTCTGGCAACTCAAAAGGACCACATTCACTATGATATAAAGTGAAAAAATATCCAAATTTATTATAAATACATAGTTTTGGTAGTAGCAGCAAAAATATTACAACAGTGCAAACAACTCCATGGGTATGTGTTTTTATGGCATTGTTTGCACTGTGGTAATATTTTGCTGCTACTCCAAAACTACGATTTATAATAAATTTGGGATATTTTTTTTCACTAAACATGAATGTGGTCCGACAGATATGAACTCTCTTTAACACATATTTCTATGTCTGTACCATTGATTCCAGTAATACCTTTTTCTTTTCCAGGTCTGTAGCTACCTGGCACTTATGATCCTCTTTATGGATTAGCACCATGTGCCTCTCTCCAGTCCCTAGGCACTCCCCTGTCTCAAGTGACATGTTGTAGTGCTCCACCAGAGGTGCAGCCAGTACATCCGCCAACTCCCATAGAACTCTTGGATGTATGCTGTCTGGCCCTGTAGATGTTTCCTTTTTTAGGGCCTTAAGGGCATTTCACACCCGTTCAGTGGGGATTTCATCATCTGCCGCCCCACTGGCCGATTTATCCTGATATGAAACCTCTGGGGTACCTCTCCCTCCAGGCTTTTACTTATCTGTTGCTCTGACGTTCTTACCTACTTCCCCTTCTAGCTCTATCCAATCCCACTTTGTAAGCTTCCCATCCCCCTTCCTAGTGAACATGGAGCCAAAGTACTCAACCTCCCTGGACCTCCAGCATGGTTTATGTGACCTCAACCCCTTATACATCACCTTTGCACAGATCCTAACTGCCTCCTGAAGTCCCTGTTTAATGACTTCCCATCTCCCTTCAACATCTGTCCTTGATGTAATCCCCTTCAAATGATCCTTGAAAATCTTTCCCATGCCCCTAAAATCACCCCCCTGAAATCCACAGCCAAAGTCCTAGAACTATCTCCCCCAGATTTATTCAAAACCGGACAGTATCGCGGTCACTCCCAACAAGGGGATCCTCTACTGTCAGATTCCTCACCAGATCCCCCTTCCACCAGTAACACGTCCAGGACATGCCCATCTTTCATAGGCTCTGACGTGCTGAGTGAAGAACACATACTGAAAGCCATCCAGCAGCCTCTGCTCCTTGGCCACCTTAGAAGTCATGGTTTCTAGTTAGTAGCTGGCATATTAAGGTCCCCCATCAACACCACTCCCTCCCCTTTTGGTCCACAATGAGCTATAATGTTATCCAGCAGAAAATGCTCCAGAATGTCACCCATCCCTGGGGACCTATATTCCACTCCCTGCTTGATCTTTTCTCTTGCTGGGGTTTGCAACGTGACCCATAAGACTCCATACTTTCCTCTGTCTCTTCTACTCTGGAAATTTCTATGCCATCTCTAATGAACATAGCCACTCTTCCCCCTCTGCCCTCCTTTCTATCCTTCCCTGAGCATAGTGTACTCTCTCACATTTAGGTCCCAATTGTGGTTTGTTTTGGCCTAAGTTTCCATGACTGCTGCCACATCTACGCCTCCTTCGAACAACATGGCCTGGAACTCCGACAACTTATTTCCCAAGCTCCTGGCATTTACTAGCACCATTCCCCAACCTTTGTCCCTTCTCCCCTTTGCCATGCCCCCTCAGATTCCTTATGTGTCCGTCCTCCTTTTGCCTCTACTGTATCATTCTCCCCTGATCTGTTGTTTGCCCCCCCACTTGGGGCTGAAGGCTAGGCCTCTCATCGAGAGAGGTAAGGACTGCCAGTCTGCCCCTCCATAACCCTCCCTCACAAGTTTAAACCCCTAGCTTGAATATAGTTCACAATCCCTGTTTAAGGACTGTTTCCCTATTGGGTTAAGATAAACCTATCCCTGGCGCATAGTCCTTGTCCTCAAACTGCCCCAATCCCCCCAACACCTGACCCCTTTCTTTTTTACTTTACATTTTAGACAGTCAGTAACCTTTGTGATCTTCATTTTGTTCTCCACAAGAGGCCTTCGGTACTGACAATATTTTCTGAGAAGGAAATGTTGCATCCATTATCCCGACAGACTCTGGCCAGTTCTCGGAACCTTGCTTGGATTTCCAGTATGCTATTTCCATCTATACCATTTGTCCCTAGATGCACCAGGAAATCTGGTGTCTCACCACAATCCTTAGCCAGTTCGTACGCCAGGAACTTTGCCCTGTACACTGTAAGCCCAGAGATACCCACTACCTTAACCTGGCTGGGGTGTCCCTCCCAGTGTATACCCCAAATTATGGAGTCCCCCAACAGTAGACCCTTAATGACCCCTTCATCCTTTTGATTTCCTCTCTTTTGTGCTCCTGACCTCCCCCCCTTTATCTGTTACCTCCTTCCCCTTGGAGTCTTCCCACCTCCTTATAAGAGAACCCCTTGTCACCCTCCCTTTCCTGATGCCCTTCTTATGCCCTTGCCTCAGACCCCCCGATTGGGCAATAGCCTGTATCCCTCTCTTGTTCATGCCATTCTCCCTGGCCCTTATCATGTCCCCTTGTTCCACTCTGTCATCCTCCCCTCTCATATTAATACTTCTACCTCCCGTGTCCACCTGTGATTCAGGTCCAGGATTTGTTCAGCACCCTCTTCTGGGTATTGCGGAGGTTGGTTGGAGGCTGTGGGCACTCAGCTTGCTTGTTCTGACTTTGGCTGGCTGGAACTCATTGACATCATGAGGATTGTCCAGGCTTTGTGGCCAACCTGCTGTAGTTTGGACCCGGGCCCAATGCGTCTTCTTGTAGGGTGCATGAATGAAATCAGCCCTGTCCTAGCCAAGATAGTCTGGAGGTCATTGGAGAGTTGGATCTTTCCAGACTTCCTAAAGGAGGCAGTTATTTGACCCCTCCTTAAGAAATCCTCCCTTGACCTGGATTGTCTGGTTAACTACAGACCTGTCTCTAGCATGCCCTTTGTGGGTAAGGTAACTGAGAAGGTGGTCACGCTGCAGCTGGATGATCATTTGTCTGTCCACAACATTTTTGACTCTCTCCAGTCAGGATTTAGGAAGAGGCATAGTACCAAGACAGCCCTTGTCTGGGTGCCAAATGACCTCCTAATAGCGAGAGATCAGAGAACTCATTCCATCTTGATCCTCCTTGATCTCTCTGCAGAGTTTTACACTGTGGACTATGGTGTGCTATTGGAGCACCTGCAGTTCATCTGTGGACTACTGGGTATGGTCCTCAAATGATCTTGATCATTGCTTGAGGGTAGGACTCAGAGAGTGGTATCTGGGATTCATTCTTCAGCCCCTCTCCCCCTGTCCTACTGGGTACTGCAGGGCTCCATTCTGTCACCCATGTTGTTCGCAGTGAGCATGTTGCCATTGGGAGATATCATTAGGTGATACAGGCTTAGTTTTCACTGCTATGCAGATGATATTCAGCTGTTCATGTCCTTTGTGCCCAGGCAGGAATGGGATCCTCTCAGTTTTTAATACAGTAACTGCTTCTCTTAGATCCAGGACTGGATGAGTGCCAGCTGGCTGTGGTTGAGCCCAACTAAGACTGAGGTGCTGGTCATAGACCAAGATCACCGGGGGCAGGTTTGTCAGCAAGGAAGCCTTCTGGGCTTTGGCTTGGGAGTGTTCAGCAAATACCTCAGATTGGGTGTGGAACCTGGGCATTATTTCTGATGATGGTCTGACACTCAAATCTCAGGTGTCGGCCATTGTTAAAACCTTGTTTCTCCATCTGAGGAATATCACCTGGGTGAAGCATCTGGTTTCTCCTGAGGATCTTTCAATGTTGGTCCATGCCTTCATGACCTCCTGCCTTGACTACTGTAATGCCCTTTACCTAGGGCTACTGGGGATTGATATCCACTGCTTGCAGCTGGTGCAGAATGCAGCAGCCAGACTTTTGTCTGGTACTCCTAGGGCCTATCATATTATGCCTGTGCTGTGTGGACTGCACTGGCTACCAGTATAGTGGTGGATCACCTTCAAGGTCAGTTTACTAACCTATAAAGCCCTACATGGACAGAGACCCCATTACATCCAAGATCACCTTCACCCTTACTGCCCCATCTGCCCATTCTGCTCTGCCACTGAGGGATTGCTAGAGATTCCCAAGGTGTGTTTGAAGATATCTGGGGATCAGTCTTTTGCTTTTGCAGGCCCTACCCTGTGGAATTCTCTATCTTGTCGGGTTCAAGAGTGCTGACCATCCAGATTTTTAAAACAGCATTAAAGACACACTTGTTCAGCCTGGTGTGTCCGGATATTTAATTTGGATTTGATATATTTATTAAGCTGTTGTCTTATTTATAAATGTCTGGTTTGTGATGATTGTTTTTATTGATTATTTTATTTGTATGGTTTTATGTACAAGTGCTTTGATCTCCGGAAAAGTGCTTTTTATAAATAAAGAATGATTTGATTTGAGTTGAAATACAGGGAGAAAAACACATGTAGAAAATGTGGAAACTTTAATAAAAACAAATAACAATGCAAATGCCTGCACTGTCCCTAAGCCAATACTGGAGGGACAAACAGATACCCAGAGGGTTAAGGATTCAGAAAGCCCCCTCATTTAGAGAAGAAGATGAGGCTAAAAGAGATAGTGAAAAACTAGAAGCCACAATAAAAATGAAAAATAAAAAGAAGTATTTAAAAATATACAAAAAAGATGAAGAAGGCAAAACACCGAAAAAACTAGAAGCCACCATGAAAAAAATTAAAGATGAACTAACTGGGTATAAAAGAGAAAAACGAGAAAGAGATGCCAGAAATTACAGAGAGGATTTAATCTACAACTGGCATGGTAAGAGAGACACACATTTAACAGTAAGGGAAAGAAAACCTTTCATACAGAAAGTTTAGACTCAACAGAAGATAATGACCAAGATTCAGTAAGGATTAGACAAAGAACTGAGGGACAGGTACCGGATTTTCAAGAAGTGCCACAAGAAGGTCACCACAGAGGCCAAAGTTGAGGAAGAGGACCAGGTTGGGGGGGTAGAGGGTATAGAGGGAAGGGGAAAGGACAATGGGGAAATGATGGGAGTTACTGGGGAGATCAGGGCCCCTGGATATCCCCATAGAATACAAAATGGAAATAAGAAATCTAACTAAAAACAGATTAACAGAAAAACAAGAAGGCGTTTTAAAGAACGGCTACTAATACGTGCAAAAACAAAAGGTGAATGCCTTCAACATTAAAATGTATCTGTTTAAAACCTATGATTAGTTTCATTTAAAGTCCTACTTTGGCAAACAGAAAGCAACACAAGCCACAGCTCCAACTTCAACAAGAGCTGAAAGTGTAATTATGGTAAACGGAGAAACAGAAACTATGAAATGCCAAATGGAAAAAAAGAATTTAGTAAAACATCTAAATTTGTTCTAAACATGCTTGCAAACAGTGCCATAAATACTTTCAGTAAGCTAGTAGATAAAGATGCAGAAAAGTTATGACAAAGATATGAACAAATACAAGGCAAGGAAAATTTGAGTAAAAAAGAACATGAGGCTTTAAATGAAATCAAAATATTATCAGACATGGTTATAAAGAAGGCAGACAAAGGTGGTGCCGTGGTGTTGTGGAGTAAAGACCTGTATGTAACAGAGATGCAGAACCAATTGAATAACTTAAAATTCTACTAAAAACTGAAAGGGGATCCAATGGAGAGAATAAAGATAGAAATTAAAACTGAAGTAGAAAAAGCACTTGAAAATAAATGGTTAACAGAAACAGAGAAATTGTTTTTATTAGTAGAATGCGCAGCAAGGCCCACACTCTACCTGCTCCCAAAAGTGCACAAAAACAAGGAAACACCCCCAGGAACATCATTTGTCAGAAACATTAATTCTGTGACAGAATCATTATCAAAATATGTGGACTTCTTCTTCTGCCCAATAGCCAAACAAGTAACTTCACATGTAGCACACACAAAAGACAAACATACTGAAAGAGATTCGACTAGAGGCAGGCAGTGTACTGGTGAGCAGTGATAAAGAGAATCTCTACAATGACATCCCCTGCGTCGCAGCTCTAGAAGCAATAAATAGAAAGCTGCTGAACAGACCAAGAGATGTCATCCCCCGACGAGCTTCATTGTAAGACTAGCAGACGTGGGACTGATAATTACTTCACCTTTGGCCAGGATTATTACCAGCAAATCCACAGGATGGCTATGGGGACCACCTTGGCCCCCTCCATAGCCACCATATACGTGGGGGAATGGGAAGACAGAGTAATAAGGGATATTACAAAAAATAAACGGAATAAGAACATAATAAAATGGCTTTGTGGATAATATTCTATTAATCTGGAAAGGAACAGAATCAGCACTAGCAGAATTTCTTGATTATTTAAATAAAAGTGATGGTAAGCTAAGTTTGTATCCACATATAGCAGAACAAATGGGAATTTAGAAACAAAACTATACAAAAAAGACACCAATCGTAACATGATTTTTACATTATGACAGTAATCACCCTGGACATACAAAGTAAAATATCCCATTTGGGCAATCACTTTGATTTGAACAGAATTACAGTGAAGAAGAAATCAGCAAAAAGGAATCGTCTGAAATGTATCAAAGACTCATAAATAGAGGCCATGAGGCAGGTGTCCTTTTAAAAACACTGACTACAGTAAATGAGAAGCCAAAAATGGAACTATTAAATAAAAGAACGGAAACAGAAATAAGGAATGAATAAATATGCTTCTGCACAACATAAAATGATGCTTGTGTTAAGAGGTGAAAGGAGTAAATAAACATTGGGACAACACTAAGTGCAGATCCAGGATTAACTGAGATAATGGAACAGTGGCCATTGTTCAGCTACAAAAGAAATAACTTAAAAGATACATTAGCCAAGACCCTATTCACAGAAAAAAAACAAAAATGCAAGACCTGATTGGATGCCTGCACCCCCTGAGGTAAATTACAAGTGTGGGAATTGTGCCCACTGCCAGAGTGCCAGAAATACTAAAACATCCTAGAACTAGTGACACCACTGACTACCATCTTTAACAAATCAAGGGAGGATGGGGTGGTACCCGAGGACTGGAGCAGGGCAGATGTGATTCCCCTTCACAAAAGTGGGAGCAAGGTAGATGCAGGAAACTACAGACCTGCTAGTTTAACCTCAGTGATAAGAAAAATGATGGAATCACTTTTGAAGGAAAGAATTGTTGAGTATCTAGAGGCCAGAGAGGCACAGGACCCAAGTCAGCATGGATTCACAGCAGGAAGGTCATGCCAGATGAATCTGAGAGATTTCTTCTACTGGGTGACCAAATTAGTAGATCAGGGAGGGGTTGTGGACATGGCCTACCTAGACTTCAGCAAGGCATTTGACACAGTCATAGAAACATAGACTTTGATGGCAGATAAGGACCGCTAGGCCCATCTAGTCTGCCCATTTCCCTACCTACAGGATAGGCCGCAGATCCTAGTTAACCAACAGCTTATTTCTTCCTACCCCCCCACAAGAATTACCTTATGTCTGTCCCATGCATTCTTGAATTCTCCCACAGTTTTAGACCCCACAACCTCCTCAGGAAGGCTGTTCCATGCATCCTACCCTCTCTGTGAAATAATACTCCTCACATTGCCCCTGAACCGCCTCCTTCTATCTTTTAAATTGTGTCCCCTTGTTCTTGCAAGTCTCTTTTTCTGAAAGATGTTACCCTTTTGGACTTTGTTGATGCCACTGAGGTACTTAAAGTTTCTATCATGTCTCCCTCTCCTTCTTTCCTCAAGGGTATACATATTAAGCTCCTCTTAGTCTCTCCTCATACGGCTTCTCTTGCAGACCCTGCACCATTTTAGTTGCCCTCCTCTGGACTGCCTCTATCCTGTCTATGTCCTTACGGAGATGGGGTCTCCAGAACTGGACACAGTACTCCAGATGGGGTCTCACCAACTGTCTGTACAGAGGATAACAACTTCCTGTTTTCTGCTGATGATGCCTCTCCCGATACATCCCAGTGTACCCCAGCCCTCCTACTGCCTTCTCCATTGCTTGCTAAACTTAAGGTCATCTGATATGATTACCCCCAGGTCCCTTTCCTTTTTGTTGTTGTTACTACCTCCCCCATTGTATTCTTCCCTGGGTTCTTGTTTCCCAGGTGCAGTATTTGCACTTCTTTACATTTAATCTAGCTGCCATACTTCTGACAATTCCTCCAACCTTGCCAAGTCCCTTTTCATCCTTTCCATGCCTCCTTGTGTATCAACCCTGTTGCAGATCTTTGTGTCATCTGCAAAAATGCATACTTTTCCTTCCAGTCCCTCTTCAGTGTCACTGATGAAGACATTAAAAAGGACTGGACCCAATACTGAACCCTGCGGTACCCCACTAGTAAACCACCTTTCTTCAGAGTGGACTCCATTTACAATTACCTTCTGTGTCCTGTTGTCCAGCCAATGTTTTACAGGCTACCACCTGGGTCCCACTCCCAGGCTGGTTAATTTGACTATATAATTTTTGTGTGGGACTGTGTCAAATGCCTTGCTAAAGTCTAGGTAGGCCATGTCCACAGCCCTCCCTGGTCTACTACTTTGGTCACCCAGTCAAAGAAATCTATTAGATTCATCTGACATGACCTTCCGCTATAAACCCATGCTGCCTTGGGTCCTGTACTCCACTGGCCTCTAGGTACTCAACTATTCTTTCCTTCAGAAGTGTCTCCATCACTTTCCCTACCACAGAGGTCAGACCCAGCAGTCCTGCACAAAAGATTAATATACAAGTTAGCCAGTCTGGGAGTGGGGTCCCAAGATGAGCAGCCTGGGTAAGATAGCTGGAGGACTGAGACACAAAAAAATAATAGTAAATGAGTCCACTGAGGAGTTAATGGAATACCGCAGGAGTTCATGTCGGTTCGGTCCTCTTCAATGTCTTTATAGCGACATTACAGAAGGTTGGAAGAAAAAAGTATGTCTCTTGCAGATGACACAAGATCTGTAAGAGATGATGCGCCACAAGGTGAAGTAGAAAGGATGAGAAATTAACAAAGGTTAGAAAATGGTCAAATATAACAGCTTAGAGCCAATGCTAAGAAGTGCAAGGTAATGCATTTGGGAAACAAAAACCAGGGAAGAGTACACAGTGAGTGTGTGTGATACTGACAGCAACAAAAATGGAAAGGACTCAGGGCAGTCATATTGATGACCTAAAAGTAGGTCAGCAATGTGAGAAGGCAGTAACAGGGCTGCAAGATACTGGGATGCATAAGGGAGAGGCATCACCAATAGAAAACAGGAGATTATAACCTCCTAAATTTTCTTGATGGCGGCCACTGAAGACTATCAAGAGCTATTAGTTTAAATCTACTATTTAGCGTTTAGTGTTTAGCGTTTGATTCAATGTTTGAAGTTATGTTTTTAGTTTTATTTTAATCGTTTAATTTTAACCGCATCGGTAATTGTGTTTACTTGCAATTTGGATACCTGATACCTGACCTTTGCTACTGTTTTTCCAGACTTAAGGATTGATTACATCTGGATTCTCGACTTCTGTTATTGTCTGGTTGGAATCAAGGATCAAACATATAACTGTATGGATTAATTTTGGTCTGCTGTGTGTTTGTTTTGCTTATTTTCGCAATTTTCGCAATCTTGCCAGGTTAAAGGCATTCTGGCTGCTTTAAAGTTATCTTAGAAGGGAAGGAGTTTGGTGTTGGAAGCTGCATTGGAAGTTGTGGATTTGTCCACAGTCTTATAGCAAGGATGGCCCATTTTAATCAGCGGGCTTAAACAAGATCTGTTCTCCTGAAACAGACTAGCGGAGACTGGCTTGAAGATTCTTCGATTATTATAGGAGCAACCGCTGCCGTCTCAGTCATCGACTGGGCAGGAGTTGCCTCGATTTCTCCCTAGGGAGCTGGGAGGACCGGGGCATCTCCTAATCTGCCTTGGGGTCTAGCTGTTAGGCTGACTGCCGAGGTGTCTGTAGCCACTGGTCGTCGACCGGTTGGGGGTGTTTGTCTCCGCTAAGTGGATGGACTGGCGTGCCTGACTGTGAGTATCTTTCTGAACAACTACCTGCCCGGAGTCTTTCAGCTTTTGACTGTGCTGCAAGGATTTTTGGCCCGGGGTTTGTGCTAAACAACTTCCTGACTTCCCTTGGATTCGATGTGGATCTCTGCTATGTGACTGGATTTATCGGAGTAACTATCTTGCCTTCCCTTGTTTCGGATTTTGATCTTAACTTTTGCCTGTGCCTGGTCCTGTTTGAGAACTGACCTCCTGTTCCTTTCTGCTCCTGGACATAGGGGTAGTGAGATTGCAGTGCATATTTATTTTGTAATTATGTACTAATGCCTGGTTTTATTTTTGAATGGTCCTTCATCATGTGAGAGGTAGTATTGGGTGAATATACAATTTTTTTGTCAAGTTGAATTGTTGCAAGTGAGAGGTGCTGCATTGAATTTCAAATTATAAATCATTGTTCTTTAGTTGTTAGCTTGGGTTTGGTATCCAGTTGCATCTGATCACATTGGCACTGTGTTTTTTGGATAATTTGATATTACTTTATTATTATTATTTTTATACTTTTGTTATTTGGATTATTTGTGGGTTGGGGTTTAAGTTGTGATAGGGTGGGTTTTATTTTATATTTTGTTATATTTTTTGTTTTATTTTGCTCACCCTCTGTGAGAGAGAGTGGAGAGTGTTTTATTTTAGTCTGATATTAATAGGTCTTTGTTTATTTTTGGTTTTTGTTCTGATTAATTATAATGTGTTGGACAGGCATAGAGGCGGTTGGGCATTATTTCTCCACTAGGCTCAGGGAATTATGTCCTTTTGAATGTCCACCATTAACATCCGACACCTATTTTAGGTGTCGTGCGTTGGGCATCCTGAGGAAACATAGATAAAGGTAGAGAGCCGGGCCTGGTGGGGGACAGGAAAGGGGAGGATGGATTGAGGTTTTAGGGTCCAGGAGATACCCTTGGCTGAAATAGGGTCAGGATAGAGGTTACTCTTGTCTTGTCCCTATACTCAAGGGCTCCGATGTAATTGGACAGGTGCCGAGGTCTTCCCTGACAGCTCATCCCACCTTGGCAGTGTTATGCAATGCCAGATCAGTTAAGAACAAGACAGCTATTATTGCTGATCTTGTTGGATCATCTGATCTGGCTTGCATCACCGTGACCTGGCTGGATGGAAATCCAGGCCCTGTATTGGCCTTGGCAACTCCAGGCGGGTTCTCGGTGATACACCGGCCAAGGCTGGATCGTAGGGGTGGGGGTGTGGCCATTATGTTTAAATCTGAGCTGGGCCTTGTGGATGTACCATGGGGAAACACCAATTCCTTTGAATATATCCTGGGAGAGGTGCAGGCTACGGGATTCTCCTCGTCTACCGTCCACCAGGTGATGGCGGAGTATTCCTGCAGGAGATAGCAGACTTCATCGTCGACCTGGTGCTGAGGTTTCCCAGTCTGATACTTCTGGGTGACCTCAATGCCTGGGTCAATGATGAACTCTCTTCTTTTGGTCAAAATCTCCTCCAGCTAATGAATATGCTGGGCCTGACACAGGTTGTTACCTCCTCTACCCATATAGCGGGTCATTCATTGGATCTGGTGTTTCTCTTGGGTATGGAGATCACTGATTTGGGGGTGGAACCAGTCAGTTGGTCTGACCATTACACCATAAGGTTCAGCTTCAGTGCCCCCTCTAATAGGTCTGCCCCTACGGAGATGGTTCAGTACTGCCCTTTAAGGGGTGTTAATCCCAATGACCTAATGGCGGTCCTGGATCTATCGAGCTTTTCGGGTGAATGCATGAGTCCAGATGATCTGGTATTAGCCTATAATAAGGCTGTAGGAGATGCTCTGGACAAAATTGCTCCTGTTCGTGTTCGGCCTCTCACCCTCCGTCCAAGGAGCCCATGGTTTGATGGCTCCTTGAAGGAGTTATGGTGAGTTGGCCGAAGGTTGGAGAGAGTTTTGCGGAAATCGGGCCTTGATGCCGACAGGCTTAGATTGATGGCACATTATGATAGCTATCAATCAGAAATCACTCGTAAGAAGGCAGAATTCCTGTCCAGAGAGATTTCTGTGGCACAGAATCGACTGGCTTAGCTTTTCCGGACTGAGGACAGACTGTGCAATCCAGTCTGTCTTCAGCCCAGAGAAGCTTTTTCTCAGCTAAGATGCGAGGAGTTTGCTCAGTTCTTTGCGGATAAGGTTGCCGACATCAGGTCTGGTATCGGTCCAACCTTTCCTATGGGGGATTGTGGGGGTCGACTAGAAGTGGCTTGTCCTCGGTCTGTCTGGTTAGACTTTCACCGGCCAGAATTCGGGGACATTGTGAAGATCATCCAAACAATGCGACCAACTAGTTGTAGTTTGGATCTGGGTCCTACACCGCTTTTAGTAGGTTGTGTAGAAGCCATCTACCCAATCCTTGCAGACATTGTCTGGAAATCCCTGGAGATGGGGGTTTTTCCTGACCCCCTTAAGGAGGCGGTAATTCGACCACTCCTTAAAAAATCCTCCTTGGATCCAGATTGTCTAGCTAACTACCAGCCTATCTCTAACCTGCCATTTGTTGGTAAGGTTATTGAAAAGGCAGTTGCGTTGCAATTGGATGATCATCTTATATCTCACAATGTCTACGATACTCTCCAGTCTGGTTTCAGGAAAAGGCATAGTACAGAGACTGCTCTTGTCTGGGTATTGAGCGACCTCCTTATGGCCAGAGATCAAAAGGCATGTACCATTCTGGTCCTTCTCAATCTATCTGCTGCATTTGACACTGTAGACCGTGGAGTGCTATTGGAGCACCTGCGGGTTCTTCTGTGGGCTGTCTGGTACAGTCCTCGAATTGTTTCGTTCTTACCTCACAGGCAGGTTTCAGAGAGTTGTCACTGGAATCTATTCCTCTGGCGCTCACTCCCTGTCCTGTGGGGTACCACAGGGCTCCATTTTAGCTCCCATGTTGTTTGCAGTGTATATGCTGCCATTAGGAGAAATCATCAGGCGATACAGTCTGGGTTTTCACTGCTATGCAGATGATACCCAGCTGTATCTGTCCTTTCTCCCCTGTCAGGGTGATGCACTCTCTGTACTTAACAACTGCCTTGATGATATCAGACTCTGGATGAGTTCGAGCTGGTTGAGACTCAATCCGGACAAGACTGAGGTATTGGTGGTGGATTCAGGTCATCCGGGGTCGGGTGTGGGAGCTGGACAACCATCAGGTTTATTACTTGGTGGTGTACCACTCCCTACCTCTGAACAGGTCTCGAAATCTGGGCATTATTTTTGATGATGGTCTGACTCTGAAATCTCAGGTGTCAGCTGTTTTCAAATCCTCTTTTTACCATCTGAGGAATATCGCCCAGGTGAAACATCTGATTCCCCTGGGTAACCTTCCAGCATTGGTCCACGCCTTTGTCACTACTCATCTGGACTACTGCAATTCCCTCTACATAGGGCTACCTGGGGTTGACATCCGCCGCCTTCAGCTAGTGCAGAATGCGGCAGCCAGGCTTTTGACTTGGACTTCTAGAACCAGTCATATTACGCCTGTGCTTCATGAACTGCACTGGCTGCCTGTTTGGTGGCAGATCACCTTTAAGGTTGGTTTAATAACCTTTAAAGCTCTACATGATCAGGGACCCGGTTACCTGAAAGATCTCCTGATTCCCTACTGCCCCCTCCATCCTCTCCGTTCCACCAACGAGGGATTGCTGGAGATTCCCAGGGTTCGTTTGAAGTCATCATGATCTCGTGCCTTTGCTTTTGTGGCACCAACCCTGTGGAATTCTCTACCTTGTTGGTTAAGAGAATGCCCAACCATCGATAAGTTTAAGGTCGCCTTAAAAACATATCCTTTTGAGTTAGCATTTTCAAATTGAATTAACGTTTTATAAGTGATGTGTAACATCTTGCTTAATGTAGATCTAATGATTTTTCTTGTGTTCTTAGCTCTGGTTGATTTAACATTTTTGGATTTTATAAATTTTAATGTTTGAAAGGTGCTTTATAAATAAAATTGAATTGAATTGAATTGAATCCCTCTGTACAGACAGCTGGTGAGACCCCATCTGGAGTGCTGCATGCAGTTCTGGAGAACCAATCTCCACAAAGATATAGACAGGATGGAAGCTGTCCAGAGGAGGGCAACTAAAATGGTGCAGGGTCTGCACCGAAAGACATATGAAGAGAGACTTAAGACGCTTAATATGTATAGCCTTGAGGAAAGGAGGGAGAGGGGGGACATGATAGAAACTTTCAAGTAGCTCAAGGGAATCAACAAAGTCCAAGAGGATAGCATCTTTCAAAAAAAGAGGTGTGCAAGAACAAGGGGGCACAATTTGAAGATGGTGAGGCAGCTCAGAAGTAATTTAAGGAAGTATTTTTTCACAGATAGAGTTGTGGATGCATGGAATGGCCTTCCAGAGGAGGTTGTGGAGTCAAAAACAGTGGTTGAATTCAAGCATGCATGGGACAGTCATAAGGCAATTCTAGGGGTTGGGGGTAGGAAGAAGTAGGCTGCTAGTTAACTAGGCTCTGCAGCTTATCCATTAAGTAGGGAAATGGGCAGACTGGGTGGGCCAAGTGGTCCTTATCTGCCATCAAATTCTATGTTTCTATTCATTCATCCTAGATCAGAAAGAAAATACAAAACTAAGGTTTTCATTAACTGCTGTAGCAAAGGAGTTATATATATGCTTATGTGCCCTTGTGGCATGGCATATATTGATCAAATAAAACGGGCATTAAAATCCAGGACTGGGGAGCATAAAACAGCCATCCAGAGTCAGAATATGAACTATGCAATGGCTAAACATTATTTGGAAGCTTTGTTTACACATATTGGACTAGACAAAATTCAAACACCATCGGAGGGATTTGAAAGAGTTAATACTACAAAGGGAGGCATTCTGGATCCACAGACTTCACACTGTTTGTCCAAAAGGACCGAATGACGATGCAGGATACAGTAGTTATATATGAATTATGAACTTTCAGGGAATCCCAAACAGTAATTAAATGGAAGGAAAATGTTTTTAAAATGTTTAATTTTAAGATATATTTTTATGGTTTATTGAAGATTTAGAATATGAAGTAGAATTCATGGAAAAGATTAAAAAGAGAGTACTACACAGATTTTGATTTTAAGCACTATGTAAACATGACACTAGAATGTCTTAAATTTTAAATAAAAAGGGTAAATTGTTTTAAAAAATATAAATAATAAAGAGGATAATGGCTGGGGATCGGGTGATAACCATGCCGTAATCACCTCGAGTGGTTGCAAGGGCAACATGGTAAAACCCTCGAGAGCGAGCTCAGAGGTTTACTGCAGCCTCTAGCAAACCAAGGAGGAGGTGATTTCCAGTGGTTGTCACCCGATCCCTGCCATCATCTTATATAGTGTATGGTCAACAAAACACTGTTTGCATTCTATGTGTGAGAATTATGGAACTCTGGTGCATTCTTTTTTGTTATGCCACTGTTTGGAAGTTCTGAAGTGTGGTTAACAACTTTTAAAATTCTAAACAGTGCATAACAAAGCTGTGTGACTGCTGATTATGGTGGTTAATAGGCACTTACCATACATTATTATGCTAGAAATGTTTAAAAATCAAGAAAAGAAATGAGCACACATGGGGTTAAAAGGCACTATGAAATGTTAGAGTAGAACACACTTGCACAAGCATGGGACAGAGAATTAAACAACCAGGGTGATTACAGTCACCATGGCAACCGGGATGGCATAAAATGACTGCAATTCCTAACAATGAACACCTCTGAGGATGGAGCCAGAGAGCTCCAAAACATCAGTAGGCATTTTATTTATTTATTTATTAACATCTCAGATTAATACTTTTGAGTTAAAATCTCATTTACAGAGATTTCATGTCAAATGTGGACTATATATATATATACATACGGTAAAGATTAAAAAATATATTAAAATTGCTACATAAAAGGTTTAAATTCCATATCTTAATGTATTCAGAAGAGGCATACTTAGTATACTACAATCATTAAACTCAGTAATAAGAGAATAGAGGAGTGAGAAGCATATGGGGAGGAAAATAGGGGTATGATAGACAGGTATAGGATAGTGAGATAGTTGCAGGTTAATAGTAACATTTAGACTTGTAAGTGTAGGCAAGGGAGTTAGGAGGAAAGTGGAGGAGCAGCCCCTGAGGGTCTTGTCAGTGCCCAGAGGAAAGGAAGAGCGGAATAATGGAGTAGGCAAGGAAAGGGTAGATTGTGGTAAGTGTTACAGTTAAGCACTCTAGAGGGTAGTTGGCAAAAACCATAGGGAAGAAGGGGGCAAGTAGTATGGGAGGGGAGGGGGGAGATGGCTGGTAATATTAAAGAGGAGTTGCTGGCAAGCTGATTAACTGTTCACCACATGCAATAGAAAGTAGCAGAAGGAGCTGCAACACAGCCAGGATTAGGAATTAAAAGCAGTATTACACTGTGCGCTTGGGAGGACCATATCCTGCAAGCAGCGGTCGGCTGCATCTACTTGTTCTGTAAAAAGAAAAAAAAGCCAGATTTTTAAGGGTTTTACCATAGTGCTTCAACAGTGCTAGCACTAACATCCTCCACAGTGACAGCTACCATGCCGACTGTCAGCATTGTAGCTTTGGGAATGTCAGTGCTTTCTAGCATGGGGCTGCACCACCCCAAACCCACCACACTCCCCCGGTCTCTAGGATTCTAACTCTGAGTCAGAGTTGGACCGGGGGGAGCACTACACCAGGAAATGCACCGCCGGTGTCTTCTGTGCACCAGCACAGTGACTCACCGCAGACCAGTGATTTCTGATGCTGTGCTGGTGTTCACCATGGTGGTGTCTACCTTGTGTCGGCACACCATTTTTAAGGAATAGGCAATTGAGCCACTAATAAGCAACATGAACCAACTAAGGATTAAAAGTTCTGTTAACGTGACATTAAAACCAATACAAAAACAGTTTGTCTATATGTAAATGAAAATATTTCTCAAAATAAATGATGAAAAGGAAATGGTATACCAATGGCAGGCCCGCCGGCGCAGCAGTTGGAATTCCGCTTGCGATGCTGGCGACCCGGGTTCGGTAACAGACCTGAGTCACCAGAGGGCCAGCTGGGGGGAGAAGGATAAAGCATCCCATGGACAGCTCTCCTTCTCCAGGGGGATGGTGGGGAAGTGTCCAGCGCATGATGGACCCCTAGCAGAGGCTGGGGGCTCCACAGCTACTGGCACTCGCAAGCTAATGGAGGCTGGGTGGACGCTGTATGTCAATGCTCATCCCCACCTCCTGGAGGAAAAAAACAAGAAAATGGAGAAGGGGAGAGCCTCCATCTACAAGAAGCCCTCCCCGGGCTTCAATCAGCCACTGCCACCACGCCCAACCAGTCACTAATCATTGGCACGAGAATTAAGGGAACGATTGCCATGAGCCCTCAGGGTAAGCCGGGGTAACGGGAGTTGCAGCAATGGGCAGTTGGTGGGGAGCTTTGGGGCCATGGCCAAGGCAGATAAATAGGACGGAGGTCTCCCGGAGAAAAAAAAAAGGAAATGGTATAATCAGCTGATTAAAGGTAGCACAAATTAACAGGTTTATAAAAAAAGAGGGCAATGACGTTTTTCTAAGTAAGCACTGAGAGAATGCCGATAAAACTGTTCACTAAGTGAATACAAAATAATATGTATTACCCTGGTATTGGCATCTATACCTGTAGCTTTATAAATTGGAGATTTGAGCCCCACCTACATTTTGTTCTGTTATTTTCACTACGGTGAGTGTCAGTGTTCCTCTCACAGGTAATTGCTGCTGGAAAGAATCGTCCAGCTCAGCTCATCTGAACTGTGGATAGACTAATACATCCGGTCAGTCAGCAGTCTTGTAGAGCTTTTTCTCTTGAGAAGTGTGAGGAGTTGAACTGATTCTTCTTAGTCAAGGTGTTTGGCATCTGGGCAGGGATATCGCCAAGCAGCCTATCATTGGCTGACAGTGTCCAATTTTCACAGGATGTAGGCACTCCTTTTTTGTGGGCTGAGTTTGAGCCAGTTTTAGTGGATGATTATTTCCTGGCTGGTTTCTGGTTTGTGTCCAACCTTCTGTGCGTTGGACCATGGTCTGACCAGACTTCTCCTAAAATGCTGAGATTCGCTTGGTCCAATTGTGGTGGAGCTCCTCAGGTTTTTCCTTCAGGAGGGTGTTTTTCCACAAAAAGGTCATGGTGAGGCCTCTGCTTAAGAAGTGGTGGATCATGGGGAGCTGTTGGATCTCCTCAGGCACTATGTGGGATTCTCGGGAATTGTGCTACAGTGGTTTGAGTCCTACATGTCTGTCAAAATGCAGCAGGTGGAATGTGGGTCTTTTACATTGAGTAGTACTGCACTTTGCTTTGGTATGCCTCAGGGGATGATTCTGCCTCCCCATGTTATTCACTGTGTACATTTCACCATTGAGGGAGATCACCAAATGCTACAGTTTGGCATTTCATTGCTCTGCTGATGACACCTGGTTGTATGTGTCTTGTACCCCTGATGACAGTACAGCTGTCCTGGATCTAAATGAGTGCATTAGAGAAATCCATGATTGGATGGCAGCTAGCTGGCTTATGCTTAATCCATTAAAGATGAAAGTGATACTGGTCGAACCAGGTTGGTCATGTAGAGCGGCAAAAAGTGGTAGACCAGCCCTTCTACTTTTGGAAGACATGATCCTTTGCACTGAAGATAGGGTGAAGAATGAGGGGAATATAGTGGACTCCTACCTGAGCCTAGGATTCCAGGTGTCAGCTGTTATCTGCAGTGGCTTTTATTGCCTTAATAACCTTGCCAACAGCAAGCCCTATCTTGAACTGAATGATCTGGAACCACTGGTGCATGCCTTAGTCACATCTAGGTTGGATTACTGAAATGCTCTCTATCTTGGGTTACCCATGAGGCTGATGCATCACCTGTATCTAGCTCTGAATACAGCAGTTTGGCTGGTTGCTGGGACTTCCTGGTTTGAGCCCATCACACTGGTTCCAGGCACTCTCTTCTGGCTTCTAGTGACATATTGGCTTCAAGGTGTGCTTGTTGACATACAAGGGCATGCATGGTCTGAGTCTGGGCAACATGCAAGACATCCTGGTTCCATACACTTCTGGTCACGTGCTCTGGTCAGTGAAGGCAGACCTCCTGTCCATACCTAGATCTCAGCTGAAATTCTCAAGTGTCACAGCGTTCAGTGTTGAGGCCCGGCTTACTGGAATGCCCTTCACCTGGAAGTGAGATGTGGTCCTTCACAGGCTGTTTTTAAAAGATCTGATGGAGGCAGTATAGCACTGTCATTTAGGTCACTGAGCTGCAAACCTGGAGACCAGGGTTTGAATCCCACAGCCTCCACTTGCATACTGTGTGACTCTGAGCAAGTCACTTAACATCCTTGTGCTCCCAGGTCACACCTAGAAACAAGCTTCGGATTAGTGTGCCTTTCCTAGTTAAACAATTTTCCATTCCCTTCTCTTCCCTTCACTTCCCTTCTCTTATATTCTCAAACCTATGGAAAGAAGTTGAAAACTGAGGGGCAGAGATTGGAGCATTGCTGGCGGAGGTCCTGTTTGTAGGTGGACAGACTAGCATTGAGAATTTCCCTATTGTGAGTATCAGCAGGCAATTACCCTAAAAACATAGCATTTCTGTCAAGGGTGATTGCTGCTGGAAGGAACTGGCTGATTTAGCTTTTCAATACTGTTGACAGAATATTACATCCAGTCTATTTACAGTGTTGTGAAACTTTTTCTCATGAAAAATGCGAGGGGTTCAACCGGTTCTTTTTAGACAAGGTGTCCTCCATTCGAGCTGGGATCACCCTGACCAGCCTACCAATAGCTGATAGTGTCCAGTCTCTGTTGGCTATGGGCACTCCACCTCTGTGGATTGAGTTTGGGCTGGTTTTCTTAGATAATATCTCTGGAGTGGTTCTGGACTGTGATCCACCTACTGTGCATTGGACGCTGGGCTCATCAGACTTCTTTTAGAGCGCCGGGATTTGCTCAGTCCAGTTGTGGCAGAGATCGTGAGGTATTTCCTACTTGAGGGTGTCTTTACTTCTACCCTTAAAAGGTGGTGGTGAGGCCTCTTATTAAGAAGGCTTCTCTAGACCCTGATGCTCTTGTCAATTACAGACCTGTCCTGAACCTTCCCTTTTGCAGCTAAAACAACACCCGGAGAGGAATGACATCTATGAGCCCTTCAATCCAGCTTCACAGCCTCACCACAGTACAGACACCACCCTAGTAGGGTATTCCATGATCTTCTTTCAACAAGGATAGTGGACGATGTTCTTCTTGTCCTCTTGACCTTTCATCAGCTTTTGACATAGTGGATCATGGTGTGCTTTTGGCTTAACTCAGGCAATATGTGCAAATCTCGGGTACCACTCTGCAGTGGTTCGAGTCCTACATAACAGGCAGAATGCAGCAAGTGTAACTTGACTCCTCTACATCAAACATTGCTGCACTCTGCTGTGGGTGTGCCTCAGGAGGCGATCCTGTCTCCTATGTTATTCACTGTGTACAAGCTGCCCCTGAGGGAGATCATCAGATGCTAAGACTTGCATTTCATTGTTATGCTGATGTCACCCAGCTGTATGTCTTGCACCACTGATGATGTGGCAACTATCTTGGTGCAGAACAAGTACCTTAAAGATATCCAGGATTGGATGGTGGCTAACTGGCTCAGGCTGAATCCATCTAAGATGGAGGTGCAATTGGTGGTGCTGGGTCTAGACGGTTCTTCTGTGATGTTTGGGGGCATAATCCTCTTATCTTTAGGAGGAGTGACCCTCTGTGCGGCAGATAGGGTTAAGAATTGGGAGTCATTTTGGACTCTAAGCTGGACTCTGGATTCCCAGGTGTCAGCTGTTCTCCACAGTGGCTATTACCACCTCCACAACATTGTCTGCATCAGGCCCTATCTTTGAGAGAACTGACCTTATGACTGTAATGCATTTTGGGTCTCGGGTTTGCTAGGGACTGGACTCATTGCAATGCTTCCTACCTGGGGCTTTCTGCAAAACTGATGCACTGCCTGCAGCTGTTCAGAACCTGGCCAGACCAGTCGGTTGCCAGGACATCCTGTTCAAGCATATCGCACCATTCTCTGTGCTCTCTACTGATTCCAGATCAGGTCGGCACATCAGTTTCAAGGTTTACTTGTTAATATGCGAGGTCCTACATGGTCTGCGTCTGGGCCATCTGAAAGACCCACTTATTCCTTACACTCCTGCTTGTGTCATCTGGTCAGTGGAAACATATCTCCTTTCTCTTCCCTGATCATGTTTGAAATTAAGTCGATGACAGGCCATTTGGTGTGGTAATGCCAGTTCTGTGGAATGCTGTTCCCCGTTAAAACTCATTGCTTTAATTTATGTTTTGACCTGGCTTCCTAAGTCACTTACTGTATATCAAATTTGAATCAGTTCTAATTGTTTTATTTGTTTTATTTTAAGGTGCACAGAGCCTTTTGGATTGAGCCCCATACAGATAAAACTGGCATTAGCATTGGCACTTTTTTAATTTACGTTTTTGCCTGGATTCTTGATTTTTCTTGATTTTAAATTACGTATAGCTTCATCATTTTAGATTATTTAATTTATTTTATTTCTTGTTAGGCACCCAGACCCTCTGGAATTGTATCCCATATAAATAAAATGTTCTTTCCTTGGAGTGACATACAGCCCTGCACTTTTAGCAGCACAAAACATAGACTCTGTCAGTGTATCAGGACTGCTTGGCATACTTAGTCTGCCCAGCTGGTCCTAGCTATTCTGTTATGGCAGACCTTATCTGATCTCCGGTTACTCCTCCGCCCTCTCTTTTCTACTAAGATTCCTTTGTGCCTATCCCACGCAACGAGAGTCTGCCACTGTGTTTACTCCCACCACCTCTGATGGAAGACTGTTCCAGACATCCACCACTCTTTTTAGTTAAGAAGTTCTTCCTCCTTATCCCTTATAAACATTATCCTTTCCAGCTTCATTGCATGCCCTGTTGTTTGGAGCACCTTCTCCTCTGAAAATACTCCACTTCTGTAATTGTTCACTGGCAGGGTGCCCTAAGTCTCAATCATGTCCACCCACTACACATAACTAGTGAGTGCATACTGGGGTCTCCCTCAGTCTCTCTTCCTAGGCACAGTGCAACCCAACTGCAACAGTTTGAATTTGCCCTCTCACCAGACAGCTACTCTGATGACCTCAGGGTGAAAATGCAGTGAGACAAGATAAGTAGGACCAGTGGATACTTGGGTGCACAGGGATGGAGATCTCCAGTAGATGGAGAGAGGTGGTGTCACCATTGTATAGATTGTTCCTGGGACCCCACTTGAAGTACTATGTCCAGCTCTGATGACAATATTTCAAGTAGGACATAGACAGGGTAGAGGTTGTCCAGAGGAAAGCAAATAAAATGGTGCAGAGGCTGCATCAGGAGCCCTATGAGGTAAGACTAAGGGATCTCAATATGTACACCCTAGATGAGGCGATATGACAGAGCCCTAGAAATACCTCACAGGGTTGCACAAGGTACAGGAATGGAGTATTCTCCAGAGGAGAAACTGCACAAGAATATGGTCATGCAATAAAGCTGGAAGAGGAGCGTTTGAGAGGGAGTGATGAATGTAGGGCAGTCTTAGATTTGGTATTAGAGTGAAAACAGTTGTGGGTCTCAAACGTGCATGGCATAAGCAAAAGCGGAATCTTGCCAGAAAATGGTGCAAGATAGTCAAAGAGAAGGCTGCAGTGTCTGTGTGAAGGTATGGGTAGGGGAAAAAAGGGCAGACTGGGTGTTAAGTGGTCCTTTTCTGCTGACAAATTCTATGTTTCTGCTACTCTGTTATGGCTTCTAAATCCAGTTTAGTCTTCATGTTTCTAGCCTCCAGGTCTGTACTTTTATTTCCCAGATCCCTTGCATTGACATGCTTGGCTATCCATAACTTACATTCTCTCTGCCTCCTTCCCATTTCCTGCTTGTGCTGTCCCCTGAAGCTCCACCTGACCGACCCCTTCCCTTTTCACCATCTCCATTACTTGTTTCCTTTACTCTTTTATTATAGGTTACTTGAGTTATACCTCTTTGCTTCTTCCTTGTCTCTACCTATGCTTTTGTGCCCTGCTAGAAATTATACTCCTTGAGCTAGTATTTCCTTTCTAATGCTGCCTTCATCTGAGGCGGCATTGAAGCCTCCCTTGTTTTACATCCTCCCCACTGACTAGTTTAAATGCTTATCCATGTAGAAGATAAACCTTCCACTAAGGTCTCAAGAGTCCTTCCTGGAAGGATGCTTACCATCTCCCCTACAGAGGCTTATATCCTACAAGGTTGGCCTCCAGTTTCTAATGTAGCCAAAGCCTTTCTCCATGCACAAATAACTTCAACCAATTATTAAATAATCTGGTTCAGGGCACCCATTCATGTATCTGGCCTTATACAATGTAACACCTTGGCAAAAGAGCCACCATGCTTGCTACAGAGCACACAACAATAGAGCCGATATACAGATACACACACACTCCTAAAGTAACTCAGCTACAGATCATGCAACAACAAGAGCTAATATACAGATACACTTAAATTTAAGTTGTACTATATACAAAGTACAATAAACTGTAGTGCTAATATACAGATACACATAAACTGTAAGGAAACTCAGATACAGAACACACAACAATAGAGCTGATTTATAGATACACATAAACTCTAATGTAAGTCAGAAACAGAGCACACAACACAAGAGCCAAAATACAGATACACACAAACTCTAAGGTAACTCAAATACAGAGCACACAACACTAGAGCCAATATTCAGATACAGACAGACTCTAAGGTAGCTCAGCTACACAGCACAGAACGCTAGAGCCATTATACAGATACACACAAACTTAAGGTATCTCAAGTACAGAGCATCCAACAATAGTGCCAATATACAGATACACACAAACACTAAGGTAACTCAGCTACAGAGCACACAACAATAGAGCCAATATTCAGATAAACACAAACTCTAAGGTAATTCAACTACGGAGCACACAACAATAGAGAAAATATACAGATACACACACACACTGTAAGGTATCTCAGCTACAGAGCATGCAACAATACAGCCAATATACTGATACACATAAATTCTAAGGTACCTTAGATGCAGGGCACTCAACAATAGAGCCAACACAGATACACAAAAATTCAAAGGTAACTCAGATACAGAGCACAAAATAATAGTGCCGATATACAGATACACACACACTCTAAGGTACCTCAGCAACAGACCATGCTACAGTAGAGCTAAAATACAGAGACACATAAATTTAAGGTAACTCAGATACAGAGCACACAACAGTAGCGCTGATATATGATAAACATAATTGTAAGAAAACTCAGATACAGAGCATAGTCAACAATAGAGCTGGTACACATATATACATAAACTCTTAGGTAAGTCAGATACAGAGCACACAACAATAGAGCCGATATACAAATACACATAAACTCTATGGTAAGTCAGATACAGAGCACACTACAATAGAACCAATATAGAGATACACAAACACTCTAAGGTAAGTCAGATACAGAGCACACAACAATAGAGCCTATATACAGAAACACAAACACTGTAAGGTAAATCAGATACAGAGCACACAACAATAGAGCCTATATACAGAAACACACAAACTCTTAAGGTAAATCATATTGAGATCACACAACAATCGGGTCAGTATACAGATACACACGAAATCTAAGGTAACTCAGATACAGAGCACATACCTCTAGTGCCAATATACAGATAAAGTGCACACAACACTAGAGCCAATATACAGATTCATAGAAACTCTAAGGTAACTCAGATGAGGAGCATACAATACTAGAGCCTATATTCAGATACACACAAACTCTAAGGTATCTCAGATATGGAGCACACAAAACTAGAGCCAATATACAGATACACACAAGCTCAAAGGTAACTCAGATACAGAGTACGCAGGAATAGAGCCAATACACAGATACACATAAACTCTAATGTAACTCAAATATAGAGGACACAACAATAGAGGAAATATACAGATACACATGAACTCTAGGGTAACTCAGATACAGAGCACAAAACACTAGAGCCAATATACATATACAAATGAACTCTAAGGTAAGTCTGATACAGAGTACACAATCAGAGCCTATATACAGATAAGCAGAAACTCTAAGGTAACTAAGCTACAGAGCACACAACACTACAGCCAATATGAGATACAACAAACTCTAGGTAACTCAAATGCAGAGCACACAACACTAGAGCCAATATACAGTGACACACAAACTCTAAGGTAACTCAGCTACTGAGAACGCTACACAAGAGCCAATTTACAGATAAACACAAACTTAAGGTAACTCAAAACAGAGCATATAACAATAGAGCCAAGATACAGATACACACAAAATCTAAGGTAATTCAAATACAGAGCACACAACACTAGAGCCAATATATAGATACACATAAACTCTGAAGTAACTCTGATAAAGAGCACACAATGCTAAAGCCATTTAACAGATACACACAAACTCTATGGTAACTCAAATGCAGAGCACACAACACTAGAGACAATATACAGTTACACAGAAACTCTAAGGTAACTCAAATACGGAGCACGCAACACTAGAGCCAATTTACTGATAAACACAAACTCTAAGGTAACTCAAAAACAGAGCATATAACTATAGAGCCAAGATACAGATACACTCAAACTCAAAGGTAACTGAGGTACAGAGCATGCAGCAGTAGAGCCAATATACAGATACACAAAAACTCTATGGTAACCCTTATACAGAGCACACAACATTAGATCCACCATACACATACATACACACTCTAAGGTAACTCAGCTGCAGAGCACGCAACAATACAGCCAATTTACTGATACACATAAATTCTAAGGTAATTTAGATACAGAGTACGCAACATTAGAGCCGATATACAGATGCACATACATTCTATGGTAACTCAGGTACAAAGCACAGAACAATAGAGCCAAAATGCAGATACACAACAATTCTTATTGAACTCTAATACGCAGCACACAATAATAGCGCTGATAAAAAGATACAGAGCACGCAGCAGTAGAGCCAATATACAGATGCACACAAACTCTCATGTAACTCAGATACAAAACACACAACCCTAGAGCTAAAATACAGATACACACAATCTCTAAGGTAACTCAAATACAGAGCACACTACACTAGAGCCAATATACAGATACACACAGACTCTAAAGCAACTCAGCTACTCAGCACAGAATACTTTAGCCAATATATAGATACACACAAACTCTAAGGTATCTCAAATGCAGAGCACACAACAATAGAGGCAATGTACAGATACACACAAACTCTAAGGTAACTCAGATACACAGCACTCTACACTAGAACTGATATACAGAAACACACAAACTCAAAGGTAACTCGGAGATAGAGCACACAACAATAGAACCAATATAGAGATACTCACAAACTCTAAGGTAACTCAGATACAGAGCATTCTACACTAGAGCCAATAGACAGACACACACAAGCTCTAAGGTAACTCAGCTACAGAGCATGCATCAATACAGCTAATATACAGATATACACATAAATTCAAAGGTAACTCAGATACAGAGCACAGAACAATAGCGCTGATATACAGATACACATAAATTGTAAGGAAATTCAGATACAGAGCACACAAGAAGAGCGCCGATTTACAGATACACATAAACTCTAAGGTAACTCACTTACAGATCACACAACACAAGAGCCAATATACAGATACACACACACTCTAAAGTAACTCAGCTATAGAGCACACATCAATAGAGCCAATATACAGATACACGCAAAGTCTATGGTAACTCAGGTTCAGAGCACACAGCAATAGAGCCAATATACAGATACGCACACACTCTAAGGTAACTCAGCAACTGAGCACGCAACAATAGAGACGATATTCAGATACACATAAATTCTAAGGTAACTCAGATACAGAGTACGGAGCAAAAGAGCAAACTTGGAGATAAACATAAATTCTGAGGTAACTCAAATACAGAGCACACAACAATTGAGCCAATATACAGATACGCACAAACTCTATGGTAACTCAGATACAGAGCACAAAACACTAGAGCCAATATACATATACAAAGGAACCTCAAGGTAAGTGAGATACAGAGTACACAACAATAGAGCCTATATACAGATAAGCAGAAAGTCTAAGGTAACTAAGCTACAGAGCACACAACACTACAGCCAATGTAGAGATACACACAAACTCTAAGGTAACTCAAATGCAGAGCACACAACACTAGAGCCAATATACAGTGACACACAAACTCTAAGGTAACTCAGCTACGGAGAACGCTCCACAAGAGCCAATTTACTGATAAACACAAACTCTAAGGTAACTCAAAAACAGAGCATATAACAGTAGAGCCTATATACAGATACACACAAAATCTAAGGTAACTCAAATACAGAGCACACAACACTAGAGCCAATATATAGATACACATAAACTCTTAGGTAACTCTGATAAAGAGCACACAATGCTAAAGCCATTTTACAGATACACACAAACTCTATGGTAACTCAAATGCAGACACAACACTTGAGCCACTATACAGTTACAAACAAATTAAGGTAACTCAGCTACGAGCACGCAAATACTAGAGCCAATTTACAGATAAACACAAGCTCTAAGGTAACTCAAAACAGAGCATATAACTATAGAGCCAAGATACAGATACACTCAGAGTCAAAGGTAACTTGTGTACAGAGCACGCAGCAGTAGAGCCAATATACAGATACACACAAACTCTAAGGTAACCAGATACAGAGCACACATTAGATCCAACATACAGATACACACACACTCTAAGGTAACTCCAGCTGCAGAGCACACAACGATACAGCCAATTTACTGATACACAATTTCTATGGTAATTTAGATACAGAGTATGCAACATTAGAGCTATATACAAATGCATAAATTTCTAAGGTAACTCAGTGTACAGAGCACAGAACAATAGAGCCAACATGCAGATACATATCAATCTTACTTAACTTCTAATACACAGCACTCAACAATAGCGCTTGATAAAAAGACAGAGCTACACAGTAGAGCCAATATACAGTATACACAAATCCTCATGTAACTCAGATACAAAACACACAACACTAGAGATAAAATACAGATACATACAAACTCTAAGGTAACTCAAATACAGAGCACACTACACTAGAGCCAATATACAGATACACACAGACTTTAAGGTAACTCTGCTACTCAGCTCAGCACACTATAGCCAATATATAGATACACACAAACTCTAAGGTATCTCAAATGCAGAGCACACAACAACAGAGGCAATGTACAGATTCACACAAACTCTAAGGTAACTCAGATACACAGCACTCTACACTAGAACCGATATACAGATACACACAAACTCAAAGGTATCTCAGATACAGAGCACACAACAATAGAACCAATATAGAGATGCTCACAAACTCTAAGGTAACTCAGATACAGAGCATTCTACACTAGAGCCAATAGACAGATACACACAAGCTCTAAGGTAATTCAGATATAGAGCACACAACAATAGAGCCAATATACAGATACACACAAACTCTAGGGTAACTCAGCTACAGAGCACACACCAATAGACAATATATAGATACACACAACTCTAAGGTAACTCAGCTACAGAGCAATACAAAAATAGAGCTAATATACAGATACACACACACTTAAGGTAACTCAGCACACAGAGTACGCAATATCACAGCCAATATACTGACACACTTAAATTCTAAGGCAAACTCAGCTATAGAGCACACAACAATAGAGCAAATATATATATACATAAACTTAAGGTAACTCTAGCTACAGAGCACACAACAATAGAGCTAATGTACAGATACACACACATTTAAGGTAACTCAGCTTCAGAGCACGCAACAATACAGCCAATATACTGACACACTTAAATTCTAAGGTAACTCAGCTACAGAGCACACAACAATAGAGCAAATATACATATACACATAAACTCTAAGGTAACTCAGCTACAGAGCACACAACAATAGAGCTAATGTACAGATACACACACACTCTAAGGTAACTCAGCTACAGAGCATACAACAATACAGCCAATATACTGACACACTTAAATTCTAAGGTAACTCAGCTACAGAGCACACAACAATAGAGTGATATACAGATACACAACACTCTAAGGTAACTCAGCTACAGAGCATGCATCAATAGAGCTATATACAGATACACATTAATTCTAAGGTAACTCAGATACAGAGCACAGAACAATAGCGCCGATATACAGATACACATAAACTGTAAGGAAACTCAGATACAGAGCACACAAGAATAGAGCCAATTTACAGATACACATAAACTCTAAGGTAACTCAGATACAGAGCACACAACACAAGAGCCAATATACAGATACACACACACTCAAGGTAACTCAGCTATAGAGCACACATCAATAGAGCCAATATACAGATACACGCAAAGTCTATGGTAACTCAGATTCAGAGCACACAGCAATAGAGCCAATATACAGATACGCACACACTCTAAGGTAACTCAGCAACTGAGCACGCAACAATAGAGACGATATTCAGATACATCATAAATTCTAAGGTAACTCAGATACAGACCACAGAGCAATAGAGCAAACTTGGAGATAAACATAAATTCTAAGGTAACTCAAATAAGAGCACACAACAATAGAGCCAATATACAGATACACAACAAACTCTAAGGTAACTCAGATACAGAGCACAAAACACTAGAGCCAATATACATATACAAAGGAACTCTATGGTAAGTCAGATACAGAGTAACAATAGAGCCTATATACAGATAAGCAGAAACTCAGGTAACTAAGCTACAGAGCACACAACACTACAGCCAATATAGAGATACACACAAACTCTAAGGTAACTCAAATGCAGAGCACACAACACTAGAGGCAATATACAGTGACACACAAACTCTAAGGTAACTCAGCTACGGAGAACGCACACAAGAGCCAATTTACAGATAAACACAAACTTAAGGTAACTCAAAACAGAGCATACAACAATATGAGCCAAGATACAGATACACACAAAATCTAAGGTAACTCAAATACAGAGCACACAACACTAGAGCCAATATATAGATACACATATACTCTGAGGTAACTCTGATAAAGAGCACACAAGGCTAAAGCCATTTTACAGATACACACAAACTCTATGGTAACTCAAATGCAGAGCACACAACACTAGAGCCACTATACAGTTACACACAAACTCTAAGGTAACTCAGCTACGGAGCACGCAACACTAGAGCCAATTTACAGATAAACACAAACTCTAAGGTAACTCAAAAACAGAGTATATGACTATAGAGCCAAGATGCAGATACACTCAGACTCAAAGGTAACTCAGGTACAGAGCACGCAGCAGTACAGCCAATATACAGATACACACAAACTCTAAGGTAACCCAGATACAGAGCACACAACATTAGATCCAACATACAGATACACACACACTCTAAGGTAACTCAGCTGCAGAGCACGCAACAATACAGCCAATTTACTGATACACATAATTTCGAAGGTAATTTAGATTCAGAGTACGCAACATTAGAGCCGATATACAGATGCACATAAATTCTAAGGTAACTCAGGTACAGAGCACAGAACAATAGAGCCAACATGCAGATACACTTGAATTCTTACTTAACTCAAATACACAGCACACAACAATAGCACCGATAAAAAGATACAGAGCACGCAGCAGTAGAGCCAATATACAGATATGCACAAACTCTAAGGTAACTCATATACTGAGCACACAGAAGTAGAGCCAATATTCAGATACACACAAACTCTCATGTAACTCAGATACAAAACACACAACACTAGAGCTAAAATACAGATACATACAAACTCTAAGGTAACTCAAATACAGAGCACACTACACTAGAGCAAATATAGAGATACAAACAGACTCCAAGGTAACTCTGCTACTCAGCACAGAACACTATAGCCAATATACAGATACACACACACTCTAAGGTAACTCAGCTACAGAGCACACAACAATACAGCCAATATACTGACACTTTTAAATTCTAAGGTATCTCAGCTGCAGTGCACACAACAATAGAGCAAATATACAGATACACACAAACTCTAAGGTAACTCAGCTACAGAGCACACAACAATAGAGCCAATGTACAGATACACACACACTCTAAGGTAACTCAGCTACAGAGCACGCAACATTACAGCCAATATACTGACACACTTAAATTCCAAGGTAACTCAGATACAGAGCACACAACAATAGAGTCGATATACAGATACACACACACACTCTAAGGTAACTCTGCTACAGAGCATGCATCAATAGAGCTAATATACAGATACACATTAATTCTAAGGTAACTCAGATACAGAGCACACAACAATAGAGCCAATGTACTGATACACACACACTCTAAGGTAACTCAGATACAGAGCACAGAACAATAGCATCAATATACAGATACACATAAACTGTACGGAAACTCAGATACAGAGCACACAAGAATAGAGCCGATTTACAGATACACATAAACTCTAAGGTAACTCAGATACAGAGCACACAACACAAGAGCCAATACACAGATACACTCACACACTCTAAGGTAACTCAGCTATAGAGCACACATCAGTAGAGCCAATATACAGATACGCACAAAGTCTATGGTAACTCAGATTCAGAGCACACAACAATAGAGCCAATATACAGATACGCACACACTCTAAGGTAACTCAGCAACTGAGCACGCAACAATAGAGTTGATATTCAGATACTCATAAATTCTAAGGTAACTCAGATACAGAGCACAGAGCAATAGAGCAAACTTGGAGATAAACATAAATTCTAAGGTAACTCAAATACAGAGCACACAACAATAGAGCCAATATACAGATACACACAAACTCTAAGGTAACTCAGATACAGAGCACAGAACACTAGAGCCAATATACAGATTCACACAAACTCTTAGGTATCTAAAATACAGAGCAATCAACACTAGAGCCAATATACAGATTTTCACAATCTCTAAGGTAACTCAACTACAGAGTATGCAACAATAGTGAGAATATACAGATACACACACACTCTAAGGTAACTCAGCTACAGAGCATGCAACTATACAGCCAAATACTGATGCACAAAAATTCTAAGGTACCTCAGATGCAGGGCACACAACAATAGAGTCAACATACAGATGCACAAAAATTGTAAGATAACTCAGATACAGAGCACACAACAAAAGCACCGATATACAGATACACATAAACTGTAAGGAAACTCAGATACAGAGCACACAACAATAGAGCTGATATACAGATACACACACACTCTAAAGTAACCCAGCTACAGATCATGCAACAACAGAGCTAATATACAGATACACTTAAATTCTAAGGTAACTCATATACAGAGCACACAACAGTAGTGCCTATATACAGATACACATAAACTGTAAGGAAACCTAGATACAGAACACACAACAATAGAGCTGATTTAAGATACACATAAACTCTAATGTAAGTCAGAAACAGAGCACACAAATACAAGAGCCAAAATACAGATACACACAACGCTAAGGTAACTCAAATACAGAGCACACAACACTAGAGCCAATATTCAGATACAGACAGACTCTAAGGTAGCTCAGCTACACAGCACAGAACACTAGAGCCAATATACAGATACACACAAACTTAAGGAATCTCAAGTACAGAGCATCCAACAATAGTGCCAATATACAGATACACACAAAACACTAAGGAACTCAGCTACAGAGCACACAACAATAGAGCCAATATTCAGATAAACACAAACTCTAAGGTAACTCAGATACTGAGCACACAACAGTAGCGCCGATATACAGATACACATAATCTGTAAGAAAACTCAGATACAGAGCACACAACAATAGAGCTGATTTACCGATATACATAAACTCTTAGGTAGTCAGATACAGAGCACACAGCAATAGAGCCGATATACAAATACACATAAACTCTATGGTAAGTCAGATCAGAGCACACTACAATAGAACCAATATACAGATGCATATAAACTCTAAGGTAAGTCGATACAGAGCACACAAAATAGAGCCAATATAGAGATACACACACACTCTAAGGTAAGTCAGATACAGAGCACACAACAATAGAGCCTATATACAGAAACACAAACACTGTAAGGTAAGTCAGATACAGAGCACACAACAATAGAGCCTATATACAGAACACACAAACTCTAAGGTAACTCATATTCAGAGTACACAACAATGGTCAGTATACAGATACACATGAAATCTAAGGTAACTCAGATACAGAGCACATACCTCTAGTGCCAATATACAGATAAAGTGCACACAACACTAGAGCCCAATATACAGATTCATAGAAACTCTAAGGTAACTCAGATGAGGAGCATACAATACTAGAGCCTATATTCAGATACACACAAACCCTAAGGTATCTCAGAATGGAGCACACAAAACTAGAGCCAATATACAGATACACACAAGCTCAAAGGTAACTCAGATACAGAGTACGAGGAATAGAGCCAATACACAGATACACATAAACTCTAATGTAACTCATATAGAGGACACAACAATAGAGGAAATATACAGATACATGAACTCTAGGTAACTCAGATACAGAGCACAAAACACTAGAGCCAATATACATATACAAATGAACTCTAGGTAAGTCAGATACAGAGTACACAACAATAGAGCCTATATACAGATAAGCAGAAACTCTAAGGTAACTAAGCTACAGAGCAAACAACACTACAGCCAATATAGAGATACATACAAACTCTAAGGTAACTCAAATGCAGAGCACACAACACTAGAGCCAATATACAGTGACACACAAACTCTAAGGTAACTCAGCTAATGGAGAATGCTAAACAAGAGCCAATTTACAGATAAACACAAACTCTAAGGTAACTCAAAACAGAGCATATAACAATAGAGCCAAGATACAGATACACACAAAATCTAAGGTAACTCAAATACAGAGCACACAACACTAGAGCCAATATATAGATACACATAAACTCTGAGGTAACTCTGATAAAGAGCACACAATGCTAAAGCCATTCAACAGATACACACAAACTCTATGGTAACTCAAATGCAGAGCACACAACACTAGAGCCAATATACAGTTACACACAAACTCTAAGGTAACTCAAATACGGAGCATGCAACACTAGAGCCAATTTACAGATAAACACAAACTCTAAGGTAACTCAAAAACAGAGCATATAACTATAGAGCCAAGATACAGATACACTCAAACTCAAAGGTAACTCAGGTACAGAGCACGCAGCAGTAGAGCCAATATACAGATACACACAAACTCTAAGGTAACCCTGATACAGAGCACACAACATTAGATCCAACATACAGATACACACACACTCTAAGGTAACTCAGCTGCAGAGCACACAACAATACAGCCAATTTACTGATACACATAAATTCTAAGGTAATTTAGATACAGAGTACGCAACATTAGAGCCGATATACAGATGCACATACATTCTAAGGTAACTCAGGTACAAAGCACAGAACAATAGAGCCAACATGTAGATACACATCAATTCTTACTTAACTCTAATACGCAGCACACAATAATAGCGCCGATAAAAAGATACAGAGCACGCAGCAGTAGAGCCAATATACAGATACGCACAAACTCTAAGGTAACTCATATACTGAGCACGCAGAAGTAGAGCCAATATACAGATACACACAAACTCTCATGTAACTCAGATACAAAACACACAACCCTAGAGCTAAAATACAGATACACACAAACTCTAAGGTAACTCAAATACAGAGCACACTACACTAGAGCCAATATACAGATACACACAGACTCTAAGGCAACTCTGCTACTCAGCACAGAACACTATAGCCAATATATAGATACAGACAAACTCTAAGGTATCTCAAATGCAGAGAACACAACAATAGAGGCAATGTACAGATAGACACAAACTCTACGGTAACTCAGATACACAGCACTCTACACTAGAACTGATATACAGAAACACACAAACTCAAAGGTAACTCGGAGACAGAGCACACAACAATAGAACCAATATAGAGATACTCACAAACTCTAAGGTAACTCAGATACAGAGCATTCTACACTAGAGCCAATAGACAGATACACACAAGCTCTAAGGTAACTCAGATATAGAGCACACAACAATAGAGCCAATATACAGATACACACAAACTCTAAGGTAACTCAGATACAGAGCACACAACAATAGAGCTCGATATACAGATACACACACACTCTAAGGTAACTCAGCTACAGAGCATGCATCAATAGAGCTAATATACAGATATACACATAAATTCTAAGGTAACTCAGATACAGAGCACAGAATAGAGCAAACTTGAGATAAACATAAATTCTAAGGTAACTCAAATACAGAGAACACAAAAATAGAGCCAATATGCAGATACACACAAACTCTAAGGTAACTTAGATAGAGAGCACAAACACTAGGAGCCAATATATATACAAAGGAACTCTAAGGTAAGTCAGTTACAGAGTACACAACAATAGAGCCAATATACAGATAAGCAGAAAGTCTAAGGTAACTAAGCTACAGAGCACACACCACTACAGCCAATGTAGAGATACACACAAACTCTAAGGTAACTCAAATGCAGAGCACACAACACTAGAGCCAATATACAGTGACACACAAACTCTAAGGTAACTCAGTTACGGAGAATGCTCCACAAGAGCCAATTTACTGATAAACACAAACTCTAAGGTAACTCAAAAACAGAGCATATAACAATTGAGCCTAGATACAGATACACACAAAATCTAAAATAACTCAAATACAGAACACACAACACTATAGCCAATATATAGATACACATAAACTCTTAGGTCACTCTGATAAAGAGCACACAACGCTAAAGACATTTTACAGATACACACAAACTCTATGGTAACTCAAATGCAGAGCACACAACACTAGAGCCACTATACAGTTACACACATCTCTAAGGTAACTCAGCTATGGAGCACGCAACACTAGAGCCAATTTACAGATAAACACAAACTCTAAGGTAACTCAAAAACAGAGCATATAACAATAGAGCCAAGATACAGATACACACAAAATCTAAGGTAACTCAAATACAGAGCACACAACACTAGAGCCAATATATAGATACCCATAAACTCTGAGGTAACTCTGATAAAGAGCAGATAATGCTAAAGCCATTTTACAGTTACACACAAACTCTAAGGTAACTCAGCTACGGAGCACGCAACACTAGAGCCAATTTACAGATAAACACAAACTCTAAGATAACTCAAAAACAGAGCATATAACTATAGAGCCAAGATACAGATACACTCAAACTCAAAGGTAACTCAGGTACAGAGCACGCAGCAGTACAGCCAATATACAGATACACACAAACTCTAAGGTAACCCAGATACAGAGCACACAACATTAGATCCAACATAGAGATACACACACACTCTAAGGTAACTCAGCTGCAGAGCACGCAACAATACAGCCAATTTACTGATACACATAATTTCTAAGGTAATTTAGATACAGAGTACGCAACATTAGAGCCGATATACAGATGCACATAAATTCTAAGGTAACTCAGGTACAGAGCACAGAACAATAGAGCCAACATGCAGATACACATCAATTCTTACTTAACTCTAATACACAGCACACAACAATAGCGCCGATAAAAAGATACAGAGCACGCAGTAGAGCCAATATACAGATACGCACAAACTCTAAGGTAACTCATATACTGAGCATGCAGAAGTAGAGCCAATATACAGATACACACAAACTCTCATGTAACTCAGATACAAAACACACAAACTAGAGCTAAAATACAGATACATACAAACTCTAAGGTAACTCAAATACAGAGCACACTACACTAGAGCCAATATACAGATACACACAGACTTAAGGTAACTCTGCTACTCAGCACAGAACACTATAGCCAATATATAGATACACACAAACTTAAGGTATCTCAATGCAGAGCACACAACAATAGAGGCAATGTACAGATACACACAACTCTAAGATAACTCAGATACAAGCACTTACACTAGAACTGATAAACAGATACACACAAACTCAAAGGTAACTCGATACAGAGACACAACAATAGAACCAATATAGAGATACTACAAACTCTAAGGTAACTCAGATGCAGAGCATTCTACACTAGAGCCAATAGACAGATACACACAAGCTCTAAGGTATCACAGATATAGAGCAAACAACAATAGAGCCAATATACAGATACACACAAACTCTAAGGTAACTCAGATACAGAGCACTCAACATAGAGCCAATATACTAGATACACACAAACTTAGGTAACTCAGCTACAGAGGCACACAACAATAGAGCCAATATACAGATACACACACACTCTAAGGTAACTCAGCTACAGAGCATGCAACAATACAGCCAATATACTGACACACTTAAATTCTAAGTAACTCAGCTACAGAGCACACAACAATAGAGCAATATACAGATACATACAAACTCTAAGGTAACTCAGCTACAGAGCACACAACAATAGAGCCAATATACAGATACACACAAACTCTAAGGTAACTCAGCTACAGAGCACAGCAACAATACAGCCAATATACATGACACACTTAAATTCTAAGGTAACTCAGATACAGAGCACACAACAATAGAGCCATATACAGATACACACACACTCTAAGGTAACTCAGCTACAGAGCACGCATCAATAGAGCCAATATACAGATACACTAAATTCTAGGTAACTCAGATACAGAGCACACAACAATAGAGCCAATATACAGATACACACACACTCTAAGGTAACTCAGCAACAGAGCACGCATCATTAGAGCTAATATACAGATACACATTAATTCTAAGGAAACTCAGATACAGAGCACAGAACAATATGCAAATATACAGATACACATAAATTGAAGGAAACTCAGACAAGAGCACACAAGAATAGAGACGATTTACAGATACACATAAACTCTAAGGTAACCTAGATACAGAGCACACAAACAAGAGCCAATATACAGATACACACACACGCTCTGGTAACTCAGCTATAGAGCACACATCAATAGGCTAATATACAGATACCATAAAGTCTATGGTAACTCAGATTCAGAGCACACAGCAATACAGCCAATATACAGAATGCGCATAACACTCTAAGGTAACTCAGCAACTGGAGCACGCAACATAATAGAGATTATATTCAGATAAACATAAATTCTAAGTAACCTAGATACAGAGCACAGAGCAATAGAGCAAACTTGGAGATAAACATAAATTCTAAGGTAACTCAAATACAGAGTACACAATAATAGAACCAATATACAGATACACACAAATTCTAAGGTAACTCAGATACAGAGCACAAAACACTAGAGCCAATATACATATACAAAGGAACTCTAAGGTAAGTCAGATACAGAGTACACAACAGTAGAGCCTATATACAGATAAGCAGAAACTCTAAGGTAACTAAGCTACAGAGCACACAACGCTATAGCCAATACAGAGATACACACAAACTCTACGTTAACTCAAAAACAGAGCATATAACAATAGAGCCAAGATACAGATACACACAAACTCTAAGGTAACTCAGATACGGAGCACGCAACACTAGAGCCAATTTACAGATGAACACAAACTCTAAGGTAATTCAAAAACAGAGCATATAACTATAGAGCCAAGATACAGAAACACTCAAACTCAAAGGTAACTCAGGTACAGAGCACGCAGCAGTACAGCTAATATACAGATAAACACAAACTCTAAGGTAACCCAGATAGAGAGCACACAACAATACAGCCAATTTACTGATGCACATAAATTCTAAGGAAATTTAGATACAGAGTACTCAACATTAGACCCGATACACAGATGCACATACATTCTAAGGTAACTCAGGTACAGAGCACAGAACAATAGAGCCAACATGCGGATACACATACCCATTCTTACTTAACTCTAATATGCAGCACACAATAATAGCTTATATAAAAGATACAGAGCACGACAGTAGAGCCAATATACAGATACGCGACAAATCCTTAGGTAACTCTATATACTGAGCACGCAGAAGTAGAGCCAATATACAGATACACACAAACTCTCATGTAACTCAGATACAAAACTCACAACACTAGAGCTAAAATACAGATACAACAAACTCTAAGGTAACTCAAATACAGAGCACACTACACTAGAGCCAATATACAGATACACACAGACTTTAAGGTAACTCTGCTACTCAGCACAGAACACTATAGCCAATATATAGATACACACAAACTCTAAGGTACCTGAAATGCAGAGCACACAACAATAGAGGTAATGTACAGATACACACAAACTCTAAGGTAACTCAGATACACAGCACTCTACACTAGAACCGATATACAGATACTCACAAACTCTAATGTAACTCAGATACAGAGCATTCTACACTAGAGCCAATAGACATATACACACAAGCTCTAAGGTAACTCAGATATAGAGCACACAACAATAGAGCCAATATACAGATACACACAAACTCAAAGGTAACTCAGATACAGAGCTCTCCACACTAGAACCATTATACAGATACACACAAACTCTAGGGTAACTCAGCTACAGAGCACACACCAATAGAGCCAATATACAGATACACAGAAACTCTAAGGTAACTCAGCTACAGAGCACACAACAATAGAGCCAATATAGAGATACACACACACTCTAAGGTAACTCAGCTACAGAGCACGCAACAATACAGCCAATATACTGACACATTTAAATTCTAAGGTAACTCAGCTACAGTGCACACAACAATAGAACAAATATACAGATACACACAAACTCTAAGGTAACTCAGCTACAGAGCACACAACAATAGAGCCAATGTACAGATACACACACACTCTAAGGTAACTCAGCTACAGAGCACGCAACATTACAGCCAATATACTGACACACTTAAATTCCAAGGTAACTCAGATAAAGAGCACACAACAATAGAGTTTATATACAGATAACACACACACACTTAAGGTAACTGCGTACAGAGCATGTATCAATAAAGCTAATATACAGGTACAGATTACTTCAAGGTAACTCAGATACAGAGCACAACAAAAATAGAGCCAATGTCATTGATACACACACTCTAAGCGTAACTCAGATACAGAGCACTGAACAATAGCATCAATATACAGATACACATAAACTGTAAGGAAACTCAGATACAGAGCACACAAGGAATAGAGCCGATTTACAGATGCTCTTAAACTTTAAGGTAACTCAGATACAGAGCACACAACACAAGAGCCTATATACAGATACACACACACTCTAAGGTAACTCAACTATAGAGCTCACATAAATAGAGCCAATATGCAGATACACGCAAAGTCTATGGTAACTCAGATTCAGAGCACACAGCAGTAGAGCCAATATACAGATACGCACAAACTCTAAGGTAACTCATATACTGAGCATGCAGACGTAGAGCCAATATACAGATACACACAAACTCTCATGTAACTCAGATACAAAACACACAACACTAGAGTTAAAATACAGATACACACAAACTCTAAGGTAACTCAAATACAGAGCACACTACTCTAGAGCCAATATACAGATACACACAGACTCTAAGGTAATTCTGCTACTCAGCACAGAACACTATAGCCAATATATAGATACACTCAAACTCTAAGGTATCTCAAATGCAGAGCACACAACAATAGAGGCAATGTACAGATACACACAAACTCTTAGGGAACTCAGATACACAGCACTCTACACTAGGAACCTATATACAGATACACACAAACTCAAAGGTAACCTCGGATAGAGAGCACACAAATACAGAATGCAAATGAGATACTCACAAACTTAAGGTAATTCTGATATAGAGCATTCTACACTAGAGCCAATAGATAGATACACAAGCTCTAAGTAACTCAGATATAGAGCACAACAATAGAGCCAATATACAGATAACACAAACTCTAAAGTAACTCAGATACAAAGCACTCCACACTAGAGCCAATATACAGATACACACAAACTCTAGGGTAACTCAGCTACAGAGCACCCAACAATAGAGCCAATATAGATACACACAAACTGTAAGGTAACCCAGCACAGAGCACACAACTAATAGAGCCAATATACAGATACACACACACATTTAAGGTAACTCAGCTACAGGGCATGCAACAATAAAGCCAATATACTGACACACTTAAATTCTAAGGTAACTGAGATACAGAGCACGCAACAATACAGTCGATATACAGATACACACACACTCTAAGGTAACTCAGCTACAGAGCATGCATCAACAGAGCTAATATACAGATACACATAAATTCTAAGGTAACTCAGATACAGAGCAGAGAACAATAGCGCAGATATACAGATACACATAAACTGTAAGGAAACTCAGATACAGAGCACACAAGAATAGAGCCGATTTACAGATACACATAAACTCTAAGGTAACTCAGATACAGAGCACACAACACAAGAGCCAATATACAGATACACTCACACGCTCTAAGGTAAATCAGCTATAGAGCACACATCAGTAGAGCCAAAATACAGATATGCACAAAGTCTATGGTATCTCAGATTCAGAGCACACAACAATACAGCCAATATACAAATACGCACACACTCTAAGGTAACTCAGCAACTGAGCACGCAACAATAGAGTAGATATTCAGATACTCATAAATTCTAAGGTGACTCAGATACAGAGCACAGAGCAATAGAGCAAACTTGGAGATAAACATAAATTCTAAGGTAACTCAAATACAGAGCACACAACAATAGAGCCAATATACAGATACACACAAACTCTAAGGTAACTCAGATACAGAGCACACGAACACTAGAGCCAATATACAGATTCACACAAACTCTTAGGTATCTAAAATACAGAGCAATCAACACTAGAGCCAATATACAGATTTTCACAATCTAAGGTAACTCAACTACAGAGCATGCAACAATAGAGAGAATATGCAGATACACACACACTTAAGGTAACTCAGCAACAGAGCATGCAACTATACAGCCAATATACTGATGCACAAAAATTCAAGGCACCTCAGATGCAGGGCACACAACAATAGAGTCAAATACAGATGCACAAAATTGTAAGATAACTCAGATACAGAGTACACAACAAAGCACTCATATCAGATACACATAAACTGTAAGGAAACTCAGACAGAGCACACAATAATAGAGCTGATATACAGATACACACACACTCTAAAGTAACCCAGCTACAGATCATGCAACAACAGAGCTAATATATAGATACACTTAAATTCTAAGCAACTCTATATACAGAGTACACAACAGTAGCCAATATACAGACACATAAACTGTAAGGAAACCTCAGATACAGAACACACAACAATAGAGCTGATTTACAATACACATAAACTCTAACGTAAGTCAGAAACAGAGCACACAACACAAGAGCCAAAATACAGATACACACAAAGCTTAAGGTAACTCAAATACAGAGCACACAGCACTAGAGCCAATATTCAGATACAGACAGACTCTAAGGTAGCTCAGCTACACAGCACAGAACACTAGAGCCAATATACAGATACACAAACTAAGGAATCTCAAGTACAGAGCATCCAACAATAGTGCCAATATACAGATACACACAAACACTAAGGTAACTCAGCTACAGAGCACACAATAATAGAGCCAATATTCAGATAAACACAAACTCTAAGGTAACTCAGATACTGAGCACACAACAGTAGCGCCGATATACAGATACACATAATCTGTAAGAAAACACAGATACAGAGCACCCAACAATAGAGGCCGATTACCAATATACATAAACTCTTAGGTAAGTCAGATACAGAGCACAACAATAGAGCCGATATACAAATACACATAAACTCTATGGTAAGTCAGATACAGAGCACACTACAATAGAACCAATATACAGATGCATATAAACTCTAAGGTAAGTCAGATACAGAGCACAAAAATAGAGCCAATATAGAGATACACACACACTCTAAGGTAAGTCAGATACAGAGCACACAACAATAGAGCCTATATACAGAAACACAAACACTGTAAGGGTAAGTCAGATACAGAGCACACAACAATAGAGCCTAAATACAGAAACACACAAACTCTAAGGTAACTCATATTCAGAGTACACAACAATCGGGTCAGTATACAGATACACATGAAATCTAAGGTAACTCAGATATAGACACATACCTCTAGTGCCAATATACAGATAAAGTGCACACAACACTAGAGCCAATATACAGATTCATAGAAACTCTAAGGTAACTCAGATGAGGAGCATACAGTACTAGAGCCTATATTCAGATACACAAAACTCTAAGGTATCTCAGATATGGAGCACACAAAACTAGAGCCAATATACAGATACACACAAGCTCAAAGGTAACTCAGATACAGAGTACTGCAGAATAGAGCCAATACACAGATACACATAAACTCTAATGTAACTCAAATATAGAGGACACAACAATAGAGGAAATATACAGATACACATGAACTCTAGGGTAACTCAGATACAGAGCACAAAACACTAGAGCCAATATACATATACAAATGAACTCTAAGGTAAGTCAGATACAGAGTACACAACAATAGAGCCTATATACAGATAAGCAGAAACTCTAAGGTAACTAAGCTACAGAGCAAACAACACTACAGCCAATATAGAGATACACACAAACTCTAAGGTAACTCAAATGCAGAGCACACAACACTAGAGCCAATATACAGGACACACAACTCTAAGGTAACTCAGCTATGAGAACGCTACACAAGAGCCAATTTACTAGATAAACACAAACTCTAAGGTAACTCAAAACAGAGCATATAACAATAGAGCCAAGATACAGATACACACAAATCTAAGGTAACTCAAATACAGAGCACACAACACTAGAGCCAATATATAGATACACATAAACTGAGGTAACTCTGATAAAGAGCACAACCTAAAGCCATTCAACAGATACACACAAACTCTATGGTAACTCAAATGCAGAGCACACAACACTAGAGCTAATATACAGTTACACACAAACTCTAAGGTAACTCAAATGGAGCATGCAACACTAGAGCTAATTTACAGATAAACACAAACTCTAAGGTAACTCAAAACAGAGCATATAACTATAGAGCCAAGATACAGATACACTCAAACTCAAAGGTAACTCAGGTACAGAGCACGCAGTAGAGCCAATATACAGATACACAAACTCTAAGGTACCCTGATAAAGAGCAAACAACATTAGATCCAACATACAGATACACACACACTCTAAGGTAACTCAGCTGCAGAGCATGCAACAATACAGCCAATTTACTGATACACATAAATTCTAAGGTAATTTAGATACAGAGTACGCAACATTAGAGCCGATATACAGATGCACATACATTCTAAGGTAAATCAGGTACTAAGCACAGAACAATAGAGCCAACATTTTGATACACATCAATTCTTACTTAACTGTAATACGCAGCACACAATAATAGCGCCGATGAAAAGATACAGAGCACGTAGCAGTATAGCCAATATACAGATACACACAAACTCTAAGGTAACTCATATACTGAGCACGCAGAAGTAGAGCCAATATACAGATAGACACAAACTCTCATGTAACTCAGATACAAAACACACAACCCTAGAGCTAAAATACAGATACACACAAACTCTAAGGTAACTCAAATACAGAGCACACTACACTAGAGCCAATATACAGATACACACAGACTCTAAGGCAACTCTGCTACTCAGCACAGAACACTATAGCCAATATATAGATACAGACAAACTGTAAGGTATCTCAAATGCAGAGAACACAACAATAGAGGCAATGTACAGATAAGCACAAACTCTAAGGTAACTCAGATACACAGCACTCTACACTAGAACTGATATACAGAAACACACAAACTCTAAGGTAACTCAGATACAGAGCATTCTACACTAGAGCCAATAGACAGATACAAACAAGCTCTAAGGTAACTCAGATATAGAGTACACAACAATAGAGCCAATATACAGATACACACAAACTCTAAGGTAACTCAGATACAGAGCACACAACAATAGAGTCGATATACAGATACACATACACACACTCTAAGGAAACTCGCTACAGAGCATGCATCAAAACAGCTAATATACAGATATACACATAAATTCTAAGGCAACTCAGATACAGAGCACAGAACAATAGCGCTGATATACAGATACACATAAACTGTAAGGAAACTCAGATACAGAGCACACAAGAATAGAGCCGATTTACAGATACACATAAACTCTAAGGTAACTCAGATACAGAGCACACAACACAAGAGCCAATATACAGATACACACACAATCTAAGGTAACTCAGCTATAGAGCACACATCAATAGAGCCAATATACAGATACACGCAAAGTCTATGGTAACTCAAGTTCAGAGCACACAGCAATAGAGCCAATATACAGATTCACACACACTCTAAGGTAACTCAGCAATTCAGCACGCAACAATAGAGACGATATTCAGATACACATAAATTCTAAGGTAACTCAGATACAGAGCACAGAGCAATAGAGCAAACTTGGAGATAAACATAAATTCTAAGGTAACTCAAATACAGAGCACACAACAATAGAGCCAATATGCAGATACACACAAACTCTAAGGTAACTCAGATAGAGAGCACAAAACACTAGAGCCAATATACATATACAAAGGAACTCTAAGGTAAGTCAGATACAGAGTACACAACAATAGAGCCAATATACAGATAAGCAGAAAGTCTAAGGTAACTAGGCTACAGAGCACAAACCACTACAGCCAATGTAGAGATACACACAAACTCTAAGTTAACTCAAATGCAGAGCACACGACACTAGAGCCAATATACAGTGACACACAAATTCTAAGGTAACTCAGCTACGGAGAATGCTCCACAAGAGCCAATTTACTGATAAACACAAACTCTAAGGTAACTCAAAAACAGAGCATATAACAATTGAGCCTAGATACAGATACACACAAAATCTAAAATAACTCAAATACAGAACACACTACACTATAGATAATATATAGATACACATAAACTCTTAGGTAACTCTGATAAAGAGCACACAACGCTAAAGACATTTTACAGATACACACAAACTCTATGGTAACTCAAATGCAGAGCACACAACACTAGAGCCACTATACAGTTACACACATCTCTAAGGTAACTCAGCTATGGAGCACGCAACACTAGAGCCAATTTACAGATAAACACAAACTCTAAGGTAACTCAAAAACAGAGCATATAACAATAGAGCCAAGATACAGATACACACAAAATCTAAGGTAACTCAAATACAGAGCACACAACACTAGAGCCAATATATAGATACCCAAAAACTCTGAGGTAACTCTGATAAAGAGCAGATAATGCTAAAGCCATTTTACAGTTACACACAAACTCTAAGGTAACTCAGCTACAGACACGCAACACTAGAGCCAATTTACAGATAAACACAAACTCTAAGATAACTCAAAACAGAGCATATAACTATAGAGCCAAGATACAGATACACTCAAACTCAAAGGTAACTCAGGTACAGAGCACGCAGCAATTGCAGCCAATATACAGATACACACAAACTCTAAGGTAACTTGAATACAGAGCACACAACATTAGATCCAACATACAGATACACGCACACTCTAAGGTAACTCAGCTGCAGAGCACGCAACAATACAGCCAATTTACTGATACACATAATTTCTAAGGTAATTTAGATACAGAGTACGCAACATTAGAGCCGATATACAGATGCACATAAATTCTAAGGTAACTCAGGTACAGAGCACAGAACAATAGAGCCAACATGCAGATACATATCAATTCTTACTTTACTCTAATACACAGCACACAACAATAGCGCCGATAAAAGATACAAACACGCAGCAGTAGAGCCAATATACAGATACGCACAAACTCTAAGGTAACTCATATACTGAGCACACAGAAGTAGAGCCAATATACAGATACACACAAACTCTCATGTAACTCAGATACAAAACACACAACACTAGAGCTAAAATACAGATACATACAAACTCTAATGTAACTCAAATACAGAGCACACTACACTAGAGCCAATATACAGAGACACACAGACTCTAAGGTAACTCTGATACTCAGCACAGAACACTAGAGCCAATATACAGATTCACACAAACTCTTAGGTATCTAAAATACAGAGCAATCAACACTAGAGCCAATATACAGATTTTCACAATCTCTAAGGTAACTCAACTGCAGAGCATGCAACAATAGTGAGAATATGCAGATACACACACACTCTAAGGTAACTCAGCAACAGAGCATGCAACTATACAGCCAATATACTGATGCACAAAAATTCTAAGGTACCTCAGATGCAGGGCACACAACAATAGAGTCAACATACAGATGCACAAAAATTGTAAGATAACTCAGATACAGAGCACACAACAAAAGCACCAATATACAGATACACATAAACTGTAAGGAAACTCAGATACAGAGCACACAACAATAGAGCTGATATACAGATACACACACACTCTAAAGTAACCCAGCTACAGATCATGCAACAACAGAGCTAATATACAGATACACTTAAATTCTAAGGTAACTCATATACAGAGCACACAACAGTAGTGCCAATATACAGATACACATAAACTGTAAGGAAACTCAGATACAGAACACACAACAATAAAGCTGATTTACAAATACACATAAACTCTAACGTAAGTCAGAAACAGAGCACACAACACAAGAGCCAAAATACAGATACACACAAACGCTAAGGTAACTCAAATACAGAGCACACAGCACTAGAGCCAATATTCAGATACAGACAGACTCTAAGGTAGCTCAGCTACACAGCACAGAACACTAGAGCCAATATACAGATACACACAAACTCTAAGGAATCTCAAGTACAGAGCATCCAACAATAGTGCCAATATACAGATACACACAAACACTAAGGTAACTCAGCTACAGAGCACACAACAATAGAGCCAATATTCAGATAAACACAAACTCTAAGGTAACTCAGATACTGAGCACACAACAGTAGCGCCGATATACAGATACACATAATCTGTAAGAAAACTCAGATACAGAGCACACAACAATAGAGCCGATTTACCAATATACATAAACTCTTAGGTAAGTCAGATACAGAGCACACAACAATAGAGCCGATATACAAATACACATAAACTCTATGGTAAGTCAGATACAGAGCACACTACAATAGAACCAATATACAGATGCATATAAACTCTAAGGTAAGTCAGATACAGAGCACACAAAAATAGAGCCAATATAGAGATATACACACACTCTAAGGTAAGTCAGATACAGAGCACACAACAATAGAGCCTATATACAGAAACACAAACACTGTAAGGTAAGTCAGATACAGAGCACACAACAATAGAGCCTAAATACAGAAACACACAAACTCTAAGGTAACTCATATTCAGAGTACACAACAATCGGGTCAGTATACAGATACACATGAAATCTAAGGTAACTCAGATACAGAGCACATACCTCTAGTGCCAATATACAGATAAAGTGCACACAACACTAGAGCCAATATACAGATTCATAGAAACTCTAAGGTAACTCAGATGAGGAGCATACAATACTAGAGCCTATATTCAGATACACACAAACTCTAAGGTATCTCAGATATGGAGCACACAAAACTAGAGCCAATATACAGATACACACAAGCTCAAAGGTAACTCAGATACAGAGTACGCAGGAATAGAGCCAATACACAGATACACATCAACTCTAATGTAACTCATATATAGAGGACACAACAATAGAGGAAATATACAGAAACACATGAACTCTAGGGTAACTCAGATACAGAGCACAAAACACTAGAGCCAATATACATATACAAATGAACTCTAAGGTAAGTCAGATACAGAGTACACAACAATAGAGCCTATATACAGATAAGCAGAAACTCTAAGGTAACTAAGCTACAGAGCAAACAACACTACAGCCAATATAGAGATACACACAAACTCTAAGGTAACTCAAATGCAGAGCACACAACACTAGAGCCAATATACAGTGACACACAAACTCTAAGGTAACTCAGCTACGGAGAACACTACACAAGAGCCAATTTACAGATAAACACAAACTCTAAGGTAACTCAAAAACAGAGCATATAACAATAGAGCCAAGATACAGATACACACAAAATCTAAGGTAACTCAAATACAGAGCACACAACACTAGAGCCAATATATAGATACACATAAACTCTGAGGTAACTCTGATAAAGAGCACACAATCCTAAAGCCATTCAACAGATACACACAAACTCTATGGTAACTCAAATGCAGAGCACACAACACTAGAGCCAATTTACAGATAAACACAAACTCTAAGGTAACTCAAAAACAGAGCATATAACAATAGAGCCAAGATACAGATACACACAAAATCTAAGGTAACTCAAATACAGAGCACACAACACTAAAGCCAATATATAGATACCCAAAAACTCTGAGGTAACTCTGATAAAGAGCAGATAATGCTAAAGCCATTTTACAGTTACACACAAACTCTAAGGTAACTCAGCTACAGAGCACGCAACACTAAACCAATTTACAGATAAACACAAACTCTAAGATAACTCAAAACAGAGCATATAACTATAGAGCCAAGATACAGATACACTCAAACTCAAAGGTAACACAGGTACAGAGCACGCAGCAGTACAGCCAATATACAGATACACACAAACTCTAAGGTAACCCAGATACAGAGCACACAACATTAGATCCAACATACAGATACACACACACTCTAAAGTAACTCAGCTGCAGAGCACGCAACAATACAGCCAATTTACTGATACACATAATTTCTAAGGTAATTTAGATACAGAGTACGCAACATTAGAGCCGATATACAGATGCACATAAATTCTAAGGTAACTCAGGTACAGAGCACAGAACAATAGAGCCAACATGCAGATACATATCAATTCTTACTTTACTCTAATACACAGCACACAACAATAGCGCCGATAAAAAAGATACAGAGCACGCAGCAGTAGAGCCAATATACAGATACGCACAAACTCTAAGGTAACTCATATACTGAGCACGTAGAAGTAGAGCCAATATACAGATACACACAAACTCTCATGTAACTCAGATACAAAACACACAACACTAGAGCTAAAATACAGATACATACAAACTCTAATGTAACTCAAATACAGAGCACACTACACTAGAGCCAATATACAGATACACACAGACTCTAAGGTAACTCTGATACTCAGCACAGAACACTATAGCCAATATATAGATACACACGAACTCTAAGGTATCTCAAATGCAGAGCACACAACAACAGAGGCAATGTACAGATACACACAAACTCTAAGGTAACTCAGATACACAGCACTCTACACTAGAACCGATAAACAGATACACACAAACTCAAAGGTAACTCGGATACAGAGCACACAACAATACAACCAATATAGAGATACTCACAAACTCTAAGGTAACTCAGATACAGAGCATTCTACACTAGAGCCAATAGACAGATACACACAAGCTCTAAGGTAACTCAGATATAGAGCACACAACAATAGAGCCAATATACAGATACACACAAACTCTAAGGTAACTCAGATACAGAGCTCTCCACTCTAGAGCCAATATACAGATACACACAAACTCTAGGGTAACTCAGCTACAGAGCACACAACAATAGAGCCAGTATACAGATACACACAAACTCTAAGGTAACTCAGCTACAGAGCACACAACAATTGAGCCAATATACAGATACACACACACTCTAAGGTAACTCAGCTACAGAGCACGCAACAATACAGCCAATATACTGACACACTTAAATTCTAAGGTAACTCAGCTACAGAGCACACAACTATAGAGCAAATATACAGATACATACAAACTCTAAGGTAACTCAGCTACAGAGCACACAACAATAGAGCCAATGTACAGTTACACACACACTCTAAGGTAACTCAGCTATAGAGCACACAACAATACAGCCAATATACTGACACACTTAAATTCTAAGGTAACTCAGATACAGAGCACACAACAATAGAGTCGATATACAGATACACACACACTCTAAGGTAACTCTGCTACAGAGCATGCATCAATAGAGCTAATATACAGATACACATTAATTCTAAGGTAACTCAGATACAGAGCACAGAACAATAGCGCCGATATACAGATACACATAAACTGTAAGGAAACTCAGATACAGAGCACACAAGAATAGAGCGGATTTACAGATACACATAAACTCTAAGGTAACTCAGATACAGAGCACACAACACAAGAGCCAATATACAGATACACACACACTCTCAGGTAACTCAGCTATAGAGCACACATCAATAGAGCTAAAATACAGATACACACAAAGTCTATGGTAACTCAGATTCAGAGCACACAGCAATACAGCCAATATACAGATACGCACACACTCTAAGGTAACTTAGCAACTGAGCACGCAACAATAGAGACGATATTCAGATACACATAAATTCTAAGGTAACTCAGATACAGAGCACAGAGCAATAGAGCAAACTTTGAGATAAACATAAATTCTAAGGTAACTCAAATACTGAGCACACAACAATAGAGCCAATATACAGATACACACAAACTCTAAGGTAACTCAGATACAAAGCACAAAACACTAGAGCCAATATACATATACAAAGGAACTCTAAGGTAAGTCAGATACAGAGTACACAACAGTAGGGCCTATATACAGATAAGCAGAAACTCTAAGGTAACTAAGCTACAGAGCACACAACACTACAGCCAATACAGAGATACACACAAACTCAAAGTTAACTCAAAAACAGAGCATATAACAATAGAGCCAAGATACTGATACACACAAACTCTAAGGTAACTCAGATACGGAGCACGCAACACTAGAGCCAATTTACAGATAAACACAAACTCTAAGGTAATTCAAAAACAGAGCATATAACTATAGAGCCAAGATACAGAAACACTCAAACTCAAAGGTAACTCAGGTACAGAGCACGCAGCAGTACAGCCAATATACAGATACACACAAACTCTAAGGTAACCCAGATAGAGAGCACACAACAATACAGCCGATTTACTGATACACACGAATTCTAAGGAAATTTAGATACAGAGTACGCAACATTAGAGCCGATATACAGTTGCACATACATTCTAAGGTAACTCAGGTACAGAGCACAGAACAATAGAGCCAACATGCGGATACACACCAATTCTTATAACTCTAATCACGCACACAATAATAGCGCCGATAAAAGATACAGAGCACGAGTAGAGCCAATACAGATACGCACAAACTCTAAGGTAACTCATATACTGAGCACGCAGAAGTAGAGCCAATATACAGATACACACAAACTCTCATGTAACTCAGATACAAAACTCACAACACTAGAGCTAAAATACAGATACACACAATCTCTAAGGTAACTCAAATACAGAGCACACTACACTAGAGCCAATATACAGATACACACAGACTCTAAGGTAACTCTGCTACTCAGCACAGAACACTATAGCCAATATATAGATACACACAAACTCTAAGGTACCTGAAATGCAGAGCACACAACAATAGAGGCAATGTACAGATACACACAATCTCTAAGGTAACTCAGATACACAGCACTCTACACTAGAACTGATATACAGTTACACACAAACTCAAAGGTAACTCGGATACAGAGCACACAACAATAGAACCAATATAGAGATACTCACAAACTCTAAGGTAACACAGATACAGAGCATTCTACACTAGAGCTAATAAACAGATACACACAAGCTCTCAGGTAACTCAGATATAGAGCACACAACAATAGAGCCAATATACAGATACACACAAACTCTAAGGTAACTCAGATACAGAGCACACAACAATAGAGTCGATATACAGATACACACACACTCTAAGGTAACTCAGCTACAGAGCATACATCAATACAGCTAATATACAGATATACACATAAATTCTAAGGTAACTCAGATACAGAGCACAGAACAATGGCGCTGAAATTCAGATACACATAAACTGTAAGGAAACTCAGATACAGAGCACACAAGAAAAGAGCCGATTTACAGATACACATAAACTCTAAGGTAACTCAGATAAAGAGCACACAACACAAGAGCCAATATACAGATACACACACATTCAAAGGTAACTCAACTATAGAGCACACATCAATAAAGCCAATATACAGATACACGCAATGTCTATGGTAACTGATATTCAGAGCACACAGCAATAGAGCCAATATACAGATACGCACATACTCTAAGGTAACTCAGCAACTGAGCACGCAACAATAGAGATGATATTCAGATACACATAAATTCTAAGGTAACTCAGATACAGAGCACAGAGCAATAGAGCAATCTTGGAGATAAACATAAATTCTAAGGTAACTCAAGTACAGAGCACTCAACAATAGAGACAATATACAGATACACACAAACTCTAAGGTAACTCAGATACAGAGCACAAAACACTAGAGCCAATATACATATACAAAGGAACTCTAAGTAAAGTCAGATACAGAGTACACAACAATAGAGCCAAGATACAGATACACACAAAATCTAAGGTAACTCAAATACAGAGCACACAACACTACATCCAATATAGAGATACACACAAACTCTAAGGTAACTCAAATGCAGAGCACACAACACTAGAGCCAATATACAGTGACCACACAAACTCTAAAGTAACTCAGCTACGGAGAACACAACACAAGAGCCAATTTACAGATAAACACAAACTAAAAGGTATCTCAAAAACAGAGCATATAACTATAGAGCCAATATAGAGATACAAACAAAATCTAAGGTAACTCAAATAAAGAGCACACAACACTAGTGCCAATATATAGATACACATAAACTCAGAGGTAACTCTGATAAAGAGCACACAACGCTAAAGCTATTTTACAGTTACACACAAACTCTAAGGTAACTCAGCTACGGAGCACGCAATACTAGATCCAATTTACAGATAAACACAAACTCTAAGGTAACTCAAAAACAGAGCATATAACTATAGAGCCAAGATACAGATACACTCAAACTCAAAGGTAACCCAGATACAGAGCACACAACATTAGATCCAACATACAGATACACACACACTCTAAGGTAACTTAGCTGCAGAGCACACAACAATACAGCCAATTTACTGATACACATAAATTCTAAGGTAATTTAGAAACAGAGTACGCAACATTAGAGCCGATATACAGATGCACATAAATTCTAAGGTAACTCAGGTACATAGCACAGAACAATAGATCCAACATGCAAATACACATCAATTCTTACTTAACTTTATTACACAGCACACAACAATAGTGCCGATAAAAAGATACAGAGCACGCAGCAGTAGAGCCAATATACAGATACGCACAAACTCTAAGGTAACTCATATACTGAGCATGCTGAAGTAGAGCCAATATACAGATACACACTAACTCTTATGTAACTCAGATACAAAACACACAACACTAGAGCTAAAATACAGATACACACAAACTCTAAGGTAACTCAAATGCAGAGCACACTACACTAGAGCCAATATACAGATACACACAGACCCTAAGGTAACTCTGCTACTCAGCACAGAACACTATAGCCAATATATAGATACAAACAAACTCTAAGGTATCTCAAATGCAGAGCACACAACAATAGAGGCAATGTACGGATACACAGATACCCTAAGGTAACTCTGATACTCAGCACAGTACACTATAGCCAATATATAGATACACACAAACTCTAAGGTATCTCAAATGCCGAGCACACAACAATAGAGGCAATGTACAGATACACACAAACTCTAAGGTAACTCAGATACACAGCACTCCACACTAGAGCCAATATACAGATACACACAAACTCTAGGGTAACTCAGCTACAGAGCACACAACAATAGAGCAAATATTCAGATACACACAAACTCTAAGGTAACTCAGCTACAGAGCACACAACAATAGAGCCAATATACAGATTCACACACACACACTCTAAGTCAACTCAGCTACAGAGCACACAACAATACAGCCAATATACTGACACACTTAAATCCTAAGGTAACTCAGCTACAGAGCACACAACAATAGATCCAATATACATATACACACAAACTCTAAGGTAACTCAGCTACAGAGCACACAACAATAGAGCCAATGAACAGAAACACACACACTCTACTGTAACTCAGATACAGAGCACAGAACAATAGCGCCAATATACACATACACATAAACTGTAAGGAAACTCAGATACTGAGCACACAAGAATAGAGCCGATTTACAGATACACATAAACTCTAAGGTAACTCTAATAAAGAGAACACAACACAAGAGCCAATATACAGATACACACGCACTCTAAGTAACTCAGCTATACAGCACACATCAATAGAGCCAATATACAGATACATGCAACGTCTATGGTAACTCAGATTCAGAGCACACAGCAATAGAGCCAATATACAGATATGCACACACACTAAGGTAACTCAGCAACTGAGCATGCAACAATAGAGACGATATTCAGATACACTTAAATTCTAAGGTAACTCAGATACAGAGCACAGAGCAATAGAGCAAACTTGGAGATAGACATAAATTCTAAGGTAACTCAAATACAGAGAACACAACAATAGAGCCAATATACAGATACACACAAACTCTAAGGTAACTCATATACAGAGCACAAAACACTAGAGCCAATATACATATACAAAGGAACTCGAAGGTAAGTCAGATACAGAGTACACAACAATACAGCCTATATACAGAAAAGCAGAAACTCTAAGGTAACTAAGCTACAGAGCACACAACACTACAGCCAATATAGAGATACACACAAACTCTAAGGTAACTCAAATGCAGAGCACACAACACTAGAGCCAATATACAGTGACTCACAATTCTAAGGTAACTCAGCTACGGAGAACACAACACAAGAGCCAATTTACAGATAGACACAAACTCTAAGGTAACTCAAAAACAGAGCATATAACAATAGAGCCAACATACAGATACAAACAAAATCTAAGGTAACTCAAATAAAGAGCACACAACACTAATGCCAATATATAGATACAAATAAACTCAGAGGTAACTCTGATAAAGAGCACACAACGCTAAAGCCATTTTACAGTTACACACAAACTCTAAGGTAACTCAGCTACGGAGCATGCAACACTAGATCCAATTTACAGATAAACACAAACTCTAAGGTAACTCAAAAACAGAGCATATAACTATAGAGCCAAGACACAGATACACTCAAACTCAAAGGTAACTCAGGTACAGAGTACGCAGCAGTAGAGCCAATATACAGATACACACAAACTCTAAGGTAACCCAGATACAGAGCACACAACATTAGATCCAACATACAGATAGACACACACTCTAAGGTAACTTAGCTGCAGAGCACACAACAATACAGCCAATTTACTGATACACATAAATTCTAAGGTAATTTAGAAACAGAGTACTCAACATTAGAGCTGATATCTATCCTAAATAGATACTTTTGCTCAGTATTTACTGAAGAGAAGGTAGGGCAGGGCCCACAGCTCAGCATCATGGACACAGGGGGGAGGGAGGAGAGGCACTATTCCTTCACAAAAAGAAAGGGTCCCACAAGAGCTTGCTAAGCTCAGGGTGGATAAGGCAATGGGACCTGATGGCATACATCCCAGGGTACTTAGGAGCTAAAGGAGGAACTAGTAGAGCCATTAGCAGAATTGTTTAGTGAGTCTCTGAGCACAGGAGACATCCCAGAAGACTGGAGAAGGGCTCATGATCCCGCTCCACAAGAGTGGTAGCAGGGAGGAGGTGGGGAACTACAGACCAGTCAGTCTTCACCTCAGTGAGTGGGCAAGATTATGGAGGCACTCCTTAAGGAAAGGATAGTGCAACACCTGGAATCCATAGGGCACGGATCCAAGACAGCATGGTTTACAAAGAAGGTCCTGTCAAACTAATCTCACAGTTTCTTTGACTGGGTAACCAGAGTGGTGGACCAGGGAGCAGTTGATGTCGCCACCTTGACTTCAAGCAAAGCTTTTGACACTGTTCCACAGAAGATTGATAAATAAGCTAGGTAGGCTCGGGTGGGTCAGAAGTTGGTCAACTGGGTGGCAAACTGGTTGATCAGCAGAAAACAGAGAGTGGTGGTAAATGGTATACAGTCAGAAGAGATGCAAGTCACAAGTGGGGGTACCTCAGGGATCAGTCCAGGGCCAGTCCTATTCAACATCTTCATTAGTGACCTCGCAGATGGACTAGAGGGTAAGGCTTGTCTGTTTGCAGATGACACCAAGATCTGCAACAGAGTAGATGATCCAGATGGGTGGGAAGAATGAGAAGAGATCTGGATAAACTAGCAAAATGGTCAGAAGAGTGGCTACTTGGATTTATACAAAGAAGTGCAAAATCATGCACATAGGGAAGAAAACACTGAAGCCACTTATAGGCTGGGAGGTTGCTAGCAGTCACAAAGGAAGAAAGAGACTTGGGCATCATCATCACTGATGACCTAAAATCATCAAGCAGACCCCAAAGCAGTAGGTGAGGCTAGGGGTGTTAGGGTGTAGTAGTAGGGTATCACAAGTCACCTAAGAGGAGGTAATAATCCCTCTGTACAAGACATTGGTTAGGCCCCATCTGGAGTACTGCATGCAGTATTGGAGGCCACACTCTGCCAAGGACATTTACCAAATTGAGGCAGTCCAGAGAAGGGCAGCAAAATGGTGCAGGGACTGCATCAGAAGACATATGAGGACAGATTAACAGAGCTCAATATGTATACCCCTGAGCAAAGGAGGAGAGAGGTGATATTATCGAGACATTTAAACACCTTAAGGGCATAAACAAGGTGAAAGATCTAACATGTTTAAATATAAGAAAAATAGCAGGACAAGAGGACACAGCATGAGATTAGAGGAGGCCAATTAAGGGGAATGTGAGGAAATTCTTTTTCACAGAAAGGGTGGTAAATGTATGGAATAGCTTACCACAAGAAGTGGTGGCTATGAATACAGTGCAGGGCTTCAAACAGGCATGGGATAGGCATAAGGGAGCAATACAAATAACTATGAATAGATAGGTCACTGACAGAGCAAAGGCCGATGGCACATTTATAAGGTAGAAAAAGAAATGGGCAGACTGGATGGGCCTTGCGGTCCTTATCTGCCGTTAACTTGTATGTTTCTATGTTTCTATGTTTCTATATACAGATGCACATAAATTCTAAGGTAACTCAGGTACAGAGCACAGAACAATAGAGCCAATATGCAAATACACATCAATTCTTACTTAACTCTATTACACAGCACACAACAATAGGCGCCGATAAAAGATACAGAGCACGCAGCAGTAGAGCCAATATACAGATACGCACAAACTCTAAGGTAACTCATATACTGAGCACGCAGAAGTAGAGCCAATATACAGATACACACAAACTCTTATGTAACTCAGATACAAAACACACAACACTAGAGCTAAAATACAGATACACGCAAACTCTAAGGTAACTCAAATGCAGAGCACACTACACTAGAGCCAATATACAGATAAACACAGACCCTAAGGGAACTCTGCTACTCAGCACAGAACACTATAGCCAATATATAGATACACACAAACTCTAAGGTATCTCAAATGCAGAGCACACAACAATAGAGGCAATGTACAGATACACACAGACCCTAAGTTAACTCTGCTACTCAGCACAGAACACTATAGCCAATATATAGATACACACAAACTCTAAGGTATCTCAAATGCAGAGCACACAACAATAGAGACAATGTACAGATACACACAAACTCTAAGGTAACTCAGATACACAGCACTCTACACTAGAACGATATACAGATACACACACTCAAAGGAAACTCGGATACAGAGCACACAACAATAGAACCAATATAGAGATACTCACAAACTCTAAGGTAACTCAGATACAGAGCATTCTACACTAGAGCCAATAGACAGATACACACAAGCTCTAAGGTAACTCAGATATAGAGCACACAACAATAGAGCCAATATACAGATACACACAAACTCTAAGGTATCTCAGATACAGAGCACTCCACACTAGAGCCAATATACAGATACACACAAACTCTAGGTTAACTCAGCTACAGAGCACACAACAATAGAGCCAATATACAGATACACACTAACTCTAAGGTAACTCAGCTACAGAGCACACAACAATAGAGCCAATATACAGATACACACACACTATAAGGTAACTCAGATACAGAGCATGCAACAATACAGCCTATATACTGACACACTTAAATTCTAAGGTAAATCAGCTACAAAGCACACAACAATAGAGCCAATATACAGATACACACCCACTCTAAGGTAACTCAACTACAGAGCATGCAACAATACAGCCAATATACTGACACACTTAAATTCTAAGGTAACTCAGGTACAGAGCTCACAACAATAGAGTCGATATACAGATTCACACACACTCTAAGGTAACTCAGCTACAGAGCACAGATCACTAGAGCCAATATACAGATACATGCAAAGTCTATGGTTACTCAGATTCAGAGCACACAGCATAAGAGCCAATATACATATACGCACACACTCTAAGGTAACTCAGCAACTGAGCACACAACAATAGAGACGATATTCAGATACACATAAATTCTAAGGTAACTCAGATACAGAGCACAGAGCAATAGAGCAAACTTGGAGAGAAACATAAATTCTAAGGTAACTCAAATATAGAGCACACAACAATAGAGACAATATACAGATACACACAAACTCTAAGGTAACTCAGATACAGAGCACAAATCACTAGAGCCAATATACATATACAAAGGAACTCTAAGGTAAGTCAGATACAGAGTACACAACAATAGAGCCAATATACAGATACACACAAACTCTAAGGTAACTCAGATACAGAGCACACAACACTAGAGCCAATATACAGAGACACACAAACTCTAAGGTAACTCAGCTACAGAGAACGCTACACAAGAGCCAATTTACAAATAAACACAAACTCTAAGGTAACTCAAAAACAGAGCATATAACAATAGAGCCAAGATACAGATACGCACAAAATCTAAGGTAACTCAAATACCGAGCACACAAACACTAGAGCCAATATATAGATACACATAAACTCTGAGGTAACTCTGATAAAGAGCACACAATGCTAAAGCCATTAAACAGATACACACAAACTCTATGGTAACTTAAATGCAGAGCACACAACACTAGAGCCAATATACAGTTACACACAAACTCTATGGTAACTCAGAAACAGAGCACGCAACACTAGAGCCAATTTACAGATAAACACAAACTCTAAGGTAACTCAAAAACAGAGCATATAACTATAGAGCCAAGATACAGATACACTCAAACTCAAAGGTAACTCAGGTACAGAGCACGCAGCAGTAGAGCCAATATACAGATACACACAAACTCTAAGGTAACTCAGATACAGAGCACACAACATTAGATCCAAAATACAGATACACACACAGTCTAAGGTAACTCAGCTGCAGAGCATGCAACAATACAGCCAATTTACTGATACACATAAATTCTAAGGTAATTTAGATACAGAGTACGCAACATTAGAGCCGATATACAGATGCACATACATTCTAAGGTAACTCAGGTACAGAGCACAGAACAATAGAGCCAACATGCAGATACACATCAATTCTTTCTTAACTCTAATACGCAGCACACAATAATAGCGCTGATAAAAAGATACAGAGCATGCAGCAGTAGAGCCAATATACAGATACGCACAAACTCTAAGGTAACTCATATACTGAGCAAGCAGAAGTAGAGCCAATATACAGATACACACAAACTCTCATGTAACTCAGATACAAAACACACAACCCTAGAGCTAAAATACAGATACACACAAACCTAAGGTAACTCAAATACAGAGCACACTACACTAGAGCCAATATACAGATACACACAGACTCTAAGGTAACTCTGCTACTCAGCACAGAACACTATAGCCAATATATAGATACACACAAACTCTAAGGGATCTCAAATGCAGAGCACACAACAATAGAGTCGATATACAGATACACACACACTCAAAGGTAACTCAGATACAGAGCATTCTACACTAGAGCCAATAGACAGATACACACAAGCTCTAAGGTAACTCAGATATAGAGCACACAACAATAGAGCCAATATACAGATACACACAAACTCTAAGGTAACTCAGATACAGAGCTCACAACAATAGAGTCGATATACAGATACACACACACTCTAAGGTAACTCAGCTACAGAGCATGCATCAATAGAGCTAATATACAGTTATACACATAAATTCTAAGGTAACTCTGATACAGAGCACAGAGCAATAGAGCAAACTTGGAGAGAAACATAACTTCTAAGGTAACTTAAATACAGAGCACACAACAAAAGAGCCAATATACAGATACACACAAACTCTAAGGTAACTCATATATCGAGCACACAACAATAGAGCCAAAATACAGATACATGCAAAGTCTATGGTAACTCAGATTCACAGCACACAGCAATAGAGCCAATATACAGATACACACACACTATAAGGTAACTCAGCTACAGAGCATGCATCAATAGAGCTAATATACAGATATACACATAAATTCTAAGGTAACTCAGATACAGAGCACACAACAATAGAGCCAATATACAGATGCACTCAAACTCTAAGGTAACTCAGATATAGAGCACACAACAATAGAGCCAATATACAGATTCACGCAAAGTCTATGGTAACTCAGATTACGAGCACACAGCAATAGAGCCAATATACAGATACACACACACTCTAAGGTAACTCAGCAACTGAGCACGCAACAATAGAGATGATATTCAGATACACATAAATTCTAAGGTAACTCAGATACAGAGCACAGAGCAATCGAGCAAACTTGGAGAGAAACATAAATTCTAAGGTAATTCTAATACAGAGCACACAACAATAATGCAAATATACAGATACACACAAGCTCTAAGGTAACTCAGGTACAGAGCACGCAGCAGTAGAGACAATATACAGATCACACAAACTCTAAGGTAACCCAGATACAGAGCACACAACATTAGATCCAACATACAGATACACACACACTCTAAGGTAACTCAGCTGCAGAGCATGCAACAATACAGCCAATTGCTGATACACATAAATTCTAAGGTAATTTAGATACAGAGTATGCAACATTAGAGCCGATATACAGATGCACATACATTCTAAGGAAACTCAGGTACAGAGCACAGAACACTAGAGCCAACATGCAGATACACATCAATTCTTACTTAACTCTAATACGCAGCACACAATAATAGCGCTGATAAAAAGATACAGAGCATGCAGCAGTAGAGCAAATATACAGATACGCACAAACTCTAAGGAAACCCAGATACAGAGCACACAACATTAGATCCAACATACAGATACACACACACTCTAAGGTAACTCAGCTGCGGAGCACGCAACAATACAGCCAATTTACTTATACACATAAATTCTAAGGTAATTTAGATACAGAGTACACAACATTAGAGCCGATATACAGATGCACATAAATTCTAAGGTAACTCAGGTACAGAGCACAGAACAATAGAGCCAACATGCAGATACAGATCAATTCTTACTTAACTATAATACGCAGAACACAATAATAGCGCTGATAAAAAGATACAGAGCATGCAACAGTAGAGCAAATATACAGATACGCACAAACTCTAAGGTAACTCATATACTGAGCACGCAGAAGTAGAGCCAATATACAGATACACACAAACTCTCATGTAACTCAGATACAAAACACACAACCCTAGAGCTAAAATACAGATACACACAAACTCTAAGGTAACTCAAATACAAAGCACACTACACTAGAGCCAATATACAGATACACACAGACTCTAAGATAACTCTGCTACTCAGCACAGAACACTATAGCCAATATATAGATACACACAAACTCTAAGGTATCTCAAATGCAGAGCACACAACAATAGAGTCAATATACAGATACACACACACTCTAAGGTAACTCAGCTATAGAGCACACATCACTAGAGCCAATATACAGATACAACGCAAAGTCTATGGTAACTCAGATTCAGAGCACACAGCAATAGAGCCAATATACAGATACGCACACACTCTAAGGTAACTCAGCAAATGAGCACGCAACAATAGAGACGATATTCAGATACACATAAATTCTAAGGTAACTCAGATACAGAGCACAGACAAAATAGAGCAAACTTGGAGAGAAACATAAATTCTAAGGTAACTCAAATACAGAGCACACAACAATAGAGCCAATATAGAGATACAACAAACTCTAAGGTAACTCAGATACAGAGCACAAAACACTAGAGCCAATATACATATACAAAGGAACTCTAAGGTAAGTCAGATACAGAGTCACACAACAATAGAGCCTATATACAGATAAGCAGAAACTCTAAGGTAACTAAGCTACAGAGCACACAACACTACAGCCAATATAGAGATACACACAAACTCTAAGGTAACTCAAATGCAGAGCACACAACACTAGAGCCAATATACAGTGACACACAAACTCTAAGGTAACTCAGCTATGGAGAACGCTACACAAGAGCCAATTTACAAATAAACACAAACTCTAAGGTAACTCAAAAACAGAGAATATAACAATAGAGCCAAGATACAGATATGCACAAAATCTAAGGTAACTCAAATACAGAGCACACAACACTAGAGCCAATATATAGATACACATAAACTCTGAGATAACTCTGATAAAGAGTAGACAATGCTAAAGTCATTTAACAGATACACACAAACTCTATGGTAACTCAAATGCAGAGCACACAACACTAGAGCCAATACACAATTACACACAAACTCTATGGTAACTCAGATACAGAGCACGCAACACTAGAGCAAATTTACAGATAAACACAAACTCTAAGGTAACTCAAAAAAAGAGCATAGAACTATAGAGCTAAGATACAGATACACTCAAACTCAAAGGTAACTCAGGTACAGAGCTACGAGTAGAGCCAATATACAGATACACACAAACTCTAAGGTAACCCAGATACAGAGCACACAACATTAGATCCAACATAAAGATACACACACACTCTAAGTTAACTCAGCTGAAGAGCACGCAACAATACAGCCAATTTACTGATACACATAAATTCCAAGGTAATTTAGATACAGAGTACGCAACATTAGACCCGATATACAGATGCACATACATTCTAAGGTAACTCAGGTACAGAGCACAGAACAATAGAGCCAACATGCAGATACACATCAATTCTTACTTAACTCTAATACGCACACAATAATAGCTGCCGATAAAATACAAGAGCACAGCAGTAGAGCTAATATACAGATACGCACAAACTCTTAGGTAACTCATATACTGAGCACGCAGAAATAGAGCCAATATACAGAAACATACAAACTCTCATGTAACTCAGATACAAAACACACAACAGTAGAGCAAAAATACAGATACACACAAACTCTAAGGTAACTCAAATGCAGAGCACACTGCACTAGAGTCAATATATAGATACACATAAACTCTAAGGTATCTCAAATACAGAGCACACAACAATAGAGGCAATGTACAGATACACACAAACTCTAAGGTAACTCAGATACACAGCACTCTACACTAGAACCGATATACAGATACACACAAACTCAAAGGTAACTCAGATACAGAGCATTCTACACTAGAGCCAATAGACAGATACACACAAGCTCTAAGGTAACTCAGATATAGAGCACGCAACAAAAGAGCCAATATACAGATACACATAAACTCTAAGGTAACTCAGATACAGAGCTCACAACAATAGAGTCGATATACAGATACACACACATTCTAACGTAACTCAGCTACAGAGCATGCATCAATAGAGCTAATATACAGTTATACACATAAATTCTAAGGTAACTCAGATACAGAGCACAGAGCAATAGAGCAAACTTGAGAGAAACATAACTTAAGGTAACTCAAATACAGAGCACACAACAATAGAGCCAATATACAGATACACAAACTCTAAGGTAACTCAGATATAGAGCACACAACAATAGAGCCAATATACAGATACACGCAAAGTCTATGGTAACTCAGATTCACAGCACACAGCAATAGAGCCAATATACAGATACACACACACCTCTAAGGTAACTCAGCTACAGAGCATGCATCAATAGAGCTAATATACAGATATACACATAAATTCTAAGGTAACTCAGATACAGAGCACAGAGCAATAGAGCAAACTTGGAGAGAAACATAATTTCTAAGGTAACTCAAATACAGAGCACACAACAATAGAGCCAATATACAGATGCACACAAACTCTAAGGTAACTCAGATATAGAGCACACAACAATAGAGCCAATATACAGATACACGCAAAGTCTATGGTAACTCAGATTAAGAGCACACAGCAATAGAGCCAATATACAGATACACACACACTCTAAGGTAACTCAGCAACTGAGCACGCAACAATAGAGACGATATTCAGATACACATAAATTCTAAGGTAACTCAGATACAGAGCACAGAGCAATCGAGCAAACTTGAGAGAAACATAAATTCTAAGGTAATTCTAATACAGAGCACACAACAATAATGCAAATATACAGATACACACAAGCTCTAAGGTAACTCAGGTACAGAGCACGCAGCAGTAGAGACAATATACAGATACACACAAACTCTAAGGTAACCCAGATACAGAGCACACAACATTAGATCCAACATACAGATACACACACACTCTAAGGTAACTCAGCTGCAGAGCATGCAACAATACAGCCAATTTACTGATACACATAAATTCTAAGGTAATTTAGATACAGAGTATGCAACATTAGAGCCGATATACAGATGCACATACATTCTAAGGAAACTCAGGTACAGAGCACAGAACACTAGAGCCAACATGCAGATACACATCAATTCTTACTTAACTCTAATACGCAGCACACAATAATAGCGCTGATAAAAAGATACAGAGCATGCAGCAGTAGAGCAAATATACAGATACGCACAAACTCTAAGGAAACCCAGATACAGAGCACACAACATTAGATCCAACATACAGATACACACACACTCTAAGGTAACTCAGCTGCAGAGCACGCAACAATACTGCCAATTTACTGATACAAATAAATTCTAAGGTAATTTAGATACAGAGTACGCAACATTAGAGCCGATATACAGATGCACATAAATTCTAAGGTAACTCAGGTACAGAGCACAGAACAATAGAGCCAACATGCAGATACAGATCAATTCTTACTTAACTATAATACGCAGAACACAATAATAGCGCTGATAAAAAGATACAGAGCATGCAACAGTAGAGCAAATATACAGATACGCACAAACTCTAAGGTAACTCATATACTGAGCACGCAGAAGTAGAGCCAAATACAGATACACAAACTCTCATGTAACTCAGATACAAAACACACAACCCTAGAGCTAAAATACAGATACACACAAACTCTAAGGTAACTCAAATACAAAGCACACTACACTAGAGCCAATATACAGATACACACAGACTCTAAGATAACTCTGCTACTCAGCACAGAACACTATAGCCAATATATAGATACACACAAACTCTAAGGTATCTCAAATGCAGAGCACACAACAATAGAGTCAATATACAGATACACACACACTCTAAGGTAACTCAGCTATAGAGCACACATCACTAGAGCCAATATACAGATACACGCAAAGTCTATGGTAACTCAGATTCAGAGCACACAGCAATAGAGCCAATATACAGATACGCACACACTCTAAGGTAACTCAGCAACTGAACACGCAACAATAGAGATGATATTCAGATACACATAAATTCTAAGGTAACTCAGATACAGAGCACAGACAAATAGAACAAACTTGGAGAGAAACATAAATTCTAAGGTAACTCAAATACAGAGCACACAACAATAGAGCCAATATAGAGATACACACAAACTCTAAGGTAACTCAGATACAGAGCACAAAACACTAGAGCCAATATACATATACAAAGGAACTCTAAGGTAAGTCAGATACAGAGTACACAACAATAGAGCCTATATACAGATAAGCAGAAACTCTAAGGTAACTAAGCTACAGAGCACACAACACTACAGCCAATATAGAGATAGACACAAACTCTAAGGTAACTCAAATGCAGACACACAACACTAGAGCCAATATACAGTGACACACAAACTCTAAGGTAACTCAGCTATGGAGAACGCTACACAAGAGCCAATTTACAAATAAACACAAACTCTAAGGTAACTCAAAACAGAGAATATAACAATAGAGCCAAGATACAGATACGCACAAATCTAAGGTAACTCAAATACAGAGCACACAACACTAGAGAAAATATATAGATACACATAACCTCTGAGATAACTCTGATAAAGAGTAGACAATGCTAAAGTCATTTAACAGATACACACAAACTCTATGGTAACTCAAATGCAGAGCACACAACACTAGAGCCAATATACAATTACACACAAACTCTATGGTAACTCAGATACAGAGCACGCAACACTAGAGCAAATTTACAGATAAACACAAACTCTAAGGTAACTCAAAAAAAGAGCATAGAACTATAGAGCTAAGATACAGATACACTCAAACTCAAAGGTAACTCAGGTACAGAGTACGCAGTAGTAGAGCCAATATACAGATACACACAAACTCTATGGTAACCCAGATACAGAGCACACAACATTAGATCCAACATACAGATACACACACACTCTAAGTTAACTCAGCTGAAGAGCACGCAACAATACAGCCAATTTACTGATACACATAAATTCCAAGGTAATTTAGATACAGAGTACGCAACATTAGACCCGATATACAGATGCACATACATTCTAAGGTAACTCAGGTACAGAGCACAGAACAATAGAGCCAACATGCAGATACACATCAATTCTTACTTAACTCTAATACGCAGCACACAATAATACCGCCGATAAAAAGATACAGAGCTCACAGCAGTAGAGCCAATATACAGATACGCACAAACTCTTAGGTAACTCATATACTGAGCACGCAGAAATAGAGCCAATATACAGAAACATACAAACTCTCATGTAACTCAGATACAAAACACACAACAGTAGAGCAAAAATACAGATACACACAAACTCTAAGGTAACTCAAATGCAGAGCACACAACAATAGAGGCAATGTACAGATACACACAAACTCTAAGAGAACTCAGATACACAGCACACAACACTAGAACCATATACAGATACACAAACTCTAAAGGTAACTCAGATACAGAGCATTCTACACTAGAGCCGATATACAGATACACACAACTCTAAGGTAACTCAGATACAGAGCATTCTAACAATAGAGCCAATATACAGATACACACAAACTCTAAGGTAACTCAGATACAGAGCACACTACACTAGAGCCAATATACAGATACACACAGACTCTAAGATAACTCAGCTACAGAGCACAGATCAATAGAGCTAATATATAGATATCACACAAATTCTAAGGTAACTCACATACAGAGCACAGAGCAATAGAGCAAACTTGGAGAGAAACATAACTTCTAAGGTAACTCAAATACAGAGCACACAACAATAGAGCCAATATACAGTTACACGCAAAGTCTAAGGTAACTCAGATTCAGAGCACACAGCAATAGAGCCAATATACAGATACGCACACACTCTAAGGTAACCCAGCAACTGAGCACGCAACAATAGAGACGATATTCAGATACACATAAATTCTAAGGTAACTGAGATACAGAGCACAGAGCAATCGAGCAAACTTGGAGAGAAACATAAATTCTAAGGTAACTCAAATACAGAGCACACAACAATAATGCAAATATAAAGATACACACTAACTCTAAGGTAACTCAGATACAGAGCCCAAAACACTAGAGCCAATATACATATACAAAGGAACTCTAAAGTAAGTCAGATACACTGTACACAACAATAGAGCCTATATACAGATAAGCAGAAACTCTAAGGTAACTAAGCTACAGAGCACACAACACTACAGCCAATATAGAGATACACACAAACACTAAGGTAAATCAAATGCAGAGCACACAACACTAGAGCCAATATACAGTGACACACAAACTCTAAGGTAACTCAGCTATGAGAACGCTCACACAAGAGCCAATTTACAGATAAACACAAACTCTAAGGTAACTCAAAACAGAGAATATAACAATAGAACCAAGATACAGATGCACAAAATCTAAGGTAACTCAAATACAGAGCACACAACACTAGAGCCAATATATAGATACACATAAACTCTGAGATAACTCTGATAAAGAGTAGACAATGCTAAAGCCATTTAACAGATACACACAAACTCTATGGTAACTCAAATGCAGAGCACACAACACTAGAGCCAATATACAATTACACACAAACTCTAGGGTAACTCAGATACAGAGCACGCAACACAAGAGTCAATTTACAGATAAACACAAACTCTAAGGTAACTCAAAAACAGAGCATATAACTAGAGCCAAGATACAGATACACTCAAACTCAAAGGTAACTCAGGTACAAACGCAGCAGTAGAGCCAATATACAGATACACACAAACTCTAAGGTAACTCAGATACAGAGCACACAACATTAGATCCAAAATACAGATACACACACACTCTAAGGTAACTCAGCTGCAGAGCATGCAACAATACAGCCAATTTACTGATACACATAAATTCTAAGGTAATTTAGAAACAAGTACACAACATTAGAGCCGATATACAGATGCACATACATTCTAAGGTAACTCAGGTACAGAGCACAGAACAATAGAGCCAACATGCAGATACACATCAATTCTTTCTTAACTCTAATACGCAGCACACAATAATAGCTCTGATAAAAAGATACAGAGCACGCAGCAGTAGAGCCAATATACAGATACGCACAAACTCTAAGGTAACTCATATACTGAGCACGCAGAAGTAGAGCCAATATACAGATACACACAAACTCTCATGTATCTCAGATACAAAACACACAACCCTAGAGCTAAAATACAGATACACACAAACTCTAAGGTAACTCAAATACAGAGCACACTACACTAGAGCCAATATACAGATACACACAGACTCTAAGGTAACTCTGCTACTCAGCACAGAACACTATAGCCAATATATAGATACACACAAACTCTAAGGTATCTCAAATGCAGAGCACACAACAGTAGAGTCGATATACAGATACACACACACTCAAAGATAACTCAGATACAGAGCATTCTACACTAGAGCCAATAGACAGATACACACAAGCTCTAAGGTAACTCAGATATAGAGCACACAACAATAGAGCCAATATACAGATACACACAAACTCTAAGGTAACTCAGATACAGAGCTCACAACAATAGAGTCGATATACAGATTCACACACACTCTAAGGTAACTCAGCTACAGAGCATGCATCAATAGAGCTAATATACAGTTATACTCATAAATTCTAAGGTAACTCAGATACAGAGCACAGAGCAATAGAGCAAACTTGGAGAGAAACATAACTTCTAAGGTAACTCAAATACAGAGCACACAACAATAGAGCCAATATACAGATACACACAAACTCTAAGGTAACTCAGATATAGAGCACACAACAATAGAGCCAATATACAGATACACGCAAAGTCTATGGTAACTCAGATTCAGAGCACACAGCAATAGAGCCAATATACAGATACACACACACTCTAAGGTAACTCAGCTACAGAGCATGCATCAATAGAGCTAATATACAGATATACACATAAATTCTAAGGTAACTCAGATACAGAGCACAGAGCAATAGAGCAAACTTGGAGAGAAACATAATTTCTAAGGTAACTCAAATACAGAGCACACAACAATAGAGCCAATATACAGATGCACACAAACTCTAAGGTAACTCAGATATAGAGCACACAACAATAGAGCCAATATACAGATACACGCAAAGTCTATGGTAACTCAGATTAAGAGCACACAGCAATAGAGCCAATATACAGATACACACACACTCTAAGGTAACTCAGCAACTGAGCACGCAACAATAGAGACGATATTCAGATACACATAAATTCTAAGGTAACTCAGATACAGAGCACAGAGCAATCGAGCAAACTTGGAGAGAAACATAAATTCTAAGGTAATTCTAATACAGAGCACACAACAATAATGCAAATATACAGATACACACAAGCTCTAAGGTAACTCAGGTACAGAGCACGCAGCAGTAGAGACAATATACAGATACACACAAACTCTAAGGTAACCCAGATACAGAGCACACAACATTAGATCCAACATACAGATACACACACACTCTAAGGTAACTCAGCTGCAGAGCATGCAACAATACAGCCAATTTACTGATACACATAAATTCTAAGGTAATTTAGATACAGAGTATGCAACATTAGAGCCGATATACAGATGCACATACATTCTAAGGTAACTCAGGTACAGAGCACAGAACACTAGAGCCAACATGCAGATACACATCAATTCTTACTTAACTCTAATACGCAGACACACAATAATAGCGCTTGATAAAGATACAGAGCATGCAGCAGCAAATATAGATACGCACAACCTAAGGAAACCCAGATACAGAGCACACAACATTAGATCCAAATATACAGATACACACACACTCTAAGGTAACTCAGCTGCAGAGCACGCAACAATACTGCCAATTTACTGATACAAATAAATTCTAAGGTAATTTAGATACAGAGTACATAACATTAGAGCCGATATACAGATGCACATAAATTCTAAGGTAACTCAGGTACAGAGCACAGAACAATAGAGCCAACATGCAGATACAGATCAATTCTTACTTAACTATAATACGCAGAACACAATAATAGCACTGATAAAAAGATACAGAGCATGCAACAGTAGAGCAAATATAAGGATACGCACAAACTCTAAGGTAACTCATATACTGAGCACGCAGAAGTAGAGCCAATATACAGATACACACAAACTCTCATGTAACTCAGATACAAAACACACAACCCTAGAGCTAAAATACAGATACACACAAACTCTAAGGTAACTCAAATACAAAGCACACTACACTAGAGCCAATATACAGATACACACAGACTCTAAGATAACTCTGCTACTCAGCACAGAACACTATAGCCAATATATAGATACACACAAACTCTAAGGTATCTCAAATGCAGAGCACAACAATAGAGTCAATATACAGATACACACACACTCTAAGGTAACTCAGCTATAGAGCACACATCACTAGAGCCAATATACAGATACATAAAGTCTATGGTAACTCAGATTCAGAGCACACAGCAATAGAGCCAATATACAGATCACTTACACTCTAAGGTAACTCAGCAACTGAACACGCAACAATAGAGATGATATTCAGATACACATAAATTCTAAGGTAACTCAGATACAGAGCACAGACAAATAGAACAAACTTGGAGAGAAACATAAATTCTAAGGTAACTCAAATACAGAGCACACAACAATAGAGCCAATATACAGATACACACAAACTCTAAGGTAACTCAGATACAGAGCACAAAACACTAGAGCCAATATACATATACAAAGGAACTCTAAGGTAAGTCAGATACAGAGTACACAACAATAGAGCCTATATACAGATAAGCAGAAACTCTAAGGTAACTAAGCTACAGAGCACACAACACTACAGCCAATATAGAGATAGACACAAACTCTAAGGTAACTCAAATGCAGACACACAACACTAGAGCCAATATACAGTGACACACAAACTCTAAGGTAACTCAGCTATGGAGAACGCTACACAAGAGCCAATTTACAAATAAACACAAACTCTAAGGTAACTCAAAAACAGAGAATATAACAATAGAGCCAAGATACAGATACGCACAAAATCTAAGGTAACTCAAATACAGAGCACACAACACTAGAGCCAATATATAGATACACATAAACTCTGAGATAACTCTGATAAAGAGTAGACAATGCTAAAGTCATTTAACAGATACACACAAACTCTATGGTAACTCAAATGCAGAGCACACAACACTAGAGCCAATATACAATTACACACAAACTCTATGCTAACTCAGATACAGAGCACGCAACACTAGAGCAAATTTACAGATAAACACAAACTCTAAGGTAACTCAAAAAAAGAGCATAGAACTATAGAGCTAAGATACAGATACACTCAAACTCAAAGGTAACTCAGGTACAGAGTACGCAGTAGTAGAGCCAATATACAGATACACACAAACTCTATGGTAACCCAGATACAGAGCACACAACATTAGATCCAACATACAGATACACACACACACTCTAAGTTAACTCAGCTGAAGAGCACGCAACAATACAGCCAATTTACTGATACACATAAATTCCAAGGTAATTTAGAAAGAGAGTTCGCAACATTAGTCCCGATATACAGATGCACATACATTCTAAGGTAACTCAGGTACAGAGCACAGAACAATAGAGCCAACATGCAGATACACATTAATTCTTACTTAACTCTAATACGCAGCACACAATAATACCGCCGATAAAAAGATACAGAGCTCACAGCAGTAGAGCCAATATACAGATACGCACAAACTCTTAGGTAACTCATATACTGAGCACGCAGAAATAGAGCCAATATACAGAAACATACAAACTCTCATGTAACTCAGATACAAAACACACAACAGTAGAGCAAAAATACAGATACACACAAACTCTAAGGTAACTCAAAAGCAGAGCACCCTGCACTAGAGCCAATATATAGATACACACAAACTCTAAGGTATCTCAAATACAGAGCACACAACAGTAGAGGCAATGTACAGATACACACTAACTCTAAGGTAACTCAGATACACAGCACTCTACACTAGAACCGATATACAGAGACACACAAACTCAAAGGTAACTCAGATACAGAGCATTCTACACTAGAGCCAATAGACAGATACACACAAGCTCTAAGGTAACTCAGATATAGAGCACGCAACAATAGAGGCAATATACAGATACACACAAACTCTAAGGTAACTCAGATACAGAGCACACAACAATAGAGTCAATATACAGATACACACACACTCTAAGGAAACTCAGCTACAGAGCATGCATCAATATAGCTAATATACAGATATACACATAAATTCTAAGGTAACTCAGATACAGAGCACAGAGCAATAGAGCAAACTTGGAGAGAACATAACCTAAGGTAACTCAAATACAGAGCACACAACAATAGAGCCAATATACAGATACGCATAACTCTAAGGTAACTCAGATATCAGAGCACACAACAATAGAGCCAATATACGAATGCATAAAGTCTATAGTAACTCAGAACACAGCACGCAACAATAGAGACGATATTCAGATACACATAAATTCTAAGGTAACTCAGATACAGAGCACAGAGCAATCCAGCAAGCTTGGAGAGAAACATAAATTATAAGGTAACTCAAATACAGAGCAGACAACAATAATGCAAATATAAAGATACACACTAACTCTAAGGTAACTCAGATACAGAGCACAAAACACTAGAGCCAATATACATATACAAAGGAACTCTAAAGTAAGTCAGATACACTGTACACAACAATAGAGCCTATATACAGATAAGCAGAAACTCTAAGGTAACTAAGCTACAGAGCACACAACACTACAGCCAACATAGAGATACACATAAACTCTAAGGTAACTCAAATGCAGAGCACACAACACTAGAGCCAATATACAGTGACACACAAACTCTAAGGTAACTCAGCTACGGAGTACGCTACACAAGAGCCAATTTACAGATGAACACAAACTCTAAGGTAACTCAAAAACAGAGCATATAACAATAGAACCAAGATACAGATACACACAAAATCTAAGGTAACTCAAATACAGAGCACACAACACTAGAGCCAATATATAGATACACATAAACTCTCAGTTAACTCTGATAAAGAGCACACAACGCTAAAGCCATTTAACAGATACACACAAACTTTATGGTAACTCAAATGCAGAGCACACAACACTAGAGCCAATATTCAGTTACACACAAACTCTAAGGTAACTCAGATACGGAGCACGCAACACAAGAGTCAATTTACAGATAAACACAAACTCTAAGGTAACTCAAAAACAGAGCATATAACTATAGAGCCAAGATACAGATACACTCAAACTCAAAGGTAACTCAGGTACAGAGCACACAGCAGTAGAGCCAATATACAGATACACACAAACTCTAAGGTAACTCAGATACAGAGCACACAACATTAGATCCAAAATACAGATACACACACACTCTAAGGTAACTCAGCTGCAGAGCATGCAACAATACAGCCAATTTACTGATACACATAAATTCTAAGGTAATTTAGATACAGAGTACGCAACATTAGAGCCGATATACAGATGCACATACATTCTAAGGTAACTCAGGTACAGAGCACAGAACAATAGAGCCAACATGCAGATACACATCAATTCTTTCTTAACTCTAATACGCAGCACACAATAATAGCACTGATAAAAAGATACAGAGCACGCAGCAGTAGAGCCAATATACAGATACGCACAAACTCTAAGGTAACTCATATACTGAGCACGCAGAAGTAGAGCCAATATACAGATACACACAAACTCTCATGTAACTCAGATACAAAACACACAACCCTAGAGCTAAAATACAGATACACACAAACTCTAAGGTAACTCAAATACAGAGCACACTATACTAGAGCCAATATACAGATATACACAGACTCTAAGGTAACTCTGCTACTCAGCACAGAACACTATAGCCAATATATAGATACACACAAACTCTAAGGTATCTCAAATGCAGAGCACACAACAATAGAGTCGATATACAGATACACACACACTCAAAGGTAACTCAGATACAGAGCATTCTACACTAGAGCCAATAGACAGATACACACAAGCTCTAAGGTAACTCAGATATAGAGCACACAACAACAGAGCCAATATACAGATACACAAAACTCTAGGTAACTCAGATACAGTGCTCACAACAATAGAGTCGAATATAATACACACACACTCTAAGGTAACTCAGCTACAGAGCATGCATCAATAGAGCTAATATACAGTTATACACATAAATTCTAAGGTAACTCAGATACAGAGCACAGAGCAATAGAGCAAACTTGGAGAGAAACATAACTTCTAAGGTAACTCAAATACAGAGCACACAACAATAGAGCCAATATACAGATACACACAAACTCTAAGGTAACTCAGATATAGAGCACACAACAATAGAGCCAATATACAGATACACGCAAAGTCTATGGTAACTCAGATTCAGAGCACACAGCAATAGAGCCAATATACAGATACGCACAACCTCTAAGGTAACTCAGCAACTAAGCACGCAACAATAAAGACGATATTCAGATACACATAAATTCTAAGCTAACTCAGATACAGAGCACAGAGAAATCGAGCAAACTTGGAGAGAAACATAAATTCTAAGGTAACTCAAATACAGAGCACACAACAATAATGCCAATATACAGATACACACAAACTCTAAGGTAACTCAGATACAGAGCACAAAACACTAGAGCCAATATACAGATACAAAGGAACTCTAAGGTAAGTCAGATACAGAACACAACAATAGAGCCTATATACAGATAAGCAGAAACTCTTAGGTAACTAAGCTACAGAGCAGACAACACTACAGCCAATATAAAGATATATACAAACTCTAAGGTAACTCAAATGCAGAGCACACAACACTAGAGATAATAAACAGTGACACACAAACTCTAAGGTAACTCAGCTACGGAGAATGCTAAACAAGAGCCAATTTACAGATAAACACAAACTCTAAGGTAACTCAAAAACAGAGCATATAACAATTTAGCCAAGATACAGATACACACAAAATCTAAGGTTACTCAAATACAGAGCACACAACACTAGAGCCATTATATAGATACACATAAACTCAAAGGTAACTCTGATAAAGAGCACACAATGCTAAAGCCATTTAACAGATACACACAAACTCTATGGTAACTCAAATGCAGAGTACACAACACTAGAGCCAATATACAGTTACACACAAACTCTAAGGTAACTTAGATACGGAGCATGCAAAACTAGAGCCAATTTACAGATAAACACAAACTCTAATGTAACTCAAAAACAGAGCCTATAACTATAGAGCCAAGATACAGATACACTCAAACTCAAAGGTAACTCAGGTACAGAGCACGCAGCAGTAGAGCCAATATACAGATACACACAAACTCTAAGGTAACCCAGATACAGAGCACACAACATTAGATCCAACATACAGATACACACACACTCTAAGGTAACTCAACTGCAGAGCACGCTACAATACAGCCAATTTACTGATACACATAAATTCTAAGGTAATTTAGATACAGAGTACGCAACATTAGAGCCGATATACAGATGCAGATACATTCTATGGTAACTCAGGTACAGAGCACAGAACAATAGAGCCAACATGCAGATACACATCAATTCTTACTAAACTCTAATACGCAGCACTGCAATAATAGCGCCGATAAAAAGATACAGAGCACGCAGCAGTAGAGCCAATATACAGATATGCACAAACTCTATGGTAACTCATATACTGAGCACGCAGAAGTAGAGCCAATATACAGATACACACAAACTTTCATGTAACTCAGATACAAAACACACAACACTAGAGCTAAAATACAGATACACACAAACTCTAAGGTAACTCAAATACAGAGCACACTAGATTAGAGCCAATATACAGATACACACAGACTCTAAGGTAACTCTGCTACTCAGCACAGAACACTAATGCCAATATAGAGATACACACAAACTCTAAAGTATCTCAAATGCAGAGCACACAACAATAGAGGCAATGTACAGATACACACAAACTGTAAGGTAACTCAGATACACAGCACTCTACACTAGAACCGATATACAGATACACACAAACTCAAAGGTAACTCCGATACAAAGCACACAACAATAGAACCAATATAGAGATACTCACAAACTCTAAGGTAACTCAGATACATAGCATTCTACACTAGATCCAATAGACAGATACAAACAAGCTCTTAGGTAACTCAGATATAGAGCACACAAGAATAGAGCCAATATACAGATACACACAAACTCTAAGGTAACTCAGATACAGAGCACACAACAATAGAGTCGATATACAGATACACACACACTCTAAGTTAACTCAGCTACAGAGCATGCATCAATAGAGCTAATATACAGATATACACATAAATTCTAAGGTAACTCAGATACAGAGCACAGAACAATAGCGCGATATACAGATACACATAAACTGTAAGGAAATTCAGATGAGAGCACACAAGAATAGAGCCGATTTACAGATACACATAAACTCTAAGTAACCCAGATACAGTGCACACAACATTAGATCAACATACAGATACTCACATACTCTAAGGTAACTCAGCTGCAGAGCACGCAACAATACAGCCAATTTACTGATACACATTAATTCTAAGGTAATTTAGATACAGAGTACGCAACATTAGAGCCGATATACAGATGCACATACATTCTAAGGTAACTCAGGTACAGAGCACAGAACAAAAGAGCCAACATGCAGATACGCATCAATTCTTACTTAACTCTAATACACAGCACACAATAATAGCGCTGATAAAAAGATACAGAGCACGCAGCAGTAGAGCCAATACACAGATACGCACAAACTCTAAGGTAACTCATACACTGAGCACGCAGAAGTAGAGCCAATATACAGATACACACAAACTCTCATGTAACTCAGATACAAAACAAACAACGCTAGAGCTAAAATACAGATACACACAAACTCTAAGGTAACTCAAATACAGAGCACACTACACTAGAGCCAATATACAGATACACACAGACTCTAAGGTAACTCTGCTACTCAGCAGAGAACACTATAGCCCAATATATAGATACACACAAACTCTAAGGTATCTCAAATGCAGAGCACACAACAATAGAGTCGATATACAGATACACACACACTCTAAAGTAACTCAGCTGTAGAGCACACATCACTAGAGCCTATATACAGATACACGCAAAGTCTATGGTAACTCAGATTCAGAGCACACAGCATTAGAGCCAATATACAGATACGCACACACTCTAAGGTAACTCAGCAACTGAGCACGCAACAATAGAGACGATATTCAGATACACATAAATTCTAAGGTAACTCAGATACAGAGCACAGAGCAATAGAGCAAACTTGGAGAGAGAAACATAAATTCTAAGGTAACTCAAATACAGAGCACACAATAATAGAGCCAATATACAGATACACACAAACTCTAAGGTAACTCAGATACAGAGCACAAAACACTAGAGCCAATATACATACACAAAGGAACTTTAAGGTAAGTCAGATACAGAGTACACAACAATAGAACCTATATACAGATAAGCAGAAACTCTAAGGTAACTAAGCTACAGAGCACACAACACTTACAGCCAATTTATAGATACACACAAACTCTAAGGCAACTCAGCTACGGAGAACGCTACACAAGAGCAAATTTACAAATAAACACAAACTCTAAGGTAACTCAAAAAACAGAGCATATAAAAATAGAGCCAAGATACAGATACGCACAAAATCTAAGGTAACTCAAATACAGAGCACACAACACTAGAGCCAATATATAGATACACATAAACTCTGAGGTAACTCTGATAAAGAGCACACAATGCTAAAGCCATTTAACAGATACACACAAACTCTATGGTAACTCAAATGCAGAGCACACAACACTAGAGCCAATATACAGTTACACACAAACTCTATGGTAACTCAGATACAGAGCACACAACACTAGAGCCAATTTACAGATAAACACAAACTCTAAGGTAACTCAAAAAGAGAGCATATAACTATAGAGCCAAGATACAGATACACTCAAACTCAAAGGTAACTCCAGGTACAGAGTATGCAGCAGTAGAGCCAATATACAGATACACACAAACTCTAAGGTAACCCAGATACAGAGCACACAAACATTTGATACAACATACAGATACACACAGACTCTAAGGTAACTCAGCTGCAGAGCACACAACAATACAGCCAATTTACTGATACACATAAATTCTAAGGTAATTTAGATACAGAGTACGCAACATTAGAGCCGATATACAGATGCACATACATTCTAAGGTAACTCAGGTACAGAGCACAGAACAATACAGCCAAAATGCAGATACACATCAATTCTTACTTAACTGTAATACGCAGCATACAATAATAGCTCTGATAAAAAGATACAGAGCTCGCAGCAGTAGAGCCAATATACAGATACGCACAAACTCTTAGGTAACTCATATACTGAGCAAGCAGAAGTAGAGCCAATATACAGAAACACACAAACTCTCATGTAACTCAGATACAAAACACACAACAGTAGAGCTAAAATACAGATACACACAAACTCTAAGGTAACTCAAATACAGAGCACACTGCACTAGAGCCAATATACAGATGCACACAGACTCAAAGGTAACTCTGCTACTCAGCACAGAACAGTATAGCCAATATATAGATACACACAAACTCTAAGGTATCTCAAATACAGAGCACACAACAAAAGAGGCAATGTACAGATACACACAAACTCTAAGGTAACTCAGATACACAGCACTCTACACTAGAACCGATATACAGATACACACAAACTCAAAGGTAACTCAGATACAGAGCATTCTACACTAGAGCCAATAGACAGATACACACAAGCTCTAAAGTAACTCAGATACAGAGCACACAATGATAGAGCCAATATACAGATACACACAAACACTTAGGTAACTCAGATTCAGAGCACACAACAAAAGAGTCAATATACAGATACACACACACTCTAAGGTAACTCAGCTACAGAGCATGCATCAATAGAGCTAATATACAGATATACACATAAATTCTAAGGTAACTCAGATACAGAGCACAGAGCAATAGAGCAAACTTGGAGAGAAACATAACTTCTAAGGTAACTCAAATTCAGAGCACACAACAATAAAGCCAATATACAGATACTCGCAAAATCTATGGTAACTCAGATTCAGAGCACACAGCAATAGAGCCAATATACAGATACGCACACACTCTACAGTAACTCAGCAACTGAGTCATAGAACAATAAAGACGATATTCAGATACACATAAATTCTAAGCTAACTCAGATACAGAGCACAGAGCAATCGAGCAAACTTGGAGAGAAACATAAATTCTAAGGTAACTCAAATACAGAGCACACAACAATAATGAAAATATACAGATACACACAAACTCTAAGGTAACTCAGATACAGAGCACAAAACACTAGAGCCAATATACAAATACAAAGGAACTCTAAGGTAAGACAGATACAGTGTACACAACAATAGAGCCTATATACAGATAAGCAGAAACTCTAAGGTAACTAAGCTACAGAGCAGACAACACTACAGCCAATATAGAGATATATACAAACTCTAAGGTAACTCAAATGCAGAGCACACAACACTAGAGATAATATACAGTGACACACAAACTCTAAGGTAACTCAGCTACGGAGAACGCTAAACAAGAGCCAATTTACAGATAAACACAAACTCTAAGGTAACTCAAAAACAGAGCATATAACAATTTAGCCAAGATACAGATACACACAAAATCTAAGGTTACTCAAATACAGAGCACACAACACTAGAGCCAATATATAGATACACATAAACTCTGAGGTAACTCTGATAAAGAGCACACAACGCTAAAGCCATTTAACAGATACACACAAACGCTATGGTAACTCAAATGCAGAGCACACAACACTAGAGCCAATATACAGATACACACAAACTCTAAGGTAACCCAGATACAGAGCACACAACATTAGATCCAACATACAGATACACACACACTCTAAGGTAACTCAACTGCAGAGCACGCTACAATACAGCCAATTTACTGATACACATAAATTCTAAGGTAATTTAGATACAGAGTATGCAACATTAGAGCCGATATACAGATGCAGATACATTCTATGGTAACTCAGGTACAGAGCACAGAACAATAGAGCCAACATGCAGATACACATCAATTCTTACTAAACTCTATCACATGACATGCAATAATAGCGCCGATAAAAGATACAGAGCACGCAGCAGTAGAGCCAATATACAGATATGCACAAACTCTATGGTAACTCATATTCTGAGCACCCAGAAGTAGAGCCAATATACAGATACACACAAACTCTCATGTAACTCAGATACAAAACACACAACACTAGAGCTAAAATACAGATACACACAAACTCTAAGGTAACTCAAATACAGAGCACACTAGACTAGAGCCAATATACAGATACACACAGACTCTAAGGTAACTCTGCAACTCAGCACAGAACACTAATGCCAATATAGAGATACACACAAACTCTAAAGTATCTCAAATGCAGAGCACACAACAATAGAGGCAATGTACAGATACACACAAACTGTAAGGTAACTCAGATACACAGCACTCTACACTAGAACCGATATACAGATACACACAAACTCAAAGGTAACTCCGATACAAAGCACACAACAATAGAACCAATATAGAGATACTCACAAACTCTAAGGTAACTCAGATACAGAGCATTCTACACTAGAGCCAATAGACAGATACAAACAAGCTCTTAGGTAACTCAGATATAGAGCACACAAGAATAGAGCCAATATACAGATACACACAAACTCTAAGGTAACTCAGATACAGAGCACACAACAATAGAGTCGATATACAGATACACACACACTCTAAGTTAACTCAGCTACAGAGCATGCATCAATAGAGCTAATATACAGATATACACAAAATTCTAAGGTAACTCAGATACAGAGCACAGAACAATAGCGCCGATATACAGATACACATAAACTGTAAGGAAATTCAGATAGAGAGCACACAAGAATAGAGCCGATTTACAGATACACATAAACTCTAAGGTAACCCAGATACAGTGCACACAACATTAGATCCAACATACAGATACTCACATACTCTAAGGTAACTCAGCTGCAGAGCACGCAACAATACAGCCAATTTACTGATACACATTAATTCTAAGGTAATTTAGATACAGAGTACGCAACATTAGAGCCGATATACAGATGCACATACATTCTAAGGTAACTCAGGTACAGAGCACAGAACAAAAGAGCCAACATGCAGATACACATCAATTCTTACTTAACTCTAATACACAGCACACAATAATAGCGCTGATAAAAAGATACAGAGCACGCAGCAGTAGAGCCAATATACAGATACGCACAAACTCTAAGGTAACTCATACACTGAGCACGCAGAAGTAGAGCCAATATACAGATACACACAAACTCTCATGTAACTCAGATACAAAACACACAACCCTAGAGCTAAAATACAGATACACACAAACTCTAAGGTAACTCAAATACAGAGCACACTACACTAGAGCCAATATACAGATACACACAGACTCTAAGGTAACTCTGCTACTCAGCAGAGAACACTATAGCCAATATATAGATACACACAAACTCTAAGGTATCTCAAATTCAGAGCACACAACAATAGAGTCGATATACAGATACACACACAATCTAAGGTAACTCAGCTGTAGAGCACACATCACTAGAGCCAATATACAGATACACGCAAAGTCTATGGTAACTCAGATTCAGAGCACACAGCATTAGAGCCAATATACAGATACGCACACACTCTAAGGTAACTCAGCAACTGAGCACGCAACAATAGAGACGATATTCAGATACACATAAATTCTAAGGTAACTCAGATACAGAGCACAGAGCAATAGTGCAAACTTGGAGAGAAACATAAATTCTAAGGTAACTCAAATACAGAGCACACAACAATAGAGCCAATATACAGATACACACAAACTCTAAGGTAACTCAGATACAGAGCACAAAACACTAGAGCCAATATACATATACAAAGGAACTTTAAGGTAAGTCAAATACAGAGTACACAACAATAGAACCTATATACAGATAAGCAGAAACTCTAAGGTAACTAAGCTACAGAGCACACAACACTACAGCCAATTTATAGATACACACAAACTCTAAGGTAACTCAAATGCAGAGCACACAACACTAGAGCCAATATACAGTGACACACAAACTCTAAGGTAACTCAGCTACGGAGAACGCTACACAAGAGCAAATTTACAAATAAACACAAACTCTAAGGTAACTCAAAAACAGAGCATATAAAAATAGAGCCAAGATACAGATACGCACAAAATCTAAGGTAACTCAAATACAGAGCACACAACACTAGAGCCAATATATAGATACACATAAACTCTGAGGTAACTCTGATAAAGAGCACACAATGCTAAAGCCATTTAACAGATACACACAAACTCTATGGTAACTCAAATGCAGAGCACACAACACTAGAGCCAATATACAGTTACACACAAACTCTATGGTAACTCAGATACAGAGCACACAACACTAGAGCCAATTTACAGATAAACACAAACTCTAAGGTAACTCAAAAACAGAGCATATAACTATAGAGCCAAGATACAGATACACTCAAACTCAAAGGTAACTCAGGTACAGAGTACGCAGCAGTACAGCCAATATACAGATACTCACAAACTCTAAGGTAACCCAGATACAGAGCACACAACATTAGATCCAACATACAGATACACACACTCTAAGGTAACTCAGCTGCAGAGCACACAACAATACAGCCAATTTACTGATACACATAAATTCTAAGGTAATTTAGATACAGAGTACGCAACATTAGAGCCAATATACAGATGCACATACATTCTAAGGTAACTCAGGTACAGAGCACAGAACAATACAACCAAAATGCAGATACACATCAATTCTTACTTAACTGTAATACGCAGCATACAATAATAGCTCTGATAAAAAGATACAGAGCTCGCAGCAGTAGAGCCAATATACAGATACGCACAAACTCTTAGGTAACTCATATACTGAGCAAGCAGAAGTAGAGCCATTATATAGAGACACACAAACTTTCATGTAACTCAGATACAAAACACACAACAGTAGAGCTAAAATACAGATACACACAGACTCTAAGGTAACTCAAATACAGAGCACACTGCACTAGAGCCAATATACAGATACACACAGACTCTAAGGTAACTCTGCTACTCAGCACAGAACAGTATAGCCAATATATAGATACACACAAACTCTAAGGTATCTCAAATACAGAGCACACAACAAAAGAGGCAATGTACAGAAACACACAAACTCTAAGGTAACTCAGATACACAGCACTCTACACTAGAACCGATATACAGATACACACAAACTCAAAGGTAACTCAGATACAGAGCATTCTACACTAGAGCCAATAGACAGATACACACAAGCTCTAAAGTAACTCAGATACAGAGCACACAATGATAGAGCCAATATACAGATGCACACAAACACTTAGGTAACTCAGATTCAGAGCACACAACAATAGAGTCAGTATACAGATACACACACACTCTAAGGTAACTCAGCTACAGAGCATGCATCAATAGAGCTAATATACAGATATACACATACATTCTAAGGTAACTCAAGATACAGAGCACAGAGCAATAGAGCAAACTTGGAGAGAAACATAACTTCTAAGGTAACTCAAATACAGAGCACACAACAATAAAGCCAATATACAGATACACGCAAAATCTATGGTAACTCAGATTCAGAGCACACAGCAATAGAGCCAATATACAGATACGCACACACACTCTAAGGTAACTCAGCAACTGAGCACGCAACAATAAAGACGATATTCAGATACACATAAATTCTAAGCTAACTCAGATACAGAGCACAGAGCAATCGAGCAAACTTGGAGAGAAACATAAATTCTAAGGTAACTCAAATACAGAGCACACAACAATAATGACAATATACAGATACACACAAACTCTAAGGTAACTCAGATACAGAGCACAAAACACTAGAGCCAATATACAAATACAAAGGAACTCTACGGTAAGTCAGATACAGTGTACACAACAATAGAGCCTATATACAGATAAGCAGAAACTCTGAGGTAACTCTGATAAAGAGCACACAACGCTAAAGCCATTTAACAGATACACACAAACTCTATGGTAACTCAAATGCAGAGCACACAACACTAGAGCCAATTTACAGATAAACACAAACTCTAAGGTAACTCAAAAACAGAGCATATAACTATAGAGCCAAGATACAGATACACTCAAACTCAAAGGTAACTCAGGTACAGAGCACGCAGCAGTAGTGCCAATATACAGATACACACAAACTCTAAGGTAACCCAGATACAGAGCACACAACATTAGATTCAACATACAGATACACACACACTCTAAGGTAACTCAACTGCAGAGCACGCTACAATACAGCCAATTTACTGATACACATAAATTCTAAGGTAATTTAGATACAGAGTACGCAACATTAGAGCCGATATACAGATGCACATACATTCTAAGGTAACTCAGGTACAGAGCACAGAACAATAGAGCCAACATGCAGATACACATCAATTCTTACTAAACTCTAATACGCAGCACACAATAATAGCGCCGATAAAAAGATACAGAACACGCAGCAGTAGAGCCAATATACAGATATGCACAAACTTATGGTAACTCATATACTGAGCAACGCAGAAGTAGAGCCAATATACAGATACACACAAACTCTCATGTAACTCAGATACAAACACACAACACTAGAGCTAAAATACAGATACACACAAACTCTAAGGTAACTCAAATACAGAGTACACTACACTAGAGCCAATATACAGATACACACAGACTCTAAGGTAGCTCTGCTACTCAGCACAGAACACTAATGCCAATATAGAGATACACACAAACTCTAAGGTATCTCAAATGCAGAGCACACAACAATAGAGGCAATGTACAGATACACACAAACTCTAAGGTAACTCAGATACAGCACTCTACACTAGAACCGATATACAGATACACACAAACTCAAAGGTAACTCGATAACAGAGCAATACAACAATAGACCCAATATAGAGATACTCACAAACTCTAAGGTAACTCAGATACAGGGCATTCTACACTAGAGCCAAAAGACAGATACAAACAAGCTCTAAGGTAACTCAGATATAGAGCACACAACAATAGAGCCAATATACAGATACACACAAACTCTAAGGTAACTCAGATACAGAGCACACAACAGTAGAGTCGATATACAGATACACACACACTCTAAGTTAACTCAGCTACAGAGCATGCATCAATAGAGCTGATATACAGATATACACATAAATTCTAAGGTAACTCAGATACAGAGCACAGAACAATAGCGCCGATATACAGATACACATAAACTGTAAGGAAACTGAGATACAGAGCACACAAGAATAGAGCCGATTTACAGATACAGAAAAACTCTAAGGTAACTCAGATACAGAGCACACAAGAATAGAGCAAATTTACAGATATACATAAACTCTAAGGTAACTCAGATACAGAGCACACAACACAAGAGCCAATATACAGATACACACACACTCTAAGGTAACTCAACTATAGAGCACACATCAATAGAGCCAATATACAGATACACGCAAAGTCTATGGTAACTCAGATTCAGAGCACACAGCAATAGAGCTAATATACAGATACGCACACACTTTAAGGTAACTCAGCAAATGAGCACGCAACAATAGAGACGATATTCAGATACACATAAATTCTAAGGTATCTCAGATTCAGAGCACAGAGCAATAGAGCAAACTTGGAGAGAAACATAAATTCTAAGGTAACTCAAATACTGAGCACTCAACAATAGAGCCAATATACAGATACACACAAACTCTAAGGTAACTCAGATACAGAGCACAAAACACTAGAGCCAATATACACATACAAAGGAACTCTAAGGTAAGTCAGATACAGAGTACACAACAATAGAACCTATATACAGATAAGCAGAAACTCTAAGGTAACTAAGCTACAGAGCACACAACACTACAGCCAATATAGAGATAGACACAAACTCTAAGGTAACTCAAATGCAGAGCACACAACACTAGAGCCAATTTACAGTGACACACAAACTCTAAGGGAACTCAGCTACGGAGAACGCTACACAAGAGCCAATTAACAAATAAACACAAACTCTGAGGTAACTCAAAAACAGAGCATATAACAATAGAGCCAAGATACAGATACGCACAAAATCTAAGGTAACTCAAATACAGAGCACACAACACTAGAGTCAATATATAGATACACTTAAACTCTGAGGTAACTCTGATAAAGAGCACACAATGCTAAAGCCATTTAACAGATACACTCAAACTCTATGGTAACTCAAATGCAGAGCACACAACACTAGAGCCAATATACAGTAAGACACAAACTCTATGGTAACTCAGATACAGAGCACGCAACACTAGAGCCAATTTACAGATAAACACAAACTCTAAGGTAACTCAAAAAAAGAGCATATAACTGTAAAGCCAAGATACAGATACACTCAAACTCAAAGGTAACTCAGGTACAGAGTACGCAGCAGTAGAGCCAATATACAGATACACACAAACTCTAAGGTAACCCAGATACTGAGCACACAACATTAGATCCAACATACAGATACTCACACACTCTAAGGTAACTGAGCTGCAGAGCACGCAACAATAAAGCCAATTTACCGATACACATAAATTCTAAGGTAATTTAGATACAGAGTACGCAACATTAGAGCCGATATACAGATGCACATACATTCTAAGGTAACTCAGGTACAGAACACAAAACAATAGAGCCAACATGCAGATACACATCAATTCTTACTTAACTCTAATACACAGCATACAATAATAACTCCGAAAAAAAGATACAGAGCTCGCAGCAGTAGAGCCAATATACAGATACGCACAAACTCTTAAGTAAGTCATATACTGAGCACGCAGAAGTAGAGCCAATATACAGGAATGCACAAACTCTCATGTAACTCAGATACAAAACACACAACAGTAGAGCTAAAATACAGATACACTCAAACTCTAAGGTAACTCAAATACAGAGCACACTGCACTAGAGCCAATATATAGATACACACAAACTCTAAGGTATCTCAAACACAGAGCACACAACAATAGAAGCAATGTACAGATACACACAAACTCTAAGGTAACTCAGATAGACAGCACTCTACACTAGAACCGATATACAGATAGACACAAACTCAAAGGTAACTAAGATACAGAGCATTCTACACTAGAGCCAATAGACAGATACACACAAGCTCTAAGGTAACTCAGATATAGAGCACACAACAATAGAGCCAATATACAGTTACACACAAACTCTAAGGTAACTCAGATACAGAGCACAAAACACTAGAGCCAATATACATATACAAAGGAACTCTAAGGTACGTCAGATACAGAGTACACAACAATAGAGCCTATTTACAGATAAGCAGAAACTGTAAGGTAACTAAGCTGCAGAGCACTCAACACTACAGCCAATATAGAGATACACACAAACTCTAAGGTAACTCAAATGCAGAGCACACAACACTAGAGCCAATATACAGTGACACACAAACTCTAAGGTAACTCAGCTACGGAGAACGCTACACAAGAGACAATTTTCAAATAAACACAAACTATAAGGTAACTCAAAAACAGAGCATATAACAATAGAGCCAAGATACAGATACGCACAAAATCTAAGGTAACTCAACTACAGAGCACACAACACTAGAGCCAATATATAGATACACATAAACTCTGAGGTAACTCTGATAAAGAGCACACAATGCTAAAGCCATTTAACAGATACACACAAACTCTATGGTAACTCAAATGCAGAGCACACAACACTAGAGCCAATATACAGTTAGACACAAACTCTATGGTAACTCAGATACAGAGCACGCATCAATTGAGCAAACTTGGAGAGAAACATAACTTCTAAGGTAACTCAAATACAGAGCACACAACAATAGAGCCAATATACAGATACACACAAACTCTAAGGTAACTCAGATATAGAGCACACAACAATAGAGCCAATATACAGATACACGCAAAGTCTATGGTAACTCATATTCAGAGCACACAGCAATAGAGCCAATATACAGATACGCACACTCTCTAAGGTAACTCAGCAACTACATCGCAATAATAGAGACGATATTCAGATACATATAAATTTAAGGTTACTCAGATACAGAGCACAGAGCAATAGGGCAAACTTGGAGAGAAACATAAATTCTACAGGTAACTCAAATACAGAGCACACAACAATAATGCCAATATCCAAATACACACAAACTCTAAGGTAACTCAGATACAGAGTGCAAAACACTAGAGCCAATATACATATACAAAGGAACTCTAAGGTAAGTAAGATACAGAGTACACAGCAATAGAGCCTATATACAGATAAGCAGAAACTCTAAGGTAACTAAGCTACAGAGCACACAACACTACAGCCAATATAGAGATACACACAAACTCTAAGGTAACTCAAATGCAGAGCACACAACACTAGAGCCAATATACAGTAACACACGAACTCTAAGGTAACTCAGCTACGGAGAACGCTACACAAGAGCCAATTTACAAATAAACACAAACTCTAAGTTAACTCAAATACAGAGCACACAACACTAGAGCCAATATATAGATACACATAAACTCTGAGGTAACTCTGATAAAGAGCACACAATGCTAAAGCCATTTAACAGATACACACAAACTCTATGGTAACTCAAATGCAGAGCACACAACACTAGAGCCAATAAACAGTTACACACAAACTCTATGGTAACTCAGATACAGAGCACACAACACTAGAGCCAATTTACAGATAAACACAAACTCTAAGGTAACTCAAAAAAAGAGCATATTACTATAGAGCCAAGATACAGATACACTCAAACTCAAAGGTAACTCAGGTACAGAGTATGCAGCAGTAGAGCCAATATACAGATACACACAAACTCTAAGGTAACCCAGATACAGAGCACACAGCATTAGATCCAACATACAGATACACACACACTCTAAGGTATCTCAGCTGCAGAGCATGCAACAATACAGCCAATTAACTGATACACATAAATTCTAAGGTAATTTAGATACAGAGTACGCAACATTAGAGCCGATATACAGATGCACATACATTCTAAGGTAACTCAGGTACAGAGCACAGAACAATAGAGCCAACATGCAGATACAGATCAATTCTTACTTAACTCTAATACGCAGCACACAATAATAGCGCACAAACTCTAAGGTAACCCAGATACAGAGCACACAACATTAGATCCAACATACAGATACACGCACACTCTAAGGTAACTCAGGTAAAGAGCACGCAACAATAGAGTCGATATACAGATACAAATAAATTCTATGGTAACTCAGATATAGAGCACAGAACAATAGAGCCAACTTGCACATACACACAAATTCAAAGGTAACTCAAATACAGAGCACATAACAATAGCGCCGATATAAAGATGCACTTAAACTGAAAGGAAACTCACATACAGAGTACACAACAATAGAGCCTATATACAGATTCAGATAAACTTTAAGGTAAGTCAGATACAGAGCACACAACAATAGAGCCTTTGTAAAGATACACACAAACTCTAAGGTAACTCAAGTACAGAGCTCGCTACGGCAGAGCCAAAATACAGATAGACATAAACTCTAAGGTAACTCATATACGGTGCAAGCAGCAGAAGAGCCAATAGACAGATACACACAAACTCTAAGGTTACTCAGATACAGAGCACACAACACTAGAGCCAAAATACAGATATACACAAACTCTAAGGTAACTCAAATACAGAGCACACAACACTAGAGCCAATATGCAGATATACACAAACTCTAAGGTAATTCAGCCACAGAGCACACATCACTAGAGCCAATATACAGATACAGACAGACTCCAAGGTTACTCAGCTACACAGTACAGAACACTAGAGCCAATATACAGAAACACACAAACTCTAAGGTATCTCAAATACAGAGCACACAACAATAGAGCCAATATATAGATACACACAGACTCTAAGGTAACTCAACTACAGAGCATGCAACAATAGAGCAAATATACAGATACACACACACTCTAAGGTAACTCAGCAACAGAGCATGCAATTATACAGCCAATATACTGATGCACATAAATTGTAAGGTACCTCAGATGCAGGGCACACAACAATAGTGCCAAAATACAGATATACAAAAATTGTAAGATAACTCAGATACAGAGCACATAACAAAAGCGCCGTTATACAGCTACAGATACACATAAACTATAAGGAAACTCAGATACAGTGCACACAACAATAGAGCCGATATACAGATACACACACACTCTAAAGTAACTCAGCTACAGACCATGCAACAATACAGCTAATATACAGATACACATAAATTCAAAGGTAACTCAGATACAGAGCATACAACAGTAGCGCCGATATACAGTTACACATAAACTGTAAGGAAACTCAGATACAGAGCACACAACAGTAGAGTCGATATACAGATGCACATAAATTCTAATGTAACTCAGATACAGAGCACAGAACAATAGAGCCAACATGCAGATACACCTAAATTCTAACTTAACTCTAATGCAGAGCACACAACAATAGCGCCGATATAAATATACAGAGCACACAGCAGTAGAGCCAATATACAGATACGCACAGACTCTAAGGTAACTCAGATACAGAGCACTCAACACTAGAGCCAATAAACAGATATACTCAAACTCAAAGGTAACTCATATACTAAGCACACAGCAGTAGAGCCAATATACAGATACACACAAACTCTCATGTAACTCAGATACAAAGCACACAACACTAGAGCTAAAATACAGATACGCACAAACTCTTAGGTAACTCAAATACAGAGCACACTACACTAGAGCCAATATACAGATACACACAGACTCTAAGGTAATTCTGCACTCAGCAAGAACACTATGGCCAATATACAGATACACACAAACTCTAAGGTATCTCAAATGCAGAGCACACAACAATAGAGGCAATATACAGATACACACAAACTCTAAGGTAACTCAGATACACAGCACTCTACACTAGAGCTGATATACAGATACACACAAACTCAAAGGTAACTCGGATACAGAGCACACAACAATAGAGCCAATATAGAGATACTCACAAATTCTAAGGTATCTCAGATACAGAGCACTCCACACCACAGCCAATATACAGATACACACAAACTCTAGGGTAACTCAGCTACAGAGCACACAACAAAACAGCCAATATACTGATACACTTAAATTCTAAGGTAACTCAGATACAGAGCACACAACAATACTGCCGATATACAGATACATACAAACTGTAAGGAAACCCAGATACAGAGCACACTACATTAGAGTTGATATACAGATACACACACTCTAAGGTAACTCAGCAACAGAGCATGCATCAATAGAACTAATATACAGATACACATAAATTCTAAGAAAACTCAGATACAGAGCACAGAACAATAGCGCTGATATACAGATGCACATACACTGTAAGAAACTCAGATACAGAGCACACAAGAATGAAACAGATTTACAAATACATAAACTCTAAGGTAACTCAGATACAGAGCCACATAACACAAGAGCCAAAATAAAGATACACACACACTCTAAAGTAACTCAGCTATAGAGCACACATCAGTAGAGAAAATATACAGATGCATGCAATCTCTATGGTAACTCAGATTCAGAACACACAACAATAGAGCCAATATACAGATATGCACACACTTTAAGGTAACTCAACAACTGAGCAAGCAACTATAGAGACAATATTCAGATACACATAAATTCTAAGATAACTCAAATACAGAGCACACAACAATAACGCCGAAATAAAGATGCACATAAACTGAAAAGAAACTCAGATACAGAGCACACAACAATAGAGCCTATATACAGATTCGCATAAACTTTAAGGTAAGTCAGATACAGAGCACACAACAATTGAGCCTATATACAGATACACATAAAATTTAAGGTAAGTCAGATACAGAGCACACAACAAAGGAGCCTTTATACAGATACACACAAATTCAAAGGTAACTCATATACTGTGCACTCAGCAGTAGAGCCAATATACAGATACACACAAACTCTAAGGCTACTCAGATACAGAACACACAACACTAGAGCCAATATACAGATACACATAAATGCTAAGGTAACTCAGATACAGAGCACGCAGCAAAAAGAGCCAATATACAGCTAAAAAAGAACTCTAAGGTAAGTCAGATACAGAGTACACAACAATAGAGCCTATATACAGATACACACAAACTCTAAGGTAACTCAGCTACAGAGCACACAATACTAGAGCCAATAGACAGATAAAAAACAAACTTAAAGGTAACTTAAAAACAGAGCACATAGCAATAGATCCAATATACAGATACACACAAACTGTAAGGTAACTCAGATACAGAGCACACAACACTAGAGCCAATATACAGATACACACAAACTTTAAGGTAACACATATACAGAGCACACAACACTAGAGCCAATTTACAGATACAGACAAACTCTAAGGTAACTCAGCAACAGAGCACACAACACTAGAGCCAATATACAGTGACACACGAACTCTAAGGTAACTCAGCTACGGAGAACGCTACACAAGAGCCAATTTACAAATAAACACAAACTCTAAGGTAACTCAAATACAGAGCACACAACACTAGAGCCAATATATAGATACACATAAACAATGTGGTAACTCTGATAAAGAGCACACAATGCTAAAGCCATTTAACAGATACACACAAACTCTATGGTCACTCAAATGCAGAGCACACAACACTAGAGCCAATATACAGTTACACACAAACTCTATGGTAACTCAGATACAGAGCACACAACACTAGAGCCAATTTACAGATAAACACAAATTCTAAGGTATCTCAGCTGCAGAGCACGCAACAATACAGCCAATTAACTGATACACATAAATTCTAAGGTAATTTAGATACAGAGTACGCAACATTATAGCCGATATACAGATGCACATACATTCTAAGGTAACTCAGGTACAGAGCACAGAACAATAGAGCCAACATGCAGATACAGATCAATTCTTACTTAACTCTATACAGACACACAATAATAGCGCACAAACTCTAAGGTAACCCAGATACAGAGCACACAACATTAGATCCAACATACAGATACACGCACACTCTAAGGTAACTCAGGTAAAGAGCACGCAACAATAGAGTCGATATACAGATACAAATAAATTCTATGGTAACTCAGATATAGAGCACAGATCAATAGAGCCAACTTGTGCATACACACAAATTCTAAGGTAACTCAAATACAGAGCACATAACAATAGCGCTGATATAAAGATGCACTTAAACTGAAAGGAAACTCAGATACAGAGCACACAACAATAGAGCCTTTGTAAAGATACACACAAACTCTAAGGTAACTCAAGTACAGAGCTCCGCTGCGGCAGAGCCAAAATACAGATAGACATAAACTCTAAGGTAACTCATATACGGGTGCAAGCAGCAGAAGAGCCAATAGACAGATACACACAAACTCTAAGGTTACTCAGATACAGAGCACACAACACTAGAGCCAAAATACAGATATACACAAACTCTAAGGTAACTCAAATACAGAGCACACAACACTAGAGCCAATATGCAGATATACACAAACTCTAAGGTAATTCAGCCACAGAGCACACATCACTAGAGCCAATATACAGATACAGACAGACTCCAAGGTTACTCAGCTACACAGTACAGAACACTAGAGCCAATATACAGAAACACACAAACTCTAAGGTATCTCAAATACAGAGCACACAACAATAGAGCCAATATATAGATACACACAGACTCTAAGGTAACTCAACTACAGAGCATGCAACAATAGAGCAAATATACAGATACACACACACTCTAAGGTAACTCAGCAACAGAGCATGCAATTATACAGCCAATATACTGATGCACATAAATTGTAAGGTACCTCAGATGCAGGGCACAGCATACAGATACACAAAAATTGTAAGATAACTCAGATACAGAGCACATAGCAAAAGCACCGTTATACAGATACAGATACACATAAACTATAAGGAAACTCAGATACAGTGCACACAACAATAGAGCCGATATACAGATACACACACACACACTCTAAAGTAACTCAGCTACAGACCATGCAACAATACAGCTAATATACAGATACACATAAATTCAAAAGTAACTCAGATACAGAGCATACAACAGTAGAGTCGATATACAGATGCACATAAATTCTAATGTAACACAGATACAGAGCACAGAACAATGGAGCCAACATGCAGATACACATAAATTCTAACTTAACTCTAATGCAGAGCACACAACAATAGCGCCGATATAAATATACAGAGCACACAGCAGAGCCAATATACAGATACGCACAGACTCTAAGGTAACTCAGATACAGAGCACTCAACACTAGAGCCAATAAACAGATATACTCAAACTCAAAGGTAACTCATATACTAAGCACACAGCAGTAGAGCCAATATACAGATACACACAAACTCTCATGTAACTCAGATACAAAGCACACAACACTAGAGCTAAAATACAGATACGCACAAACTCTTAGGTAACTCAAATACAGAGCACACTACACTAGAGCCAATATACAGATACACACAGACTCTAAGGTAATTCTGCTACTCAGCAAAGAACACTATGGCCAATATACAGATACACACAAACTCTAAGGTATCTCAAATGCAGAGCACACAACAATAGAGGCAATATACAGATACACACAAACTCTAAGGTAACTCAGATACACAGCACTCTACACTAGAGCTGATATACAGATGCACTCAAACTCAAAGGTAACTCGGATACAGAGCACACAACAATAGAGCCAATATAGAGATACTCACAAATTCTAAGGTATCTCAGATAAAGAGCACTCTACACCACAGCCAATATACAGATACACACAAACTCTAGGGTAACTCAGCTACAGAGCACACAACAATAGAGCCAATATACAGATACACACAAACTCTAAGGTAACTCAGCTACAGAGCACACAACAAAACAGCCAATATACTGATACACTTAAATTCTAAGGTAACTCAGATACAGAGCACACAACAATACTGCCGATATACAGATACATACAAACTGTAAGGAAACCCAGATACAGAGCACACTACATTAGAGTTGATATACAGATACACACACACTCTAAGGTAACTCAGCAACAGAGCATGCATCAATAGAACTAATATGCAGATACACATAAATTCTAAGAAAACTCAGATACAGAGCACAGAACAATAGCGCTGATATACAGATGCACATACACTGTAAGGAAACTCAGATACAGAGCACACAAGAATAGAGCCGATTTACAAATACACATAAACTCTAAGGTAACTCAGATACAGAGCACGCAACACAAGAGCCAATATAAAGATACACACACACACTCTAAAGAAACTCAGCTATAGAGCACACATCAGTAGAGAAAATATACAGATGCACGCAATCTCTATGGTAACTCAGATTCAGAACACACAACAATAGAGCCAATATACAGATATGCACACACTCTAAGGTAACTAAACAACTGAGCAAGCAACTATAGAGACAATATTCAGATGCACATAAATTCTAAGGTAACTCAAATACAGAGCACACAACAATAACGCCGAAATAAAGATGCACATAAACTGAAAAGAAACTCAGATACAGAGCACACAACAATAGAGCCTATATAAGATTCTGTGATAAACTTTAAGGTAAGTCAGATACAGAGCACACAACAATTGAGCCTATATACAGATACACATAAACTTTAAGGTAAGTCAGATACAGAGCACACAACAAAAAGCCTTTATACAGATACACACAAATTAAAAGGTAACTCATATACTGTGCACTCAGCAGTAGAGCTAATATACAGATACACACAAACTCTAAGGCTACCCAGATACAGAACACACAACACTAGAGCCAATATACAGATACACATAAATGCTAAGGTAACTCAGATACAGAGCACTCAGCAAAAGAGCCAATATACAGCTAAAAAGGAACTCTAAGGTAAGTCAGATACAGAGTACACAACAATAGAGCCTATATACAGATACACACAAACTCTAAGGTAACTCAGCTACAGAGCACACAATACTAGAGCCAATAGACAGATAAAAACAAACTTAAAGGTAACTTAAAAACAGAGCACATAGCAATAGATCCAATATACAGATACACACAAACTGTAAGGTAACTCAGATACAGAGCACACAACACTAGAGCCAATTTACAGATACAGACAAACTCTAAGGAATCTCAGCAACAGAGCACACAACACTAGAGCCAATATACAGATACTCACAAACTCTAATGTAACTCAGATACAGAGCAATCAACACTAGAGCCAATATACAGATACTCACAAACTCTAATGTAACTCAGATACAGAGCAATCAACACTAGAGCCAATATACAGATACATACACACTCTAAGGAAACTCAGATACAGTGCACACAACACTAGAGTCATTATACAGTTACACACACACTGTTACTCAACTCAGCTATACAGCACACAACAATCGAGCCAATACTCAGATACACACAAACACTATGGTAACTCAGATTCAGAGCACACAACAATAGAGTCATTATACAGATACACACACACTCTAAGGTAACTCACCAACAGAGCATGCAACAATACAGCCAATATACTGATACTTTAAATTCTAAGGTAACTCAGATAGAGAGCACTCAACAGTAAAGCCAGTATAGTGATGCACACACACTCTAAGATAACTCGGGTAAACAGCACGCAACAATAGAGTCGATATACAGATACAAAGAAATTCTAAGGTTACTCAGATATAGAGCACAGAACTATAGAGCCAACTTACACATACACACAAATTCTAAGGTAACTCAAATACAGAGCACATAACAATAGCGCCGATATAAAGATGCACTTAAACTGAAAGGAAACTCAGATACAGAGCACACAACAGTAGAGCCTATATACAGATTCAGATAAACTTTAAGGTAAGTCAGATACAGAGCACACAACAGAAGAACCTATATACAGATACACATAAACTTTAAGGTAAGTCAGATACAGAGCACACAACAATAGAGCCTTTATACAGATACACACAAACTCTAAGGTAACTCAAGTACAGAGCTAGCAGCAGTAGAGCCAAAATACAGATAGACATAAACTCTAAGGTAACTCGTATACGGTGCACACAGCAGAAGAGCCAATATACAGATACACACAAACGCTAAGGTAACTCAGATACAGAGCACACAACACTAGAGCCAATATACAGATACACACAAACTTTAAGGTAACACATATACAGAGCACACAACACTAGAGCCAATTTACAGATACAGACAAACTCTAAGGTAACTCAGCAACAGAGCACACAACACTAGAGCCAATATACTGATACTCACAAACTCTAAAGTAACTCAGATACAGAGCAATCAACACTAGAGCCAATATACAGATACATACACACTCTAAGGAAACTCAGATACAGAGCACACAACACTAGAGTCATTATACAGTTACACACACACTGTTACTCAACTCAGCTATACAGCACACAACAATCGAGCCAATACTCAGATACACACAAACACTATGGTAACTCAGATTCAGAGCACACAACAATAGAGTCATTATACAGATACGCACACACTCTAAGGTAACTCACCAACAGAGCACACAACAATACGGCCAATATACTGATACTTTAAATTCTAAGGTAACTCAGATAGAGAGCACTCAACAGTAAAGCCAGTATAGTGATGCACACACACTCTAAGGTAACTCAGGTAAAGAGCACGCAACAATAGAGTTGATATACAGATACAAATAAATTCTAAGGTTACTCAGATATAGAGCACAGAACTATAGAGCCAACTTACACATACACACAAATTCTAAGGTAACTCAAATACAGAGCACATAACAATAGCGCCGATATAAAGATGCACTTAAACTGAAAGGAAACTCAGATACAGAGCACACAACAGTAGAGCCTATATACAGATTCAGATAAACTTTAAGGTAAGTCAGATACAGAGCACACAACAGTAGAACCTATATACAGATACACATAAACTTTAAGGTAAGTCAGATACAGAGCACACAACAATAGAGGCATTATACAGATACACACAAACTCTAAGGTAACTCAAGTACAGAGCTCGCAGCAGTAGAGCCAAAATACAGATAGACATAAACTCTAAGGTAACTCGTATACGGTGCACGCAGCAGAAGAGCCAATATACAGATACCACAAACGCTAAGGTAACTCAGATACAGAGCACGCAGCAAAAGAGCCAATATACAGCTAAAAAGAAACTCTAAGGTAAGTCAGATACAGAGCACACAACACTTGAGCCAATAGACAGATACAAACAAACTTTAAGGTAACTTAAAAACAGAGCACATAGCAATAGAGCCAATATACAGTTACACACAAACTTTAAGGTAACACATATACAGAGCACACAACACTAGAGCCAATTTACAGATACAGACAAACTCTAAGGTAACTCAGCAACAGAGCACACCACACTAGAGCCAATATACAGATACATACACACTCTAAGGAAACTCAGATACAGAGAACACAACACTAGAGTCATTATACAATTACACACACACTGTTACTCAACTCAGCTATAGAGCACACAGCAATAGAGCCAATACTCAGATACACACAAACACTATGGTAACTCAGATTCAGAGCACACAACAATAGAGCCATTATACAGATACGCACACAGTCTAAGGTAACTCATATACTGTGCACGCAGCAGTAGAGACAATATACAGATACACACAAACTCTCATGTAACTCAGATACAAAGCACACAACACTAGAGCAAAAATACAGATACACACAAACTCAAAGGTAACTCAAATACAGAGCACAATACACTAGAGCCAATATACAGATACACACAGACTCTAAGGTAACTCTGCTAGTCAGCACAGAACACTATAGCCAATATATAGATACACACAAACTCTAAGGTATCTCAAATGCAGAGCACACAACAATAGAGGCAATATACAGATACACACAAACTCTAAGGTAACTCAGATACACAGCACTCTACACTAGAGCCGATATACAGATACACACAAACTCATAGGTAACTCGGATACAGAGCACACAACAATACCGCCGATATACAGATACATATAAACTGTAAGGAAACCCAGATACAGAGCACACAACAATAGAGTCGATATACAGATACACACACACTCTAAGGTAACTCAGCTACAGAGCACGCATCAATAGAGCTAATATACAGATACACATAATGCTAAGGTAACTCAGATACAGAGCACACAACAATAGCGCCGATATACATATACAGGTAAACTGTATGGAACCACAGATAAAGAGCACACAACAATTGAGGCGATATTCAGATACACACCCACTCTAAGGTAACTCAGCTACAGAGCACGCAGCAATAGAGCTAATATACAGATACACATAAATTCTAAGGTAAATCAGATACAGAGCACAGAACAATAGCGGTGATATACAGATACACATAAACTGTAAGGAAACTCAGATACAGAGCACACAAGAATAGAGCCCATTTAAAGATACACACAAACTCTAAGGTAACTCAGATACAGAACACACAACACAAGAGCCAATATACAGATACACACACACTTTAAGATAAGTCAGTTAAAGAGCACACATCAATAGAGCCAATATAAGATACACGCAAACTCTATGGTAACTCAGATTAAGAGCTCACAACAAAAGAGCCAATAATCAGATACGCACACACTCTAAGGTAACTCAGCAACTGAGCATGCAACAATGGAAACGATATTCAGAAACACATAAATTCTAAGGTAACTCAGATACAGAGCACAGAACAACAGAGCAAACTTGCAGATACAAATAAATTCAAAGGTAACTCAAATACAGAGCACACTACACTAGAGCCAATATACAGATACACACAGACTCTAAGGTAACTCTGCTACTCAGCAGAGAACACTATAGCCAATATAAAGATCCATACAAACTCTAAGGGATCTCAAATGCAGAGCACACAACAATAGAGGCTATATACAGATACACACAAACTCTAAGGTAACTCAGATACACAGCACTCTACACTAGAACCGATACACAGATACACGCAAACTCAAAGGTAACTCAGATATAGAGCACACAACAATAGTGCCAATATAGAGATGCTCACAAACTCTAAGGTAACTCAGATACAGCGCACTGTACACTAGATCCAATATACAGATACACACAAACTATAAGATAACTTAGATATAGAGCATACATTAGAGCCAATATACAGATACACACAAACTCTAAGGTAACTCAGAGACAGAGCACTCCACAGTAGAGCCAATATACAGATACACACAAACTCTAGGGTAACTCGGCTACAGAGCACACAACAATAGAGTAAATATACAGATACACACAAACTCTTAGGTAACTCAGCTGCAGACCACACAACAATGAGCCAAAACACAGATACACACACACTCTAAGGTAACTCAGCTACAGAGCATGCAACAATACAGCCAATATACTGATACACTTAAATTCTAAGGTAACTCAGATACAGAGCACACAACAATAGAGTCGATATACAGATACACACACACTCTAAGGTAACTCAGCTACAGAGCATTCATCAATAGAGCTAATATACAGATACACATAAATTCTAAGGTAACTCAGATACAGAGCACAGAACAATAGCGCCGATATACAGATACACATAAACTGTAAGGAAACTCAGATACGGAGCACACAAGAATAGAGCCGATTTAAAGATACACATAAACTCGAAGGTAACTCAGATACAGAGCTTGCAACACAAGAGCCAATATACAGATACACACACACTATAAGGTAACTCAGCTATAGAGCACACATGAGTAGAGCCAATATACAGATACACACAAACTCTATGGTAACTCAGATTAAGAGCACACAACAATAGAGCCAATATACAGATACGCACGCACTCTAAGGAAACTCAGCAACTGAGCATGGAACAATAGATACGATATTCAGATACACATAAATTCTAAGGTAACTCAGATACAGAGCACAGAACAAAAGAGCAAACTTGCAGATACACATAAATTCTAAGGTAACTCCAAATAAAGAGCAAACAACAATAACGCCGATATAAAGATTCACATAAACTGAAAGGAAACTCAGATACGGAGCACACAACAATAGAGCCTATATACAGATTCGCATAAACTTTAAGGTAAGACAGATACAGAGCATACAAAATTGAGCTTATATACAGATACACATAAACTTTAAGGTAAGTCCTATACAGAGCAAAGAACAATAGAGTCTTTATACAGATACACACAAACTGTAAGGTAACTCAAGTACAGAGCATGCAGCAGTAGAATCAATATACAGATAGACACAAACTCTAAGGTAACTCATATACTGTGCATGCAGCACTAGAGCCAATATACAGATACACAAACTCTAAGCTAACTCAGAAACAGAGAACACAACACAAGAGCCAAAATACAGATACACACAGCCACTAAAGTAACTCAAATACAGAGCACACAACACTAGAGCCAATATATAGATACACAAAAACTCTAAGGTAATTCAGCTACAGAGCACACAACACAAGAGCCAATATACAGATACGGACACACTCTAAGGTAACTCAGCAACTGAGCACGCAACAATGGAAACTATATTAAGAAACACATAAATTCTAAGGTAACTCAGATACAGAGCACAGAACAACAGAGTAAACTTGCAGATACACATAAATTCAAAGGTAACTCAAATACAGAGCACACTACACTAGAGCCAATATACAGATACACACAGACTCTAAGGTAACTCTGCTACTCAGCAGAACATAGAAACATAGAAACATAGAAGTTGACGGCAGATAAGGACCGCAAGGCCCATCCAGTCTGCCCATTTCTTTTTCTACCTTATAAATGTGCCATCGGCCTTTGCTCTGTCAGTGACCTATCTATTCATAGTCATTTGTATTGCTCCTTATGCCTATCCCATGCCTGTTTGAAGCCCTGCACTGTATTCATAGCCACCACTTGTGTAAGCCATTCCATGCATCTACCACCCTTTCTGTGAAAAAGAATTTCCTCACATTCCCCTTAATCGGCCTCCTCTAATCTCATGCTGTGTCCTCTTGTCCTGCTATTTTCTTATATTTAAACATGTTAGACTCTTTCACCTTGTTTATGCCCTTAAGGTGTTTAAATGTCTCGATCATATCACCTCTCCCTCCTTTGCTCAAGGGTATACATATTGAGCTCCGTTAATCTGTCCTCATATGTCTTCTGATGCAGTCCCTGCACCATTTTGGTTCCCTTCTCTGGACTGCCTCAATTTGGTTAATGTCCTTGTGAAGGTGTGGCCTCCAATACTGCACGCAGTACTCCAGATGGGGCCTAACCAATGTCTTGTACAGAGGATTATTACCTCCCTCTTACGACTTGTGATACCCTACTAATACATCCCAACACCCCTAGCCTTACCTACTGCTTTAGAGGTCTGCTTGATGATTTTAGGTCATCAGTGATGATGATGCCCAAGTCTCTTCTTCCTTGTGACTGCTAGCAACTCCCCTCCCAGCCTATAAGTGGCTTCAGGGTTTCTCTTCCCTATGTGCATGATTTTGCACTTCTTTGCATTAAATCCCAGTTGCCACTCTTCTGACCATTCTGCTAGTTTATCAGATCTCTTCTCATTCTGCCCACCCCATCTGGATCATCTACTCTGTTGCAGATCTTGGTGTCATCTGCAAACAGACAAACCTTACCCTCTAGTCCATCTGCGAGGTCACTAATGAAGATGTTGAATAGGACTGGCCCCAGGACTGATCCCTGAGGTACCCACTTGTGACTTGCATCTCTTCTGACTGTATACCATTTACCACCACTCTCTGTTTTCTGCCAGTCCAACCAGTTTGCCACCCAGTTGACCAACTTCTGACCCACCCCGAGCCTACCTAGCTTATTTATCAATCTTCTATGTGGAACAGTGTCAAAGCTTTGCTGAAGTCAAGGTAGGCGACATCAACTGCTCCCTTGGTCCACCACTCTGGTTACCCAGTCAAAGAAATCTATGAGATTAGTTTGACAGGACCTTCCTTTGTAAACCCATGCTGTCTTGGATCCTGTGCCCCTATGGATTCCAGGTGTTGCACTATCCTTTCCTTAAGGAGTGCCTCCATAATCTTGCCCACTACTGAGGTAAGACTGACCGGTCTGTGATTCCCGCCTCCCTCCCTGCTACCACTCTTGCTAGGTGGGATCACATGAGCCCTTCTCCAGTCTTCTGGGACCTCTCCTGTGCTCAGAGACTCACTAAACAATTCTGCTAAAGGCTCTGCTAGTTCCTCCTTTAGCTCCTTAAGTACCCTGGGATGTATGCCATCAGGTCCCATTGCCTTATCCACCCTGAGCTTAGCAAGCTCTTGTAGGACCCTTTCTTTTGTGAAGGGAGTAGTGCTCACCTCCTCCCGCTGTGTCCATGATGCTGAGCTGTGGGCCCTGCCTACCTCTCTTCAGTAAATACTGAGCAAAAGTATCTATTTAGGATAGATGCCTTTCAGGGTCCTCCTCACATGCTCCTTTTCTCCATTAAGCTAGCAATACCCCTCTGGACTTTCTCCTTTCACTAATGTATCTATAGAAAGTCTTGTCACCTTCTTTACTGTCCGTGCTAGTGTTTCCTCAGTTTGGGACTTTGCCTGCCTTACTGCCTTACCTGCTTCCCTTAGGGCAGTTTGTATGCCTCCTATCTTCATCCGCTGTGTTCCTTATATTTTCTGAAGGCCAGCCTTTTGGCTCTGACCTTTTCTGCTACTGTATTTGAGAACCAAAGTGGTTTCCTTCTTCTTTACACTTCCTTTTCTGTCTAACACAATGGGATGTTGCTTCAAGTATTGTATCCTTAATGCTTGCCCACTTTGCCTGTACCTCCTCACCTGTGTTTCTTTTTGCCAGGGCTAGCTAACTCTGTTGGCCATCTTATCAAAGTCAGCTCCTCTGAAGTCCCATATTTTTGCCTTGGAATGGATGATTTAGATGTAGTAGCCAAATTGAACCATACCATGTGATGGTCACTGGCCCCAGGTGACCTACCTGGAGATCTGTGATCCTTCTTTGTTAGTCAGTACTAGATCTAGGATAGCCCTGTCTCTTGTGGGTTGCTGTACCAGTTGTTTGAGGCCTCCCCTGCAGGAATCCACTATGTGTCTAGTTCTGGCCGATGTTCCTGCTGGTATTGACCAATCTGTATCTGGCATGTTGAAGTCTCCCATTATCAGAACCTCCCTTTAGCTGTCATGTTTTGTATATCTTCTAACAGTAATGTGTCTATGTCCTCCCTCTGGTCCAGGGCCTGTAGACAACCCCAGTTCTTATGGCTGTCCCATTTCCTGTTTCAGGGTGACCACAGTTCTTCTGGCTCATTATGTGTATTCTGAATTTCTGTAGCTTTGATATTTTCATTAACATACAGGGCCTCCTCCCCTTTTGCACCTCGGTCTCTTCTGAACAATACATAGCCAGGTACTGAAGTCTCCCAAAGTGTGGTTACTGGTAAACCACGTCTCACTAATTGCTACTATGTCCAATTTAGCCTCTGACATTATTGCCTACAGGTCTGGGATCTTATTTCCCAGGCTGTGAGCATTGTACATGATTTCCATTGGCCAGATTTTGGTGTGTTAGTTGTTGGGTGAAGTTTGGTTACCCTGTGCATCGTATGGGGAGACAAACCTTTTTTTTACCTGGTGATGCAAATGAACGGCAAACACGCTGAATTCCTGTTTGACCACTAGCTGAGGGGAGGGTGTTCTTTCCATTCGACGTATGGGGTGCTGCACCCTCTCCCATTGCTAGTTTAAATATTCTGCAAGAGACGTCAAACTTCTGCCCCAATGCACTGACTCCCTCCTTAGTCAGATGCAGTCCATCAATTTAAGAACTTTCGCTCCCAGAACTGTTGCCAGTTCCCTACAAATCTGTGTCCTTTTTCTGGCACCAGTCCTTGAGCCACGTGTTTAGCTCCCTATCTCCCCTTCTCTGACCTTCCGTCCATCTGCTCCCTTCTCCCAGACTGGCAGGATCTCAGAGAAGGAGATACAGACGAAATAGATGATAGTTTGTCACCCAGCCTAGTCAGGTGTTCCTTGGTCTCCCACAATGACGGCTGGCGAGATCGTAGTCCTATGTGTACTAGGACATCAATGTTTTCTCCTGCTTTGGTGAACAATTTTAACCAATGCGGTCAGTGTCTCTCCATGCTGATGTACCTGGAGGACATCTGACCATCACCCTGGCTGGAGATGGGTATCAACTCCCAATCATGAGTCTCCCTATGATCAGAAGTTTTTGAGTTTCCTTTGTGCTTGTTTAGTTTTGGTTCCTGATTTGGGTGAGTATTGTTGTGCCAGCTCCTGTGCGCAGTGTCCTGCTCTGCAGTGTCTTCTGCCTCTTTATTTGATTTCAGAGATAGAGGCAGATACCTGTTTGAGTGTTTATATGGTTTTGGAGGTAATGTGTTGGAGAGCAGAGTGATGGGGCACCTGATTTGCTCCTCTAACCACCTGCCAACCTCCTGGACCAACTACCCTCTGCAGTCGAGGTTTTTCTGTTGGATGCTGGGGAAATGGCGGGTGGTTCTTATAATGTATTCCTCTTCAATATGAAATTTGGGCGTGCAATCTTGCCCATGCTGCCGGAGCTGAGACCTCAAGATCTCCAAAGGCCCAGCATGTAGGACAGTGTCCCAAATCCTGTAAGACTGTCCTTCTGAAAATGTTCCACAGTACCTGCAGTTAATGAAATCCATTACAAATAAGTTGCTGGGTTTGTAACCTAGTCAGAGTAATTAGAAGGAAAAAAAAAAATGCAAGTAATGGTTTTAATTGTGCTTTGTTTAACTTGTTATAACAAGTTAAATTACTAGTGCCTTATAAATGAGATCACCTTGTGGAGGCCCCACTGATCACCCCTTCCTGCTCTGTCACAGGAAATGTCACAACTGTGGTACCCTATAAAAGGAGTGTAGCGTGGGGTGGTTGGGGATGGGGGTGGGTGGCTGGGCCCTTTCCCTGCCTAAAAAGAAGAACCACGGACGAAAGAACAAGGAGGTAAGAGCAGAAACAATCAGTCAACAACAAATGCAGTAACCCTGAAACCCAGAGAACACTATAGCCAATATATAGATCCACACAAACTCTAAGGTATCTCAAATGCAGAGCACACAACAATAGAGGCAATATACAGATACACACAAACTCTAAGGCAGCTCAGATACACAGCATTCTACACTAGAACCGATATACAGATACACGCAAACTCAAAGGTAACTCGGATACAGAGCACACACAATAGTGCCAATATAGAGATGCTCTCAAACTCTAAGGTAACTCAGATACAGCGCACTCTACACTAGAGCCAATATACGGATACACACAAACTCTAAGATAACTTAGATATAGAGAAAACAATAGAGCCAATATACAGATACACACAAACTCTAAGGTAACTCAGATACAGAGCACTCCACACTAGAGCCAATATACAGATACACACAAACTCTAGGGTAACTCAGCTACAGAGCACACCACATAGAGCAAATATACAGATACACACAAACTCTAAGGTAACTCAGCTGCAGACCACACAACAATGAGCCAAAACACAGATACACACACACTCTAAGGTAACTCAGCTACAGAGCATGCAACAATACAGCCAATATACTGATACACTTAAATTCTAAGGTAACTCAGATACAGAGCACACAACAATAGAGTCGATATACAGATACACACACACTCTAAGGTAACTCAGCTACAGAGCATGCATCAATAGAGCTAATATACAGATACACATAAATTCTAAGGTAACTCAGATACAGAGCACAGAACAATAGTGCCGATATACAGATACACATAAACTGTAAGGAAACTCAGATACGGAGCACACAAGAATAGAGCTGATTTAAAGATACACATAAACTCGAAGGTAACTCAGATACAGAGCACGCAACACAAGAGCCAATATACAGATACACACACACTCTAAGGTAACTCAGCTATAGAGCACACATCAGTAGAGCCAATATACAGATACACGCAAACTCTATGGTAACTCAGATTAAGAGCACACAACAATAGAGCCAATATACAGATACGCACACACTCTAAGGAAACTCAGCAACTGAGCATGCAACAATAGAGACGATATTCAGATACACATAAATTCTAAGGTAACTCAGATACAGAGCACAGAACAACAGAGCAAACTTGCAGATACACTTAAATTCTAAAGTAACTCCAAATAAAGAGCACACAACAATAGCGCCGATATAAAGATTCACATAAACTGAAAGGAAACTCAGATACAGAGCACACAACAATAGAGCCTATATACAGATTCGCATAAACTTTAAGGTAAGTCAGATACAGAGCACACAAAATTGAGCCTATATACAGATACCCATAAACTTTAAGGTAAGTCCTATACAGAGCAAAGAAAAATAGAGCCTTTATACAGATACACACAAACTGTAAGGTAACTCAAGTACAGAGCATGCAGCAGTAGAGTCAATATACCGATAGATACAAATTCTAAGGTAACTCATATACTGTGCATGCAGCAGTAGAGCCAATATACAGATACACAAAAACTCTAAGGTAACTCAGAAACAGAGAACACAACACCAGAGCCAAAATACAGATACACACAGCCTCTAAAGTAACTCAGATACAGAGCACACAACACTAGAGCCAATATACAGATTCGGACAGACTCTAAGGTAACTCAGCTACACAGCACAGAACACCAGAGCCAATATAAAGATACAAACAAACTCTAAGGTAACTCAACTGCAGAGCACGCAACAATAGAGCAAATATACTGATACACACACACTCTAAGGTAACTCAGCTACACAGCATGCAACAATACAGCCAATATACTGATACACATAAATTCTAAGGTAACTCAGATGCAGGGCACACAACAATAGAGCCAGCATACAGATACACAAAAATTCTAAGGCAACTCAGATACAGAGCACACAACAATTGCACTGAAATACAGAAACACATAAACTGTAAGGAAACTCTGATACAGAGCATACAACAATAGAGCCGACATACAGACACACTCACACTCTAAGGTAACTCAGCTACAGACCATGAAACAATAGAGCTAATATACAGGTACACATAAATTCTATGGTAACTCAGATACAGAGCACACAACAGTAGCCGATATACAGATACACATAAACTGTAAGGAAACTTAGATAAAGAGCACACAACAATAGAGCTGATTTACAGATACACTTAAACTCTAAGGTAAGTCAGAAACAGAGCACACAACAATAGAGCATTTATACAGATACACATAAACTCTAAGGTAAGTCAGATACAGAGCACACAACAATAGAGCCTTTATACATACACACAAACTCTAAGGTAACTCATGTACAGAGCACACAGCAGTAGAGCCAATATACAGATACACACAAACTCAAAGGTAACTCAGATACAGAGCACACAACAATAGAGCCGATATACAGACACACTCACACTCTAAGGTAACTCAGCTACAGACCATGCAACAATACAGCCAATATACTGATACACATAAATGCTAAGGTAACTCAGATACAGAGCACACAACAATAGTGCCGATATACAAATACAGGTAAACTGTATGGAACCACAGATAAAGAGCAAACAACAATTGAGGCAATATTCAGATACACACTCACTCTAAGGTAACTCAGATACAGAGCAAGCAGCAATAGAGCTAATATACAGATACACATAAATTTAAGGTAAATCAGATACAGAGCACAGAACAATAGCGCTGATATACAGATACACATAAACTGTAAGGAAACTCAGATACAGAGCACACAAGAATAGAGCCCATTTAAAGATACACACAAACTCTAAGGTAACTCAGATACAGAGCACACAACACAAGAGCCAATATACAGATACACACACACTTTAAGGTAACTCAGTTAAAGAGCACACATCAATAGAGCCAATGTAAGATACACGCAAACTCTATGGTAACTCAGATTAAGAGCTCACAACAATAGAGCCAATATACAGATACGCACACACTCTAAGGAAACTCAGCAACTGAGCATGCAACATTAGAGACGATATTCAGATACACATAAATTCTAAGGTAACTCAGATACAGAGCACAGAACAACAGAGCAAACTTGCAGATACACATAAATTCTAAAGTAACTCCAAATAAAGAGCACACAACAATAGCGTCGATATAAAGATTCACATAAACTGAAAGGAAACTCAGATACAGAGCACACAACAATAGAGCCAATATACAGATACGCACACACTCTAAGGTAACTCAGCAACTGAGCACGCAACAATGGAAACGATATTAAGAAACACATAAATTCTAAGGTAACTCAGATACAGAGCACAGAACAACAGAGCAAACTTGCAGATACACATAAATTCAAAGGTAACTCAAATACAGAGCACACAAGACTAGAGCCAATATACAGATACACACAGACTCTAAGGTAACTCTGCTACTCAGCAGAGAACACTATAGCCAATATATAGATCCACACAAACTCTAAGGTATCTCAAATGCAGAGCACACAACAAAAGAGGCAATATACAGATACACACAAACTCTAAGGTAACTCAGAAACACAGCACTCTACACTAGAACCGATATACAGATACACGCAAACTCAAAGGTAACTCGGATACAGAGCACACAACAATAGTGCCAATATAGAGATGCTCACAAACTCTAAGGTAACTCAGATACAGCGCACTCTACACTAGAGCCAATATACGGATACACACAAACTCTAAGATAACTTAGATATAGAGAAAACAATAGAGCCAATATACAGATACACACAAACTCTAAGGTAACTCAGATACAGAGCACTCCACACTAGAGCCAATATACAGATACACACAAACTCTAGGGTAACTCAGCTACAGAGCACACCACATAGAGCAAATATACAGATACACACAAACTCTAAGGTAACTCAGCTGCAGACCACACAACAATGAGCCAAAACACAGATACACACACACTCTAAGGTAACTCAGCTACAGAGCACGCAACAATACAGCCAATATACTGATACACTTAAATTCTAAGGTAACTCAGATACAGAGCACACAACAATAGAGTCGATATACAGATACACACACACTAAGGTAACTCAGCTACAGAGCATGCATCAATAGAGCTAATATACAGATACACATAAATTCTAAGGTAACTCAGATACAGAGCACAGAGCAATAGCGCCGATATACAGATACACATAAACTGTAAGAAAACTCAGATACGGAGCACACAAGAATAGAGCTGATTTAAAGATACACATAAACTCGAAGGTAACTCAGATACAGAGCACGCAACACAAGAGCCAATATACAGATACACACACACTCTAAGGTAACTCAGCTATAGAGCACACATCAGTAGAGCCAATATACAGATACACGCAAACTCTATGGTAACTCAGATTAAGAGCACACAACAATAGAGCCAATATACAGATACTCACACACTCTAAGGAAACTCAGCAACTGAGCATGCAACAATAGAGACGATATTCAGATACACATAAATTCTAAGGTAACTCTGATACAGAGCACAGAACAACAGAGCAAACTTGCTGATACACATAAATTCTAAAGTAACTCCAAAAAAAGAGCACACAACAATAGCGTCGATATAAAGATTCACATAAACTGAAAGGAAACTCAGATACAGAGCACACAACAATAGAGCCTATATACAGATTCGCATAAACTTTAAGGTAAGTCAGATACAGAGCACACAAAATTGAGTCTATATACAGATACACATAAACTTTAAGGTAAGTCCTATACAGAGCAAAGAAAAATAGAGCCTTTATACAGATACACACAAACTGTAAGGTAACTCAAGTACAGAGCATGCAGCAGTAGAGTCAATATACAGATAGACACAAATTCTAAGGTAACTCATATACTGTGCATGCAGCAGTAGAGCCAACATACAGATACACACAAACTCTAAGGTAACTCAGAAACAGAGAACACAACACTAGAGCCAAAATACAGATACACACAGCCTCTAAAGTAACTCAAATACAGAGCACACAACACTAGAGCCAATATATAGATACACAAAAACTTTAAGGTAATTCAGCTACAGAGCACACAGCACTAGAGCCAATATACAGATACGGACAGACTCTAAGTTAACTCAGCTACACAGCACAGAACACCAGAGCCAATATACAGATACAAACAAACTCTAAGGTAACTCAACTGCAGAGCACACAACAATAGAGCAAATATACTGATACACGCACACTCTAAGGTAACTCAGCTACACAGTATGCAACAATACAGCCAATATACTGATACACATAAATTCTAAGGTAACTCAGATGCAGGGCACACAACAATAGAGACAGCATAGAGAAACACAAAAATTCTAAGGTAACTCAGATACAGAGCACACAACAATTGCACTGAAATACAGAAACACATAAACTGAAAGGAAACTCAGATACAGAGCATACAACAATAGAGCCGACATACAGACACACTCACACTCTAAGGTAACTCAGCTACAGACCATGAAACAATAGAGCTAATATACAGGTACACATAAATTCTATGGTAACTCAGATACAGAGCACACAACAGTAACGCCGATATACAGATACACATAAACTGTAAGGAAACTTAGATAAAGAGCACACAACAATAGAGCTGATTTACAGATACACTTAAACTCTAAGGTAAGTCAGAAACAGAGCACACAACAATAGAGCATTTATACAGATACACATAAACTCTAAGGTAAGTCAGATACAGAGCACACAACAATAGAGCCTTTATACATACACACAAACTCTAAGGTAACTGATGTACAGAGCACACAGCAGTAGAGCCAATATACAGATACACACAAACTCAAAGGTAACTCAGATACAGAGCACACAACAATAGAGCCGATATACAGACACACTCACACTCTAAGGTAACTCAGCTACAGACCATGCAACAATACAGCCAATATACTGATACACAAAAATGCTAAGGTAACTCAGATACAGAGCACACAACAATAGTGCCAATATACATATACAGGTAAACTGTATGGAACCACAGATAAAGAGCACACAACAATTGAGGCAATATTCAGTTACACACTCACTCTAAGGTAACTCAGCTACAGAGCACGCAGCAATAGAGCTAATATACAGATACACATAAATTCTAAGGTAAATCAGATACAGAGCACAGAACAATAGCGCTGATATACAGATACACATAAACTGTAAGGAAACTCAGATACAGAGCACACAAGAATAGAGCCCATTTAAAGATACACACAAACTCTAAGGTAACTCAGATACAGAGCACACAACACAAGAGCCAATATACAGATACACACACACTTTAAGGTAACTCAGTTAAAGAGCATACATCAATAGAGACAATATAAGATACACGCAAACTCTATGGTAACTCAGATTAAGAGCTCACAACAATAGAGCCAACATACAGATACGCACACACTCTAAGGTAACTCAGCAACTGAGCACGCAACAATGGAAACGATATTAAGAAACACATAAATTCTAAGATAACTCAGATACAGAGCACAGAACAACAGAGCAAACTTGCAGATACACATAAATTCAAAGGTAACTCAAATACAGAGCACACTAAACTAAAGCCAATATACAGATACACACAGACTCTAAGGTAACTCTGCTACTCAGCAGAGAACACTATAGCCAATATATAGATACACACAAACTCTAAGGTATCTCAAATGCAGAGCACACAACAATAGAGGCAATATACAGATACACACAAACTCTAAGGAAACTCAGATACACAGCACTCTACACTAGAACTGATATACAGATACACGCAAACTCAAAGGTAACTCGGATACAGAGCACACAACAATAGTGCCAATATAGAGATGCTCACAAACTCTAAGGTAACTCAGATACAGCGCACTCTACACTAGAGCCAATATACAGATACACACAAACTCTAAGATAACGTAGATATAGAGCAAACATTAGAGCCAATATACAGATACAAACAAACTCTAAGGTAACTCAGATACAGAGCACTCCACACTCGAGCCAATATACAGATACACACAAACTCTAGGGTAACTCAGCTACAGAGCACACCACGTAGAGCAAATATACAGATACACACAAACTCTAAGGTAACTCAGCTGCAGACCACACAACAATGAGCCAATACACAGATACACACACACTCTAAGGTAACTCAGCTACAGAGCACGCAACAATACAACCAATATACTGATACACTTAAATTCTAAGGTAACTCAGATACAGAGCATTCAACAATAGAGTCGATATACAGATACACACACACTCTAAGGCAACTCAGCTACAGGGCACTCATCAATAGAGCTAATATACAGATACACATAAATTCTAAGGTAACTCAGATACAGAGCACAGAACAATAGCGCCGATATAAAGATACACATAAACTGTAAGGAAACTCAGATACGGAGCACACAAGAAAAGAGACAATTTAAAGATACACATAAACTCGAAGGTAACTCAGAAACAGAGCATGCAACACAAGAGCCAATATACAGATATACACACACACTCTAAGGTAACTCAGCTATAGAGCACACTTCAGTAGAGCCAATATACAGATACACGCAAACTCTATGGTAACTCAGATTAAGAGCACACAACAATAGAGCCAATATACAGATACGCACACACTCTAAGGAAACTCAGCAACTGAGCATGCAACAATAGAGATGATATTCAGATACACATAAATTCTAAGGTAACTCAGATACAGAGCACAGAACAACAGAGCAAACTTGCAGATACACATAAATTCTAAGGTAACTCCAAATAAAGAGCAAACAACAATAGCGCCGATATAAAGATTCACATAAACTGAAAGGAAACTCAGATACAGAGCACACAACAATACAGCCTAAATACAGATTCGCATAAACTTTAAGGAAAGTCAGATACAGAGCACACAAAATTGAGCCTATATACAGATACACATAAACTTTAAGGTAAGTCCTATACAGAGCAAAGAACAATAGAGCCTTTATACAGATACACACAAACTGTAAGGTAACTCAAGTACAGAGCATGCAGCAGTAGAGTCAATATACAGATAGACACAAACTCTAAGGTAACTCATATACTGTGCACACAGCAGTAGAGCCAATATACAGATACACACAAACTCTAAGGTAACTCAGAAACAGAGAACACAACACAAGAGCCAAAATACAGATACACACGGCCACTAAAGTAACTCAAATACAGAGCACACAACACTAGATCCAATATATAGATACACAAAAACTCTAAGGTAATTCAGCAACAGAGCACACAACACTAGAGCCAATGTACAGATACGGACAGACTCTAAGGTAACTCAGCTACACAGCACAGAACACCAGAGCCAATATACAGATACAAACAAACTCTAAGGTAGCTCAACTACAGAGAATGCAACAATAGAGCAAATATACTGAAACACACACACTCAAAGGTAACTCAGCTACAGAGCATGCTACAATACAGCCAATATACTGATACACATAAATTCTAAGGTAACTCAGATGCAGGGCACACAACAATAGAGCCAGCATACAGATACACAAAAATACTAAGGTAACTCAGATACAGAGCACACAACAATTGCACCAAAATACAGACACACATAAACTGTAAGGAAACTCAGATACAGAGCATTCAACAATAGAGCCGATATACAGACACACTCACACTCTAAGGTAACTCAGCTACAGACCATGAAACAATAGAGCTAATATACAGATACAGATAAATTCTATGGTAACTCAGATAAAGAGCACACAACAGTAGTGCCGATATACTGATACACATAAACTGTAAGGAAACTCAGATACAGAGCACACAACAATAGAGCTGATTTACAGATACACTTAAACTCTAAGGTAAGTCAGAAACAGAGCACACAACAATAGAGCACTTATACAGATACACATAAACTCTAAGGTAAGTTAGATACAGAGCACACAACAATAGAGCCTTTATACATACACACAAACTCTAAGGTAACTCATGTACAGAGCACGCAGCAGTAGAGCCAATATACAGATACACACAGACTCAAAGGTAACTCAGATACAGAGCACACAACAATAGAGCCGATATACAGACACACTCACACTCTAAGGTAACTCCGCTACATTCCATGCAACAATACAGCCAATATACTGATACACATAAATGCTAAGGTAACTCAGATACAGAGCACACAATAATAGTGCCGATATACATATACACGTAAACTGTATGGAACCACAGATAAAGAGCACACAACAATTGAGGCGATATTCAGATACACACTCACTCTAAGGTAACTCAGCTACAGAGCACGCAGCAATAGAGCTAAAATACAGATACATAATTTCTAAGGTAACTCAGATACAGAGCACACAATAGTAGCACCTATATACAGATACACATAAACTGTAAGGAAACTCAGATACAGGGCACAAAACACTAGAGCCATTTTACTGATACACATAAACTCTAAGGTAACTCAGATACAGAGCACACACCACTAGAGCCAATATACAGATGCTGTGCGCACAACACTACAGCCAACATACAGATTCACACAAACTCTAAGGTAACTCAGATGCAGAGCACACAACACTAGAGCCAATACATAGATACACACAAACTCAAAGGTAACTCAGATACAGAGCACTCCACACTAGAGCCAATATACAGATACACACAAACTCTAGGGTAACTCAGCTACAGAGCACACCACATAGAGCAAATATACAGAAACACACAAACTCTAAGGTAACTCAGCTGCAGAGCACACTACAATAGAGCCAATACACAGATACACACACACTCAAAGGAAACTCAGATACAGAGCACGCAGCAATAGAGCCAATATACAGACATACATAAACTCAAAAGTTAACTCATATATAGAGAGGAAAACATTAGAGCCAATATACAGTTACAGATGAAATCAAAGGTAACTCAGATACTGAGCACACAACACTATAGCCAATACACATATACAAAGGAACTCTAAGGTAAGTCAGATACAGAGTACATAACAATAGTTCCTATATACAAATACACACAAACTCTAAGGTAACTCAGCTACAGAGCACGCAACACTAGAGCCAATAGACAGATAAACACAAACTCTAAGGTGACTCCAAAACAGAGCACATAACAATAGAGCCTACTTACAGATACACGCAAAGTTTAAGGGTAACTCAAATGCAGAGCACACAACAAGGGAGTCTATATACAGATACACCCAAACTCTAAGGTAACTCAGCTACAGAGCATGCAAATCTAGAACCAATAGACAGATACACACAAACTCTAAGGTAACTCAAAAACAGAATACATAACAATAGAGCCAATATACAGATACACACAAAAACTAAGGTACCTCAAATACAAAGCAAACAACACTAGAGCCAATATACAGATACACACAAACTCTAAGGCAACTAAAATAAAGAGCACACAACAATAGAGCCAATATACAGATACACACAAACTCTAAGGTAACTCAAATACAGAGCACACTACACTAGAGCCAATATACAGACACACAAACTCTAAGGTAACTCAGATACAGAGCACACTACACTAGAGCCAATTTACAGATACACGCAAACTCTAAGGTAACTCAGATATAGAGCACACAACACTAGAGCCAATATACATATACAAAGGAACTCTAAGGTAAGTCAGAGACAGAGTACACAACAACAGAGCCTATATTCAGAAACACACAAACTGTAAGGTAACTCAGCTATTGAGCACGCAACACTAGAGCCTATAGACAGATAAAAACAAACTCTAAGTTAACTCAAAAACAGAGCACACAACAATAGAGCCGATATACAGACACACTCACACTCTAAGGTAACTCCGCTACAGTCCATGCAACAATACAGCCAATATACTGATACACATAAATGCTAAGGTAACTCAGATACAGAGCACACAACAATAGTGCCGATATACATATACACGTAAACTGTATGGAACCACAGATAAAGAGCACACAACAATTGAGGCGATATTCAGATACACACTCACTCTAAGGTAACTCAGCTACAGAGCACGCAGCAATAGAGCTAAAATACAGATACACATAATTTCTAAGGTAACTCAGATACAGAGCACACAATAGTAGCACCTATAAACAGATACACATAAATTGTAAGGAAACTCAGATACAGGGCACAAAACACTAGAGCCATTTTACTGATACACATAAACTCTAAGGTAACTCAGATACAGAGCACACACCACTAGAGCCAATATACAGATGCTGTGCGCACAACACTACAGCCAACATACAGATTCACACAAACTCTAAGGTAACTCAGATGCAGAGCACACAACACTAGAGCCAATACATGGAACACACAAACTCAAAGGTAACTCAGATACAGAGCACTCCACACTAGAGCCAATATACAGATACACACAAACTCTAGGGTAACTCAGCTCAGGAGCACACCACATAGAGCAAATATACAGAAACACACAAACTCTAAGGTAACTCAGCTGCAGAGCACACAACAATAGAGCCAATACACAGATACACACACACTCAAAGGAAACTCAGATACAGAACACTATAATAGAGCCAATATACAGACATACATAAACTCAAAGTTAACTCATATATAGAGAGGAAAACATTAGAGCCAATATACAGTTACAGATGAAATCAAAGGTAACTCAGATACTGAGCACACAACACTATAGTCAATACACATATACAAAGAAACTCTAAGGTAACTCAAATGCAGAGCACACAACAAGGGAGTCTATATACAGATACACCCAAACTCTAAGGTAACTCAGCTACAGAGCATGCAAATCTAGAACCAATAGACAGATACACACAAACTCTAAGGTAACTCAAAAACAGAATACATAACAATAGAGCCAATATACAGATACACACAAAACTAAGGTACCTCAAATACAAAGCAAACAACACTAGAGCCAATATACAGATACACACAAACTCTAAGGCAACTAAATAAAGAGCACACAACAATAGAGCCAATATACAGATACACACAAACTCTAAGGTAACTCAAATACAGAGCACACTACACTAGAGCCAATATACAGACACACAAACTCTAAGGTAACTCAGATACAGAGCACACTACACTAGACCCAATTTACAGATACACGCAAACTCTAAGGTAACTCAGATATAGAGCACACAACACTAGAGCCAATATACATATACAAAGGAACTCTAAGGTAAGTCAGAGACAGAGTACACAACAATACAGCCTATATTCAGAAACACACAAACTGTAAGGTAACTCAGCTATTGAGCACGCAACACTAGAGCCTATAGACAGATAAAAACAAACTCTAAGGTAACTCAAAAACAGAGCACACAACAATATAGCCAATATACAGATACACACAAACTCTAAGGTAACTCAGAAACAGAGAACACAACACAAGAGCCAAAATACAGATACACACGGCCACTAAAGTAACTCAAATACAGAGCACACAACACTAGAGCCAATATATAGATACACAAAAACTCTAAGGTAATTCAGCAACAGAGCACACAACACTAGAGCCAATGTACAGATACGGACAGACTCTAAGGTAACTCAGCTACACAGCACAGAACACCAGAGCCAATATACAGATACAAACAAACTCTAAGGTAACTCAACTACAGAGAATGCAACAATAGAGCAAATATACTGAAACACACACACTCAAAGGTAACTCAGCTACAGAGCATGCTACAATACAGCCAATATACTGATACACATAAATTCTAAGGTAACTCAGATGCAGGGCACACAACAATAGAGCCAGCATACAGATACACAAAAATACTAAGGTAACTCAGATACAGAGCACACAACAATTGCACCAAAATACAGACACACATAAACTGTAAGGAAACTCAGATACAGAGCATTCAACAATAGAGCCGTTATACAGACACACTCACACTCTAAGGTAACTCAGCTACAGACCATGAAACAATAGAGCTAATATACAGATACAGATAAATTCTATGGTAACTCAGATAAAGAGCACACAACAGTAGCGCCGATATACAGATACACATAAACTGTAAGGAAACTCAGATACAGAGCACACAACAATAGAGCTGATTTACAGATACACTTAAACTCTAAGGTAAGTCAGAAACAGAGCACACAACAATAGAGCACTTATACAGATACACATAAACTCTAAGGTAAGTCAGATACTGAGCACACAACAATAGAGCCTTTATACATACACACAAACTCTAAGGTAACTCATGTACAGAGCACGCAGCAGTAGAGCCAATATACAGATACACACAGACTCAAAGGTAACTCAGATACAGAGCACACAACAATAGAGCCGATATACAGACACACTCACACTCTAAGGTAACTCCGCTACAGTCCATGCAACAATACAGCCAATATACTGATACACATAAATGCTAAGGTAACTCAGATACAGAGCACACAACAATAGTGCCGATATACATATACACGTAAACTGTGGGGAACCACAGATAAAGAGCACACAACAATTGAGGCGATATTCAGATACACACTCACTCTAAGGTAACTCAGCTACAGAGCACGCAGCAATAGAGCTAAAATACAGATACACATAATTTCTAAGGTAACTCAGATACAGAGCACACAATAGTAGCACCTATATACAGATACACATAAATTGTAAGGAAACTCAGATACAGGGCACAAAACACTAGAGCCAATATACATATACAAAGGAACTCTAAGGTAAGTCAGAGACAGAGTACACAACAATAGAGCCTATATTCAGAAACACACAAACTGTAAGGTAACTCAGCTATTGAGCACGCAACACTAGAGCCTATAGACAGATAAAAACAAACTCTAAGGTAACTCAAAAACAGAGCACACAACAATATAGCCAATATACAGATACACACAAATTTTAAGGTAACTCAGTTACAGAGCACGCAACACTAGAGCCAGTATACAGATACACACAAACTCTAAGGTAACTCAGCTACAGAGCACACAACACTAGAGCCAATATACAGATACACACAAACTCTAGGGTAACTCAAATACAGAGCAATCAACACTAAAGGTAATATACAGATACACACAAACTCTAAGATAACTCAGCTACAGAGCACATAACACTAGAGCCATTATACAGATACACACACACTGTTAGGTAACTCAGCTAAAGAGCACACAACAAGAGAGCCAATATACCGATACACACAAACTTTACGGTAACTCAGATTCAGAGCACACAACAACAGAGCCAATATACAGATACACACACACTCTAAGGTAACGCAGCAACAGAGCAAGCAACAATAGAGCCAATATACTGATACACATAAATTCTAAGGTAACTCAGATACAGAGCACCCAACAGTAAAGCCAGGATACTGATACACACACACTCTAAAGTAACTCATTTAAAGAGCACACAACAATAGAGTCGATATACAGATACAAATAAATTCAAATGTAATTCAGATACAGAGCACAGAACAATAGAGCCAACTTGCAGATACACATAAATTCTAAGATAACTCAAATACAGAGCACACAACAATAGCGCCGATACAAAGATGCACATAAACTGAAAGAAAACTCAGATACAGAGCACACAACAGTAGAGCCTATATACAGATACACATAAACTTTAAGGTAAGTCGGATACAGAGCACACAACAATAGAGCCTTTACACAGATACACACAAACTCTAAGGTAACTCAAGTACTGAGCATGCAGCAGTAAAGCCAATATACAGACAGACACAAACCCTAAGGTAACTCATATACTGTGCACCCAGCAGTAAAGAAAATATACAGATACACACAAACTCTAAGGTAACACAGCTACAGAGCACGCAACAATAGACCAAATATACAGATACACACACAGTCTCAGGTAACTCAACTATGGAGCATGCAACTATACAGCCAATATACTGATGCACATAAATTCAAAGGAATCTCAGATGCAGGGCACACACTAATAGAGCCAACATACAGATACACAAAAATTCTAAGGTAACTCAGATACAGAGCACACAACAAAAGCACCGATATACAGATTCACATAAACTGAAAGGAAACTCAGATACAGAGTACACAACACTAGAGCCGATATACAGATACACACACACTCTAAAATTACTCAGCTACAGACCATGCAACAATAGAGCTAATATACAGATACACATAAATTCTAAGGTAACTCAGATACAGAGCACACAAGTGTAGCGCCGATATACAGATACACATAAACTGTAAGGAAACTCAGATACAGAGCACAAAACAGTAAAGCCTATATACAGATACACATAAACTTTAAGGTGAGTCAGATACAGAGCACACAAAAATATAGCCTTTATACAGATGCACACAAACTTTAAGGTAACTCAAGTACAGAGCACGCAGCAGTAGAACCAAAATACAGATACACACAAACTCTAAGGTAACTCTCAAACAGAGCACACAACACTAGAGCCAGAATAGAGTTACACACAAGCTCTAAGGTAACTCAAACACAGAGCACACAACACTAGAGCCAATATGCAGCTACACACAAACTCTAAGGTAATTCAGCTACGGAGCACACAACACTAGAGCCAATATACAGATACAGACAGACTCTAAGGTAACTCAGCTACAGAGCATGAAACAATACTGCCAATATACTGATACACATAAATTCTAAGGTACCTCAGATGAAGGGCACACAACAATAGAGCCAACATACAGATTCACAAAAATTCTAAGGTAACTCAGATACAGAGCACACAACAATAGCGCCGATATACAGATACACATGAACTCTTATGGTAACTCAGATACAGAGCACAAAACACTAGAGCCAATATTCATATACAAAGGAACTCTAAGGTAAGTCAGATACAGAGTACACAACAATAGAGCCTATATACAGAGACGCACAAACTCTAAGGTAACTAAGATACAGAGCACGCAACACTAGAGTCAATATAGAGACACACACAAACTCTAAGGTAACTCAAATGCAGAGCACACAACACTATAGCTAATATACAGATACACACAAACTCTAAGGTAACTCAGCTACGGAGCACGCAACACTAGAGCCAATTTACAGATACACACAAACTCTAAGGTAACTCAAAAACAGAGCATATAACAACAGAGCCAAGATACAGATACACACAAAATCTAAGGTAACTCAAATACAGAGCACACAACAATAGAGAAAATAAACAGACACACACAATCTCTGAGGTAACTCAGATAAAGAGCACACAAAGCTTGAGCCATTTTACAGATACACACAAACTCTAAGTTAACTCAGATACAGAGCACACAACACTAGAGAAAATATATAGATACACACAAACTCTAGGGTAACTCAAATACAGAGCAATCAACACTAAAGGTAATATACAGATACACACAAACTCTAAGATAACTCAGCTACAGAGCATGTAACACTAGAGCCATTATACAGATACACTCACACTGTTAGGTAACTCAGCTGAAGAGCACACAACAAGAGAGCCAATATACTGATACACACAAACTCTATGGTAAATCACATTCAGAGCACACAACAAAAGAGCCAATATACAGATACACACACACTCTAAGGTAACGCAGCAACAGAGTAAGCAACAATAGAGCCAATATACAGATACACACAAACTCTAAGGTTACTCAGGTACAGAGCACACAACAGTAGAGTCACTATACAGATACACACAAACTCTAAGGTAACTCAGATACGGAGCACACAACATTAGAGCCAACATACAGATACACAGACAATCTAGGTAACTCAGCTGCAGAGCATGCAATAATACAGCCAATAAACTGATACACATAAATTCTAAGGTAATTCAGATACAGAGGATGCAACATTAGAGCCGATATACAGATGCACATAAATTCTAAGATAACTCAGATACAGAGCACAGAACAATAGAGTCAACATGCAGATACACACAAATTCTAAGGTAACTCTAATATTGAGCATACAACAATAGCGCCGATATAAAGATACAGAGCACAAAGCAGTAGAGCCAATATACAGATACGCACAAACTCTAAGGTAACTCAGATGCAGAGCACACAACACTAGAGCCAATATACAGATACACACAAACTCTAAGGTAACTCATATACTGAGCTCGCTGCAGCAGAGCCAATATACAGATACACATAAACTCTCAGGTATCTCAGAAACAAAGCACACAACACTTTGGCTAAAATACAGATAAACACAAACTCTAAGGTAACTCAAATACAGAGCACACAACACTAGAGTCAATATACAGATACACAGAGACTCTAAGGTAACTCAGCTGCTCAGCACAGAACTCTAGAGCCAATATATAGATACACACAAACTTTAAGGAATCTCAAATGCAGAGCACACAACAATAGAGTCAATATACAGATAAACACAAACTCTAAGGTAACTCAGATACAGAGTACTCAACACTAGAGCTGATATAGATACACACCAACTCAAAGGTAACTCGGATACAGAGCACACAATAATAGAGTCAATATAGAGATACTCCCAAACTCTAAGGTAACTCAGATACAGAGTACTCTACACTAGAGCCAATATACAGATACACACGAACTCTCAGGTAACTCAGATATAGAGCACACAACAATAGAGCCAATATACAGATACACGCAAAGTCTATGGTAACTCAGGTTCAGAGCACACAGCAATAGAGGCAATATACAGAAACGCACACACTCTAAGGTAACTCAGCAACTGAGCACGCAACAATACAGACGATATTCAGATACACATAAATTCTAAGGTAACTCAGATACAGAGCACAGAGCAATAGAGTAAACTTGGAGAGAAACATAAATTCTAAGGTAACTCAAATACAGAGCACACAACAATAAAGCCAATATACAGATACACACAAACTCTAAGGTAACTCAGATACAGAGCACAAAACACTAGAGCCAATATACATATACAAAGGAACTCTAAGGTAAGTCAGATACAGAGTACACAACAATAGAGCCTATATACAGATAAGCAGAAACTCTAAGGTAACTAAGCTACAGAGTACACAACAGTACAGCCAATGTAGAGATACACACAAACTCTAAGGTAACTCAAATGCAGAGCACACAACACTAGAGCCAATATACAGTGACACACAAACTCTAAGGTAACTCAGCTACGGAGAACGCTCCACAAGAGCCAATTTACTGATAAACACAAACTCTAAGGTAACTCAAAAACAGAGCATATAACAATAGAGCCTAGATACAGATACACACAAAATCTAAGGTAACTCAAATACAGAGCACACAACACTAGAGCCAATATATAGATACACATAAACTCTTAGGTAACTCTGATAAAGAGCACACAATGCTAAAGCCATTTTACAGATACACACAAACTCTATGGTAACTCAAATGCAGAGTACACAACACTAGAGCCACTATACAGTTACAAACAAACTCTAAGGTAACTCAGCTACGGAGCACGCAACACTAGAGCCAATTTACAGATAAACACAAACTCTAAGGTAACTCAAAAACAGAGCATATAACTATAGAGCCAAGATACAGATACACTCAGACTCAAAGGTAACTCAGGTACAGAGCACGCAGCAGTACAGCCAATATACAGATACACACAAACTCTAAGGTAACCCAGATACAGAGCACACAACATTAGATCCAACATACAGATACACACACACACTCTAAGGTAACTCAGCTGCAGAGCATGCAACAATACAGCCAATATACTGATACACATAATTTCTATGGTAATTTAGATACAGAGTACGCAACATTAGAGCCGATTTACAGATGCACATAGATTCAATGGTAACTCAGGTACAGAGCACAGAACAATAGAGCCAACATGCAGATGCATATCAATTCTTACTTAACACTAATACACAGCACACAACAATAGTGCCGATAAAAAGATACAGAGCACGCAGCAGTAGAGCCAATATACAGATACACACAAATTCTAAGGTAACTCATATACTGAGCATGCAGAAGTAGAGCCAATATACAGATACACACCAACTCTCATGTAACTCAGATACAAAACACACAACACTAGAGCTAAAATACTGATACATACAAACTCTAAGGTAACTCAAATACAGTGCAAACTACACTAGAGCCAATATACAGATACACACAGACTCTAAGGTAACTCTGCTACTCAGCACAGAACACTATAGAAAATATATAGATACAAACAAACTCTAAGGTATCTCAAATGCAGAGCACACAACAACAGAGGCAATGTACATATGCACACAAACTCTAAGGTAACTCAGATACACAGCACTCTACACTAGAACCGATATACAGATACACACAAACTCAAAGGTAACTCGGATACAGAGCACACAACAATAGAACCAATATAGAGATACTCACAAACTCTAAGGTAACTCAGATACAGAGCATTCTACACTAGAGCCAATATACAGATACACACAAACTCTAGGGTAACTCAGCTACAGAGCACACACCAATAGAGCCAATATACAGATACACACAAACTCTAAGGAAACTCAGCTACAGAGCACACAACAATAGAGCCAATATACAGATACACACACACTCTAAGGTAACTCAGCTACAGAGCACGCAACAATACAGCCAATATACTGACACACTTAAATTCTAAGGTAACTCAGCTACAGAGCACACAACAATAGAGCAAATATACAGATACACACAAACTCTAAGGTAAATCAGCTACAGAGCACACAACATTAGAGCCAATGTACAGATACACACAAACTGTAAGGAAACTCAGCTTCAGAGCACGCAACAATACAGCCAATATACTGACACACTTAAATTCTAAGGTAACTCAGATACAGAGCACACAACAATAGAGCCGATATACAGATACACACACACACTCTAAGGTAACTCTCCTTCAGAGCATGCATTAATAGAGCTAATATACAGATACACATTAATTCTAAGGTAACTCAGATACAGAGCACAGAACAATAGCGCCGATATACAGATACACATAAACTGTAAGGAAACTCAGATACAGAGCACACAAGAATAGAGCCGATTTACAGATACACACAAACTCTAAGGTAACTCAGATACAGAGCACAAAACACTAGAGCCAATATACATATACAAAGGAACTCTAAGGTAAGTCAGATACAGAGTACACAAGAATAGAGCCTATATACAGATAAGCAGAAACTCTAAGGTAACTAAGCTACAGAGCACACAAAACTACAGCCAATATAGAGATACACACAAACTCTAAGGTAACTCAAATGCAGAGCACACAACACTAGAACCAATATACAGTGACACACAAACTCTAAGGTAACTCAGCTACGGAGAACGCTACACAAGAGCCAATCTACAGATAAACACAAACTCTAAGTTAACTCAAAAACAGAGCATATAACAATAGAGCCAAGATACAGATACACACAAACTCTAAGGTAACTCAGATACGGAGCACGCAACACTAGAGCCAATTTACAGATAAATACAAACTCTAAGGTAATTCAAAAACAGAGCATATAACTATAGAGCTAAGAACAGAAACACTCAAACTCAAAGGTAACTCAGGTACAGAGCACGCAGCAGTACAGCCAATATACAGATACACACAAACTCTAAGGTAACCCAGATACAGAGCACACAACATTAGATCCAACATACAGATACACACACACTCTAAGGTAACTCAGCTGCGGAACACGCAACAATACAGCCAATTTACTTATACACATAAATTCTAAGGTAATTTAGATACAGAGTACGCAACATTAGAGCCGATATACAGATGCACATAAATTCTAAGGTAACTCAGGTACAGAGCACAGAACAATAGAGCCAACATGCGGATACACACCAATTCTTACTTAACTCTAATAACGCAGCACACAATAATAGCGCCGATAAAAAGATACAGAGCACGCAGCAGTAGAGTCAATATTCAGATACGCACAAACTCTAAGGTAACTCATATACAGAGCACGCAGAAGTACAGCCAATATACAGATACACACAAACTCTCATGTAACTCAGATACAAAACTCACAACACTAGAGCTAAAATAGAGATACACACAAACTCTAAGGTAACTCAAATACAGAGCACACTACACAAGAGCCAATATACAGATACACACAGACGCTAAGGTAACTCTGCTACTCAGCACAGAACACTATAGTCAATATATACATACACACAAACTCTAAGGTACCTCAAATGCAGAGCACACAACAATGGAGGCAATGTACAGATACACACAAACTCTAAGGTAACTCGGGATACAGAGCACACAACAATAGAACCAATATTGAGATACTCACAAACTCTAAGGTAACTCAGATACAGAGCATTCTACACTAGAGCCAATAGACAGATACACACAAACTCTAAGGTAACTCAGATGCAGACCTCTCCACACTAGAGCCAATATACAGATACACACAAACTCTAGGGTAACTCAGCTACAGAGCACACACCAATAGAGCCAATATACAGAAACACAAAAACTCTAAGGTAACTCAGCTACAGAGCACTCAACAATAGAGCCAATATACAGATACACACACACTCTAAGGTAACTCAGCTACAGAGCATGCAACAATACAGCCAATATACTGACACACTTAAATTCTAAGGTAACTCAGCTACAGAGCACACAACAATAGAGCAAATATACAGATACACACAAACTCTAAGGTAAATCAGCTACAGAGCACACAACATTAGAGCCAATGTACAGATACACACAAACTGTAAGGAAACTCAGCTTCAGAGCACGCAACAATACAGCCAATATACTGACACACTTAAATTCTAAGGTAACTCAGATACAGAGCACACAACAATAGAGCCGATATACAGATACACACACACACTCTGTAAACTCTGCTTCAGAGCATGCATCAATAGAGCTAATATACAGATACACATTAATTCTAAGGTAACTCAGATACAGAGCACAGAACAATAGCGCCGATATACAGATACACATAAACTGTAAGGAAACTCAGATACAGAGCACACAAGAATAGAGCCGATTTACAGATACACATAAACTCATAGGTAACTCAGATAAAGAGCACACAAACACAAGAGCCAATATACAGATACACACACACTCTAAGGTAACTCAGATACAGAGCACACAACAATAGAGCCGATATACAGATACACACACACACACTCTAAGGTAACTCTGCTACAGAGCATGCATCAATAGAGCTAATATACAGATACACATTAATTCTAAGGTAACTAGATACAGAGTACACAACAATAGAGCCAATGTACTGATACACACACATCTAAGGTAACTCAGATACAGAGCACAGAACAATAGCATCAATATACAGATACACATAAATGTAAGGAAACTCAGATACAGAGCACACAAGAATAGAGCTGATTTACAGATACTCATAAACTCTAAGGTAACTCAGATACAGAGCACACAACACAAGAGCCAATATACAGATACACACACACTCTAAGGTAACTCAACTATAGAGCTCACATAAATAGAGCCAATATGCAGATACACGCAAAGTCTATGGTAACTCAGATTCAGAGCACATAGCAATAGAGCCAATATACAGATATGCACACACTCTAAGGTTACTCAGCAACTGAGCATGCAACAATAGAGACGATATTCAGATACACATAAATTCTAAGGTAACTCAGATACATAGCACAGAGCAATAGAGCAAACTGGGAGATAAACATAAATTCTATGGTAACTCAAATACAGAGCACACAACAATAGTGCCAATATACAGATACACACAAACTCTAAGGTAACTCAGATACAGGGCACAAAACACTTGAGCGAATATACATATACAAAGGAACTCTATGGTAAGTCAGATACAGAGTACACAACAATAGAGCCTATATACAGATAAGCAGAAACTCTAAGGTAACTAAGCTGCAGAGCACACAACACTACAGCCAATATAGAGATACACACAAACTCTAAGGTAACTCAAATGCAGAGCACTCAACACTAGAGCCAATATTCAGTGACACACAAACTCTAAGGTAACTCAGCTACGGAGAACCTACACATGAGCCAATTTACAGATAAACACAAACTCTAAGGTAACTCAAAAACCGAGCATATAACAATAGAGCCAAGATACAGATACACACAAAATCTAAGGTAACTCAAATACAGAGCACACAATACTAGAGCCGATATATATATACACATATACTCTGAGGTAACTCTGATGAAGAGAACACAAGGCTAAAGCCATTTTACAGATACACACAAACTCTATGGTAACTCAAATGCAGAGCACACAACACTAGAGCCACAATATTGTTACACAAAACTCTAAGGTAACTCTTAAGCTACGGAGCACACAGAATACTACAGCTAATTTACAGATAAACACAGACTCTAAGGTAACTCAAAAACAGAACATATAACTATAGTGCCAAGATACAGATACACTCAAAATCAAAGGTAACTCAGGTACAGAGCACGCAGCAGTACAGCCAATATACAGATACACACAAACTCTAGGGTAACTCAGCTACAGAGCACACACCAATAGAGCCAATATACAGAAACACAAAAACTCTAAGGTAACTCAGCTACAGAGCACTCAACAATAGAGCCAATATACAGATACACACACACTCTAAGGTAACTCAGCTACAGAGCATGCAACAATACAGCCAATATACTGACACACTTAAATTCTAAGGTAACTCAGCTACAGAGCACACAACAATAGAGCAAATATACAGATACACACAAACTCTAAGGTAAATCAGCTACAGAGCACACAACATTAGAGCCAATGTACAGATACACACAAACTGTAAGGAAACTCAGCTTCAGAGCACGCAACAATACAGCCAATATACTGACACACTTAAATTCTAAGGTAACTCAGATACAGAGCACACAACAATAGAGCCGATATACAGATACACACACACACTCTAAGGTAACTCTGCTTCAGAGCATGCATCAATAGAGCTAATATACAGATACACATTAATTCTAAGGTAACTCAGATACAGAGCACAGAACAATAGCGCCGATATACAGATACACATAAACTGTAAGGAAACTCAGATACAGAGCACACAAGAATAGAGCTGATTTACAGATACACATAAACTCTAAGGTAACTCAGATAAAGAGCACACAACACAAGAGCCAATATACAGATACACACACACTCTAAGGTAACTCAGATACAGAGCACACAACAATAGAGCCGATATACAGATACACACACACACTCTAAGGTAACTCTGCTACAGAGCATGCATCAATAGAGCTAATATACAGATACACATTAATTCTAAGGTAACTCAGATACAGAGTACACAACAATAGAGCCAATGTACTGATACACACACACTCTAAGGTAACTCAGATACAGAGCACAGAACAATAGCATCAATATACAGATACACATAAAATGTAAGGAAACTCAGATACAGAGCACACAAGAATAGAGCTGATTTACAGATACTCATAAACTCTAAGGTAACTCAGATACAGAGCACACAACACAAGAGCCAATATACAGATACACACACACTCTAAGGTAACTCAACTATAGAGCTCACATAAATAGAGCCAATATGCAGATACACGCAAAGTCTATGGTAACTCAGATTCAGAGCACATAGCAATAGAGCTAATATACAGATATGCACACATTTAAGGTTACTTCAGCAACTGAGCATGCAACAATAGAGATTTATATTCAGATACATACATAAATTCTAAGGTAACTCAGATACATAGCATAGAGCAATAGAGCAAACTGGGAGATAAACATAAATTCTATGGTAACTCAAATACAGAGCACACAACAATAGTGCCAATATACAGATACACACAAACCTCTAAGTAACTCAGATACAGAGGCACAAAACACTTGAGCGAATATACATATACAAAGGAACTCTATGGTAAGTCAGATACAGAGTACACAACAATAGAGCCTATATACAGATAAGCAGAAACTCTAAGTAACTAAGCTGCAGAGCACACAACACTACAGCCAATATAGAGATACACACAAACTCTAAGGTAACTCAAATGCAGAGCACTCAACACTAGAGCCAATATTCAGTGACACACAAACTCTAAGGTAACTCAGCTACGGAGAACGCTACACATGAGCCAATTTACAGATAAACACAAACTCTAAGGTAACTCAAAAAACCGAGCATATAACAATAGAGCCAAGATACAGATACACACAAAATCTAAGGTAACTCAAATACAGAGCACACAATACTAGAGCCGATATATATATACACATATACTCTGAGGTAACTCTGATGAAGAGAACACAAGGCTAAAGCCATTTTACAGATACACACAAACTCTATGGTAACTCAAATGCAGAGCACACAACACTAGAGCCACAATACAGTTACACACAAACTCTAAGGTAACTCAGCTACGGAGCACGCAACACTACAGCCAATTTACAGATAAACACAGACTCTAAGGTAACTCAAAAACAGAACATATAACTATAGTGCCAAGATACAGATACACTCAAAATCAAAGGTAACTCAGGTACAGAGCACGCAGCAGTACAGCCAATATACAGATACACACAAACTCTAGGGTAACCCAGCTACAGAGCACACACCATTAGATCCAATATACAGAAACACAAAAACTCTAAGGTAACTCAGCTACAGAGCACTCAACAATAGAGCCAATATACAGATACACACACACTCTAAGGTAACTCAGCTACAGAGTATGCAACAATACAGCCAATATACTGACACACATAAATTCTAAGGTAACTCAGCTACAGAGCACACAACAATAGAGCAAATATATAGATACACAAAACTCTAAGGTAAATCAGCTACAGAGCACACAACATTAGAGCCAATGTACAGATACACACAAACTGTAAGGAAACTCAGCTTCAGAGCACGAACAATACAGCCAATATACTGACACACTCTAATTTACAAATCCAGATACAGAGCACACAACAATAGAGCCGATATACAGATACACACACACACTCTAAGGTAACTCTGCTTCAGAGCATGCATCAATAGAGCTAATATACAGATACACATTAATTCTAAGGTAACTCAGATACAGAGCACAGAACAATAGCGCCATATACAGATACACATAAACTGTAAGGAAACTCAGATACAGAGCACACAAGAATAGAGCTTGATTTACTAGATACACACAACTCTAAGTTAACTCAGATAAGAGCATACATCACAAGAGCTAATATACAGATACACACAAATTTAAGGTAACCTAGATACAGAGCACACAACAATAGAGCCGAATATAGATGATACACTCACACTTCTAAGGTAACTCTGCTACAGAGCATGCATCAATAGAGCTAATATACAGATACACATAAATGTAAGGTAACCTCGATACAGAGCACAAGAATAGAGCTAATTTACAGATATCATAAACTCTAAGGTAACTCAGATACAGAGTACACAACAATAGAGCCAATATACAGATACACACACTCTAAGGTAACCAGACTAGAGCACACTAAATAGAGCCAATATAAGATACACGAAAGTCTATGGTAACTCAGATTCAGAGCACACAGCAATAGAGCTAATATACAGATACGCACACACTAAGGTAACTCAGCAACTGAGCACGCAACAATAGAGACTTATATTCAGATACATATAAATTCTAAGGTAACTCAGATACAGAGCACAGAGCAATAGAGCAAACTTGGAGAGAAACATAAATTCTAAGGTAACTCAAATACAGAGCACAAACAATAGAGCTATATACAGATACACACAAACTCTAGGTAACTCTAGATACAGAGCACAAAACACTAGAGCCAATATATATATACAAAGGAACTCTAAGGTAAGTCAGATACAGAGCACAACAATAGAGCCTATATACAGATAAGCAGAAACTCTAAGGTAACTAAGCTACAGAGCACACAACACTACAGCCAATATAGAGATACACACAAACTCTAAGGTAACCAATGCAGAGCACACAACACTAGAGCCAATATATAGTGACACACAAACTCTAAGGTAACTCAGCTACGGAGAACGCTACACAAGAGCCAATTTACAGATAAACACAAACTCTAAGGTAACTTAAAAACAGAGTATATAACAATAGAGCCAAGATACAGATACACAAAATCTAATGTACTCAAATACAGAGCACACACACTAGAGCCAATATATAGATACATATAAACTCTTGAGGTAACTCTGATAAAGAGTACACAATGCTAAAGCTATTTAACAGATACACACAAACTCTATGGTAACTTAATGCAGAGTACACAACACTTGAGCCAATATACAGTTACACACAAACTCTAAGGTAACTTTAGATATGGAGCACGCAACACTAGAGCTAATTTACAGATAAACACAAACTTAAGGTAACTCAAAACAGAGTATATAACTATAGAGCCAAGATACAGATACACTCAAACTCAAAGGTAACTCTGGTACAGAGTACGCAGAGTAGAGCTAATATACAGATACACACAAACTCTAAGGTAACCTAGATACAGAGCACACAACATTAGATCCAACATACAGATACACACATACACTTAAGGTAACTCAGCTGCAGAGCATGCAACAATACAGCCAATTTACTGATACACATAAATTCTAAGGTAATTTAGATACAGAGTACGCAACATTAGAGCTGATATACAGATGCACATAAATTCTAAGGTAACTCAGGTACAGAGCACAGAACAATAGAGCCAACATGCAGATACACATCAATTTTACTTAACTCTAATACACAGCACACAACAATAAGTACTAAAAAAGATACAGAGCACGCAGCAGTAGAGCCAATATACAGATACGCACAAACTCTATGTAACTCATATACTGAGCATGTAGAAGTAGAGCCAATATACAGATACACACAAACTCTCATGTAACTCAGATACAAAACACACAATACTAGAGCTAAAATACAGATACATACAAACCTTAGTAACTTCAAATACAGAGCACACTACACTAGAGCCAATATACAGATACACACAGATTCTAAGGTAACTCTCTACTCAGCACAGAACACTATAGCCAATATATAGATACACACAAACTCTAAGGTATCTCAAATGCAGAGTACATATAACAATAGAGGTAATGTACAGATACACACAAACTCTAAGGTAACTCAGATACACAGTACTTCTACACTAGAACTGATATACAGATACACAAACTCAAAGGTAACTCGATACAGAGCACACAACAATAGAACCAATATAGAGATACTCACAAACTTAAGGTAACTTAGATACAGAGCATTCTACACTAGAGCTAATAGACAGATACACACAAGCTTTAGGGTAACTCAGATATAGAGCACACAACAATAGAGCTAATATACAGATACACACAAACTCTAAGGTAACTCAGATACAGAGCACTCAACAATAGAGCTATATACAGATACACACAAACTCTAAGGTAACTCAGCTACAGAGCATGCATCAATAGAGCTAATATACTAGTATACATAAAATTTAAGGTAACTTCAGCTACAGAGTACAGAACAATAGAGCCAATATACAGATACACATAAACTTAAGGAAACTCAAGCTACAGAGCACACAACAATAGAGCTAATATACAGATACACATAAACTCTAAGGTAACTTAGCTACAGAGCACGCAACAATAGAGCCGATATACTGACACACATAAACTCTAAGGTAACTCAGACAGAGCACACAACACAAGAGTCAATATACAGATATACACACAAACTCTAAGGTAACTCAGCTATAGAGTACACATCAAATAGAGCCAATGTACAGATACACAAATCTAAAGAAACTCAGATCAGAGCACGCAACAATAGCAGCTAATATACTGACACATTCTCACTTTAAGGTAACTCAGATAGAGCACACAACAATAGAGTCTATATAATAGATACACACATCTTATTTGGTAACTCTGCTTCAGAGCATGCATTAATGGAGCTAATATACAGATATATAATTCTAAGTTTGGATAATAGAAGAGCACAGAACAATAGCGCCTATACAGATACACATAAACTGTAAGTGAAACCTGTGATACAGAGCACTACAAGAATAGGGTCGTTTTACAGATACACACAAACTCTATGTTAACCTAGATACAGAGCACAAAACACTGGAGCTAATATATATACAAAGGAATTTTTGTAAGTGGGATATAGAGTACATAAGAATAGAGCTATATATAGATAAGCAGAAATTTGGTAATTAAGCCAGAGCACACAAAACTACAGCCAATATAGAGATACACACAACCTAAGGTAACTCAAATGCAGAGCACACAACACTAGAAACTAATATACAGTGACACACAAACTTAAGGTAACTCAGCTAATGAGAATCACACAAGAGCCAATCTACAGATAAACACAAACTCTAAGTTAACCCAAACAGAGCATATAACAATAGGTAAGATACTATATACATAAACTTTAAGGTAATTAGATAATGAGCACGAATACTAGAGCAATTTACAGATAAATACAAACTCTAAGGTAATTCAAACAGAGTATATAATTATAGAGCTAAGAACAGAAATACTAAACTTAAAGGTAACTTTGGTAGATAGTTTGGCAGTACAGCTAATATATAGATATATACAAATCCTCAGGTAATCCAGAACTACACACAACATTAGATCCAACTTACAGATACACACTCTTTGTAACTAGCTGTGAACACGCAACAATACAGCCAATTTACTTATACATATAAATTTAAGGTATTGGACAGAGTATTAGAGCGATATACAGATGTACATAAATTCTAAGGTAACTCAGGTACAGAGCATAGAACAATAGAGCCAATATGATACACACTACCTATTTAATTTAATGCAGTATACAATAATAGTTATAAAGATACAGAGACGAGCAGTAGAGTCATTATTCAGATACGCATAACCTCCTCATATATATACAGAGCACTAGAAGTGCAGCCAATATACAGATACACACAAACTCCTTATGTAACTCAGATACAAACTTCAAATACTAGAGCTAAAATAGAGATACATAAACTCTAAGTAAGCAACAGAGAGCACATACACAAGAGCCAATATACAGATAGATAGACGCTAAGGTAACTTGCTACTCAGCACAGAACACTATATAGTCAATATATACATACACACAAACTCTAAGGTACCTCAAATGCAGAGCACACAACAATGGAGAGGTAAATGTACAGATACACAAACTCTAAGGTAACCTGGATACAGGAGCACAACACAGAAACCAATATTGAGATACTCACAAACCTACAGAACTCCAGATAGAGCATTCTACACTAGAGCCAATAGACAGATACACACAAACTCTAAGGTAACCAGATGCAGACCTCTGCACACTAGAGCCATATACAGATACACACTGAAGCCTAGGGTAACCTAGCCACAGAGCACACATCCAATAGAGCCTATATACAGAAACACAAAACCTAAGGTAACCAGCTACAGAGCACCCAACAATAGAGCCACATACAGATACACACACATCCTATTGTAACTTAGCTACAGAGCATGCAACAATACAGCCAATATACTGACACACTTAAAATTCTATGGAACCTAGCCACAGAGCACACAACAATAGAGCAACATACATACACACAAACCCTAAGGTAAATCAGCTACAGAGCACACAAACATTAGAGCCAATGTGTCAGATACACACAAACTGTAAGGAAACTCTAGCTTCAGAGCACGCAATAATACAGCCAATATACTGACACACTTCAATTCTGATGTAACCTAGATGAGAGTACACAACAATAGAGCCGATATACAGACACACACACACCTCTAATGTAACTCTTGCTTTCAGAGCATGCATCAATAGAGCTAATATATAGATACACATTAATTTGTGGTAACCTAGATACAGAGCACAGAACAATAGCTACCATATACAGATACACATAAACTTAGGTAACCTAGATACAGAGCACACAACAATAGAGCAAATATATAGATACACAAACCTAAGGTAACTCAGATACAGAGCACACAACAATAGAGCAATATACAGATACACACAAACTCTAAGGTAACCAGATACAGAGCACACAACACTAGAGCTGATATACAGATACACACACACTCTAAGGTAACTCAGCTACAGAGCATGCATCACTAGAGCTAATATACAGATACACACATAATTCTAAGGTAACTCAGATACAGAGTACACAACAATAGAGTCGATATACAGATACACACACACTTAAGGTAACTCAGCTACAGAGCATGCATCAATAGAGCTAATATATACACATAAAATGTAAGGAAACTCAGATACAGAGCACACAAGAATAGAGCTGATTTACAGATACACATAAACTCTAAGGTAACTCAGATACAGAGCACACAACACAAGAGCTAATATACAGATACACACACACTCTAAGGTAACTCAGATATAGAGCACACATCAATAGAGCCAATATACAGATACACGCAAAGTCTATGGTAACTCAGATTCAGAGCACACAGCAATAGAGCCAATATACAGATACGCACACACTCTAAGGTAACTCAGCAACTGAGCACGCAACAATAGAGACGATATTCAGATACACATAAATTCTAAGGTAACTCAGATACAGAGCACAGAGCAATAGAGCAAACTTGGAGATAAACATAAATTCTAAGGTAACTCAAATACAGAGCACACAACAATAGAGCTATATACAGATACACACAAACTCTAAGGTAACTCTGGATACAGAGCACAAAACACTAGAGCCAATATACATATACAAAGGAACTCTAAGGTAAGTCAGATACAGAGTACACAACAATAGAGCCTATATACAGATAAGCAGAAACTCTAGGTAACTAAGCTACAGAGCACACAACACTACAGCCAATATAGATATACACAAAACTCTAAGGTAACTCAAATGCAGAGTACACAACACTAGAGCTAATATACAGTGACACACAAACTCTAAGGTAACTCAGCTACGGAGAACGCTTACAAGAGCCAATTTACAGATAAACACAAACTCTAAGGTAACTAAAACAGAGCATATAACAATAGAGCTAAGATACAGATACACACAAAATCTATGTAACTCAAATACAGAGCACACAACACTAGAGCCAATATATAGATACACATAAACTCTGAGGTAACTCTGATAAAGAGAACACAATGCTAAAGCCATTTAACAGATACACACAAACTCTATGGTAACTCAAATGCAGAGTACACAACACTAGAGCTAATATACAGTTACACACAAACTCTATGGTAACTTAGATACATGAGCACGCAAACTAGAGCTAATTTACAGATAAACACAAACTTAAGGTAACCTAAAAACAGAGTATATAACTATAGAGCTAAGATACAGATACACTCAAACTCAAAGGTAACTCAGGTACAGAGCACGCAGCAGTACAGCCAATATACAGATACACACAAACTCTAAGGTAACCCAGATACAGAGCACACAACATTAGATCCAACATACAGATACACACACACTCTAAGGTAACTCAGCTGCAGAGCACGCAACAATACAGCCAATTTACTGATACACATAATTTCTAAGGTAATTTAGATACAGAGTACGCAACATTAGAGCCGATATACAGATGCACATGAATTCTAAGGTAACTCAGGTACAGAGCACAGAACAATAGAGCCAACATGCAGATACATCAATTTACTTAACTCTAATACACAGCACACAATAATAGCGCCATAAAAGATACAGAGCACGCAGCAGTAGAGCTAATATACAGATACGCACAAACTCTATGGTAACTCATATACTGAGCAGCAGAAGTAGAGCCAATATACAGATACACACAAACTCTCATGTAACTCAGATACAAACACACAACACTAGAGCTAAAATACAGATACATACAAACTCTAAGGTAACTCAAATACAGAGCACACTACACTAGAGCCAATATACAGATACACACAGACTCTAAGGTAACTCTGCTACTCAGCACAGAACACTATAGCCAATATATAGATACAACAAACTTTAAGGTATCTCAAATGCAGAGCACACAACAATAGAGGCAATGTAAGGTGAGATGCTGTCGCCCGCCGCGCGGGGGAGGGGGGTGGAAGGGCTTTGGATGGGTGGGGGGACACTAGACACCGAGGGAGATGTTTTGGGGGTTGTGATGTGACATTCTGCCCGCAATGGGGCTGTGGGATATGTGGAGGGGGTTCATGTACCTGTGATGCCCGCGATCGGGCTGTGGGATATGTGGAGGGGGGGTTCCATGTACTCTGTGATGCCCGCGATCGGGCTGTGGGATAGTGGGGGTTCGTAACTGTGATGCCCATGACTGGCTGTGGATATGTGGGGGGTTCATGTAATGTGATGCCCGCGATCGGGCTGCATTGTGCATCGGTCCCCGACGGCTGCTGCCTGTCAGGGTGGCCAGGAGCAAGTCCTCGGGGATCGGCGCACCTACATGCAAATGGGGCCATAAATAGATGCAAATGGCCCCCCTGCGCCTTGCATAAATTATGGCCCCATTTGCATGTCACCTTTGAATATCAGAAATTTGAGCATGGCGCAATGGTACTTGCGCCACCGCAAGTTAATGCTCAACTCTGGCAACTTGCACGGTGGGCGCCAAGTTCCCCTGCGCCATCTTAATATTATGGTGGGTGATATTCAAAGAGTCGCCTCAATAGCAACTCCTTTGAATATCACCCCGGCCACACCCCTGCGCAACTATTTTGAGCAGCGCAGGGGCTTGCGCCTCAGAATGGCGCAGTTTGAAAATCTGGGCCATAGTATCTTAACAGCAGTTGACAAAGGGGAGAGCATGGCTAGATCTACCACCTTAACATATTCAGAGCGCAGGCAAGGTAATCAGTCTCAGTGTCAGTTTATTACCACTTATTCCAAAACAGCTGTTTTAGTGAAGGAGATTATTACCAGGAACTGATCAGTCTTAGAACTGGAGTCAAAATTGCAAGGAATAGTTAAAGATGGACCAAAGGTCATTTTCAGGAGGTGCAGAACCATTAATGATGTGATCATCAGTAATGTTGTCCAGGGTCCAGAAACAATCAAGTTTAATTTGTTACTTCCACTCCCCAACTGGTACCCACAAATGTGGAAAGAGTATACCTTGTAAATGTACACACATGTAAAAACATTCCCCATCCAATTATTGGGAAACAAATTGTTATAAGGGATTTCATTGCATGTTCAAGTGAGGGGGTAATGTATCTTCTCAACTGTAGCTGTGGTGCATTTTATGTTGGTTGCACCATGTGCTCCCTGAACACTCAAATAGGGGGGCATGTTCATGCTGTCCAGAGAAGAGATGACACTTATGCTATTGTGACGCACATGAAAAATAGCCCAAATTGTGGAACACAGCATTTGTTTTTTAGGGATAGAAACAGTAAGAATAGGGCAAAGGGAAGAAGACATTAAAATACTAATTGGTCAGCATGAAAGTTACTGGATTTTTGAACTGGGGGCAAGAATAAATGCTGGTTTGAATGACAGCATTGATGTGGCCACCTTCTTAAAGAAATGTAGATGTCAACCATTTCTTCAACTTAAGGGGCTAGTCAAACTGGTTAGGAGAAAGCCATTTATTTAAGTAAAGTGCCCGGACTATAAGCATGAATTTGTCATTTTGGTTCATCCTACAAAGGAAACTACATTCTACCATAGCAGTTGTGATATTTATTTTGAAAACTAATAATGTAAAGTGTCCATTCTATTGCTGTTCATGTGTTGTGACATTTGAAATGTATTTTAATTGGTTTAAACACACCTCTGATTGGTTGAATAATTTTAAATCACAGTTTGTGTCACTATAAAGTTTGAGAACTTTCAGAATGCACTCATATTTTATTTATTTATTTAAGTTTAGGATTAATACCTTTGAGTCAAGGACTCATTTTAAAAGGTTCCAAGTCAGTTAAACTAACAGATACAGACAACATAAGACATAGCACAGCAGTGGATTACAAAATAAGGTTACAGAGGGTTGTGCATACTTTAAAGTTTGACTAATACATAGGACTCTAGGTTTCACTAGTACATAGGAGTCAAAAATTGTAAGTTTCACTAGTACATAGGAGTCTAACATTATAAGTAACAGCACTAAGGATAGGCATAGTAGTGTTAGAAACAGGAAAGAGGGGCAAAAGCCAGGGATTGAGTCTCTGTTGGGTAGTACAGGGGCAAGTGGGGGTGGGGCATGGATGGTTGCCCAGTGCTAGGCTGAGCTCACCAGTGGTGGCTAGGGTGAGAATGGGGAGTGGAAGCAGCCCAAGGTAGGCATTGTCAGATGTTTATGTATGTAGTTGATGGAGTGGGCAATCTGTGGGGGTTGAGGTTGAAAGTTTATTGTAGTGTAGACTATGCAAGGTAGGTATTTTGTGGGTAGGGATTTGTTGAAGAGAGCAGGGGGGAAAGAGTGCAGGGGCAGTGATTGGGTGGTTAGAGCCAAGGGGGTGGGTGGGATAGCCTAGGGGCCCTGAGCATGGGCTAAGTGCAGCAGACACAGACTTTTTTTAGTTCTAGCTGGGAACAAAGCCCAATTTTGAATTGTCTGAGCTTGGTGCATTCTAAGAGTGTGGTAGGCAACTCATTAAACCACTTTTGGCCCAGGAAGGTGAGTGATCTCTGTGCCAGTTTAGTATGCTTGAATGGCACCCTGCATCCCCTTTTTGCAGTGCTCCTAGCCTCCTTAAGGGGTAACACTTTTGCCAAAAGCCTGTTAGTGGACTCAGGAATAAGCCCTAGCAAAGCTTTTTTGATAAGCATGCAAGTCTGGAGTTGAGCTCGGAGGTGGAGTGGAGTAACCCTGTCTCATTGAAGAGGTGAAAGTGTGGGTAGAGATCAGCACCCAAGGTTAAGTGACAGGACTTGTTTAGGAGAGTGCTGACTCTCTTGATGACAGTGTCAGAGCCTGCTCCATAGATTGGGAGCCCATAGTCAATGGTGGCTAGTACCGAGGCTACTTATGGCTAATTTCAGAGCTGCAGGAGGCAGCCTGGCAGGGAGTGCATGTGACAGTACAGAACACCCAGTTTCATGCTGGAGGTCTTGATGATGTGATCAATATGATTGGAGAAATTGAGAGTGGTGTCAAGGTAAATTCCTAGGTATTTAAATATGGAGACTTGTTCAAGGGGGTCTCCCTTAGGGCTCAGGATTTGCAGTGGGCTGAACTTCTTTTTATTTTGGGGAACTGTGAACAGCATGCTTTTGTTTTTTTTGTGATTGAGCAGGAGCTTGTTCTTGCAGAACCAGGATTCGAGCTTATGGTCGCTGTCCTGCAGTTCAGTAGTGATGGTATGCAGGTCTCTGCCTGGGACAGATATGACAGCATCGTCATCATAGAATACAATATATGCATGGCAGGTTGAGAGGAGGGAATTTATGAACAGTCTAAAGAGTACAGGGCTGAGGATAGATCCCTGGGGACTCCTAGGCTCACCTCCTATGGCTTGGAGTATGTGTCTCATATTCTGAGTCGAGTTCTATAGGAGAGATAGCTTCCAAACCAAGTCATTGTGTTATAGATAGGCCAGTTGATGACAGGCTGCTGAGGAGAAGGTGGTGGCTCACTGAGTCAAAGGCCTTTGTGAGGTCTATGAATATAGACCCCACTGCCATCCCATTATCCAAAGCATCATGGAGCTGGGAGGTGTATTCGACTAGTGCTGTAAGTGTTGAGTGTTTTTTATGGAAACCATGCTGTTGAGGGCCGAGCAGATTATACTTCTCCAAGTACTCAGTGAGCTGGTCTGAGACCATCCTTTGCAAAGCTTTCAAGGATGAGGAGGATTAAGATTGGTCTGTAGTTAGATGTGTTAGTTCTGTCTCCAGTTTTGAAGACCAGGCAACTAGTGCCAGCTTCCAGGCATCTGGAAACACACTTGACCTAAGGGGAGGAGTTAAAAAACTTAGTAAGGGGGTCAGCTATCTCCTCCAGGGTTAGAATGACCAGATTCAGGTTGATTAGGTCACTCCCCATCCTGGTCTTGCCTAGGACCTGCTTGACATATTTGATTGTCCCAGTTATTGAGATCTGCTTGAAATAGAAAGGCAGTAGTCCGTAACCTGTAGGTGTGGGTGTATCTAGACCTGGGGGCTGCTCTGTTGGTGGCACAAGATATTCACCAGGTAATACGCAAGTGAGATCCATGAATGCTAAATTGAAGGTATTAGCTATAGCAAGAGGTTCCTGGATCGTCCCAGTATTTGAGGTGATCAGGTCTGGTGGTACTCGCGGGACGCTACCAGTTAGTGATTTCAAGGAGTGGCAGAAACCTTTACCCAAGCCCCATAATTTGTGGTAGTTGGTCCTTATAGTAGGTGGCTTTAGCTTGGCAAACAAGCCTTGTGCAGTTGTTTCTGGCGCCTGCTTGCCTGTCACCTTGGCCGTATGCCAGAGATTGTCTCTTTGGCGCATGAGCACATGGCGCAAGTAGCGAGCCCGAGAGCCAGGGGGTTGTAGTACCTTTAACCTTCTTGACTCTAATGGGGCGAAGATGTCACAGGCCTGGGTGAAGGTCCTGAGAAAGTAGTCCAGGGCCTGGTTCCCATCCAAGTCTGTCAATTGGGGACCAATCAATGAGTTTAGGTGTAGTTGAAAGCTTCCAAGAGTCCAGCCTTTGAGTGCGAGTTAAGGATACTTTGGGCGGTTGATTAGAGAACTTATTTGTCCACATACACAAGACTGGGAGGTCACTGAGGCTGTCTGGTAAGACAGAAACTGCAGAGATATGTTCTGGGTGGGAGGAGAGAATCAGTCTATCAGTGTGCTGGTTCTGGTTTGGTAGTTGAGGCAGGTGGCTTGTGTTACCATTTGGGTAAGATAGAGTCCAGAAATCTGGTGTTTTACCAGAGCTTCTCCCTGAGAAAGCCAGTTAATGTTAAAGTCATCGATTATGACCTGTTCCCACTTTTTACCCAGCATCTGCTGGTTCCCTATTAAGTATTTAAGGCAGGCAGCTTGCTGACCCTGGGGTATGTACACTGTGGGAAGCATAAGGACTTTGTTTTGCTGCCCTATGGAAAGTTTTAAGTTTAGGATTTGAGCCTCTTTTGAGTGCATACTGCTGTGCATGATCTGGGATTTGATATCACATTTGACATAGACTAAGCATCCACCCCCATGTTTAGAAAGTCTGTCCTGCTGGTAAGAGGTGTAGCCATTGAGGGAGATAGTGGTGTCAGAGATTTTAGGGGACAGCCAGGTCTCCATGAGAGCTATGATGTCTGGATTAACCAGCACCACCCAGACCTGGAATTCCGTGATTTTAGGAAGTAAGCTGCCGATATTAAGGGACACAATCCTGAGTATCCCTGCCCTGTTGGTAGTGGTGGTGTGGGGTGGCCCAGGGTTAGGGTGCACATTACCAGATAACAGCAGCAGTAGGAGGGTCACCTTACAAAGAGAGCAAGATCAAAGGGCCCAGCTGGATCTGGCTTTTATCCCTGTTTGTTTAGAGTTGTAGGGGTGGGCTATGAGGGAGTGACTGTGCAGTAGGGCCGCAAGTGTGATGACTGGGGACTCATATGCTCTGAAGGTTTGTGGGGTGACGTAGAAGGCTTGAGGGCATGTTGTGTCTGCATTTGTGCCCCTCAGCCTGTGTACAATCTGCCAGAGTAGTAACAGGGCGGGGGGGGGTCCAAGGTAGTTTCAACCCGTCCATTCTGTGGGACTCCTGTGAGGTTGGCTAATATGACTATACCAAAAGTTGGTAACATAGAAACATAGACTTTGACGGCAGATAAGGACCACTTGGCCCACCCAGTCTGCTCATTTCCCTACCTACTGGATAAGCTGCAGATTCTAGTTAACCAACAGCCTACTTCCTGCAACCCCCCACTATAATTGCCTTATGTCTGTCCCATGCATGTTTGAATTCCCCCACTGTTTTGGATGCAACGACCTCCCCAGGAAGGTGGTTCCATGTATCCACTACTCTGTTCGTGAAAAAAAATGTCCTCAAATTACCCCTGAGCCATCCCCCCTCTATCTTTAAATTGTGTCCCCTTGTTCTTACACATCTCTTTTTCTGAAAGATGCTACCTTCCTGGACTTTGTTGATTCCCTTGAGGTACTTGAAAGTTTCTATCTTGTCCCCCTGTCCCTCCTTTCATCAGGGGTGTACATATTAAGATCTCTCAGTCTCCCTTCATATGGTTTCTGCTGTAGACCCTGCACCATTTTAGTTGCCCTCCTCTGGACTGCTTCCATCCTGTCTATGTCTTTGCGTAGATGAGGTCTCCAAAACTGCACACAGTACTCCAGATGGGGTCTCACCAACTGTCTGTACAGAGGGATAACCACTTCCCTTTTTCTACTTGTGATTCCCCTTACTATGCGTCCCAGTGTTCCCCTGGCTCTCCTTACCAACTTACCGACTTCTCACATTGCTTACCCACCTTTAGGTCATCTGATATGACCACCCCAGATCCCTTTCCATTTTTGTTGATGTTAGTACCTCCCTTGCTATTGTGTACTCTTCTCATGGATTTTTGCTTCCCAGGTACATTACTTTGCACTTCTTTGCATTGAATCTACTTTGCCATATGTCTGACCATTCCTCCAACCTTGCCAAGTCCCTTCTTATCCTTTCTACCCCCCCTTGTGTATCAACTCTGTTGCAGATCTTTGTGTCATCTGCAAAGAGGCATACCTTTCCCTCCAGACCCTCTGCAATGTCACCTATAAAGATGTTACAGAGGACTGGACCCAGTACTGAGCCCTGAAGTACTCCACTAGTAACCCCCATTTCTTGGGAATGTGTTCCATTCACTATTACCTTCTGTGTCCTGTTGTGCAGCCAGTTTGCTACCCAGACTACCACCCTGGGGCCCACTCCCAGGCTGGCTAACTTGATTATTAATCTTTTGTGTGGGACTGTGTCAAATGCCTTGCTAAACTCTAGGTAGGCCATATCCACAGCCCCTCCTTGGTCTATTACTTTGGTCACCCGGTCAAAGAAATCAATTAGATTCGTCTGACATGATCGTCCTGCTGTAAATCCATGCTGCTTTAGGTCCTGTGCCCCACTGGCCTCTAGGTACTCAACAATTCTTTCTTTCAGAAGTGATTTCATCATTTTCCCTACCACTGAGGTCACACTTACAGGTCTGTAGTTTCCTGCTTCTGCCTAGCTCCCACTTTTGTGAAGGGGAATCATATCTGCCCTCCTCCAGTCCTCAGGTACCACCCCATCCTGCCATGATTTGTTAAAAAGCGTGGTCAGTGGTGTCACTAGGTCCTCCCTTAGTTCTTTTAGGATTCTGGGGTGAATCCTGTCAGGCCCCATTGCTTTGTCCACCCTGAGTTTTAGGAGTTCTTTCAGGACTCTTTCTTCTGTGAATGGACTGATGTCAACCCCCCTACCCAGAGTGCTTCTATTGTTTGGTTTAGGTAACTCCTCCTCATCTTCTTTTGTTAATACTGAGCAAAAGTATTCATTCAGTATCTCTGCCTTTTCACTGTCTCCCTCTTCCCACCTTCCCTCTCCTTTATTAATCTTTACTATCCCTCCCTTAACCTTTCTATGCTCCCTAATGTACCTATAAAAGGTTTTATCCCCCTTCTTAACTGAGTTTGGCTATTTTTTCCTCGGTTTGGGCCTTTGCTCTTCTGACTGTCTTCCCCACTTCTTTCTGCTGTAATTGATACTGTTCCCTGTCGTGCTCCTTCTGTGATTCCTTATACTTCTTGAATGCAGCCTTTTTCTCCTTAACCATCCCTGCCACCTCTTTTGAGAACCATAGTAGTTTTTTACTCCGCTTTGTTTTCTTTATTTGTTTCACACAAAGGCTTGTTGCCTCTATGATGGCAGTTTTGATTTTTCTCCATTGTTCTTCCACCCCTCCTTTTTGGCCATTTGCTAGTGCATTCTTCAGGTATTCACCCATTTTGCCAAAGTCAGCCCTTCTAAAGTCCAGTATCCTTGTTTTTGTATGGCTTATCTCCATGGTTGTGCTCATTGTGAAGCACACTGTGCAGTGGTCGCTTGTTCCCAGATACCTACTGACTTCTAAATTTGTGATCTTCTCTCCATTTGAGAGTACCAGGTCTAGTATTGCTCACTCCTGAGTGGGTTCCAACACTAGCTGTCTAAGGCCTGCCCCCTGCAGGGCATTGAGAATAACCCTGCTTTTGGATGTGGCTGCAGTACATGTCATCCAGTTAACATCTGGCATATTCAGGTCCCTCATCAACAGTATCTCCCCTTTTTCAGCCATTTTGAGAATGTCCTCTATCATTTTCTTGTCCATTTCCTCTCCTTGAGACGGGGGTCTGTATACAATCCCTGTGCAGATTTTGATGCCATTCCCTGTCTCCAAGGTGACCCAGAGTGCCTCTTGTCCTCCCCCTTTACTTTTTAGTTTTGTAGCTTTGATCCCTTCCCTTATGTATAGAGCTACTCCACCACCTCTTTTACCTTCCCTGTCCCTTCTGTAGATTGTGTACCCTGGTATGTTGACATCCCAGTCATGGTTCTCTGTGTACCATGTTTCTGTGACTGCCACAATATCCAATTGTTCATCTTCCATCAGGGCTACTAGCTTAGGAAGCTTGTTTCCCAGACTATGGGCATTGGTACTCATTGCCCTCCATTTAATGTTGGCTTTATCCTTTTATCCCCCATCCCTGCTCTTATTGCCCTTGTCTATTTTTCCATTTACCGCTGTCCTGCCCTGTGTTGAGCTCTGTACCTCAGTGTTTACCTTACTACCTGCCATGTTTTGTGGGGGGAGACTTGAAATGTCCTGCCTCTTATCAGCACCTCCCCCCTTGGCTAGTTTAAAAGCTTGCCAAGGAAGCATTTAAATCTGTCACCTAGGAACGTGGTTCTCTTCATGGACAGATGCAGGCCATCATGCCAGTATAGACCTTTATCTCTTCAGGTGGACCCCCAGTGCCCAATGAAGCCAAAGCCCTGTGCTCTGCACCAGTTTTACAACCATTCATTAAACTTCATGGTGTGCAGAACCCTAGCCTCACCCCTGCCATGGACTGGCAGCACCTCTGAGAATGTTACCGTGCTTGCTACCGGTATGAGGCCCCTCCCCAACTCCACAAATTCATTCTGAACTGCACTGATCCCATGCCTAGCTAGGTGATTTGTCCCAAGGAAGACAATGTTATCTAGTTCCCTCTCTTGTGATGCTGCTTCTCAGAGTTGACAGTTGCCTGCAAATAGGGCAGCAGCGCAGTTTCCAGAATGTCTCCTGGAAAACTGCTGCCCCACAGCCAATACATTGCACCACTCCCACATGTCCCTCTCCCTTATAATGTACAATATGTAATATATATATATATATATATTTTTTTTATTACTTGTGGTGTGTACCTACCCTTTATACATTGTGCTGGGTTATTAAGAATATGACAGTTGTGCCCCAAGACCTGTTGAGGAAGTGATGTCAGAATATGGCTATAGAAATGCCACACCTGGGGTGTGGGGAAGGGTGGTGGGTAATCCACAGCCACAGGTGATTGTTAGAAACAATCAAGAGAAGCTTTTCCAGTAGGAGAGGTTTCATGTTGCTGAGGAGTTCAGCTGCTCTCCCTAGTGTATAACTTGCCAGGGGAGAAGTAGTGCAGCTCTTGTTGTTTGTTGTTGTTAAGGGTTAGGTTTAATTAGGCAGATTGCAAGATCAATACTTGTGGCAGAAATACCAACCAAATATTATGATGAGAACTTCATTCAGGGGCAGGGGGTGCAACGCACCAAATGCGACTTAAAGAGTTAAGATTAACACAGACAAGTGTTGGGCACTATAACTGCATTCTGTATCTTTAAGGGGAGTTGAAATATTACTGAGAGGGGAGGATGAAGATTGCCTAGGGGCAGTGCCATTGGGGGAGGGAGAGTAAAGGCTGGAGAAAGGGGAGGAGAGAGTGAAAAATGTAAACAGGAAGGAAAGAAAGTGAAACAAAAATGGGATTATTTGCAGGGCATAGCTACAACTGTGTCACAAATGAAACCTGGTCTACACAAAGAAGTGTTCACAAAATGCTGTATCACTTTAAGCTTAGTTTCTGATTCAGGGTAAAGTACCACTGGACCTTAAAACAAAGAGAGCTATAATACTTTAAAACTTGTAAAAACATGCACTCTAAGGGATTGCACACTGCAAACAACCCTTGAGTGCAAAATTGCTGTAAACAGGCTTAGATTCACATTTAAGTTAACACTCACAGGACAGTTTGGAGAAACTTAACCAGTACCAGAATCACTAAATAAAATTAGCTTAACGTCCAAAAGGAATAGGAGTAGCAAAGAATTCAAAAAGTGGAGCAGCCAATTAGTAGGCAGAGCTGAGTGGATCCGGCCAGTCAGCGTGGATATGCCAGAAGTTTTCAGCAGTGTACCTTCGGTCTGGTGGTCTGCGGGCAGTACAGTGAGGAGGCAGCCGGGGGACAGCAGAGACCCACCGGGCTGCTTGCAGCAGCAGAGGCACCCTTGTCAGGGGTGAAGCTAAAACAACTCTAAGGAAGTCTGGCAGGTAGAAACATAAGACCTCCTGGTCCACCCAGTCTGCCCATTTCCCTACCTAATGGATAAGCTGCTGATCCTAGTTAGCCTTCCTCACATTATGTTAATCAGGTTAACCAGGGATTCCCTAGGCATGTACTGATTTATTGGAATCCCTTCCTCAGTCTACTACCCAGGGTACCCAGTGAGTCCCATGGCTTGTACCAAACTACTGATTTATAGGGATTCACTCCCCAATCTACTTCCCAAAGTGACCAGAGATACCCTTGGCATGTACTGATTTATAGGGATCCCATCCCTAATCTTCTACCCAAGGTAATCAGTGATTCCCTAGGTAAGCACTGATTTACAGGGATCCCTCAGCAATCTACTAAGCAAGGTACCAGTGAACCCCTAGGTGAAGTACTAATTAAGAGGGATCCCTCCTCGTTTTACTACCCAAAACAACAAGGGGTTAGCTAACATATGTACTGATTTATAGGGTTTACCTCCCATTCTACTATCAAGGTAATCAAGGATTTCCTAGACATTTACTTTTTATATAAGATCCCTCTCTAGTCTTCTACCCAAGGTAACCAAGAATTCTAGGTTTGTACTGAGCTATAGGGAGCCCCTCCTCAATCTTCCCATGAGGTAACCAGGGATCCCTAGGTAAGCACCGATTTATAGGATCCCCTCACCAATGTACTAAACAAGGTAAACAGTAATTCCCTTAGAAATTACTGATTTATAGGGATTTCCTCCCCATTCTACTACCCAAAGTAACCAGGAATTCCCTAGGCAAGTACTAATTCATAGGGGTCTCCTCCCAATTCTGCTACCCAAGGTAAACCCTAACCCTGTATTGATTGATAGGGATTCTGTGCCCAGTCTATTTCCCAAGATCACCAGGGTTTCCATAGGCATGTACTGATTAAAGGGATTCCATCCTCAGTCTACTACTCAAGGTAACCAGTGATTTCACAGGCATGCAGTGATTTAAAAGACTCCCCTCCTCTATCTACTGCCCAAGGTAACTGGTGATTTTTAGGTGAGTACTGATTTAAAGCTCTAATCTCCAGTTGACTGCCCAAGGTAACCAATGATTCCTTAGGTATGTATTGATTTATAGGATCACCTCCTCAATATACTATGCAAGGTAACCAGGGATTCCCTAGGCATGTTCTAATTTATAGGGATCACCACCTCAATCTACCAACCAGGGTAACCAGGAGTTCCCTAGGCTTGTACTGATTTATAGGGATCACCTCCTCAGTCTGCTACCCAGGTAACCAGGGTTCCCTAGGCATGTACTGATTTATAGGGATCACCTCCTCAATCTACTACCCAGGGTAACCAGGGATTCCCTAGGCATGTACTGGCTTTTTGAAATTCCTTTCCCCAATCTACTACCCAAAGCAATCAGAGATTCCTAAAGCACATACTGATTTATAGAGATACCCATCCCCAATCCCCTAATCATGGTAATCAGGGATTCCATAGGCATGTGCTGGTTAGAGAGATCCCCACCCCAATCTACTACCCAAGGTAACCAGGGATTCCCTAACCACGTGTTGGTTTATAGGGATCCCCTACCCAATCTACTACACAAGGTAACCAGTGATTCACTAACCATGTGTTGGTTTATAAGGATCTCCTACCCATTCTACTACCCAAGGTAACCAGGGATTCCCTAGGCATGAACTGATTTACATGGATCTCCTCCTAAATTTTCTACCCAGAGTAACTGGGTGTTCCCTAGGGATGTACTGATTTAAAGGAACACCCTCCTCAACATATTTCCCAAGGTAGGGCTTTGCTCTCAGGGTCCATAAGCTGGTATCTTCAACCCATTAATGGAAACACAGGCTCATTGTGTGTACATAGCCATACTTTATTCCTTATATGGTAATTTTATGGTGCTGCTGAGACAGCTGAGGGAGTGATGTCATTGCACTAGCTGGAGGGAGATCATGTATCATAGGAGAGATACATGCAACATGAACTACATTTTGGTGTTTAAATGGACCTTAAATACTGTCAGCTGAAATGTCAGGGACTTAATCCCCTTGTCAAGAGGAAGAAAGGCAATGACATATCTTAAACAGCTTAAACCCCAAGTCACCTTCCTTCAAGAAACTAAGCTTTCTGTCCAGGAGGCCATTAAACTAAAGAGAGTGGGTGGGGAAGAAATTCATAGTGTGGGTCTAATGAAAACTAGTGGTGTTTCTATTCTCTTACATAACAGTTTGCTATAGGAAATCTCAAAGTTCAAAACTGACAAAGGAGGCAGCTGGATTTTGTCCTCCTTTGACACTCTGGAAGGCCCCTTAATCTTAGATAACGTTTATGGCCCAAACTCAGAGAGTCTTGCCTTCTTCCACCAGCTCTCTCGGGAACTACCAGAATGTCACCCTGATAATGTGACTATTCTGATGGGGGAAATTTCAATGTCACACTTAATGCTACTATGAACAAGAGCACAGGCAGACCCAAACCACTTGTCCAGGAGGTTAAGGCCACTGAATCCCTCATGTCTGAACATTCACTCATAGACTTATAGAGGAATCATTACCCAAGAGACAAGAATTACATATGTCTTTCTCCACACGCAATATGGCCTATGAATAACTCTATGGCTCATGTCACACTCCCTGCTAGCCAAAATGGTAAACACACAAGGTTCACTCTATCATTATTTTGGAACAGGCTCCACAAACCCTGACACTTCTCTGGGGCCCCATGCAGCAGAGTTCCGCATCCTGTTGGTTGGACCCATGGTTGTTGGAGGATGATCCCTTCCAAGCATGGATTAAACAGGAAGCTAAAGTGTACTGAGAGCTCAGGGACACAAGAGATGTCTCAGACTCTACCCTGGGGGATCATACTGTAACTGAACATGTATATGTGTGTGTAAATGCTACTATTACTGTATCCTGCCTCTCCCCATTCCCCAGGGCGCATCTGGAATCGAGTGGTGAACTGCTCAGTATGCCTTCCTGGTAAAACTCTTAAATAAATAAATAAATAAGCTTTCAAACCTGCTACAGAATGTGAGGGAAAATGATCACTTAAGCCAGCCATCGACATAGGGTATGGGAGGCGGAGCAATGCAGACCTGAGCAGGTAATCTAGGAGTTAGAGGAACAGTATCAGATGGCTCCCTCATCACCCCCCGTCCCTGAGAGCCAGGTTAATAAGTACCTGCACTAAGCTGAATGTACTGCTTACAAGGAACACTGAGCTCACCCTCCATCATCTTTGCCACACCTTCTGAGAGGGAGTGGAGAAGTCCAGCAATCTACAAGCATACCGGCTGGAGTGCAGATGGGCTGCTCAGCTTATTCCTGGTTTGCGATACACTGAGGATAAACTTCATCATAAGCCAGAGAACATTAACTTCACGATGAAAAAGTTCAATGGAAGACTGCATACCTCACCCTCTCCAACAGATCCTAGCACAGGTACTTTCTGTACTTCCTGCCTATCTCTACGCTATCCCAAACTCAGACTCTGACCATGGATGCTGGACAATGAAGTTCAATAGGCCATAACATCCATGAATTCCCAAGATTGCCTGGAGGAGTTGCTAATCAAGTGGACCTAAACAAGGTGCTGGGGGATTCAGTCACATCTTACTTAAAACGGCCTTTGGGACTCCCTCCAAACTGGTATCCCATCAGGTGGGCGCATGGGAAGGGCGCCGTCTGTAATGGTGACTCCTTCCCTGCACAATCCTCAAGGGCAATGGGAGGTAGGGTGACCATATGAGGGGCTGGGCGAACTGGGTGACAGGATGTCACTATGTGCATGTGCAGGAGGCGGCACAGCAGCGTAGTCTGAGAGGGGTGGAGGAGTTGTAGGGGTGGTGCTGCAGTGGATTACCAAGCTGCATCGTGGCATCGGGGTTGGCTAGTAGTTGGGGTGGGTGAGTGCATCAGGTCGGGGCTGGTGCGATTTTATGCGCCTGGCCGAACATTTAATTTTAATCTTTCATCCCCCTACATGCATCCCCTGGAGTTGAGAATCCTTTAGTAGGGGGTGAGGGGGTGTGAGGGGAGGGGGCACAGCCCCCAACAGAAAGCATTAATATACATGTCCTGGTGCCATTGTCCTGTGCACTGAGGTTGTCAGAGTGGCAAAAATGTTTTCAGCATTCTGACTGTGTGATAACGGTGATCACCTTTAGGCATTCACTGTTATCACATAGAACCCTTCTAACTGGTATCTTACTCCCAAATATGAGGGAATCAGTGATCCTAGTGCTTCTGAAGAAAAGGCAAGACTCACAGCTATCCAGCAAGTTACTGACCCATTTCCTTAATCAATGCGGATGCCAAAATCCTGGCAAATATCTTGGCCGCCAGGCTGTAACCTGTTCTATCTGGCATCATCCACCCATCACAGGTTCCTTTTTTTAAGGGCTGGCTTAGCACTGATCATTTTAAAACACTATTTGCCTTTATTCATCTCTCTCCCAAACTGCTGAAGGCTCAATTGCTGCACTGGCTGTGGACTTCAAGAAGGCCTTCCACTATGTTGAACGGCCCTAGCTCAAGGAATCATTGACAAAAATGGGTACTGGTCCAACTTTCAGAAATGGGTCAGTCTCCTCCACACATCCCACATGACTTCACTCCTAACAAATGACCTGAAGTCAACCGACTTCTCCCCCCAAAAGGGGATGTAACAGGGCTGAACACTCTCCTCTCTCCTGTTTGTGATGGCCATTGAACCCTTAGCCATGGCTATCTGTAAACATCAATATATTCGAGGGATTCAGGTGGAAAAAGAGGAGTACAAAACTTTCCTATACGTGGATGACCTACTCCTGACCATATCCAACATGGTATCCTGTGATATGCCGCAGTCACAAGTGGGCATCTACTGAAATGGCGGCTACTTGCGGCTCATGTCGACATGGCAAGGGAGTAGGGAGGGTGACTGGATCGGGGTATGCGATAGCAGCAGGATGTCGCTATATGTACGTGCATGCGGGGATCGAGTACACTGAGCGAGTTGGGGGTTTGTGAGGGTGGTGCTGTGGTGAGCTGCTGATCTGACTCCGTGGTGTGGTGGGTGGGTGTTGGCCTTGGGTGGCTAGGATGCAGGATTCAGGTCTGGGCACAGGTATGTTTTATTGCGGCCAGCCCGAGTAGTTTTTTATTTTTATTTTACAATGTTGCCCCCCCAACATGCACCCCCCTGGAGTTGAGAATCTAATAGTAGGGGTGTGCGGGAGGTGAAGCTCCCCATGGGGGGGTGCGGTGGGCATAGGCCTCCTACATAATATTAAAATTTAGAGTCCTTTGCTCCATTTTGTTTGTTGCCAGGGGATCGCCGAAATTGAATTTTGGTGATATATACTCGCCATTATGACATAGAACAATCCCACACACATGACTGTGTACAGTATATACACTCCCTATTCCAACAATTTGCTAAGCTCTCAAGGCTCAATGTCAGCTGACTAACCTGGAATTTTTACCACTGAATGCATACTGCTTTCTCACCTATGCTGCGGACCTCAGTTTAAGATGGATGGAGAAAGGCATCACATACCTAGGGGTCCCAATACACAGAAATCTCGAAAGCATGATCCCCATAAACCTAGTGCCCCTAATAGCACACCAAAAATTATCTTCAGAGCTGGTGAGCCCCAAACCTATCCCTGGCCAGAACTATTGAAGTGATAAAAACTGATTACGGAGCCCAAATTCCTTCATCTCCTGGCACTCCTTCCTATCCCTATCCAACTGAAATGGCTTAATTAAACAGCCAAGGTAATTGGTAACTTTCTTTGGGAAAACATGCCCCCCCCCAGATACAGCAGGGCTAAGCTAAGGGGGTACTGGAGTAGAGGAAGCTGAGGGTTACCATGGTTTCATGGGTACCATATGGAGTTTCTCTCAGCAGTTTTCCCCTCCCTCAGTTAAAAGTCCTGTATGGATATTGAATCTAGTCTCTTGAGAGGTGCCTCTCCGGCCGTTGCCCTGTACCCCTCCACACAACAGATGATGTGCTGTTTCCCCACTGTGAGAATATCAACATTGTACTGGCCTTGAATTCACTGTTGGCTCAGTGAGGACCCCACCCCATTCAAATATGCCCCAGTATGGAACAATTCCAAGATATGGGTAGGAGGGGCCATGACACACTGGAAGATGTGGGACTCTCAGAGCATAAGAGTGTTGGTGATCTATACCAAGCAGATACAAACCACATTGACACAATTTCCTCTTTTATGCATGGACACCAGATACCTTGTAATGACCTCTGGAAATATTTCCAGATAACAAATGAACCCCGACTGGGCTTGCAGACGCCTGCCCTGGAGAGGGATCATAACACCATTCCACCTAAGGTAGGTTGATGTAAGCTTTCCAAAGGTCAGCAAGTAATATCTATTGGGCTATTTGTGATGTCCATTCTGACTCCACTCAGAAGGCCAAAGACAAATGGCAAACTGAACTGGGGCACCCCAACTCAGACAAAGAATGACAACACTGTTGGGAAGACTACATAGAGCCCGTAGGGCAGCAGGAGCCACCTAACTCCCATAAGACACTGCTGTGGTGGTATTGCACCCCACAAGTCTTGGAACTAATGGGGCTAATAGATAATGATAATTGTTGGAGGTGCGGCCAACCTGGAGCTACACTTTAATTCATCTTATGGACCTGTCCCAATATTCAGTCCTTCTGGCAGCAGGTGTTAAAGGTCTACAAAGATGTAACTAGACCCAAAATCCAGGTAGACCCACAAGTTCTCCTACTGGAATGTTGTACAGAAACCATTCCCAGGCATCTCTCAGAAGCTGAGTGGCTAACGCAGTGGGAGTAGCCACCAAATGATCGATTCTTTGCAAATGGAAAACCACAAACACCCTTTCTCTGACATAATGGCTATTAGCAATGGACCAAATAGCCACATTTGAAAGAATGTCCAACTTTGGCAGGGGTTCCATGGTATGGTTTGAGAGGTGCTGGTCCCCGCTTTTCCACTCTAAATAATGCCACAGCTTGAATACCCCAAACACCACAAAATTAACTCTGTCAGTTTCACTGCCACCTTTGTTACTGCTTGAACAATGTTGCTAATAGATTGTGCGTTGTTCTATGGGTTTACCGATTTAATCTTACTACTGTTGTGTTTATAGCTGGTTTATAGTCTTCAATATAAAGTCTAAGATTGTCATTATACTTCCAACTTCTATACAAGGGAGGATAGATTAACTCAGATATACTTTGTAATAAACGAGATATGTGCCCCCTTTCCTTCCTAAATCTATTTTCAAATCTAATGTATGTAGGGGGTTGGTCACTACCACTGTAATTCTATATAATGTGCTGCCTGTATTGTGTATTGTCTTATTTTCTTTTTTTATTGTTCAATAAAAAGATTAATTTAAAAAAAAATGTATGCTATGAATTGAAAATAAATACTATTAGCCACTCCCCTACAAATGAGTCAGACATAGATACATACATAGATACATACATAGTCGGCAGATAAGGGCCTATTGCCCACCCAGTCTGCCCATTTAAGTTTGTAAGTTCAGTTTATGTTTACCAGGAAGTCTGTTGCCCCTTACCCCTGATCTCCAGAATTCCTTTATGTCTATCCAATGCATTCTTAAATCCAGTGATTGTTTCAGCCCCCACCACTTCCTCTGGCAGGGTGTTCCACTTGTCCACCACCCGTTCTGTGAAGAAATTCTTCCTCACGTTTCCTCTGAATCGTCCTCCCTCCAACTTCATCCCATGCCCTCTAGTCCTGGAACATCTTTTCGCTTAAAATAGTGTATTCCTGCACCCTGTTCCTCCCTGTAGATACTTGTATGTCTCTACTATCATATCCCCTCTCTCCCTCCTCTCCAGGAGACTGCCTAGTTTTGGCTGGTAACATTCAAGATTTCTACGGAGCCCTAATGTACGTTCTAACTGAGTAAGGATGCTATTCTATGCATAGCCCGGCCCATTGGAAGGCAGACATGATAGTTAGTTCTTTAATTCTACAGAGTTTTGGGACTTGGAATAGTGCACTTAAAAGCCAGGAGGAAGGTAAAACAATTGGTAAAATGTGAGACTCCCTGAAAACAAGGAGACTTTGAAGACACTGCATGTTGTCGGTTATCCGGGTCCCAGATTACTGAACACTGGCAAAAAAAGCCATATATCCATTCCTGGCTGTTCTCACTGCCACCTTCAGAAATAAGGGTTGATTTCCCAGCCTCGCTATAGAAAGGGTCTGTCCCATGGGGTGAGGGAGTGGGTGGTGGTGGTATGAACTAGGAATATCATGGAATCCTAATTGGAAAAGCTGCCCAGGATGCATGGAGGATGTTAAGGTTAGCAGTCCCATTGGTAGATAATTCAGAATATAATTCTCAGACCAGCTAAGCACTCTGTGTTGCCTTATGTACAGTGCAAGAATCCACAATCTGTGTAGGCAACCTGGATTTTCTGGTTGGGGATGGGGCAAAAGAGGGACATTGCCAAATAAATGTCAATCAATAGTTATCATCTAGCGACTTTCACAGCTTCAACATTTGTAATATAGAAACATAGAATGTGACAGCGGATAAGGATGACCTGGCCTACCTAGTCCACCCTACTTGTTCTGTCTACAGTAGTATGACAGCCCCCTTTAAGCCCTTAGATTTTACCCTTGTTTGCCATGGTGCGAGGATTCCCTTATGCCTATCGTGCATTCTTGAAGCTTGTGATGGATTTTGCCTCCACCACTTCCACCAGTAGTCTATTCCAGTCTCCCACCACCCTCTCCGTGAACAAAAAACTCCTGAAATTCCTCCTAGCCTTCCCCCTCCAGCTTCAATGCGTGACCCCTAGTTCTTGTGCAACTCTTTCTCTGGAAAATATTCCCTTCTTGTACCCTGTGATATATTTATATGTCTCTATCATGTCTCCCCTATTCATCGTCAGAAAAGACTTGCCTGCTTCTGTTGGAAGCTGAGAAACTTGTTGTACTGCAAAGAACAAACTAGAATGCATTTGAGGAACTGGGAACCTGGTAAAACATAATATTGTTGGGGACTTGTTGGGAAGGTAAGCTATGCTTTCTACAGAAGTTTCATTTTCTTATTGGCATTAAGAAGAGATTGCAGGATTCCATTAAGGTCTAGTAATTTTATAACCAGAGGGGTGAAATATAACTGAAGTTGCTTGATTCCTGTGCTAGAGACCTAGGATTTGGAAGGATATTTGTGCAACATTTTAGAAGTGTCCTGCTGGCTGAGCAGTGAGTTCATTTTATCCCTGGACTCAGTAGAGTGGTTTGTGTGGAGCAGTGGTCTAGTAAATTGTGGTGTTGGTTGACTTACTATAAAGGGCAGTACTCACCAGGATGGGGAGCAGTGGTGTATTTGATTGTTTCTAACAGTCACCAGTGGTTGTGGCATTTCCTTTATAGCCAAGGTTCTGACATCACTTCCTCAACAGGTCTTGGGGCAGAACTGTCATATTCTTATTACCCAGCACTTTGCATAAAGGGTAAGATACACACACAAAAAAAAAAATTATATATTACTCATTGTATATTATAAGGAAGAGGATATGTGGGGGAGTGGTGCAATGCACTGGCTGTGGGGCAGCAATTTTCTGGAGACATTCTGGAACTTGCGTTGCTGCCCTATTTGCAAGCAACTTGTCAGCTCTGAGGGAGGAGGTTGCCCACCTCAGGCTGAACTGACAAGGACTAAGGAGCCTCCCCACCCAAAGAGCACCAGTTCCACAACCACTGCCTCAGAGGTTGCCATGTGTGAAAGCAGATGGACCACAGTAGGTTCTGGGAGGGTGAGGTGGTGGAACAGAGGCATAGGCCCAAGTTGTACCTCCACACAAATCATATGTCAGTCTGGCAAATCAAGGTTCCTCTATGATGACACCCTCAGTGGAGACCAAGAAGAATGCTGGGAACATCCACAAGGGAGACCCACAAAAGAGTGGCAAGGGACACCACAGGGGAAAGAAACAGCTTCTGATAGGGGACTCAATTGTTAGGGGTGTAGACCTGGGGAAGGGAGAGGAGAGGGAAGTAAGGTGCCTGCCTGGTGCCATGGCTTGGAGGGACAGGAAGCAAATCCTCAGAATTGCAGAAGCAGCATCACAGGAGAGGAACTAGATATCATTGTCCACCTCAGGACAAATGACCAAGCTAGGCATGAGTTCAGTGCAGTGCAGGATGAATTTGTGGAGTTGGGAGGGGCCTCAGACAGGTAGCAAGCACTGTAACCTTCTCAGAGGTGCTGCCAGTCTATAGCGGGGGTGAGGCTAGGGTACTGCACACCATGCAGTTTAATGAATGGTTGCAAAACTGGTGCAGAGCACAGGGCTTTAGCTTCATTAGGGCCTGGGGGTCTACCTGGAGAGATGACAGTCTATACTGGCATGATGGTCTGCATCTGTCCAGGAAGGGAAACAAGCTCCTAGGTGACAGGTTTAAAGGCATCCTTAGCAAGCTTTTAAACTAGCTAAGGGGGGGAGGTGCTGATAAGAAACAGGAAAGGTCAAGTCTCCCCTCACAAAACATGGCAAGTAGTAGGGTAAACACTGAGGTACAGAGCTTGACAGAGGGAAGGTCAGGGGTAAATGGAAAAATAGACAAAGGCAATAGGAGCAGGGATGGGGTAAAAAAGGATAAAGCCAACATTAAATGGAGGGCAATGAGTACCAATGCCCATAGTCTGGGAAACAAGCTTCCAGAGTTAGTAGCCCTGATGGAAGAGGAACACTTGGATATTGTGGCAGTCACAGAAACATGGTACACTGAGAACCATGACTGGGATGTCAACATACCAGGAGTACACAATCTACAGAAGGGACAGGGAGGGTAAAGAGGAGGTGGAGTAGCTCTCTACATAAGGGAAGGGATCAAAGTTACAGAACTAAAATGTAAAGGAGGAGGACAAGAGGCACTCTGGGTCACCTGGAGAGAGGAATGGCATCCAATCCGCACAGAGGTTGTATACAGACCCCCGTCTCAAGGGGAGGAAATGGATAAGAAAATCATAGAGGGCATTCTCAAAATGGTTGAAAAAGGGGAGATACTGTTGATGGGGGACCTGAATATGCCAGATGTTAACTGGATGACATGGACTGCAGCCACATCCAAGAGTAGGGTCATTCTTGATGCCCTACAGGGGGCATGCCTTAGACAGCTAGTGGTGGAACCCACTCAGGAGGGAGCAATATTAGACCTGGTACTCTCAAATGGGTGAGGATCACAAATTTAGAAGTCAGTAGACATCTGGGAACAAGTGACCACTGCACAGTGTGCTTCACAATAAACACAACCATGGAGACAAGCCATACAAGACAAGGATACTGGACTTTAGCAGGGGTTGACTTTGGCATAATGGGTGAATACCTGAGGAATGCAATAGCAAATGGCCAGAAAGGAGGTGGAAGAACAATGGAAAAATCAAAACTGCCATCATAGAGACAACAAGCCTTTGTGCTGAAACAAATAAAGAAAACAAAGCAGACTAAAAAAACACAATGGTTCTCAAAAGAGGTGTCAGGGAAGGTTAAGGAGAAAAGGCTGCATTCAAAAAGTATAAAGAATCACAGAAGGAGCACGACAGGGAACTGTATCAATTAAAGCAGAAAGAAGTGGAAGGCAGTCAGAAATGCAAAGGCCCAAACGAGGAAAATAGCCAACTCAATTAATAAGGGGATAAAACCTTTTATAGGTACATTAGGGAGCATAGAAAGGTTAAGGGAGGGATAGTGAAGATTAATAAAGGAGAGGGAGGTGGGCAGAGGGAGACAGTGAAAAGCAGAGATACTGAATGAATACTTTTGCTCAGTATTCTAAAAGAAGAAGAGGAGGAGTTACCTAAACCAAGCAATAGAAACACTCTGGGTAGTGGGGTTGATGCCAGTCCATTTACAGAAGAAAGAGTCCTGAAAGAACTCCTAAAACTCAAGGTGGACAAAGCAATGGGGCCTGACGGGATTCACCCTAGAATCCTAAAAGAGCTAAGGGAGGACCTAGTCACACCACTAACCACACTTTTTAACAAATCATGGGAAGATGGGATAGTACCTGAGGACTGGAGGAGGGCAGATGTGATTCCCATTCACAAAAGAGGGAGAAAGGCAGAAGCAGGAAACTACAGACCTGTTAGTTTGACCTCGGTGGTGGGGAAAATGATGAAATCACATCTGAAAGAAAGAATTGTTGAGTACCTAGAGGCCAGCGGGGCACAGGTCCCAAAGTAACATGGATTCACAGCAGGAAGGTCTTGTCAGATGAATCTAATAGATTTATTTGATTGGATGATCAAGTAATAAACCAGGGAGGGCTGTGGATATGGCCTACCTAGACTTTAACAAGGCATTTGACACAGTCCACACAAAGATTAATAATCAAGTTATCCAGCCTGGGAGTTGGTCCCAGGGTGGTAGCCTGGTAGCAAACTGGCTGCACAACAGGACACAGAAGGTAATAGTGAATGGAACACATTCAGAAGAAAGGGGTTTATTAGTGGAGTACCTCAGGGCTCAGTACTGGGTCCATTCCTCTTTAACGTCTTTATAGGTGACATTGCAGAGGGTCTGGAAGAAAGATATGCCTCTTTGCAGATGACACAAAGATCTGTAACAGAGTTGATACACAAGGAGGGGTAGAAAGGATGAGAAGGGACTTGGCAAGGTTGGAGGAATGGTCAGACATATGGAAACGTAGATTCAATGCAAAGAAGTGCAAAGTAATGCACCTGGGAAATAAAAATCCAGGAGAAGAGTACACTATAGCAAGGGAGGTTCTAACAACAACAATAATGGAAAGGGCTCTCTGTGTAGTCATACAGTATCAGATGACCTAAAGGTAGGTAAGCAATGTGAGAAGTCAGTAAGGAGAGCCAGGGGGATACTGGAATGCATAGGGAGGGGCATCACAAGTAGAAAAAGGGAAGTAGTTATCCCTCTGTACAGACAGTTGGTGAGACCCCATCTGGGGTACTGCATGCAGTTTTGGAGACCTCTTCTATGCAAGGACGTAGACAGGATGGAAGCAGTCCAGAGGAGGGCAACTAAAATGGTGCAGGGTCTACATCAGAAACCATATGAAGAGAGACTGAGAGAGCTTAATATGTATTCCCTTGATGAAAGGAGGACAGGGGAACATGATAGAAACTTTTAAGTACCTCAAGGAATCAACAAAGTCCAGGAGGGTAGCATCTTTCAGAAAAGAGATGTGTAAAAACAAGGGGGCACAATTTAAAGTTAGAGGGGGGATGGTTCAGGGGTAATGTGAGGAAATTCTTTTTCATGAAGAGAGTGGTGGACGCATGGAACCGCCTTCCTGGAGAGGTTGTGGGGTTTAAAACAGTGAGGGAATTCAAACATGCATGGGACAGACATAAGGCAATTATAGTGGGGGGTTGCAGGAAGTAGGCTGTTGGTTAACTAGAATCTGCAGCTTATCCAATCGTAGGAAAATGGGCAGACTGGGTAGGCCAAGTGGTCTTTATCTGCCATCAAAGTCTATGTTTCTATGTTTCCATCTTCCCTTCTAGAGAGTACATGTTTAATTCTCTGAGTCTGTCTTTATAGGGCTTCAGGTTCAGGCCCTGCACCATCTTGTTTGCCCTTGTTGGATCCTTTCAACCTTGTCTACTGTATGTCTTTTTGGAGGCAGGGCCTCCAGAACTGTATCCAGTACTCAAGGAGATGTTGCATTAGTGACTTGCTCAGGGGTATTATGACCTCCCTCCTTCTGCTGGTGATCCCTCTGCCTATGCACCCCAGCATTCATCTGGCCTTCCCCACCACCTTGTCACGCTGTTTAGCATTCTTCAAAATGTTGGAAATAATCACTCCCAGGTCCCTTCAATGTCTTGTCATAGCCGCATCTTACATGGTGCAGGGTGCCTCCTGGAATAGGGGCTGGCACCTAACATGTAAGCGTAAGTCACGAGATACACAATGGGGTTTAGCGAATCTCGCTTAACCTGCCAGCATAGCCCCTCTTGGAATCAGGCCCTCTATCATTAAGAGTATTTACTGGGGTAGGAAGTAGGAACCCATCAAACAAAAGAAGGGTGGTTATCTGTGTGCCAGGGATGGAGAGGAGAGCAGAGCCTGGAATCAGGAAGAGATAAGAGGAATGAGGACAAACCTCATGCAATCATTCACCTGGGGATGAATGACCTGGAAGGAAACTAGGTCAGGGTAGTGCAACATAGGTTTAAGGATCTAGCTGGTTTCTGCAAGGTCTCAGTGAGCTCATTGACATTCTCCAAGCTATTGCCAGTTCACAGAGCCAGTACAGTGAGAAAAGGGAAGATAGCGGAATTTAACAACCGGCTAAGGGACTGTTGCAAGATGGAGGGGTTCAAACATATTGGGGAGCAGGGACACATATGGACTGATGAGGGACAGTAAGCGAAGGACAGGCTACACCTAAATGAGAAGGGGTCTAATGTGCTCAGAGGGAGACTGAGGAATATACATGGAGGAGATATGTCATTTAAACTAAAGAGGGAGAGGAAGAGGCTAGGGAAGTCAAGGAAGATAGCAAAGACAGTGGGCACCTAGCTAACACTCCTCCACAAATGGCAGCAGGGATTAGGCAGGGGGAGGGGGAAAAGAAAAGGGGAACAGTTGGAAGGTCATGTGTGTGGATGATCATAGCCTGAGTAAAAAAGATTACTGACCTGGAGGCCACCATGGTGGAGAAGACTTGGACATAGCAGCCATAATGGAGATCTGGTGCATAGAAAACCAGGGATGGGATATGGTCATTCAGGGATTTAATCTATTCAGAAATGAGAGTAGGAAAGAAAGGAGGGCAACACTTTATGTGAGGGACCACATAAAGGCTTTTGAGATACAGGGGGAACAGGGGGAGCAGAGGTACTGTGGGTCACCTTGAAAAGAGAAAAGGGTTGTTATATGAGGAGGGTGACATACAGGCCTCCAGTGCAGTGGGGAGGAAGTGGATAGGAACTGATGCAAGCAATCCAAGGATAGCTCAAAGGAGAGCTACTGCTGATGAGGGACTTTAATTTCCTAAATGTGGATTGGAGTCTCCAGGCTGCAGCAACAACTAAGAGAAGGGACATCCTGGACTCCCTGCAGGGGGCATAACTCCAAACAACTGGTAAGGGAACCCACTCAGGAGGGGGTGACACTGGATCTAGTTCTGACCAATGGGGACATGGTGACCAACCTGACTGTGGAGGACTACCTGGGGACAAGTGACTGTTGGTCAGTGTGGTTTAGTATAAAGGCTGCAGCAGAGTGAAGCCACACAATCAATCAATCAATCAATCAAACTTTATTTTTAAGAAGGCGCTTTTCTTAAAACCAAAGCGCCTGTAAAATTCAATAGAACAATAAATAAATGAATCTAAAACTACTTTAAATCAATAAAAGCTATGTTAAAAAGATGGGTCTTCAAGGCCCCTTTAAAACTCAGGACAGTCGGACTATTTCTCACCTGGCGAGGTCGAGAATTCCCACAGGGTCGGGCCATAAAACTAAATGATCTAGCCCTGGCGTTTCAAATGGACCCTGGGAATCTCCAGCAATCCCTCATCAGTGGATCGGGAGGCGGGAGGACAGTAGGGGCAAAGGAGCTCTTTCAGGTAAGTAGGTCCCTGGTCATGTAGGGCTTTATAGGTCAGCAAACCGACCTTGAAGGCGATTCACCAAAATACTGGCAGCCAGTGCAGTCCAGCGGAGCACAGGCATTATATGACTGGATCTAGAAGAACCCAGTCAATAACCTGGCCGCCGCATTCTGCACTAGCTGCAGGCAGCAAGCTCAACCCCAGTAGCCCTAGGTACAGGGTTGCAATAGTCAAGTCGAGGTAACGGCGTGGATCAATGTTGGAAGATCTTCTGGAGGAACCAGATGCTTCACCCTGGTGATATTCCTCCAGATGGAAAAGAAGTGTTGACCACCGCTGACACCTGAGCTTTAAGTGTCAAGCGGTCATCAATTATTACGCCAAGATTCCGCACCTGATCTGAGGTTGTCAGATGAACGCCTGCAAGCCTTAAGCCTGAGTGCGATCCAGCCGGCCAACCCGCCTCACAGTGACCTTTATCCACGACCAGCACCTCAGTTTTCTCCGGGTTTAACCTCAACCAACTCCCATTCATCCAATCTTGGATTTCTGCAAGGCAGTTATTAAATACCGACAAGGCAGCATCCTGGCGGGTGCGAAGACATATACAGCTGGGTATCATCGGCATAGTAATGGAAGCCAGACCGTTATCGTCTTATAATTGCCCTAACAGCAGCATATACACACCGCAAATAACATAGGGCTAGAATAGAGCCCCGCGGTACTTCACAAGATAGGGAGACTGATGCCGAGAAAAAATTCTGACACCACCCTCTGAGTCCTACCTTCAAGGTAAGATCTAAACCACCTAAGGACCATACCAGATAATCCACAGATGGACCGCAGATGCTCTAACAGCACACCATGATCAACAGTGTCAAATGCTGCTGAGAGATCAAGAAGTACCAAAATAGAACAGGTCTTACGATTCTCGCTATTAGGAGGTCATTTAGTACCGAACAAGTGCTGTCGGTACTATGCCTCTTCCTAAATCCAGATTGGAGAGAATCGTAGATATTGTTGTTGGTCAAATGATCCTCCAATTGCCTTGCGACCACCTTCTCAATAACCTTACCCACAAAGGGTAGGTTAGAGACTGGTCTGTAATTTGCTAGACAATCTTGGTCTAAGGTGGATTTCTTTAAAAGAGGCTTAACTGTAGCCTCCTTAAGGGGACCTGGAAAGATCCCCCTCTCCAAAGACTTCCAGACTATCAAAGCCAGGACTAGGCCGATTTTATCCACACATTCCAGTAAAAGACGTGTGGGGCCAGGGTCCAAATCACAGCTGGTTGGTCGCAATGCTCGGATGATCATCACAATATCATCGATTTTGGGGAGGCTGAAGTCAGACCATACCAACTGGGTGTTCAACATCTCCAGCCGACCATCACGCTCCCATTGGAGAGGGAAGAGCAGACGTCTGATCTGATTTTGGCAACCTTATCTGCAAAGAAGAAGCAAACTCCTCACACTGTTCTGTGGAAAAGGCCCTTCCGGGCTGAAGACAGACTGGATTGCACAGTCTGTCCACAGTCCGAAAGAGCTGAGCTGGTCTATTCTGTGCAGCTGCTATCTCCCTGGACAGGAACTCTGCCTCCTTACGAGAGATTGCGGATTGATAAACCATATAATGGTCCATCAATCTAAGTCTGTCATCATCCAGACCTGACTTCCGCCAACACCTCTCCAGCCTTCGTCCAACCTCCTCCAACTCCCTCATGGTCTCATCAAACCATAGAGACCTGGGCCGAAGAGTGAGAGGATGAACACGAACAGGTGCAATGGAATCCAAGGCCCCCGTAACCGCCCTGTTATAGGCCTGTACTAGGTCACCAGGATCCAAGCAATCTATCGGAAGGTCCGATAGGTCCAGCACCACCATCAGGTCATCCGGGGACACGCCCCTTAATGGGCGATACCGGACCATCTCCAAAGGGGATGACCTAATAGAGGAGGCCTCAAAATTGAACCTGATGGAGTGATGGTCAGACCATCCGACCGGCTCCACCACCAAATCAGATATCCCCATCCCCAGAAGGAACACCAGATCCAATGAGTGCCCACCAATATGGGTCGAGGAGGAAACTACTTGTGTGAAGCCCAGTGATAACATCAACTGGAGGAAGTCTTGACCAAAGCGTGAGAGTTCATATGTCGACCCAAACATTGAAGTCCCCAAGAACCAACCATCTGGGGATCCCAGCGTCAGGTCGACAATGAAATCTCAACTTCCTGCAGGAAAACATTCTCATCACCTGGTGGGCCGGTATACGAAGTATCCTGCACCCCACACCCTCGCCTAAAACACACTCAAAGGATCTGGTGACTCCCACCGGTACCTCCACCAGGCTCAATTCTGATTTAAAACAAATGGCAACACCCTCGCCCCTACGATCCTGCCTCGGGCGGTGTATCACCGAGTACCCGGATGGAACTGCTGCGGCTAAAATCGGCCCAGCATTTCCATCCAGCCAGGTCTCAGTGATGCATGCTAGGTCAGTTGACCCAACAAGATTGGCTATAATGGCCGTCTTGTTTTTAATAGACCTAGCATTGCACAACACCACCCGAGCAGGATGAACCTCCGATGATGACCACCTTACCTGCTGATGACCAGAACCCTTGGGTATGGGCACAAGACAGGAACAAACATTTTGTACTTTAGGAGAGCTGATTTCTAAAAATGGTGGTATGCCTCTGGGATGCCCTGCAAGAGTTACAGCAACAAGGAGGCATTGAAGAACAGTGGGTGGCAATAAGTTGGGAGGATTGAAACAGCTACAAGACTGTGTGCCAGACAAGTCAGCAAAGGCAGAAGAAGCAGAAGGCCACTTTGGTTCACTTGAGAGATAGTGGCAAGAGTGACGGCAAAGAAAACAGCCTTTAGACAGTACAAAAAACACAGAAGGAGGAGGATAGGAGAACTTACCAGGAGAGGCAAAGGGAGGCGAGGAAGGCAGTAAGAAGTGAAGAAGTGGTAACAGAGAAACGATAGCTAAATCAGTCAAGAGGAGGGATAAAACATTTTCAGATGCATTGGGGAAAGGAGGATGGTCAGGGAGGGTAATCAAGCTACTGGGGGAAGGAGGGGCCACTGTGGAGAAGGACAGACAAAAGGCTGACATATTGAACAGATACCTTCCTTCTGTCTTTATGGAGGAGAGGTAGGAAATGGGCCTGAATAACAAAACAAGGGCACTGGGAAGTGAGACTGACCCTAGCCCCTTCACTGCAGACAGGGTTCTAAGGGAATAGTTCAAGTTAAGAATGGACAAGGCCATTGGCCTGGATGCAGTGCACCCCAGGCATCTGAAGCTCAGAAAGTTACTGGCTGAGCCCCTGACCACCCTGTTCAACCAGTCTCTAGAAACTGGAGAGGTGACATGGGACTGGAAGAGGGCTGATGTCATTCTGCTCAACGGGGAGCTAGGAAATTACAGGCCACTCAGCCTGACTTGTAGTTGGCAAGATAATGGATCGCTCCTGAAGGAAAGAACTGAAGAATACCTCAAGACCAGTGGACCGCAGGACCTTAGACACCCTGGGTTCACAGAAGAGCAGTCCTGTCAGACCAGCCTGATAGAGTTCTTTGATGGGGTAACCAGGGTAGTGGACCAGGGTGGGGTGGTGGACATGATTTATCTAGATTTCAGCAAGGCCTTCAACACCATCCTGCATAAAAGTTTGGTAATGAAACTGAACAGCTTGGGGGTCAGGCCTAAAATCATAAAATGTGTGGAAAACTGGATTAGGGATAGGAACCAAAAAGTGGTGGTAAATTGGGTACACTCCAGGGAGGGAGGGTGACTAGCAGGGTACCACAGGGATCTGTGTTGGGCCCTGTGCTCTTCAATATTTATGTTAGTGACATGGCAGAGGGACAGGGAAGGAGGGTATGCCTGTTTACAGATAACATGAAGATCTGCAACAGGTTGGACACATGGGGGTGGTGGAAAGGATGAGGAGGACCCAGACAAGTTAGAAGACTGGTCAAGAAGGTGGAAACTGCATCTGCGATTAAACACAAAGAAGTTCAGTGTTATGCACTTGGGGCACAAGAACCCAGGGGTGGAATACACACTTGAGGGGTACTAGAGGTCACAAGACAAGAGAGAGACCTGGGGGTTATAATTACTGATGACCTGAAGGCAGCAAAACAGTATGGAAAGGCAATGGGAAAGGCAAACCAAATGCTTGGCTGCATAGAGAAGGGTATCAACAGCAGAAGGAGGGAGGTAATATTTGCCCTGTATACGTTGTTTGAGAAGCCACAACTCAAGTACTGTGTGCAGTTCTGGAGGTCCCATCTTCATAAGGACAGGGACAGGATGGAGGCAGTGTATTGGACAGCAACCAAAATGGTGCAGGGCCTGCATCAGAAGATCTATGAGGAGAGGCTAAAGGAATTAAACTTGCACTCCCTGGAGGATAGAAGGAGGTGGGGGAAATGCTAGAGACATTCAGATATCTCAAGGGAATAAACATGGTAGGTACAGAAGGAGAATACATTCCAGAGAAAAGGATGCTCTAAGACTAGGGGGTCACAATTAGAGATGCAGCGAATTTAAATTCCGCCAGCGAAGTGAACTCAAAGTGGGCACTTCATGTTACCACTCAGCTACGTGGAGTGGGCAATATAAGTGCTCACTCCACCTTGTCATTACCACTTAGCGTTAAGGCAGAATGGCAATGCGAAGTAAGGCAAAGTCATTGCTTTTAATAGACTTCGCGTTCCTCATTATGATTCTAAGTGATCCACTTGGTGTTTCAGATTTGGCAGCCCCTTCCCCCACATATCACATGGCTTACAGTACTGTAAGTCACATGCCTTTTAGCTAGGCAGGAAGAAAGTGAGTCATACAAGCAGACACTTTTACTTTCTCCTGTGCAGATAGAGAGATAGTGTTTTGTGACTGCTGATACTTTGAGATCAGAACGAGGAGGAAGAGATTTAAACTTTGATTTAGACAACAACTTTTTTAAAAGCTACTTTTTTGTCTTTTCTGTACTCTTTTTTTACTCAATTTGTTCTTTCTGTAAATTTTATTTTTCTTTCTATGTAAGTAGTTAGTTGTTTGTCTGTGTCTGTGTGACTGTGTGTGTGTATGTGTGTTGTGTGACAGTGTGGTAGTGACTGCTCGGACTGAGGGAGCTCAGTAGGAGAGATGGACCAGGGTGAGGAATGTCAGGGGCAAGGGCAGCTCTGGGAGAGCTTGGTAGTGGTAAGCATCATATCATGTACATGTGTGGAGGACATGGGTGCCCATTCCTGTTGGACCGCTCAAAACTTGTGAGTGTCCCCCCCCAGAAGCAGGACCAGCACTGCCTCCTGTCCTGACTCTGAGGCAGTTGAACCACCACCACCACCACCAAGTCCAGCAACAAGTCCTCTGAAGCAGGATGTGCCTGTTCCCCGGGGCCCAGGTGTGTATCCCATCCCTGTTCAGCACCGTGACCAGCTGGTTGCCAGTTCATCTGGCCATCCCGCCTGTGCCTGGTCCTCCCACACCTCCATTGTTTGGCAGTTTTTGACTGTGTGGGGACAGCAGTGTGGTCAAGTGCGCCTATGTGAGGTGGAGGTGCTCCGTTGCCCGGGGGACTCACCTGGGGACTGGGGATCAGCACCCCCTAATGCTCAATCACCAGCAGTTGGAGTGGCAGGTTGCCACAGAACAGACCATGCCTGCACCTGCTTGCCATTCTGTGGCAGGGGCAGCTGTTCATTACAACATCCCTAAGAAAGGAGGGCCACAGCAGCACCTGCTGCTCCACCAGCATCCCCACCACCACCACCAGCAGGTCAGCCTGTAGAACATGTGGACCCCAGAGAACTGCAGCTAACACAGGCTGACTTGGCAGTTCTCTGGAGTGCTGTTGAGGAGAACAACGAGAGGGTGAGTGCTGTGGAGCAGCAGCTGGATCCATAGTGGGACATCAGTTGCAAATTATGTCCATGCTGGAACTGCTGCTGGATCACCATGGGATCCCACATTAGTTTTTTTTCCTCACACCATGTGCCCCCCCACACCTTCCTTGCTGTGTTATAAAATGTATTCCTCCACCATCCCCGACCCTTGTATGTAATTATGCCTTTTTTGTTGTCTTCCGTATATGTGACACTTTGTATTCTGAGCAGTGCAAGTATACTGTGCTAAACTGCATGTGTGCAGTCAGTCTTCTTTCCAGTCTGTGTATGTACTGCAGACACTGTCCAACTCCCTGACTTAAAAACAAACATTAATGAGTACAATGGTGGGGTGGTGAGCCTGAGAGATACTACAAAACAGGCTTACAATACAGCCAAGTAACTAGGAAAAAAATTAATGTTGTGATTCGTGACATGACCGTGAATCATGATTTGTGACTGCATTTGTGACCGTGATGATGAAGAACGTGATTTCTATCACGAGTGATTCGTGATGATGGTCTTGACTTAAAAACGCATATTAATGAGTACAATGTTCATGCAGAATTAAGCACCACACCTGTCCAGTACTCTGAAAGGAAGCCAAAGAAACAACTGTGACTTAAGTTACAGTTGGAGATCGGGTCCTAAAGAGATGCAAATTCACAGACAGATTAAGATTGCACTGTGCACTGAAGAGATGCAGAGACAAAGGCACAACATCTAACCAGTGCGCACCATCAGAAATTCAAATCTGGAAAAGAATACCTTTGCCGGTTGGGGCGGGATGCGGGGGGGCAGTGTACTGCACTGCTGCAGTAACAGTCACTAGTACTAGTACCAGTAAAGATACCACAAAAGTACAAAATCACACAGCTGCAGTGGACAGCAGCTTCACATTGCTGAAATTATTATGTGGCACAATAAAGGTGTCTGATTTGATGACACGCGTCACACATACTCACACGCACTAAGTAATGCATAGCAAATTTAAAACTTCAGTAATATAACCACATATTTTAAGCAAACTAAAATTATGCACTGCTGCACCACAACAATCAGCAAAAACATGGCAGAAATATTGAAAATATTACTGTGTGTACATTAACACAGTTATACAAGAAAAATATCACCAAAACAGAAAGCACTGTCTTTTTCTCCAAGTTAATCTACCTACACCACAAATACGCCCCTCCCCCAAAGCACACTTCCACTGTTTCTCAGTACACAGACTGAATGTTGTACATTAGCATTCAAAATCCATACACAAACAATAAATGCTCAATGATATGAGCACAGGAGGGTTTCCTATAATCGATGAACTAAAGCTTCAGCAAAAAAAAGACTCAAAAAGGCTTTTTTAACAGCTTTTTGAAGGTTTGAATCACAGAGAGCTCTCAGAGCAGATTGTCTCCTACAGCTTCCTACACACACTACCCCAAACTGAGGCTGTGCAGAACAATCTAGAGCCCATGTAACCTGAAATCCCATGAATCACTGCTAAATTCACCTTTGGAGCTTAAAAACAAGGTGAAGTGAGGCAAAGTGGAAGGTGGAGTAACATGAAGTCATTGTTTTCAATGGACTTCGCGTTATCCATTATAACGTGAAGCACTCTGCTTCGCGTTGCGGATCATTCCGAAAATTCACCTTCACTCTGCAAATCACTTCGCGGAGCGAATTGGGGCCACTTCACCCATCACTAGTCACAATATAAAGTTGGGGGGTAGGATCGGGGTCACTTGCGGGTAGCGGAGGTGATAGGTGCAAATACAGTCACAGGTGTTATGCATGCATGAGATAGGAACATGGGTATCTGGATAACAGAGGGAGGTGGGCAGCAGTCCCTAGTAGTGGCCTGGGTAGCGCTATTGGGGGGACTATAGGGGCAGATTAGGTGGCCAGGCAGTCCTCATCTGCTGACAGAATCTATGACTTTATGAATCTTGTACACGTGTGGTGCCAGTATCCCAAGAAGTCCAGGGAATTCTTTATTGCTGGTAAATCTTGGTTTTAGAGCTTGAAATGGGTCTGAATCGATAGGTCACCATGAAGCCACTCACTGCCTATGTGCCAAATCATCATAGGACAGCTTCAAGCCACAAAAACAAGATTTGCCGGCAATATTAGATTAAGTGCTTTAAAGGTATTTTTTGCAGCTGAGTTGGGCTTAGGTAAGGAACCAAATCATTTTGTGAAAGTTTTACAGCTTCACCCCTGCCTGTCTCCCTGGTGACCGGTGAAAACAGCTAAGTAAAACAGCTAAGTCAGGAGTCACATGATGCATCTGAAGGTGTAGTGGCTGGATTTGGTCTCCCTCCCGCTGCAACATTTTGTTATTAAAAGGTGCCATCCACGGCGAATTTGCTTAAAATCCAATCAAACGATCTATAAAGTCTCTTCCCAATTCTTACATTCTGCTTTTTGAGAGCAAACGTTATGGAGAACACGGACAAGGAGCTGGAAGCGAAGCGACCGCAGAGAAGCTCATCCCCGACAACCCAGCAAGAAGAGATATCCCGACTAAAATCCAAAGCGATTTAACAACAATCAAAGAAGCGCTCTTTAAGCTGATAGAAGTGGCTGATTTTAAGCCGGCTCTAACACAGTTAGCTCCCTGGGTAACGGATACTGAGGCAAGGATCTCTTCTATTGAAAGAAATATGGAGAAGAGCGGCCTAGGGTTATCTGAGGCAAGAAATCTATCAGAAGTTGGAGGACCAATTAGACGACTTAGAAGGAAGAAGTAGGCATAACAATCTGGTATTATTAGGGCTCCCAGAGGGAAGAGGGGCCTAACACTATTTTATTTCTGCAGAAGTTTCTAAATCATCTGTTAGGCCTCGCCCTAACGGCCCAGAATTTATCATCGAGATTACCGAGCCCTCAGAGCTAGGCTGCAATCACCAGAACCTCCGAGACCTGTAATATTTAAACTGCTGAATTACCTTGATCGCGAATTCATTATAAAGGAAGCAAGGAAGATATCTGCAATACTATGGGAAGGGAAAAACTTCGTATTGTACCTGATTTAACTCTGAAATCACGCCAAGTCAGAGCTAGTTTTCGAACTATCACATCGAAACTATGGCTGCGGAATAAAACACCATTTACTATACCTTGCAAAATTGGAGATTACCTAAAAGAAGGAACAAAACGCTTTGAGTCAGTGGATGAGGCCCTAAAATGCTTAACGTAGCATTACCAGAGTTATTCTTAAAAGGCTGACTGTTCTGAAGTTTCTCATAAAGTACTCTGGAATATCTGATAATAAAGCAGTACGGTAATCGACTGCAAGGGACATTGAAATGGACCTACTATGGACTATCAAACTTTGCTAATTTTATTTTACGTTAGCATTTAGTTTTAAATTTTTATTACTCAGGCTGAATGGCAGAAAGAATTAATCGGCTTTAAAACCACCCAACAGTTTGTTGGTGACTTTTGGGCAATTCAGAGTCCTGATCTGTATTAATTAACCATTAGATGGAGTCTCCAGGTTATTGCAAAGCTGACACTCATGTCTTTAATTTTCTTTCATTTAAACTTTTAATGATGAGACCAGCTTTAAGGAAACAATACTTTTGCCTTTAAGCATATGAGATGCCAGAACAGTTTTCCAAACGGTATAATTACTGAACTTTAAAGTTAAGTTTTCCTTAATTAAATGTATGCCTTGCTCAATAAGAAGGCAGGGGATAGTCATCCTCCTGCATACAGAACTTTAAAACAGATACAAGTACATTAAGGATCTTTGATATTTAAATAAGTGGTGTGTTCCCCTTGTTGGGGAAAAAGAAACTATGACGCAAGTCAGGGCTGGAAATAAAATTGGTGATTTACCTAATACTAGGTTATAAGGCCAGACCTTATCGCCACAAATATAACACTATATTCCTTAATTGTAGTATGTTAAGGTAACAGGGAATGTTACGTTAGTTTAATAGTGTGGCTAGGACCTGTAATACTATAAGTTGTTCTTCCGAAATGAAAATAGTCCTGTTAATATAGCATTGAGGGCCATGGAGTTATGCCCTAAAAGATTATAAGGTTAGCACTGGTTAGAGAAATAGACATACTACTCGGTTGTGGGGGGGGGGGCACTTTCAGAGCATATATGGACCTGAACTTTAGGAGTTGGCTTCAGGCCAGAGAAGTTGTTTCTAGGTATAGGTTGTTAGTGGGTTTTGTGACAGTTTATATGTTGGGGTTTTAGGGCTTTTTTGGAGTGGGACCAGGCAGCATTTCAAACAACTATGGACTTCATTTTTAGCTTTCAGTGGTTAGCAACCTAAATATTATTTCCTGGAATATAAAAGGGGGAAAGGATAATACAAAAAAATATGTTGTATTAAACCATTTAGCTTATTATAATCCATCAATAGTTTTTCTCCAAGAAACTCATGTACCTAAAAACCAGCTACACCATTTGAAGAAAAAGTGGGTAGATCAGGTATATGGGGCAGGGTTCTCTTCGAATAAGAGGGTTATGGCTATTTTGGTAGCAAAAGGTATTCCCTTTTTCCACATACAAACACTATCGGATCCTAATGGTAGGTACGTAATAGTCATGGGTAGGCTAGGGGGAATAGAGGTGGTTTTGGGATCCATTTATGGTCCCAACCAAGAATCAGCCTCCTTCCTTTCAGAGTTGGCTATACTCATGGGCCCCTTAGCAGATAGACCAGTAATTTTAGGAGGAGCTGGAATTTAGTGCAGTCAAATTATTTGGACCGGTCTTGGTCCAAAGGGGAACGCATGTCACCTGCACAAAGGGCTCTGATGGAGTTTTCATCCTCCTTGGGCCTTATAGACCCTGGAGAATGGTCAACCCCACTTCCAAGGAATACACATTTTTTCTACTATGCACATAAGCTATTCCGTATAGATTTTTCCAGGTTAATCACCAAGTTTTTCCCTTTGTTTATGAAGTTACTATTCTGAGTAGAGTAATTTCAGATCTTTCACCCATACAACCATGTTGTCGGCCCTTATGGCTGCCACCCAGATCTTACTCCTGGTCCTTGAACAATTGCCTGCTCAGAGATCCCAAATCAGTGGAACGTTTCCGTTCCTTTGTGTCCCACACAATCGCTTCTAATTGGGGTTCAGTCTGAGCGGTGGACAAGGTATGGTCAGCCTTAAAGGCTACTTGGAGAGGTGAGTTGATAAGACATGCTACAACTCGTAAAAGGAAAACAAGAAATCTCCTATCTAAATGTTTAGAGAGAATTAAAGCCTTAAAGGTTAGGAGTGATACTTTGAGATCACTAGATCAGGAGCCTGAGTTAATTTTGCTAAGGGTATGGTATTCGAAGACAGTAAGAGAAGGGGTAGAAAACCGAGCTTCAATTGAAGGCTACCTTTCTAGGACAAAGTAACAAAGCCGTAAAATTTTGGCCTGGCAGCTAAAACAAAGAACATCAGCTAAAAGTGTGGCTGGACTGAGGCATCCATGTACTAATGACTTAGTAGTGGACCCGGAAGGGATTTTAAACATTGTCCTTGATTTTTATAAAAATCTATACTCTGGAGTGTTGCCACCATCTGAGGAAGGTGATGAGATGGAAAGATTTTTGGCGAACCTCCCATTCCCCACACTTTCAGAGGAAAGTTGTCAGAAATTACAGGCCCCTATTTCTCAGAAGGAGATTAGTGAGGCTATTGATGATCTCAAGTTGGGTAAGGCCCCGGGACCTGATGGATTTACAGCCCAAGTTTTTAAGATGTTTAAAGACCTCCTTGTACCACTGTTGCACCAACTTTATATCTTCTGGCATGACTATGGGATACAGGACCCTTCCCTTTTTGAAGCCAGAATCATTCTCTTGCCCAAGCCTGAGAGATCACCTGACTTGGTTGGCAATTATAGACCGATCTCATTGCTTAATATAGATATTAAGATATACGCTAAGATATTAGCTGCTCGACTGAAAAATACATGGCTTGACTTGGTGAGCCCGGGCAGGCGGGCTTTGTAGCTGGTCACTCATCAGGAGATCATTTCAGGAAAATTTTATTTAATCTCTGCATCTGAGCGTCCAGATCTGGAAGCATCTCTGGTCTCTCTAGACGAGAAAGCTTTCGATAGAGTAGAATGGGGTTTCTGTTCCAGACCCTATCTAAATTCGTTTTCCAGCTAAATTCCTGAGATACATCAAAGTCCTTTATACTTGTCCATCCACAAAGAATCCAGTGCAATAACCTGATTTCTACGGCCTTCTCTCTAACACGAGGAACCATGGAGCTGCCCTCTCTCCCGTATCTCTTTAATTTATACCTTGAACCCTTAATTAGATCTATCAATAATGATAACCAAGTATCAGGATATGTATTGGGGATTCAGAATATAAACTATCAGCATTCTGAGACGATCTTTTATTGCGTTACGTCATAGTCGAGAGTCTCTTCCCGGGTATCCAAATTATATCCGAGTTTAGTCAATTTTCAGGATATCATTTGAACAAAGGTAAAACTATGGTCCTTCCACTATCCCTTATCTCCAACATAGTTGGTGTACTTCTTACATTTAAAATGGCAACCCAATTCCTTGTTTTGCCTAGGTATTTGGATCTCTAAGAATTTGGATGAGCTGGTAGATTTAAATTTTAAGCCACTGATGAAATTTATTAAGGAAAGCCTAGAAAATGGTTGAAACTTTCGCTATCCTTTTACTGGAAGAGTTAATACAATTAAAATGATGATTCTCCTAAAATCTTTTATCCCTCTGCAATCTCAATGTATACCTTCCTAGGTCCTTCTTTAAATTGATTACTAAATACTGTTCTGATTTTCTATGGAAGGAAACCCCTCGTCGAGCATACAACAAGCTCACATACTCAAGGAAGGTAGGTGGCCTTCAGCTTCCAGATTTTTACATATATTATTTAGCATGCCATGCGGCTAGAGCAGTTCCATAGCTATCAGATGTAAAAAGGGCCTCTGATGTCGGATTTAGACCTGATAATGGCTAAGAATGTTAGCGTGGATGTGGATTCTTGTTTATTTATTCCATGGGCAAAGGTTCCTGGTAAGCTGAGGGACACTCCTATGGGGTGGAATATAAGGGCCCTACACCAATTATATGAATTGCTGAGAATCCCCTACATAAAAGATGTATTCCAACCCCTTTTAAGGAATCCTAACCTAATGGTAGGGAGTCAGACGATAAAAAAGTATATGGTAATGACCTTACCAAATATAGACTAATGGACTTTCTTTGCAGGGCTCAGCTATTACACCCATTGCCCTTATAGAAATTCAATGTTCAACCCAGGGACAGGTTATGGCTATACCAGATACAGGGTGCATAGGCTCCTTCCTTAGAAACGATAAGGGGATGGTAGAAGCTGGAGAACTTTTGAAAGAGATGAGAGATCTCATAATTTCTGGTAATTCAATCTCAAAATTGTATAAATTAATTCGAGCAAAAGGGACTCAAATATCTCTTCTGTTTCATTTTACTGGGAATGAACCTCTCCTAGGATGGTCCGATGAGACATGGGCAAGATATGGCTAAATCTATATTCTTATGTTAAACAAGACAGATTAAGGGTTTACAATTCAGTCTTCTACATAATCTTTACCTCTCCCCAGCTAAAGCTTGCTCGGATACATAAATCCAATTCACCAAGGTGTAAATCGTGAGCTGCCCTATAGCTACAACTACCACATATTATGGGAATGCCCAAAGGCAGTTAAGCTTTGGTATCTGGTGGAAAGTGGCTAACCCCATTCACTAAGATTGGTTCATACTTTGATGTAAAACATGCTTCTTTGGGCTGTTTAAGCAAAACATAGCAAAATATCTCAGATACCAAATAGCACTAGTAGCACAGGGTAACGAAGTTGCTCTTCTTCGATATTGGAACAACGACCAACTTCCCTCATACAAGGAATGGTGGAATGAATTTCTTAATGCTCTAAATGCAGAAAGGTTTGCTGCAACTTTCCATAATTGGGAGAAGTTTAATTACCACTGGAATAGTTTCTTACAATGTTTGAAAGGTAGATATGGCTATTAATAAGTTGAGACTCCTCCCTACATCTTTCTTTGTTGCTCTCCCTTATTTATGTAATTTATTTGTCCAGGTCACACCGCATAAATAGCTAGAGCTCCTCTATTCTTCTTAGCTACAATTGTTATTAGCTACAATTGCTACTAACTCAGTTTAATAAATTGCGTACTCCGAAGTAGACAACCAAGAGGGCTGAGGTTCAGGGAATTTTTAACCTGGGTTGATTAGAGTTCATTAATGTGGAGGTTGTTAACTGAGGTAGGCTAGTATTAGACTCACAAAGTCCGTAGAGGTACTTTAAGTATAGGTTTGCTGCTCTGGTTGGGGGGAAGGGTGGAAGGGCAGGGGACCACGGGGATGGTACCCTTCATCATGATGGCTTATGTACTTTTATACTTTTGTAATATGGTTAAGGGATTACCATCTGTAGTTTTCTTTCTTTTTATTATGGTTTTATTTTATGAGATGTGTAAGATGTTGTGTTGCTTATCTATATAAAATAAAATAAACTTATTTGCCAAAAAAAAACAGCTAAGTCAAATACAGCAACCAAAAATTGCTCCCCTCTCTGAAGTGCGTCCCCCTGGAGTTGGTTCTCCCCACTGTCTCTTCTGTTCTGAAACTGGTTGTGATCTTGGGCTGGTGGGAGGGGAAGCAGCTCTAAATTGGCACTGCTGGCATCCTTAGGAAGTCTAACTGAGGTGGTATACCATCAAGACTATGTCAGAATAACAGCGCAGTGAAAACTTTAGCTGTTCTTGGGCTGGTGGGAGGGGGAGCAGCTGTAAGTTGGCATGGCCGGCATCCTTAGGAAGTTGGACTGGTGTGGTATACCATCAAGGCTGTGTCGGAATAACAGCGCAGTGAAAACTTTAGCTGTTCTTGGGCTGGTGGGAGGGGGAGCAGCTGTAAGTTGGCATGGCCGACATGTTATGAAGAAGGACTGGTGTGGTATACCATCAAGGCTGTGTCAGGATAACAGCGCAGTGAATTCTGTGCTGAGAAAGAGTGACCTGCAAATGACAATGTCAGGATATTATACAGTAGTGCTCCCATAGTTGACAATCGTAAATCAGTTCCTGATATTGTCCCCTGCCCCCAGAGCTGGCAGTATAAATCCCTCCCCAAATGGCAATTGTAAATTGGCCAACCCTGACTTTCACCCCCGGAGTTGTCAATTGTAAGTCACCCCCAAGTTGCCATGCTGTCATTACTGTGTCCTGTCTTTGTGAAACACAGTTTTGTGTGTCAGTGTCTTACCTCGCTATTATTGACAATTACTATTTTGTTTGTTGACTTCTCATGAACCCAACAGAAATCTTCCAGCCATATCAGTGCTTTGGGGGACAGAAACAGGCACTAAGTGGCAAGCAGTTTTACTATTAGCCACAGTATTTTTAAAAGGAGTTGGGCTAACTGGAACTGTCGGTGTTCTCAGGCTGGTGGATGCATGGTCAGCTGTAAACCAAACAGGCACACAAATTAGTAGTGCACAGGAAATGAAATAGCATTAGCTCCAATGTTGCCTTTTGTGTTTCCAGCTATCCTTTATAACTATTGTTGTAGCTTCATTCTCTTCCCCGATATCTTTTTGCTCTGCTGTTAACTGACACTGCCTGTGTTCCTGGGAGGGTGGGTGGAAGAGCAGCTGTAAACCACTACTGCTGGTGTTTTTTGGTGGTCAGACAGAGTTAGGTTCCACAGAGAAGCAGTTAAAGCCCACTTGCTGTACCCCCAGTTTCATGAAGAATGTAGTTTGCTGTGTTATGGCACTTTATAGACAACATTAGGTTAATGAGCAAAGGGGAACAGTCTCAGTTAGTGTCATAATACAGCCAAATTATTGATGCACAGGATATCCTTACACTTAACTGAATGCACAAAGAGTACATGCAATCATAATAGGTACTTACGAGCTATGCTTGTTGTCAACTAAGTAAGATTAACCCACTACAAAGCATGAGTCTCTCAGGGTTATTGTAGGGTGGGCAGGGGCTGGAGCGAGGCTGAAGGCTGAGTGGTTCCAACCACCCAGCCATATATTAATCTCTGAGAGAGACCCATGCTCTGGAGTGGGTCAATCCTCTTGTAATATGGGGAAGAGAAAGGGTTTGGCACTCTTTTTATGTTTCTCTTCTTCAAGTTATATTTGAGTAAAAGTAATTTTAAAGTGCAAAATTACAAAGGTTCTGGCAGGATATTAAGGTTCCTACCATAAGGGGAAAAAAGGAGTTGCACCTGACTGGAGAAATTACATCCTTAACTTTTTTATATTGTGACTGCAACAGTGAACAATTATTGATTACATGCAGACGTGAACAACATTTCAGAATATGTGTTCATTTTAACTGTCTTACTTTTGTAAACTGTGGAATCGTCTCTGTTTTTCTGCTAGGTTTGATGTTTGGAATTTGGCTGCTGTGCATTATGGGAAATGCATATATGTAATGCAGAATGATTCTTGATCTGGTGGTTGTTTTGCAATCCCTTGGCTGACCTACAGATGGTAGTACTGAGGCTTCCATCTTTTTATCTGTGAATTTTACAGCCAGCATTGCACACTAATAACTTTGACTCCTTTCAACTGATTTACATGCAAAATAGAGCACTGTTTCTGTGTCTTGAACTCTCGATCCTGTAAATTCCATTTAGATCAGTGTAGGGGTTGCAAAGTTACAGAGCTGCAATAAAATACAAAAGTTTCAGTTTTGAAAATGTTAAGCCTTTTTGCCCCTCAATAACTCAAAAGTAGGAGCCTTTGAAACCTGAAACTTTCTGGTTTGATAGACGTTGTTCCAAGGTCTTTTGTGGTTTTAAGTTCTACTGTTAGATTAGTTTTCTTAACATAGTTAATAAAAGATATGGAGCAATCTGGAAAATCACATGTGGCATACATTACTGTGTACAGTAGTTACTGAAAGGGTATGTGTTTCTGAGCCAATAGACCAAGTAAAAAAAATACATAATCATGCAGATGTTTTCAAACTACTTATGATGGAACTACCAGAAATTTCAGTAAAATATATCTATTCTTGTTTGACAGCCATCTGTTGGTCAGCCGTGAATTGCAGGCTAAAACTGTTTTGGGACAGGAAACCAACATGGGGAACAGAATGTGGGTGCAGTTTACCATGGATTAATTCTCAGGCAACCGTGAATTACTTGAGAATTAGTCAACGGTCACCTGATGCCGTTGGACCAATCCTGTGCAACCCTTTCTCTTCCCCATGTTACAAAAACTATCTAAATGTAAGTTTCAGGTTTACGATCTTAGCCATTTTACAGATACAGGAAACCTTAAAATGACCAAGACATACAATTCAGGGTTTTGATTCCTACATAGCTATACTACTACCACATTTTTGGAATCGGCAGATCCTGGTATGCATGCTAATTCTCATGCCCATAGATCTAATGAAGGCTCAGTTATAAGCAGCCCAAATTCATAATTTCACATTACAGTGCCTGCTGAGCTCTAGCCACAGTAGTGACACTGCTGTAACACTGTAATATGATTTCACATTACAGTGCCTACTCAGCCCTAGCCATAGTAGTGACACTGCTGTAACACCGTAATATGATTTCACATTACAGTGCCTACTCAGCCTTAGCCACAGTAGTGACACTACTGTAACTCTATAACATGATTCTGTTTTCCCACAACCACATGGTGGTCCCTTTATAACAGATATGTAAAACATTGGCTATCCTGCTGAGGAAAGCTTGCACTAATGTTGCCTATACACTCTACAGGGAAGAGTATGTTAAAAAGTGGGGCTTCTGTCTCCATTACTGTCTGTCAAGCACTATTTGTATATTCTTAAATTCCTGCACCTACCAAATCCTTTCACTCTAAATGTGTTAACTGGCATGCAGAATGTCAGCTTCAGCAATGATTTGGTTTCTCGGAATGTGTTTCAGATTTTGGTGTTATCTCAAGCAAGGTGGTCCAGACTACATGGAGAATCTCAATAATATTATATCTGGATATTCCCTGAGACCTTGTGATTTCATCCCTGGTAAGTACACTAGTTGTTTTTATTTTTTTTAACTGATTAAATCTCTGACAGAAGTAGACTGTGGTACTAAGCTGTTAGTTATAACAGAGCTGTCAGATACTAAGTGTAAACTGAAATGAGCGTGAATGCACAGAAATACATTATTAATGCGTAGAAATTCATTATACTCTTCTGACGATGTTGAAGGCAAAGACCTTAAAGGCGAAGAAGATTTGGCACTGCTGGGGCAGGACTGAAATGTCTGCCATGCAACTACGGTCATAAGATGAATCAGAATTACAGTAAATAGAAAACTACACAGTTATTAATTATTTATTGTGCAGTAAAACACAAAAATTCAGAAAAGCTGAAAATAATTCTTTAAAAAAACTACTTTTTTAAAACCAGTCACATAATTTTATCTTATCAATGCAAAAAAAAATCTTTGTAGTTATTATATTGCTTATTTCACTGTATCGATCATTGGTGAGACCCCACCTCATGCCCACCTGACAGCGACACCAACACAGCAACCTATGTCACTTTTGACAAAATCAACAGTTTGCTGACAGGTCACTGTGGTGGTGTGCCCGAGACAGGGGTACACTGTCTAACGGTCCTGCATCCCTCCCTGAATCAACTCTGACTTAGAGTTGAGAATCATTAGCAAGGGGGGTGCAGGGGGCAGAGCACCCCTGCATGAGGGGTTCCCAAGACCACATCTCAGGAAGGACATAGACAACGTAGAGGCTGTCCAGAGGAGTGCAACTAAAATGGTGTAGGGCTGCATCATAAGCCCTATTCCAGAGAGGAGGGGGCATATTAAATGCCTATAAATATCTTACAGGGTAAATAAGGTACTGGAGGAGTTTTTCAGAAGAAGGTGCACAAGAACAAGAGTCATGCAATGAAGCTGGAAGAGGAAATTTAGGAGGGATATAAGGAAATACTTATTCACTGAAAGAGTGGTGGACATTTGGAACAGTTTCTCAGTGGAGATGATGGGACTGAAAACACTGGTATGCTTCAAGCATGTATGGAAAAGGCACAAAGGCATCTTGGTATGAAAGTGGGAAGGGAGTAACAGGAAATCAGATAGAGTTTGCAGTGACAGTATAGGCAGGGAAAAATGGGCTGACTCAGTTGGTCAAACTGTCCTTATCTCAGACAGATTCTATGTTTCTGTGATATGGTCTGCATTTTCACTGCTATCCAGATGATACCCAGATCTATCTCTGGTGTGGACCTGACAGAGTAAACCCAGTAGCTGTGTTAGACAAGTGTCTGGTTCATCCAGGATTGGATAGTTTCAAGGCAGGCGCTGACTCAGTTCCTTGTAGGGAGAGTGCTCCTGGTAAAACCGAGTCAGGTTGCTACAGCAGTAAAGTAATGATGACTTGTTGAGTTGTTGCCATCGTTAAATGGCACCCCACTATGAGCTCTTGATAAAGTACAAAATGTGGGCATCATTGTGGATAGTAGACTGACCCTATAACATTAGGAGTCATCTGTTGTCCACAGTGATTTTTACCATGTGCGTAATATCAGCCAAATTCAGACCTATCTGTCTTTCACTGAAGTGGAAATGCAAGTTCACACTTTTGTCACCTCCCATCTTGATCACTGTAATACTCATAGATACATAGATACATAGACAGTGTCAGCAGAAAGGGCCTATGGCCCACCCAGTCTGCCCATTTGAGCTTGTAAGTTCACTTTGTTTTCCTAGAAGTCTGTTGCCCCTTACCCCTGACCTCCAGAATTCCTTTATGTCTATCCCATGCATTCTTGAATCCTGTGATTGTTTCAGCCTCCACCACTTCCTCTGGCAGGGTGTTCCACTAGTCCTTCTTGATCTCTCTGCAGCTTTTGACACTGTGGACCATGGTGTGCTTTTGGAACACCTGCAGTTCTATTGTGGACTGTCTGGTACGGTTCTACAATGGTTTCAATCTTTTATCACAGGGCGGAGACATAGGATTATCACTGGAATTTATTCCTCTGATGCCGTCTCTTTGCCTTGTGGGGTTCCGCAGGGTTCCATTCTGGCACCCATGTTGTTCGCTGTCTATATGCTGCCATTTGGAGACATTATTAGGCAATATAGGCTTGGGTTTTCACTGCTATGCAGATGATACCCAGCTATATTTGTCCTTTAGTCCAGGCAAGAAGATGCAGTCTCTATACTTAACAACTGTCTATCGAGATCAGTGATTGGATGAGTGCCAGCTGGCTAAGGTTAAACCGGATAAGACTGAGGTGTTGGTGGTGGACCCAGGTCGTCGTGGTAGGATTGTAGGGCTGGTCTTCCTTCGGGCATATGGATCGATGGTGCCCAGCTCTCGACCTCAGACCGGGTGCGTAACCTGGGCGTTATTATTGACGACAGTTTGACGCTGAAATTCCAGGTGTCATCTGCTGTCAAATCCTGCTTTTACCATCTGAGGAATATTGCTCGGGTGAAACACCTTGTTCTTCCGGCTGACCTCCCTACATTAGTCCATGCCTTTGTTACTTCTCGCCTCCATTACTACAATGCCCTGTACCTAGGGCTGCCGGGGGTTGATATCCGCCGCTTGCAGCTGGTGCAGAGCATGGCAACCAGGCTTTGGGGGGACATCTATGAGGAATCATATGCGCCTGTGCTGCATGAGCTGCACTGGCTGCCGGTTCAATGGCGGATCACCTTTAAGGTCGGTTACTGACCTATAAAACACGAACAGGGACCGATATCTTCAAAGATCTGCTTGTTCCTACTGTCCTCTTGCTCACTCCGCTCCACGGCGAGGGTTGCTAGAGGATCCCAGGAGTTAGTTTAAAAACACTCCGAGGGCCGGCGTTTTCTTATGCTGCCCGACCCTGTGAATTCTCTACCTCGTCGGATCTGAAGCTGCCTGACCGTTGAAAGCTTTAAGTCAGAACTGAAAACCTATTTATTTCAAAAGGCGTATGGGAAGTAGTTTATTGCACTGTATTGTAATTATAATTTTTGTTGTTTATTTATGTTGTATGTATGTTTTTATATGTATTTAAACTGTTTTATTTTACAGCGCTTTGATTTTGAAAAGCGCTTAAAAATAAACTTTTACTTACTTACTTACTCCACCACCCGTTCTGTGAAGAAATTATTTCTCATGTTTCCTCTGATTGTCCTCCTCCAACTTCATCCCATGCCCTCTAGTCCTGGAACATCTTTTTGCTTAAAATAGTGTTTTCCTACACCCTGTTCCTCCCTGTAAGATACTTGTATGTCTCTATCATGTCCCTTCTCTCCCTCCTCTCCTCCAGGGAGTACATGTTTAGTTCCTTCAACCTGTCTTCATAGGACTTGTGATGCAATCCATGCACCATCTTTGTTGCCCTCCTCTGAACCTTCTCTACCCTATCTATGTCCTTACGTAGGTATGGTCTCCATAACTGTACACTGTACTCCAGGTGGGGCCTCACTAGTGTCTTGTATAGCGGAATTATGACCTCCCTTTTCCTGCTGGTGATGCCCCTGCCTTACATCCCAGCATCCTATTTGCTTTACCTGCTGCCTTGTCACACTGTTTCCCTGAGAGTCATCAGAGATGACAACCCCAAGATCCCTTTCCTGCTTGGTGCATGCTATATCCTCACCCCCACCTGATATATTGTGCCAGGGTTTTTGTGCCCCATATGCATTATCTTGCACTTCTTTGCGTTGAATTTCAACTGCCAAACCCCTGACCATTTTCAAGTTTCTGCAGGTGCTTCTCATTCTGTCTACACCCTCTGGTGTGTCTACTCTGTTATAGAGCTTTGTGTCATCAGCGAACAGTGAAATTCTGCCTTCTAGGTCCTGTGCAATGTCACTGATGAAGATGTTGAATAGGACCGGTCCCAGCACTGATCCTGTGGTACCCCACTGGTCACTCTTCCCTCTGTGGAGTGACAGCCATTTACCACCACCCTCTGTGTCCTGCCACCCAGCCAGTTACCTACCACCACACTGCTGTCCTGCCCACACCCATATTTCCCAGTTTGTGTAATAGTCTTCTATGTGGCACAGTGTCAAATGCCTTGCTGAAGTCAGATAGACCATGTCCACTGCCCTCCCTGATCTACCTCCTAGTCACCCAGTCAAAAATTCAACAAGGTTGGTCTGACATGACCTCCCCTGGTGAAACCATGCTGCCTTGGGTCCTGTAGTCCATTGACAACCAGATGTTCCACCAATCTCCTTCAGTAGTGCTTCCATGATCTTCCCCACTACTGAGGTGAGGCTGACTGGTCTATAGTTCCCTGCTTCCTCTTTGTTCCCACTTTTGTATTAAGGGGACTACATCTGCTGTCCTCCAGTCTTTGGGTACCTCCCCTGTTTCCAGTGATTGGCTAAACAGGATAGCCAGATGTTCAGCCACCACCTCTCTTAGTTCTTTAAGGACCCTGGGGTGCACCCCATCTGGTCCCATTGCTTTATCAACTCTTATTACTTCCAGTTCCTTCAGGACCCTTTCTCGTGTAAAGGGACTTGTGTCCATCTCTGCACCATTCTCACCCCTTGTACTCCCTTCAGACCCATTACCCTCCTCTTCCTCAGTAAAGACTGAGCAGAAATACCTGTGCAATATGTCAGCTTTACTGTTGTCATCCTCCACTGTGGCCCCATCCTCCCCTTCAGTCTCACTATCCCTCCTTTGTCTTTCTTTTTCACTTATGTACCTGTAAAGGTTTTGTCCCCTCTACCCACTGATTTTGCAATGTGTTCTTCTGTCTGAGCTTTGGCTTCCCTTACTGACCTCCCTGCCTCTCTTTGCTTCTCCTGGTACTTCTCTCTATCCCCTTTTGCCTGTGTCTTTTTGTATTGCCTGAATGCAAGCTTTTTGGCTTTCACTTTCTTTGCTACCTCTTTGGAAAGCCATAATGGTCTCCTCTTCCTTTTCCTCTTGCTAACCTGCTTAATGCATAATTCTGTTGTTCTTGTAATCCCCATTTTAAATACTGCCCACTGTTCCTCAACCCCTGATTCCTGTCCCATTCCCTTAATGCCTCTTTCAGGTATCTCCCCATTTTCCCAAAGTCTGCCCCTAAAATCCAGGATCGTGTTTTGTGTGGTTTGGTTCTGCTTTTCTGTGATTTCAAACCACAATGACTGGTGGTCACTGTTTCCCAGGTGCTCCCCACTGTTACCCCATCCACTGTCCCTGTTTGTGAGCACAAGGTCCAGTATTGCCTTCTGCCGAGTTGGTTCCATGACCAGTTGCTTGAGAAGGCACCCTGAATGAGTGCAGGATAAATCTGCTCTAGTTGATGCTGCTGCTGGGATGCTCAGTCCACGTCTGGAATATTGAAGTCTCCAACCAGTACTACCTCACCTTGTCTGCCATCCTTTGGATGGCTAGCATCAACTCTATCTGTTTCTTCCTCCTGGGCTGGTGGTCTATAGACCACACCTGTGCGGATGGCTGTCCCCATTTTCCTTTCCAGCTTAACCCACAGTATCTCTCCCCCATTTTGTTCCTCCTGGATCTCTGTGGCCCTTATGTCATTTTTCACATACAGTGCCACTCCTCCTCCCTTCCTGCCTGCTCTGTCTCTTCTGAATATGTTGTAGCCAGGTATGGTTATCTCCCAGTCGTGGTTATCATTACACCAGGTTTCAGTGATGGCCACAATGTACAGGTCTGACCGTACCATGACAGCCTCCAGATCTTCCATCTTGTTGCTAAGGCTCCTGGCATTTGCACACATGGCTTTCCATAATTTGACCTCCCTAGACTGTTTCACTGTTCTACTCCAGCCCCTTCTTTGGTTGTCATTTATCCCTGGTTCTCCTTGCTGTCTGTCCTTCTGCTGAATTTTGCCCCTTTTCTGCTTATCCACTTCTTGGGCACTAATGTCTCTTTTGCACACTGCCTTGCAGAGATAGCCACTCCTCTGGTTCACTGGTTCCACTGCTAGCTGTGGGGGGTGAGCACCCACTCCTTACCCAAAAATATCTGTGGGGCTGGTGTGTCACTTGCAGCTTGTGCAGAATTCAGCAGCTGGGATGACTGTAAGAAACACACAGTCCACACCAGTCCTGCACGAACTGCATAGGCTGCCTGTAGGGTAGCAAAGAACCTTACAGTCCACCCCAGTTCTGTGGTAGCTACATTGGCAGCCTGTGAGGTGGAGCTATCTGGTGGCTGGTGTGTCACTTGCATCTTGTGCTGGATTCAGCAGCTGGGATAATTGCAGGAAACACACAGTCTATATCAGTCCTTTAAGAACATCATTGACTGCCACTGGGGTGGAGCAATCTTTGGGGCTGGTGTATCACTTGCAGCCTGTGCAAAATTCAGCATCTGGGATGATTGCAGGAACCTCACATTCCACACCAGTCCTGTAGGAACTGCATTGGCTACCAGTGAGGTGGCACATAACCTGACGAGACCCCCAGTCCTGTTGGAACTGCATTGGCTACCAGTGGTGGCACATAACCTGACAGACCCCACCAGTCCTGTAGGAACTGCATTGGCTACCAGTGAGGTGGCACATAACCTGACAGACCCCACCAGTCCTGTAGGAACTGCATTGGCTACCAGTGAGGTGGCACATAACCTGACAGACCCCACCAGTCCTGTAGGAACTGCTCTGGCTAACAGTGAGGGGAAGCTATCTGTGTGGCTGTGGTGTCACTTGCAGATTGTGCAGAATGCAGCAGCTGTGATGATTGCAAGAACGTCACAGTCCATGCTAGTCCTGTGGGACCTGCATTGGCTGCCAGTGAGATAGTGCAGCATCTCACAGTCCATGCCAGTCCTGTAGGACCTGTATTAGAAACAAATAATTTGATGGCAGATAAGGACCGCTTGGCCCAACTAGTCTGCCCAATTCCCTACCTAACAGATAAGCTGAAGATCCTAGTTAACCAACAGCCTACTTCCTCCTACCCCCCCACAAGAATTGCCTTATGTCTGTCCCATGCATTCTTGAATTCCCCCACTGTTTTTGACTCTATGACCTCCTCAGGAAGGCCATTCCATACATCTACCACCCTCTCTGTGAAGAAATACTTCCTCACATTACCTCTGAGCCATCCCTCCTCTATCTTCAAATTGTGTACCCTTGTTCTTGCACATCTCTTTTTCTGAAAGATGCTGCCCTCTTGGACTTTGTTGATTCCCTTGAGGTATCTGAAAGTTTCTATCATGTCCCCCTTCTCCCTCTTTTCCTCGAGGCAATACATCGTAAGCTCCTTTAGTCTTTCTTCATATGTCTTCTGGTGCAGACCCTGCACCATTTTGGTTGCCCTCCTCTGGACGGCCTCCACCCTGTCTATGTCTTTGCAGAGATGGGGTCTCCAGAACTGTACACAGTACTCCAGATGTGGTCTTACCAACTGTCTGTACAGAGGGCCAACAACTCCCTGTTTTCTACTGGTGATGCCTCTCCCTATGCATCCCAGTATCCCCCCAGCCCTCCTTACTGCCTTCTCACATTGCTGGCCCACCTTTAGGTCATCTGATGTGATTCACGCCCGGTCCCTTTCTATTTTTTGTTGTCAGTATCTCACCCCAAATTGTGCACTCTTCCCCTGGGTTTTTGTTTCACAGGTGCATTACTTTGCACTTCTTTTGCATCTAAGCTGCCATACGTTTGACCATTCCCTGATCCTTGCCAAGTCCCCTTTCATCCTTTCTACCCCACTTTGCGTATCAACCCTATTGCAGAACTTTGTATCATCTGCAAAGAGACATACTTTCCCTTCCAGTCCATCTGCAATGTCACTTAAATACATTAAAAATGACTGACCCCAGTACTGAACCCTATGGTACCCCACTAGTAACCCCCCTTCCTTCACTGTGGACTCCATTTACTATTACCCACTGTGTCCTGTTGTCCAGCCAGTGTTTTATCCAGGCTACCACCCTGGGACCCACTCCCAGGCTGGCTAATTTGTTTATTAATCTTTTGTGTGGGACTGTGTCAAATGCCTTGCTAAAGTCTAGGTAGGCCATGTCCACAGCCCTTCCCTGGTCTACTACTTTGGTCACCCAGTCAAAGAACTCAATTATATTTGTCTGACATGACCTTCCTGTTGTGAATACATGCTGCCTTGGGTCCTGTGCCTCACTGGCCTCTAGGTACTCAACAGTTCTTTCCTTCAGATGTGATTGCATCATTTTGCCTAGCATTGAGGTCAAACTGACAGGTCTGTAGTTTCCTGCCTCTGTCTTGCTCCCACTTTTGTGAGGGGAATCACATCCGCCATCCTCCAGTCCTCAGGTACCACCATCCTCCCATGATTTATTAAAAAGGGTAGTCAGTGGTGTTACTAGTTCTTCCCTTAGTTCTTTTAGAATTCTGGGGTGAATCTGTCAGACCCATTGCTTTATCCACCTTCAGTTTTAAGAGTTGTTTCAGAAACCTTTCTTCTGTGAAAGGATTAATATCAACCCCCTTATCCAGAGTGCTTCTATTGACTGGATTAGGTATCTCCCCCTGCTTTTCCATTGTGATTACTGAGCAGAAGTATTAATTCAGTATCTCTGCTTTTTCACTGTCCCTCTCTGCCTACCCACCATCCTTTCTATTCAGCCTCACTATCCCTCTCTTTGTCTTTCTATGCTCCCTGATGTACCTATAAAAGGTTTTATCCCCCTTCTTAACCAAGTTGTCTATCTTTTCCTCGGTTTGGGCCTTTGCTATGCGGACTGCCTTCCCCACTTCCTTCTGCTTTATCTAGTATAGTTCTCTGTCCTGCTCCTTCTATGTTTTTTTATACTTCCCAAATGCTACCTTTTTTTCCCTAACCTTCCCTGCCACTTCTTTTGAGAACCATAGTGTTTTTTTCTTTCGGTTTTATTTGTTTATTTGCTTCACACAAAGGCTTGTTGCCTCTGTGATGGCAGTTTTGATGTTTCCCCACTGTTGCTCCACCCCACCTTCTTGCCTGTTTGCTAGTGCTTTTCTAAGGAACTCTCCCATTTTGACAAAATCAGTCCTCCTGAAGTCCAGTACCTTCCCTTTTGTGTGGCTTGACTCTACAGCTAAGTTTATTGTGAACCACAGTTTGGTGTTCCCAGATGGCTACCCACTTCAAGATCAGAGATCTTCTCTCCATCCCCATTTAAGAGTACCAGGTCTAAGATTGCTCCCTCCAGTGGGTTCCAAAACTAGCTGTCTAAGGCATGCCCCTGTAGGGCATCAAGAATGGCCCTGCTCTTGGATGTGGCTGCAGTAAAGGTGCTCCAGTTAACATCTGGCATATTCAGGTCCCCATCAGTAATATCTCCTTTCTCTGCCATCCTAAAGATACTTCTATCATGTCCTTGTCCATTTCTTCCCCTGAGAGGGTGGTCTGTATACAACCCATGTGCAGATTGTGGTGCCATTTCCAGTCTCCAGTGTGACCCACAGTGCCTCCGCTCCTCTCTGTTTACCCTTTATTTCTATTGCTTTGATCCCTTCTCTTACATAGAGAGCTACTCCTCCTCCTTTTCTTGCTTCCCTATCCTTCCTTTAGATTGTGTATCCTGGTATGTTGACATCCCAGTCATGGTTCTCTGTGTACCATGTTTCTGTGACTGCTACAATATCCAGGCATCCCTCTTCCATCAAGGCCACCATTTCAGGGAGCTTTTTACCTAGACTACAGGCATTGGTACTCATTACCCTCCATTTTTATGGCTTTATTTATTTTGCCCCATCCCTGTCCTTACGCTTTGTCTTTTCTTCATTTACCCCGTGCCCTTCTCCTAATGACTGCTGTATCTTGGTGTTTACCTCACTATCTACCCTGATTGTTTTGGGGCTAAGTTTCCCTTCTTTTCAGTGCCTCCCCCTTGTCTAGTTTAAATGCTTGTCAATGAAGCATTTAAACCTATCACCTAGGATTCTGGTTCCCCTCCTGGATAGATGTAGACCATCATGCCTGGTTGTCAATGAGGAGGCAAAGAACCTCACAGTCCCCGCCAGTCTTCTAAAAATTGCATTGGCTGCCAGTAAGGAGGTGCAGAATGTCATAGTCCATGCCAGTCCTGTAGAAAATGCACTGGCTACCAGTGAGGAGGCACAGAACCTCAAGGACCATGCCAGTCCTGCAGAAACTGCATTGACTGACAGTGAGGGTGTGCAGAATGCCATAGTCCACACCAGTCCTGTAAGAAATTAATTGGCTGCCAGTGAGGTGGTGCTATCTGTGGGACTGGAGTGTCAGTTGCAACTTGTGCAGAATTCAGCAGCTGGGATGATTGCAAGAACAACACAATCCATGCCAGTCCTGTAGGAAATGCACTGGCTGCCAGTGAGGAGGCACAGAACCTCAAGGACCATGCCAGTCCTGCAGGAACTGCATTGGCTGCAAGTAAGGAGGTGCAGATTGTCAGTTCACACCAGTCCTGCAGGAAATGCATTGGCTGCCAGTGAGGTGGAGCTGTCTGTGGGACTGGAGTGTCAATTGCAGCTTGTGCAGAATTCAGCAGCTGGGATGATTGCAAGAACCACACAATCTATGCCAGTCCTGTAGGAAATGCATTGACTGCCAGTGAGGTGGTTCTATCTTTGGGACTGGAGTGTCAATTGCAACTTGTGCAGAATTCAGCAGCTTGGATGATTGCAAGAACCACACAATCCATGCCAGTCCTGTAGGAAATGCACTGGCTGCCAGTGAGGAGGCACAGAACCTCAAGGACCATGCCAGTCCTGTAGAAACTGCATTGACTGACAGTGAGGGGGTGCAGAACCTTCTAGATTATGCCAGTCCTGTATGAACTACATTAGCTGCAAGTGAGGTGGAGCTGTCTGGGGGCTGGTGTGTCACTTGCAGCTTGTGCAGAATTCAGAAGTTGGGTTGATTGCAAAGACCTCATAGTCCACAGCAGTCCTGCAGGAACTGCATTGCCAGCCAGTGAGGTAGAGCTGTCTATGGAGCTAGTGTGTCACCTGCAGCTTGGCAGAATTCAGCAGCTGTGATGATTGTAGGAACCTCACACTCCACGCCAGTCCTGTGGGAACTGCACTGGCTGGCAGTGAGATGGTGAGGAATCTCATAGTCCATACCAATCCTGTAGGGCCCATAAGGGCTGCCAGTGAGGTGTCACAGAACATCACAGTCCATGCCAGTCCTGTAGGAACTTTGGTGGCTGCCAGTTAGGTGGCACAGAACCTCACAGCCCATGCCAGTCCAGAAGGAACTGCATTGGCTGCCAGTGAGGTGGCACAGAACCTCACAGTCCATGACAGGCTAGTAGGAACTGCATTGGCTGACAGTGAGGAGAACAGACCCTCATGTTCCAGGCCATTCCTCTATGAACTGCATTCACTGTCACTTGAGGTGGAGCTAACGAGGGGACTGGTGTGTCACTTGTAGGTCGTGCAGAATTCAGCAGTTGGGATCATTGCAAGAACTTCATAGTCTACACAAGTTCTTTTGGAACTGCATTGGCTGCCAGTGAGCTGGTGATATCTGTGGGTCTGGTATGTCACTTGCAGGTTGTGTAGAACTCAGCTGCTGGGATGATTGTAGGAACCTCACAGGCCACTTTTGTCCTGTGGGAACTGCATTAGCTGCTAGTGACATGGCGCAGAATCTTATAGTCCATGCCAATCCTGTAGGATCTGCATTGGCTGCCAGTGAGGAGGCACAGAACCTCACATTCCATGTCAGTCCTGCAGGATTGCATTGACTGCCAGAGAAGTGGAACTATCAGTGGGCTGGTGTGCATTTACAGCTTGCACAGAATACAGCAGTTGTGATGATTGAAAGAAACTCACAGTTCATGCCAGTCCTGTAGGAACTTTATTGGTACTAGTGAGGTGAAGCTGTCTGTGGGGCAGGTGTGTCATTTACAGCTTGTGTAAAATACAACAGCTGGGATGATTGCAGGGACCTCACAGTCCATGCCAGTCCTGTGGGAACTGCACTGGCTGGCAGTTAGGCATCACAAAATCTCACATTCCTTGCCAATCCTGTAGGAACTTCATTGGCTGCCAGTGAGGTGTCACAGAACCACACAGTCCATGCCAGTCCTGTAGGAACTGCATTGGCAGCCAGTGAGGTGGAGCTACAGTATCTGTGAGGCTTGTGTGTCATTTGCAGTTTTTCCTGTGTTCAGCAGCAGGGATAATTATAAGAACCATGCAGTCCACAACAGTCCTATAGGAAATGCATTGACTTTCACTGAGGAACTGGTGTGTCACTTGCAGGTCATACAGAATTCAGCAGTTGTGATGATTGCAAGAACCTCACAGTCCACACCAGTCCTGAGGGAACTGCGTTATCAGTCAGTGAGGTGGAGCTACAGTATATGTGAGGCTTGTGTGTCATTTGCAACTTGTGCAGATTTCAGCAACTGGGATGACTGCAAGAAACTCACAGTCCATGCCAGTCCTGCAGGAACTTCAGTGGCTGCCAATGAGGTGGCACATGACCTCACTGTTCATGCCAGTCCTTTAAGAACTGCATTTGTTTCTAGTGAGTTGGAGCTATTTGTAGGGCAGGTGTCACTTGCAGCTTGTGCAGAATTTGCAGCTGGAATAATTGCAAGAATCTCACAGTCCATGTCAGTCCTTTATGAACTGGATTGGCTGACAATGAGGGCACAGAACCACATGGTCTGTACCAGTTCTATAGGAACTGCATTTGCTGGCAATGAGCGTTGAGCTCTGAGATGCTGGTGTGTCACTTGCAGCTTATGCAAAATTCAGCATCTGGGATAACTGTGGAACCACACAGTCCACAACAGTCCTGTAGGAACTGCATTGGCTGTCAGTGAGGAGGAGTTATCTGGTGGCTGGTGTGTCACATGCAGCTGTGCAGAATTCAGCAGTTGGGTGATAGCTGGAACCTCACAGTCCACATCAGTCCTGTAGGAACTGAATTGGCTAACAGTGAGTTGCAGCTATCTGTGGTAACAAGAGACCTGTCAACTATACATGTCCAAGCACTCAGGACTCCATCAGGGAAAAGTCGAGGACCTTAGTGCCCTTGTATGTGAAGGTCCAGAGGATGCCATGATGACTGGGAGGGTCAGCAATTTTGAATACCCTAAAAGCTAAGCTGAGGACTGGATAGGTTAATCTTGCCTCAAGGGAGATGCTGTACCCACCCACAATATCATAGCTTGAAAATACAGGCTTCACAGCACTCTCACTGCTGAGATAGAGACATTCTTGCAGCCCTCTCACAACTGCAGGCAAGGCTCTTTGCAGCTCTCTCATAGCTGACATTAAATCAGGATTTTTCCACAGACATGCTCCAAATGTGGAAAGGCAAATGCTTGCCCTGGGGGACAAGTATCTGGCACCACCCAGTCCAACCACTCTAATTCCTTGCAGCCACAGTTATCTCACAAGGGGCCAGAGCCCCCCTACCTGTGAAGATTCTTGCACCGAACTGAGCCCAGACTGAAAAGTCTCTGGGGATTTGGGAGATCTCTGCAGCTCCTGACTGACTGATTCCTTTGTCTTTCATAAAAATTAATATTCATAAGGCTCCCTCGACTCCTGATAGGTCCCTTATTTAGGTGCCAACATGTGTCCCTGCTTTATCACCCACAAGTCTAGGCACAGTCCCAAAAATCTCTGCCCATATTTCTAGCTTTCCCATTGGCTACATAAAGGCCAAAGGCTGCAAACATGGCTGCTATTAGATGCAGTCCCCAAGCAGCCTGTACTGTACATTGTCCCATTTAAAAGTTCTGGTGCAGTCAGTACAGTTCCCTTTTATTTACAAAAACCCCAATGTTTAACTGTCAACCCTGTCACCTCTTAAGCCCTCACTAGTGCTAAAAGTCACTGTCCCCAGGCACCACACAGGCTTCACAATTAATATTCATGGTCTCTTCTGAACCACTTACTAGTTGACCTCTTTAACTAAATAACCCCAGAGTTTCTCAACCACCTTGTTCCGGTCTCTGGCCCCGACCAGCTGCCTATGAGGACTGAAACCAACAAAGGACCACCCGGTTTACTGCTACAGTGGTCAGAAAATGAATTAGTGCTTCCACACATACATGAGCCATCCACACACCATGAAGTACTGGGAGGGAATGGCAGCGGCTCAGCAAATACTCCCTCATCCATTGTGGGCAAAACAAATACTGGGGCTGTTGGGAGCCCAGGGGCACATCAGGACTCGGGCCAGTTGCAGTGCATAAAAGGGGAAAATTAGGGAGGCACCAGGAGACAATCAGGAGATGGAGGGCAAGGTACATTCTCCCCTGCCTGAGAAAATCTGGCATCCATGACAAGTCTATGGGCATGGCTGTCACCCCATAAATAGCACTTAATCACTTCCAAACACTTAAACAGTTCTAAGCCAGACATATTGGGGCATATACAGAGTCAGATGGATGTACATGCAGAACAGCGTGTCATGCAAAACCAATGTGCTTGCCAGTTCTGTTGCTTTGTTCAAGCAGAATGTGCAATTGGCACAGATTGTGCAAATGTGTGAATATGGGACCCTGGATGTGTGGCACATAGCGGTCTGCCACCATACCTGTCCTATGCATCTAGGAACTGGGGCTGAAGACCACCAATGGGGAATGCATAGTGCATACCTGGATGCGCCATATCCTCCAATGGTGATATTCAGCCAGAAAATGTTAATGAGCTAATTTGGCATGCATGGCACAACCGGGCCTCATGCATGCCCATTATGGGTTCATTAGCATGTCTGTACCCAGCAATATGCACTGGGACAGCCCCAGCACTGCCCTGAGTGTTGACTGCAAGAGCATAATACCCATACCCTGATTTCAATAGTGCAGTGGTCCTCCCTCCCCAGCCCCAGACACCACTCACGGTACATGTAATATCACACCATGATTCCATAGCGTAGGGTCCCTCCATCCAGCCCTGAGCACCAATCACAGTACATGTAATAACACCCCACATTTCCATAGTGTAGTGTCCCCCCACCCAAACCTGATCCCTGTTCAAACATGAATTCTGCCCCCCCCCAAGTTCTGTGTGGAGAAGAATCCTGCTCCCAACCCAGCCCCATTCCCCAATGTCATAAATAATAGACAGGACCCCAGATGTTCCATAGTGTGGTGGCCCCCACCCCATCAGGATCAACCCCCAACCCCACCCCACCCAGCCAGGCCAGCGACTGGCTCAGCCCTCACACCACCATGGCCAGCCGCCAACTGAACTGTCAGTGAATGGTACTGCATACATAGTACGCCTCAACTAATGAGACATACTATGTACTGTACTATGCAGTGACAGTTCAGCTGGTGGGTGGCCGTGGGTGTGCAGAGTGCTGAGTCAGTCGCTGGCCCCAGTTGAGGGTGGTGTGAGTTGGGGACCTGTCCTGACAGGGTGAAGGGGTGGGGGTCACTAAACTATGGAACATCCAGGGTCCTGCCTATTATGCATAGCATTGGGGAACATTTGTTCAGCATTCACAGAGGACAGGGCATGTAACAGCCAATGATGGGGCCTCTTAATCTATCCTGACGTGGAACCTTTGTAAAAGAGTGTATACTCATAGTTTGTATCCGAATTACCAAATAAATAAAAGTGTATTTATTTATTTATTGAAATAAATAAATAAATGAACAAAGGCATAGAAGGGTGGGAGGTAGACACAAGTCCTTTTTTGAGGAAAGTGTCCTCAGGTAACTAACAGCACTAAAAGTTGATAAGGCAATGGGACAAGATGAAAAACCCCAAGATACTGAGGAAACTAAAGGATCAGCTGGCTGTATCTCTGACAGCCCTTTTAACCTGTCACTGGAAACAGGAAGGTACCAAGGGACTGGAGGAGGGTAGATGTAGTCCCACTGTATAAAAGTGGAATTAAGGAGGAGGCAGAAAACTATAGGTCAGTCAGCCGGACCTCAGTGGTGTGCAAGGTAATGAAAACACTATTGTAGGAAAGGATAGTGGAACACCTGGCTATCAATGGTCTGCAAGACCCATGGCAGCATGGTTTCACAGGGGGAGGTCATGCCAAACAAACATTGTAGAGTTCTTTGACTGGGTAATAAGGGGAGTGGAGCAGGGGGGTGCACAGTGGACGTGGTATACCAAGATTTTAGTAAAGCCTTTGACACCGTTCCACATAGAAGGTTAACTAACAAGCTGGGGAACCTAGGAGTAGGTACTAAAGTTGTGAAATGGGTAGAGAACTGGCTGGGTAATAGAACTCAGAGGGTCATGGTAAATGGTACACACTCTGGTAGACAGGGTGACCAGTGGGGTAACACAGGGATCAGTGTTAGGCCCAGTTCTCTTCAATGTCTTCATCAATGACATTGCAAAGGGTCCTAGAAGGGAAAGTACACCTGTTCACAGATGACACAAAGTTCTGCAACAGAGTGGACACTCCGGGGGTGAACAGAATGAGAAGAGACCTAAACAAGCTGGAGAAATGGTCAAGGATTGGCAGCCCTGGTTCCATGCTAAAAAGTGCAAAATAATTCACATGGGGCACAGAAACCCAGGGGCAACATATCACGTGGGAGGAGAGGCAGTAGCACACTCAAAACAGGAATGGGACCTGAGGGTAGCCATCTCTGACAACCTGAAGTTAACCAAGCAGTGTGATAAGGCCAGGCCAGATTTACATTGTCATGGCCCTATGCACAGCAGTAACTATGGGCCCCTGCTGCCTTTGCTCAACCCTGAAGAGGTGGCACTGCTGCACATCCAACATTCAGTACTTAAACTCAAGTAACACATTTAATGTTTTGCTTTACTAATTTTAAGATATTAAAGCAGCAGTGCAATTTAAAAAATCTGTGCTTTCAACAGTTCCCTGTGCTCTGCTGCATGTACCTTGTGCCCTTTCCCGCCGGCAATGTACTATCAATTCATAATTTGTTCAGTTATCCTTTGTTTATGTTTAGATTTCTACCACCTGCTCCATTGACTACACAGCAGCTGCCATATTTTCTGTGGTGCTACAACGATCGTAACGGCTCACTTTCTGGTTGGGTAGCACTGCTGCATTAAATATAGTAGAATGTTATTAACCAACACACCTAAAATATGCAAATGAAACTTGATGAAAAGGTCCACTGGGCCAACTCTTTAAAGGGCATTCTTGGGAAAGAAGAACAAAAACTAAACATTGGAAATACATTTCATTGATGTCTCCCGAGCTGTCCACAGACAATAATGTTTAGTAGAGTCTGCTACTGTGCGTTTCAGGAACTGATTTATAAGTTGTTGACCTGGAAAAGCACACTGAGCTGGAGTTTGTTTCCGGGTGTTACCGGGGGAGGGGGCAGGTTTAAAAGGGGAAATAAAAAATAAACAGTAGGGTTCAATTTACAAAAGTAGCAAACAGCAAGGAAATGGTTAGCATTACAACCCACACTACCTTTGCTATCCCATGCCAGACATTTTGCATCTGACAAATAATGCATTAAATGAATGTTATAATATCTCAACAATTAAATGTGTTTTTGTTTTTTTCCCAATTGTTTAACCAGGTGAGACACACTAAGCTGAAACCTTGTTTACAGGTGCAACCTGGGAGCACAGGGAAGTTAAGTGACTTGCTCAGGGTCGCACAGTATGCAAGTGGGCTGTGGGATTCAAACCAGGTCTCTAGATTTGCAGCTCAGAGCCTTAAACCACTGCGCTATACTGCCTAAATGTTAATAAGCTTGAAGACAGTTCCTTCTGAGCCCCAGGTTCCCTGACCCCTTACCTACACCAGTTAAACACTACTAGAAAATTTGATTATATGGCCAAACTGGTTACCTTGATGCCCCCTTATGAAGTTGATTACTTCTCAGATTGCCCCATCTGCACCTAAACCTCTCTATAAGCCAGACTTCCAGAGCAATCGATCTATCCACCTGTTCACATTCCCCAACTAATTGGCTGGAATTAATACAACTGAAGAACTTTATTCATCATGGTGCCATCATGCTGTTTTAAATGGACAGTCTTGAGTAGATGCTTAATCAGTTTCAAAAATAAAGAGTGGTTACACCGAGAACAACCTTCGCCTGGCAGAAGCAGAAAGCCTCCACCCCAAATGTATCAGCAGCAGCAGGCATGGAGTTTGAGCCCCACTAGTAATCCCAGGCTCCGACCAGGCCTACACCAAAACATTTTGAATAAAATAAATCATCAATGCAATTATGCAACGTGGCAGGTTAACACTTACTTCTTCTTGTTTGCTTCAGACAGTTATTGGGAGGACAATTCTTCTGTTCTATAGACTTGTTCTGGTCGTCGACTCCTCATCATGGGTGGGTGTTGGGTGAGTGTGGGTAATAAGTAACATAATGGCCGGGTTCAGCAGGACACAGGACAGAGGGCTGGGTTGGTGTGATGAGTGTGCGGCATGTCCTGCTTGTGTTGGCATTGCTTGCTCACTCAGGCCATCCCTGATATTCCTCACTCTTGCTCTCGAGTCTCCACTAGGCTCCGCTCTGCTCCACGATGACACAGACAGTACAGACCGGGACGCAGGACCCCCACTGCACTCTCTCAGGCTGTCTCACAGCCTAGGACTCACTCACTTCTCCAATAGCCAGGCAACAGGTGATGCATCCCCAGCAACCCGTTCCATGCCATCACAGGACTAATCGGACTCACACGGCTAAATCAGGATGGGGAGGCAGGCCACAGGCGCCAACAGCAGTCAGGACTGTGGTTGGGTTGGGAGGGCAACCACAGGCCCTATAAAAAAAGGCAGTAGCAGCACCTCAGACTGGTGAGGCTGCTCTAACCTCGGACTGTCAAGATGGATCAAGAAGAGTGAGGGTCGGCTCTTCTTGTCTTAGGTGGGTTGCAGTTGTTAGTCTGTTGCTGCTGCCCACAAATAAATGGCACAACTCAACAAGTGTATGTGTCGGCATCTGCGACACTGTTTGCTTCTCTCCTGTCTCCTCTGGCTCTCTTTCAGTCACACTCTCTCTGCTCGCATTTTCAAATGGTGTCACAGCATATGTACTCAAGTCTGCTCCCACTCTGACCATGGACCGAGCATGCGCCCTTTCAAAAACTGGTCTGGTAATGAGTTACAGGTTGTGATTGCTCATAGTTCGGCCAGGTGATAGTGCCATAATAGTAGTTACTACGGCAATATCACCTGGGTCCTTCCTGAGTGACCTATGAGTGTCAGTCTCATCCATGATCACAAAAAAATAAATAACTTAGTTATAACAAGGAAGAATGGGCCCTCACAAACGTTGGGCCCGCCGCACTGGCATACTTGGCATAGTGGTAAATCCGGCCCTGGATAAGGCAGCTGGGAAGGCTAGCAGGATGCTGGGAAGCATAGGCAGGGGAATCACCAGCAGATGGAAGGAGGTAATAATCCCATTATACAGATCATTAGTGAGACCTCACCTCGAGTACTGTGTCCAGTTTTGGACACCCCATCTTCAAAAGGACATAAACAGAGTGGAGGCAGTTCGAAGGACGGCAACCAAAATGGTGCGGGCCCTGCATCAAAAGCCACATACAGAAAGGGTGAAGGAATTAAATATGTACTCCTGGAAGACAGGAGGGAAAGTGGGGATATCACTAAAATATATAAATATCTCACAGGAAAGAAAAAGGTGCAGGAGGTTATCATTTTCCAAAGAAAATTATGCTCAAAGATGAGAGGGCACAATATAAAACCTGGGGGTCAGAGAAAATGTGAGAAAGTACTTCTTCATGGAGGCGTGGTGGACAAGTGGAATAGCCTACCAGCAGAGGTAGTGGGGGCAGAAACAGTTACAGGATTCAAGAACGCATGGGATAGAAACAATGTTTTTTTGGGAGGTAAGGGGGTGGGCTGAACTTGGGCTGATTGGGGCCTGCAGTGTCACTATAGGTAGGAAAATAGAGCAGATTAGGTGGGCCTGGAGGACAGTATCTGCTGACAACTTCTATGTGTTTATGTTTCTATGTGTCCTTACACCCATGGGGAGCCCAATAAAATCCTGTGATGCACACCACTGAGGGGTTATTACACTTCTAAAATGATGCTATTTATTTATTTACTAATTTATTTTATAGGGTGAGGAATGGGATTCAGCACTTGAAAATGGGTTTATAGTGGTTAAATGCACGGTCAGGTGACATCTCTCAGCTAATGAAATTTCTAGATTTTTTCTTGCCATTTTATAAATAATTTTAAGCAGCATTAGAGCTATCAACCCTATGTGTGATTATTAGATTAAAAGATACAACTTTCTTTTTTTTCTGTTTGTGAACCCTCTGCTCTCCACAGGTAGCCCAACTCTTCCAGGCATTCTAGGCTTACCTGTAGATCTGCCCTGGGTAATTCCCAGAGGGACCGATGGGCTTCACTCCCATCCTGCCACAGTTTACCCCCCCAGATGGGGAGGGGGATCCTGGGATTCCCCCCCCAATCCATGAGTGTGTGTCGGGTGATCTGTTCAGCCCATCCTAGGAGCCCAGTTGTGGAATATGGGAGCCAGAGCCCTTATACCAGTAATGCCTGTGTGGTTTTTCCTTTATTTTGTGCCCCCTCCAAGAACGTGCACGCTTGGAGATACTAGGAGACAGGGCATGCCAAGATGTGCTTCCACTCCGGATCTTGGCCAGCATCCTCTCCCATCTAATCTGCAGTCCCTCTGCACCACCACCTGAGGTCACCCATGTGGTGGTATAGTGGTGGGGCCTGCAGACCTCCCTTCCTGGAGGTGGAGAGCAGCCCCTGGAGGTGGAGAGAGGCCCCTTGGGTGCTCAATCCACCTCTCCCGGCTGGCCCTCAAGCAACTCAGGCTCGCCTCTGAACCTGGGTCACTGACATTGAGAGTGTTAGCTCAACCACTGCGCCCAAGACATAACTTTCAGGATTTATTTAATTTCTTCTTAGCCTCTTTTCAAGTGTATGCCCTCATTTTTATTTCAGCTAATCATAGACTATCCAAAGCCTCGAAAGGATCAGGTTAATTTGTTTAAAGTAAATTATTCCACCTCTTATCACCTTGCATCTCTGTTTTTTAAAAGCAAAAAAAAAAAAATGTTTCTCAAAATATATTCAAGTTGTAACAGTATTCCTAAAATCTTCTGTGTATGAATAGACCATATTAATTAATAAATTGTTTTAGTTCCATTCGGCTGCTGTTCTTGCCCAGACTTGCTATAGAAACTTTCAGGCATTATCTCCATGTATAATGGCATTTCCCAATTTGTTTTCTGAATGTTCTGATCACACTATAGGCAACAATAGTTAACCATGGTCCATACATGTTTGACCATGATTTGCCCAGGACCATAAGAGCATAGGACAGCAACAACATTTGCAGAATTTATTTATATATCAGAATGCAGAACATGTCACTTTAATATAAATATTCACAGTGATAGCTCTATTTGCAATTTATGCACAAAGAAAATGTACGCACAAAGCAATTAATTACATAAAGATAATAAATATGAGAACTCACCACATCTTAAATGACTTTAGTTTTAGGTGGTTTACTGTAAACAGAAAACAAGTAACTCTGTCAGTCATGAATGAGGAGCGACACCAGTAGAAAAAGGAACAGTAGCAGCAATTGCTAAGCAAATAAAAGCCTATTTCAAAATCATTATTCATTACAGAATTCTAAAGTTGTTGGGCAAATTGAAATAGCTTGAACTATATAGAAATGTGTCTTATAATGCAGAAAACATCTTAAATTAACAAGCATGAATAACACCCATTGATTATCGTGGTTATTTTGAACAAGCATTTGTCAATGCCGAATGTTTGCTTGCTGATATTACAGATGCAGAGTAGGAATGGCAGTGAAGTATTGAACTCATGCCAACCCCATCTCCACCCTGCAGAGATGGACAGGCATTGGGGTGTGCCTTTGGGTCATCGCCCATAATGCTCATGGCATTTCACCTCAGCCTATCCTGTAGGCAGCGACAAGTGTTGAGGTGTGCTTGGGGTGTTCGGCTTCACAGTCACCCAATTTCATAAGGACATACACTGAAATGGGTGCAGTATAGGAGAATTGGGTAATGTCAGGGGCTGAAGAGTCCAAGGCACACCTCGATGCCTGTCACTGGCTTCAGGGTGGGGGGAGGGGGTGGAATGGCGTGAGCATTGCAGCTGGCATTCAAAGGCACACCCTGATGCCTGTCAGTCTGCACAGGGTGGGACGTTATGGTTAGAAATCCTAACACCTCAGGTGTTTGTTGGTATTGCACTACAAATTTTCAACATGGCCTTTTTGTGACCCCCACCTCATGAAAGCATTTGGGACCTCTTCTCATGAACAGTGGCACTGTGATTTTGTTAATTGTCTCGAACTTTGATTTCCCACAGCGGCCGTGCCATTCTGCACCAGATGTGTAAAACACAGATTGGGCAGGATGTGAAGAATGACAGCTGTACCATTCATATGGAGGTGTGAAGAGATGGCGATGTTGAAAATCTGGAGTGAAAATATTAAAACATAGGCATTGTGTGACCTCTGATCATGAACACTGTCATATGATTTTCTTAATCTGTCCTGGAACATAGACTTCCGCAATCACACTATTGTAGAACCAGATGTGCAAACACACATTTCAGGCAAGATAAGAAAAATGACAGCTGTACTGTTCATAAGGAGGTGTGCAAAATGGACAATGTTGAAAATTTTGAGTGGAAATATTGCAAATTTTAAAGTTACGAAAAGCGAGAAACTACACAATGCACACTTGTAACAGTCATTTTATGGACTTTTGCCACAAAATTTTCAACATAGGCATTTTAGTACCTCTGCTCATGAAAAGTGTCATTGTGAGTTTCTTAATCCATCCTGAACACTGATTTCTCACAGCAACCGGACTATTCTGTGCCAGAAGAGTGAAAACACATTTCAGCCAGGATATGAAAAATGACAGCTGTACTGTTCATAAGGAGGAGTGAAAAAATGGCAAAGTTGAAAATCTGGAGTGAAAACATTAGAAATTTGCGAACTTACAAGTGTGCATGGAAACTACACAATGCACGCTCGTAACACAGTCATTTATTGGAATTATTTCACCAAATTTGCAACATAGGCTTTTTGAGTGCCCACCTCATGAACAGTGACATTGTCATTTGGTTAATCAGTCCGAAAAGGTGATTCCGTGCAGTGACCGCAAAATCACCTTTTGGGACCGATTAATGTCACGATTGTGACTGAATTCATGAGGAGGGGTCCAAAGAACCCCATGTTGAAAATTTGGTGCCAAAAGTCAAAAAAATGGCTGAGATATCCACATAAGTTGAAAACCCCCCATTTATGCCATTATGCAGCTTACTGGCATTTCTTCAGTTCGTGGTTGGCTTTGAAGAGTGCAGACGTGTTCCCGGTCCACCGAAGATCACCGCAACGGGCTCCAAAGGAAAGTATGGGTTGAGGGGGGTGTGTGGGGAGGTAGGGTGCACAGAAGGTGGCTGTGGGTTGGGAGGGGGCAAGAAGCTCAATGAGGACCTTTTTTTTTTTTTTTTTACAGCAATTTAAAAAAAGACACCGTGGACTTTTGGCACTCTGGGGTGGGCTCCCAGCATGCCACCTGGATGTGCGTTGGGGAGAGTGTAGCCAACAGGGATTGGGCACCCTGTCAGCCATACAGTGTGCTGGGGGAGTGTATAAGCATGCTGTGGTGGGCTCCCAGCGTGCTACCTGGGTGTTTGTTGGGGGACTGGAGATGATGGGGATTGGGCACTCCATCGGCCATACAGTGTGCTTGGGGAGAGTGTGCATGAGCCGAGGGGGATTGGGCACCCCTCAGCACACAACAAATGGGTGCATCATGCCGACAGGGTTGGGCTACCCCATCAGCAAATGAACTGGGGAGGGGGCATGCCGACAGAGGTTGGGCACTCCCGCCGGCTTTAACAGGGACTGGGAGAGGCTGGCAGCAACTGTCTGTCAGCTATGTGGTGACTGTGAGAGGCCAATGGAGAAGCTGCTGCCATATTTCTCTGCAATGGGACACCAGAAAATGCAGCTGTAATTGGCTGCTGCAGTCAGGGACTGCCCACAAACACAACTGATTATTCAGTGATGAGCGCTTCCTGATTGCAGCGTTGTCAGCTAATTTGAGCATAGTGGTATGCTCATTAACTGCTATCATCGAAAGCATGCTTCTTTAGTGGTGTGGCAGAGACCAGCCCCAAAAGGGACTGCTGCCATTTGCCACAACACTGCTACGCCTCCACAACTCACTACTGAAGGAAGCTGATGCAATGTGTTTCTTGTGCATGCACGCAAGCAAACACAAAACGGAATCAATTCAGCTACAAAAGCAATAAAAATGGGATTTCAGTATTACTGTTTTTTTAAAAGGTGAAAAATATCCAAATGTAACCTAGAAACTAAAAGGAAAACAGAAGGACATTACTGGGTTAGATCACCATTAAATATATAATATTTCTAATACATATGAATACATTGAATGTGTGGTGACAGAACTTATACTTGCTGACATGACTCCAAGCATTTATTTTAAAAAAATTTAATTGGCGTGGCTTGGGATCTGAGGCAAATGGCAGCTTAAGCGAAGATCTCCTGTGAGTTGGGGAGAAATCCGATGATCCACTTGGCAAACCCCATCAGAGAGCAGTCAGGATTCGAGTAATTATCTCCCGTAGTGGTCCGCTAAAAAGACTTAAGTGCGGTAGATACATGGAGCCAGAACAGTGAAAAACCTGATCGATTAGGATGAGATGATCAAGGGAGCAAATTTACCATGGCGGGGCGGGCGCCGCAGGCCACAAATGCAGTTACAGTTGTTGACAGTCCTAAGCTTACTGAAATGTTCAACACACTAGTCCAGAAGATGTCGGAGGTTACGGTAGCCTCCAATGCAACCACTCTGGCCATCCATCAGCTGAAAACCAGGATCTGTCATACTGAAAGGTAGGCGATGGCAAACAAGGCCACTATCACTGACCTCTATTCTGTTACAAGGGAGCAGAATCACACCATTCAGGAGCTGCAGCCAAGGTAGATGACCTTGAAAACAGAAGTCGGAGGAATAATCTCCATATTCTAGGTCCACCAGAAGGCCCTGAGAGAGGTTGTGTAACTTTTTTATATGAAGAACTACCTAAAATACTACAGCATGATTTACTCCCTGAGTTCACCATAGAAAGGGCTCATCGAACCTTAGGTCCTGCTCCTAAGGCTGGGAAAGGCCTCGACCTATATTGGCCCATATCCTAAATTATCGGACAAAGATTGGGTCCTGTGAGAGCCAGAGAGAGGGGTCATTAAGCTCCAATGGTCACCGAGTTTTGATTTTGCAAGATTACTACAAAGATCTGGCTATGCACAGAAAAGAATATGCTCCTATACGAGCAAAGCTACATGAGCTGGGAGTCTCTTCTCTTACAATGCTGGCTATGATGCAACTTATGATCAATGGATCCCCTTTATCCTTCTCTATGCCAGAGGCACTTGGGCACTATATAGGCGTACATGGCTGGAACGCAGGGCAATCTCTCCCCAGACCATTGAGAACTCCACACAAGTTCAAGATATTAACCTGGGGCAGCACAGTAGAACTTTATCCCCAGTTTTGGGAGACATGGACACCACCGATCATACACTGAGATTTACAGCATGACTCCCTCCTAGAAGCCGCAAGAGGTACCAGAAGGACCGACACCCCAAGAGACAGCACCCGATGGAACACCCGTCTGTGGATCCCCCACTCTCCTTGCCCACAAAAGAAGAAGAGGTGATTACTAGCCCATATTTTACAAAGAATCGATTTGAGCAGCTGGGAAATCCACCAGAAGAAAACAGTCAGTACTAGAAGAGACGACACCGGAACAATGGGGGGACCATCCCCAAGGGCCACAGAGGGTGGAGGAAGATCTGCAGTCTTGGGACTTGGACAACACAGTGGACCTTCCAGGGTAACAATCACCTTCTCAGGATGGACCTAACCTCTCCGAAGCAGGCAATTCATGAAAGAGACAATGGAGCCTTTTTCTTTTTCTTTTTCTGGGCCGGACTTGAACATCACTGTTGCTTCAGATAAGTTCTGAATAAATCTACATAAACAGGGGCTAAGTCATGCAGAAATGAGGAGTTAATACCTGGGGCAAAGAAATAGTTGGGAGAAGAGGAAGGAGCTTGGTGTACAGGACAGGTCAATTTAGAAAATGGGTAAGGTTCCAGACATGGGCGGACATAAATTTGTAACGGGGAATCAGAGGAAGGTATAGATTAGAATATAGACTAGCATATAAGGGGTAAAGGACATGGTGAGTTTAGGTATATACTGATGGTATAATGATTTGGGGCAAACATAAGGATCTGTGCTAGGAGGGGAAATAACTCTATAGCATAGCTGGGCGTAGCTAGCTCATAAAGGGCAAAGAGAAGGGATTACGAGTATTAGATGGTTTTTCTAGGGAATGGTGATACCTACACCAGTAAGGTTACTTTACCGCTTGCTCCCTTCTTTAGAGGTTATAGGTATGTGGAATTTGATTTAATGGCCCAACTCACAGGTACTTCATTAGTGGGCCTACTGTAGCAGATGTCTTGGCATACTAAGGGAAAGCAGGGAATAATCACTCTCTGCACATTTCAGGTCCCTTTTGCCACCCCCCCATGGGAGACGGTCGAGGCTAATTGGGGAGCTAGAGTCCCTATCTCACGTGACCGTTTACTCACAGGCACTGCTAGATGCAAATGTAAATAAGTTACCCTCTGTTATTGTTACTGTGTTTATTATTATTATTATTGTGTGAATGTACTGTTTATAGCAGTTCAAGATTTGGATAGAAGGGGGGCAGCATTACTTCATGAATGGTGGCAACAGAAATATAAACTGACAAGATTTAACATTGGACAGCATGATAGAGGTAGGCTGGTATGGATTAAGATGTGGGATATCCAGCAGAGAAATGATGGACCCCCCACCACTTTAGGTTTCTATATTGATTACAAGACACAAGTGCTTGGCTATAGGGACAGTGGCTGAATTATCAGTATATACATGGAACGTTAGGGGTCTAAATACTCCTATAAAAATGGAAGAAAGTATTGTCTTACCTAACGAGGGGTAGGGCACACGTAGTCTTTCTGCAAGAAACCAAGCTGACAGGGAATGACCATGCCATGTTAGTTAAAGATTAGGTGGGGATGGAGGTTCGTGCTTGTGCTCCAGTGAAAAAATGTGGGGTGGTCATCTTGATCCACAAAAGCTTACAGTGGGGATCATTAAAAGTGAAAGGATCTACAGGGTCGCTGGGTAATGGCATTGGCTGACACACCTGAGGGGCCACTGTTGTCTCGTTAATATATATGCGAAATGAGGATGACCCTGTGCATTTTCAGGAGGTGTCAGACAAAATGGGGTCGATGGGAAGAGTGGGGTCCCTACCCTGATGGAAGGGACTGTAATCTGGCTTTGATTCCAGTTATGGATAGAAGTGACCTGGGGAGGAGTCCCACCTGAGGGGTACAATGGCATTGCAGCATCTCATGCATAGTACAGCCTGATTGATATATGGAGACTGGGGCACCCAAGGACCGAGACTATACTTTTCAGTCTGGGTCCATGACACTTACAGCAGGTTGGATACTGGCTAAACTCCTCCTGTTTATCACAGTTGGTGATATGTACTAGTATTTTACCAGTAATTCTTTCAGCTATGCCCTGTATTGCTTCTTTTGATGTGGGGTCCCTTAATCAAGCCTACACCTGGGTGGAGGTTCTATACTTGCTATTGAAAGACCCTGATTTTCTTCCCTGGTTAAAGCATGAAACCAAATTTTTCTTTAAGGAAAACCCACTGACTGACACCTAATGCTTGTACCATGTGGGAGGCATATAAGGTTACTACAAGAGGAGCAATTATGGGTTTTCCCCGTAGGAAGAAACAAAGGGCATTAAATTAAACATCTTGAGGGCCAGCTATCCCAGGCAGAGACTTAATTAAAATGGACCAAAGACCCTCAGATATGGTCTCACTTGATGAAGGAAGTGCTTAAATTATACCTGGACACAACTAATTGCTGGCTAGACAGGCTGAACTAGCAATGTTCCGTATAAGACACACATACTGGGAACAAGAGGATGAAAATGGGAAAGTGGTGGCTTGCCAGCTTAGAAAACAGTGGGCTAACTGGCATATCGCAGGACTAAGGGACCCCCAGACCCAGGCACTGCATGCTTCCCCACCGAGATTAATAAATTAATGAGGCAGTTCTATGAGCAACTTTACACCACCACTCGATCCATTTTCTCTGGGGAGATACAAGACGTCTTGGTAAGGTGCAGCTCCCAACCCTAGTCCAGGAGAATAGAGAAGCTCTGGAAGGCCCCCTTACTGAACTAAAATAGAACAGGCATTGAAATCATTACAAAAGGTTAAGGCCCCAGGAGGAGATGGGTGATCTGAATATGCCAGATGTTAACTGGAGTGCAGTTGCAGCAGCCACTTCTAAGAGTGGGGTTATTCTAGATGCCCTACAAGGGGCATGCCTTAGACAACTAGTACTGGAACCCACTCGAGAGGGAGCAATCTTAGACCTGGCTCTCTCAAATGGAGATGGAGAGATGATCACAGATGTAGAAGTAGGTAGCCATCTGGGAACTAGCGACCATCGAACAGTATGGTTCACAATAAACACAGCAATAGAGTCAAGCCATACAAAGGCAAAAGTACTAGACTTCAGGAGGGATGACTTTGCCAAAATGGGTGAGTGCCTAAGGAATGCACTAGCAAATGGTCAGGAAGGAGGGTTGGAAGAACAATGGGGAATAACAAAACTGCCATCACAGAGGTAACAAGCCTTTGTGAAGCAAATAAACAAAACAAAATGATGTAAGAAACCACTATGGTTCTCAAAGGAGGTGGCAGTGAAGGTTCAAGAGAAAAGAAAGCATTCAGGAAGTACAAGAAATCACAGAAGGAGCAGGACAGATAATTGTATCAGTTAAAGCAAAAGGAAGCTGGGAAGGCAGTCAGAACAGCAAAGGCCCGAACCAAGGAAAAGATAGCCAACTCAGTTAAGAAGGGGGATAAAACCTTTTTTAGGTACATCAGGGAGTGAAGGAAGACCAAGGGAGGAATAGTGAAGCTTAATAAAGGGGAGAGGAGGTGGGCAGAGGGTGACTGTGAAAAGGCAGAGATACTAAACAAATATTTTTGCTCAGTATTTACAAATGAAGAGGGGAGTACCTAAAACAAACAATAGAAACACTCTGGATACAGAAGTTGATACCAGCCCATTTACAGAAGAAGGGTTCTGAAAGAACTCTTAAAACTGAAGGTGGACAAAGCAATGGGGCCTGATGGGATTCATCCCAGAATTCTAAAAGAACTAAGGGTAGAACTAGTGACACCACTGACTACCCTCTTTAACAAATCATGGGAGGATGGGGTGGTACCTGAGGATTGGAGGAGGGCAGATGTGATTCCCCTTCACAAAAGTGGGAGCAGGGGAGAAGCAGGAAACTACAGACCTGTTAGTTTAACCTCAGTGATAGGGAAAATGATGGAATCACTTCTGAAGGAAAGAATTGTTGAGTACCTAGAGGCCAGAGGGGCGCAGGACCCAAGGCAGCATGGATTCACAGTGGGAAGGTCATGCCAGATGAATCTAATAGATTTCTTTGACTGGGTGACCAAAGTAGTAGATCAGGGAGGGGCTGTGGACATGGCCTACCTAGACTTTAGCAAGGCATTTGACACAGTCCCACACAAAAGATTAATATACAAGTTAGCCAGCCTGGGAGTGGATCCCAAGATGATAGCCTGGGTAAAGAATTGGCTGGAGAATAGGACACAGAGGGTAATAGTAAATGGAGTCCACTCTGAAGAAAGGGGTTAAGTGGGGTACCACAGGGTTCGAAATGGACCGGTCCTCTTCAATGTCCTTATAAGCAACATTGCAGAGGGACTGGAAGAAAGTATGTCTCTTTGCAGATGCCACAAAGATCTGGAACAGAGTTGATACACAAGGTGGGGTGGAAAGGATGAGAATGGACTTGGCAAGGTTAGAGGAATGGTCAAATGTATGGCAGCTTAGATTCAATACTAAGAAGTGCAAGGTAATGCACCTGGGAAACAAAAACCCAGGGGAAGAGTACACAATAGGGGGTGAGATACTAACAACAACAAAAATGGAAAGGAACCTGGGGGTAGTCATATTTGATGACTTAAAGGTGGGCAAGCAATGTGAGAGGGCAGTAAGGAGGGCTGGGGGGATACTGGGATGCATAGGGAGAGGCATCACCAGTAGAAAACAGGAAGTTGTTATCCCTCTGTACAGACAGTTGGTGAGACCCCATCTGGAGTACTGCGTGCAGTTCTGGAGACCCAATCTCCACAAGGACATAGACAGGATGGAAGCTGTCCAGAGGAGGGCAACTAAAATGGTGCAGAGTCTGCACTGGAGAGACATAGAAGAGAGACTAAAGGAGCTTAACATGTATAGCCTCGAGGAAAGGAGGGAGAGGGGGACATGATAGAAACTTTCAAGTACCTCAAGGAATCAACAAAGTCCAAGAGGGTAGCATCTTTCAAAAAGAGGTGTGCAAGAACAAGGGCATAATTTGAAGATAGAGGCGGCTCAGAGGTAATGTAAGGAAGTATTTTTTCACAGAGAGGGTTGTGGATGCATAGAACGGCCTTCCGGAGGAGGTTGTGGAGTAAAAAACAGTGGTTGAATTCATGCATGCATGGGACAGTCATAAGGCAATTCTAGGGGGTGGGGGTAGAAAGAAGTAGGCTGCTGGTTAACTAGGATCTGCAGCGTATCCATTAGGTAGGGAAATGGGCAGACTGGGTGGGCCAAGCAGTCCTTATCTGCTGTCAAATTCTATGTTTCTATGAGATGGCTTCCCAGTGGAATACTACCAGGCCCTTTGCCCTATGGTCACACCAATATTGTATCAGGTGTACCGAGAGGTAACTACTTCAGGACACTTCCCCTCCACAATGAAAGAGGCGGTGATAAGTATTATTCCTAAGAAGGGGAAAGATCCCTCCAGGGCAGGCAATTACAGGCCTATATCACTGATCCCAGTGGACAGTAAAATTTATGCCAAGGGGATAGCTATATGACTTAAAGCATTCCTCCCTGCACTCATACACCCATCCCAGGTGGGTTTTGTTCAGGAGAAACAATGCAGATCATATTATTCAGTCATCAATCTGATGCAAACAGCCAAAACACTTGATACTCCAGCAGCTGGTATAGCAGTGGACTTCGAAAGCATTCGACTCCATAGAATGGGATTATCTTTTACTAGTATTACAGCACTTTAGATTTGGCCCGGGTTTTGTGCTGGGGTTAAGGGCATGTATAAGTCCCCATCTGCCAAAGTGCTGACTAATTCTACCATGTCTGACCCCTTTTGTTAGGGCGTGGCACCAGACAAAGCTGTCCACTGTCACCTATGTTATTTGTTCTGGCACTAGAACCACTGGTAGCAACTATCACGGCAACACCCAAGTAAAAGGGCATCCCCATTAAGGACCACTGCTTTCGCCACTGTGCTGTATGCAGGCGACTTGTTCATAACCCTGGCTGATTTAAATGGTCCTTACCCCACCTTACCGATATTCTTCGCTACTTTCACAGTTTGTCAGGTTTGAAAGTTAATACTACTAAGACAGAAATTCTACCCTTTAATAACCACTGTGACCCGATAAAGTGCTTAACACGGAGCTGAAATGGGTAAAGGAGGATCTAACATACTTAGGATAAACTGAACACCCAACTGGATAAGATGTGGAAGAGTAACCTGGGGCGTCTAATGACAGATTGTAAGGAGGAGCTGGGCAGATGGGCAAGGCTAAGACTTACAATGGCAGGTAAGAGTTCAGCCATTAAAATGACATTAGAGCCAAAGGTGAGGTATCTTCTGTCACATATCCCCTTATACCTTCCATCATGCTGGTACACTAGATGGGGCAAGATGGTCGGGTATTTTATATGGGAAGGGAAAACATCAGGTACAGCAGAGCTAGACTGAGAGGGCATTGAAGAAGGGGTGGGTGGGGCTTACCTTGGCTGGAGGGATATAAGATAGCCTTCCACACAACTCAAACATTGCAATGATTCTGTGCTCCCTCCTCTGAATCCCCACAATTGCATCAGATGGAACATGACCAGGTGAACTTGTCAGCTTTGGCCTCTCTTCTTTTGGGGGGCACCCTATGCCCCACACCCCATAATAGACCCCACTCTTAAATATTGGAAACAGTTGTGTGCTCTCCTCAGATTATTTCCCGCACTGGTCAAGTACACTCCCATATGGAACAACCCTCACTTTACTATAGCAAAGGAAATGATAAACTGGACAAGCTGGGCCCAAAGAGGATTTTTACCTCTCAGATATTCTCTCACCGGTAGGTGGGCAAATGGAGTCATTTCAACATCTCCAGGAAAGATGGGACCTCCCACAGAGGGAGTTTTGGCACTATCTGCAGATAAGAGAAGCCACCAGGCCATATTTGACACTCCTCCAAAAGGAGGCCAAGGAGTGTGTACCTCTGGCCAAGTGTCTTAAGATAACTAAAGGCCAAGCTGGCTGCATATATACAAGCATTATAGGAGCCCTCCCATACCAAATAGAAAAAGCCAAAAGTCACTGGGAAACAGCATTAGCAATACCCATCTCCAAGGTGCAATGGGCTAAGTGCTGGTCCCTAGCTCACTCACAGTACTCTGATGTTAGGAGTAGAATGATTCAAAACAAAATTCTACAATGGTGGTATAGGACTCCAGCAATTTTGCATAATCTCGGGGTACTTGGGAATTATGAGTGTTGGCATTGTCACCAGCCGGGGGGACCTTTTCCATATATTATGGGGTGGTCCGATGCTCATGCAGCTTTGGCACCAGGTAGGACAACTGGGAGACCAGATCCACAAAAAATCAGGGGATAAGACACGCTGCTACAATACTGGGCCTGCAATCCCTGACATGCTCCTGGACCAGTAAAGAATATAAATGGTATATGACTTTAGTTATGTACATTAAACATCTAATACTCAGTAACTGGAGGATGACCAAGATGCCCACTATAGCAGAGATTCTTGCTTCCATGGCCCTGATATATGAAATGGAGAGTAGATCCTTTATGCAAGGATAGAAATGCAGACTTCCACCTCACTTGGGCCTCCTTTATGGCATTTTTGGCACCCAGGTCTGGTTTAGGATGAGGACCTTGCATGGATGCTAATGGATTACCTAATAAAAAGAAAAAGGAACATTGCTTACACTAATAATGTTAAATGCCTAATCAGTCAGTGAGATAGGAAGAATAAATCGGTTAAGGATGTGTATGTATGTAATAGGATATGCCCTAGTGTAAAATACAGTATAATTAAAGTTAGTTTAAGTTAGAATGTTATATATAGTTTAAGTAAACAAACAATATGTATGCAGTAGCTTTGATACAGTCTGAGGCTGTTTCCTTTTGTCTCATATAGTTTGATCGGGAGATCCCGAAGCACATGAAGGTGAGAAACCCGGTCACCAGATGCCATGGTGGAGTTAATCTGACTTTGTTTTCTTCATGGTGGTTTGATTCTTCTCTCTAAGTTCAAGTATGTAGCATTCATATATACAATATGTAGTACAATAAGCTCATACCCTCGGTATTCAAGATAATGAGGTAAGAATATGCTTCTGTAGACCACAGGCATTGCATGTGGAAAGTGAATGCATCTATATATCCTGTAAGACTGTTTTGCATATCTGTTCAGCAAAAACTGAATAAAATTTATAAAAAAAATGAAATTGTGCTTCTGGTTCTTCTTCTCTTTCATGCAGCTGTGAGTACTATTGGCTTAAGTGCCCTGATGGCAAAATCAGTGGTAATCCATGCTTATGGTTCATTCTAGACTGCACAATAATGAGACAAGTCTGCGAATATGCCAGCTAAGGTTAAGCCAAAGGATGACTTGGTGCAGCAGGAGAAATCAGCAGTTCAGCCTGGCCTACCTGACACAGGCCCTGTGATTGCACCCACTTGGCAGCTACTGCCTTGGATGGGGCCAGCTGCTGTAGTGAGGATGACCCCGATGACCAATTTTGATTACTTCTCAGAATTTTTTCAACAGCTGTGAAAGCTAGGCTTAATGATGGAGCACTTGGAAAGGCATTGGGGAGACTACAAAAGATCTTCGAGGTACACCAACATGACTGATTTGGAGAGTGAGCTCAAAGAAGCATCCAGTACACTGAGCAGCATGGCGACCGTTTGCTTCTTCATCTACTGAGAGAAGGTTAATTGATAAACATGATGACATGGAACTGAGAATGTGGAGAAACAACGTCCACATCCATGGGTTGCCTGAGGGGATGGAGCAGGGTACCATGGAATTCTTTCCAGAACTGTTCCTACAGAAAGTCTTCAACTGACCCTCAGATACCCCCATGGACATGGTGCTGGCACATAGAGCCCTGGGGTAAAACCTGGACTGAAGGCACACCTGAGATCAACTGTGCTTGAGTTGTTAGACTATTGACTTAAAACCAAGATTCTGCAACTAGCTTGGTCTAAAAAGATGACATTTGGGGACATTTGCTTATAATTGGTTCTATGTGATATGGGCAAGTCAAAAACAGTGAGGCCAAAATCGGCGAAGATAAAGGCGTGGCCATGTAGGGCAAAGGGTACAATGCAGCAATTCATGAAATGGCAACAAGAATGTAATGGTGACTTTCTAAGGGGGCTTTGCCCCAAACCCTTCCTAAAATAAGCAACTGAGGGGAAGTAACTTGGTGGGGAAAATCTATAGGTTGCCATTTCCATGATCACCATGTTGTGCCAATATGCTCTTTGTGTCCACGCTGTTTTTCACTCTTTTTGGCCTCACTGTTTTTACAATTGCTGTTATCATGGGATGCCCTTATAATCTGAGCACAATTTTACCCACTGACCCTCCTTAAGTGCCACTCTTTCCTAGCTGTTTGCAAGATCTGGCATCCTGCTATGTCAAAATGCAGCTCTGTGCACTGGCCCAATTCAGAATATTGTATACACGTTGGAAACCCCTGTTTTTCTGGACTCTGACAGAGGCCTGTCTGCTTAGTAAAAAAATGGAAGTGCCAGCAGAACTATTTTCTACCCTGATCCAGGGCTTTCAGCACTGCCAGCCATCAACCATGGAAGAAGGTCATTAAGCTGTGGAATAGAGCCACCAGTCTCAGACTTTGGAGAATCTGTCGATGAAAAAGTCACCCAAGGGTAGCCCTCAGCCCACAACATCCAGACAATCACCATGGGAGATGAAACCAGCTGAGCTTAATAACCTCATCTGCACAACACTCATCGTAATCAGGGAGCAAGGCACTGCTTTTCTTTTCCACCTCCCTTAAAGATGCTCTGCCCAGTGAGGACATAGACTTTATTTTATTGAAGAGTTTGGAGCTGAGAACTATAGTGTGACATGGGGCTAGGGAGCACATTGTGAATCTTAGTGTTTGCATTTTCAGTCAGATCAGTGGATTTGGAACTGATGACTCTCGATTTCAGTATATCCTTTACTCTGTCTGAATGTTAACTATCTGGGCACTACGTTGTTATGATACTGTCGGCTTGGGGTGGGGTGGGGGGTCCATTGTCCAGCCTACAGCCCAGGGCACCTCGAATAGTCTGTGAAGGCGATGTCTACCAGCTCAGCAAACAGAGCAGCATTAACATTGTAACAGAGGTGACAAGCAATAGCATTTATGGGTTGAAGGGAAGAGATGGATAATGCATGGGTGGAGGGTCAAGTTGTGGCTTGCCTGTGCTGATTGCTTTGTAAGCTTAAAAGGTGGGAAACTAACAACTAAATGTTGCAGTGTCAGATGCATGAGTGAATCCACCCTTGCTGCAGTGGTGCTTCTTACTATACCTGCTAAAACTTTCTTGCCGTGGTTCCAATGGACAGGCTACCAGGATATAGTGAAGGAGGAGTGGAGGTCTTGGCAAAACCACGGTGGGGTCACCATTTGGCCATAGTTCACCCTGGAATGCAGGGACTAACAAACTCCCACAGTGTAATCTCAGGTATATCTGGAGTAAGACAAGTAGAGAAAGGTGGCTTGGGGCCCTATCATGCTAAAGCGAGGTGTGGAAAGGTGCTGCCAGGGGTGGAAGCTGCACTGCTCCTTGTGTTAGGCACTAGAGGTGGCAAGGTGGTGTGATCAGGATAGGTAGAAGGTCTGTTGCAGCCTATCCACTCTGACTGCATATTAACATTGGCATTTTGAGGTCCAATATCTGCTGCGTCCTTAAACACCTAATGCTGCATCCCACATCTGCTCTGCCTTTTTGAGTGATCCCCACCTCTTCTTGGGGAGGAAGGGAAAGAGTAGCACTACCTATGGACTGTCTAAGGTACAGAGTTAGGGCTTATATGCAGCCTCCATGCCCAAAATGCAACCTACTCGGCTGCTGTGGGATGAGTAGAGAGACATGATTCTTTTATAGAGAGTACACAGATGGACATATAAGAGAAGAAGCAAAAAATCTGAGCCACAAGGATCAAGAGGCAGGAAGACAGCTCTGCTGCATCAGTTGTGCACCAGGTTGAATATATGTAAACACCTTCTGATAGCTCAAATGCCTTGATGTGACTACTAGAGGAGGTATTTGACCCTTTGAAGTTTAAGTTTCCAGTTCAAAGTGTTAATGGTTCACTGTGTTTGTGGTAGTTTTCATTTCCATATGATATAATTTTGCAGGTTGGAGGTGGAGGACTGATGGGGGAGCTGGGAGGGAGTACCAACTGTGTACGGATGAGTTCAAAAATGGTAACCTATAATATACAGTGCATGAACAGTTCCACAAAAAGGGGCATGAGTCCTGCAGAAACTTGCAACCTAACAAAGCAACAATTATAATGGTGCAAGAGACACACCCCTAGAGTGGTGGAGCATGCCAAATTAAAATGCTACCGAGTAGGGGCAGTTTATGCCTCAGCATCGTAAGAGCATCCACAGCACCGGGAGGTGTCACTCTTGATCTGTAAATCATGCCCCATGGAGGTATCAAAGGCTGTGTCAGACCCAGAGGGGTGCTTTATTTGTCTTACAGGGTTCCTATGTTCTGTCCCATGCACCCTGCTCAATTTGAATGCACCTAATGTGGAGAAGGAAATGATCCATTTCTTGAAGCAGCAGCTTCTGATGCATGCACCTCCACCAGGGAGCTCTATTTGATAGGAGAGATTTTAATGGGGTGTTGCAGCCATCTCTAGACCAATCTGGGAGACATAGAAGGGGGCACTAAGATAGGGAATTGCATTGGGCTCCTGGAAACAGAGCTGGTCCTAGTTGAGATTTGGAGGTTCCTGAATCCAGGAGTCCAGGACTATACCTGTTGGTCTGCCCCACACCAGGCATACTCTCACCTGTTTTTTTTTTCCTGCTTTTTTCCAACTTGGTACCCACCACAGAAACCTGTGCCATGTCTGACCATGCGCCAGTAGTGCTCGACCTTATAATTACCCTGGTAATGAAAACACTAAGCCAGTATCTAACTATATCTCTCCTAATAAACCAAGATTATGCAACTATGGTTGAGGCGACCATGGAGGAATATCAGCTGCTGAACCCCAAGGGACAGCCATATGTGGCAGCCTAGTGGAATGGTCTCAAAGCTGTCATTACAGGTCGAACCATCAGTTTTGAATCCGGCCTCAAAAAGGCAATGATTAAAGAGCAAATGGACCTAGAAAGTAGACTGTATGACCTGGAAGCAGAACACAAACTAGTCCTCAATGAGTAGGTTAAAAGGCAGCTAGAGGCCTGCAGAAGAAGCTTAATAGACTGCTGGACATTGAAATAGAAGGTGCCCTCTGATACTTCTGGCAATGCTGCTTTGAATCTGGAAATATGGCAAGGTGCCTCTTTGCCTGGCAGCTGTGCATAGAGGCAGTCGGCAGGGTGGTAGTAAGAATCAGCAAGCAAAGGCAGCCCCACCAACTTGAAACAAGCCCCAGGGGAACTGCAGACCACGTTGGCCAGTTCTATGATGATCTTTATACTCAGGATCAGATGGAGAGTTACCCAGAAAAGACTAACTTTTTTCCATAGGATCCAGGTAAAAAATTGTCCAAGGAAGCCAGAGAGGCTCTGCAGGCCCAGATCACAATAGAAGAAATCCAGAAGTCTATTAAGTGCCTGAAGTCTAGCAAATCCCCTGGTCTTGACAGACTGGTAGTGGAACTTTCCAAGACATTTGGTGAGACCCTAGCTCCATTACTGAGAGACACCTGCAGGGCAGAACAGGCAGCAGAGAGAGTGCCCCTTCCTGGCAGCAGGTGCCAATCACAGTTCTCCTGTAGCCAGAGAAAGAGCGATTTGCAGCTCTTATTGTCCCATCTCGCTCCTCAGTGTGGATTGGAAGATATTCACTACTGTTATGTCCCATAGGCTGCAACAGTATGCGTCAGCCCTGGTTCAGCCTAACCAAACAGGATTCATCAATGGCAGGTTGTTTCATGACAACTTAAGGGAAGGCAAGGGGAAAGGGAACATTGTTTAACCAGGAGTAGCATACTAAGCCGAAGCTTGTTTCTAGATGCAACCTGGGAGCACAAGGAGGCTAAATGACTTGCTTAGGATCACACAGTATACACCTAGGTGGCTGTGGGATTCAAACCTAGGTCTCCAGATCTGCAGCTCAGAGCCTTAACCCACTGTGCTATACTGACTCCTTAATACTATCTCTTCACAACGACAAGCTCAGTAATTCACTATGATCATATTTATGGATGCCGAAAAGGCATTTGACAATGCAAGCTGAGGTTTCTGACATAAAACTTTGAAGGAGATGAGGATTGGGCCGGTCTTTTGGCAATGCATACATGCTGTACAGGTGGTCACACAGGCAAGGGAGAAGATAAATGGAACCATTTGACCCTAACGTGATATCGGAACCTGGTTCATAGCACCACGTTCATGTTTTTTGCAGACCTGGCTTACTAAATGTGATTTTTATAGTTATCTTCAGATAAGGCATTATCTGACCTTTAATAATCTGGTTAAAGTTGGTAGAGACCTGACCCAGTTTGAAGAATTTTTATACTGGGCTGCCATGTTAGCAGGGAAAATGGGGCACAATTAGGGTATAGCATGCTGTGGGAGTTGATCAACCTGAATTGCAGAAATTAATAGGGAGGTGGGAGAAAGAGTCAGGATCACCAACAATAGAGGAGGAATAGTTAACAATATTGGAGGTGGGGTGGAAGGTCTCCTTCTCACCAGGTTGGAGGTGTGATGATATTTCGCCCCCTTCCCATTTTGAAGGCTTTGGCATACTTCTTTCCCTATAAAGTCTACTGCAGTAGCAAACTTTTCTCTCTTCTAAACTATATATTTCTAACTCTGTCATTATGGGAAGGCCACCCATAATGGTATCTTCTGCTCCCTTGACTGTCCCTCTTTTATTTCCTTTTCATCCCCTGCCTATGCCTACATAACAAGAATACAGAGTGTCTTTTTCTGGGCAGAGTGTAAAGAATGGTAGCCCTAGATAAAGACACTTCCCCTAGAGCTGCATACATCCAGCACTGGGTGCTCTGTGCAAAGAAACTGTGCAGGCAGTTACATTGTTCAGTGAGGATAAAACAGGAGAAGGTAACTAAAGAAAGAAGACTGTGCAGAAAACTAAGCAAACAGGAGAGATTTATTTTTCTCCTTGCTTCTGAAATTGAAGAGAGCTCTTACCTGAGCACAGCAATCATGAAAATGGGCTCTTAGGAAATAGCAGTCCCATGTGGAGGCTGTTATATAGGAACTCACTGGTTAGCAATTAACTGGGAAAGGGGGGAGCAGTTTCATGCCTAGCGATAATTAGGATGTTTTACTGAATATCTTTTGCTACAGTGTTTTTATGAAATAAAGGAATGACTCATTATTGTTTGATGTTTCAAACCTATATTTGAAGTCATGCTGATCTACCAAAATGTTTGTATTAGAGGAGGATTGACTATTAATTAGAAAAGGGGCAGATCAGCTGACCTAATGATGCTGTAGAGAACTGTATAAAAGCAGCCCCAGTTCACAGAAAAAACAGATAGGCCTGAAAGTGCGTGAGGCGAGGTTATCTCAAACACAGAAGATTGTAGAAACTGTGATAAGAAGGTGTTCTACTCTGTGGTAGAGCTACCAGGGGAGGGTAGTTCTGGGAGCTCAAAAGAGCTGTTTTCTATTGGTTTATTTCAGTTTTTCCTTTTATTTAAGTCTGAAGTTTAAGCTTTGTGCCAAATGTGGTATATCTTTATTTTTGTATATAAAATATCCTTTTACAAAAAATTACTCCATCTGGAAAATAAACATCACATCTAGCAAAGGTGTGTTTATTATGTATTCAAAATGTAATGCATTTTGTTACTACCGCCACTTAGGGGCAGCATTCCAATGTGTCTAAGCAATAGTAGAGACGACGGAGTATCATTGTCATTATTAAGGAAGTTACTCAATAAATGGAAGATGTTCAACTCGCACTGCTGTGTAAGTGTGTCGTACTATCTCTGTTATAAATGTTAGTACATAACATAATTGGCGACGAGGTGTTTATTTACTCTTCTTTACCTTACAAGAACAAATTACAGCTGTGAGGTTTTCAGAGACATAACTTTAATACCCACGAGTGAACCTGGGAACAGACACATAAAGATGGCCGCTACCATAGGACATATTGATGCCTTTGATGAAAATGTGGAACAATGGACAACTTATATCGAGAGATTTGGACATTTTGTCACAGCAAATGATATAAGTGATGAAAAACAAGTGGCTGTGTCATTGAGTGTTATGGGCAACTGGCAGTACAGTTTGTTAAGAAGCCTCATAGCGCCAGAAAAGCCGGGAGAAAACATTTGCCAGTATTGTAGAGGTCTTACAGACGGATTTCTCCCCAAGCCTCTTGTAATCAACGAAAGATTTCTGGCTTCACAAAACAAAATCAAGCAGAGGGTGAGTCCGCTATGCCAGTACGTGGCTGTTTTAAAGAAATTATCTGAGCATTGCAAGTCTTCGGCACATTTGGACGATGCACTCCAAGACAGATTCGTGTGTGGCTTGAACAGTGAAGCGACACAGAAGTGTCTTTTAGCGGAGGCGGGACTGACATACAAGAAAGAGGTGGAGCTCGATGTATCAATGGAAACAGCTGCACGGGAGGCTCAGCACCTCAGCGGTTCCCTAAAGGTAAACGCTTTATCTTTCTCTTCCTCTTCTGCCAAGAAGCCTAATAAATGTGGACATTGTGGGAAGGCTAACCACAGTGATAATGATTGCTAGTTTAAAGAACAGACTTGTCACAATTGCGGGAAGAAAGGCCACATAGGGTGCGTGCGCAGAGGGAAAAAGAAAGAAGGGGAAATCAATGGAAGCAAAGGGAAGCAATTTGCGAAATATAGAAAGAGAGAAGTACATCACGTGGAAACACAAGGAACACGCAGTGATGACACTGACACTGAATTAGCATTACACATTCTGACTCTTAAAGGGGAAATGGCAACTATCTGTATAACACCTGAAATTGAAGGGAAACCACTGAAAGTGGAATTAGACACAGGGGCTGCAGTTTCATTGATTTCAACAGACAAGTATGAAGCAATGTTGAGACATCTACCCTTGCAAACAACTGACATTGTACTGAGGACATACACTGGCGAGGCAATTTCACCTGAAGGTGTCATCAAAGTGCAGGTGAAAATAAATGAACAAACGGCACTACTGCCTTTGTATGTGGTTAAAGGTAACTATCCTTCACTCTTAGGCAGGGGAATGGCTAAAGGAAATATGCTTCAACTAGCAGGAGAAAAGGACTATTAATACAAGTGACCACAACACTCTAGAAGCAGTGTTGCAAAAACATGCTCCTATATTCAAAGGGGAGCTAGGCACAATGAAGGGCATTGAGGCAAAAGTGTCTCTGAAGTCACAGCACAAACCAAAGTTTTGTCAACCTCGCCCAGTGCCATATGCACTCAGACTGAAAGTGGAGGCCGAGTTAACTCGCTTAACTGACGCTGGAGTTTTGTCACCTGTACAGAGTAGCGACTGGGCAACGCCAGTGGTTCCAGTAGTAAAGAAAGACGGTTCCATGCGAATATGTGGAGACTTTAAAGTAACCATCAATCCAGTTCTGTGTGTGGAACAGTATCCTATTCCATGCATCGAAGACTTATTTGCATCGCTGGCACAGGGCCAACGCTTCAGTAAGCTGGATTTGTCACATGCTTATCTACAAATGAGAGTAGATGAAAACTCAAGGAAATATCTCACAATAACCACTCAAAAGGGCCTCTTCTGCTACAATCGCTTACCCTTTGGCATTGCATCAGCTCCAGCCATATTTCCAGCGAGCTATGGACCAGGTTTTAAAGGGTTTTCTAATGTTCACTGTTACCTGGATGATATACTGGTGACTGGAAGAAATGATGCAGAGCACCTGAAGAACCTGGATGTAGTTCTGCAGCGCCTGGAAGATTTTGGCTTGCGTGTCCAGAAGGAGAAGTGTGAATTTTTCAAGACTTCATTGGAATACCTGGGCCACACCATAGATGCAGCAGGCTTACACAAATCGCCTGAGAAAGAAAAAGCAATTGTGGATGCCCCAGCACCGGAAAATGTGAGCCAGTTACGTTGGTTCTTGGGCCTGTTAAATTATTATGGCAGATTTATTCCCAATCTGGCTACAATTCTCAGCCCACTAAATGGTTTGCTGTGCAAAGGGAAGTCCTGGTGTTGGACAAAGGACTGTGAGCCAGCGTTCAAGAAGGCCAAAAGAGCAGCTTGTTTCTACAAGACGTGCTCATTCACTATAATCCACAGCTGAGCATCAGACTGGCATGTGATGCCTCACCTTATGGGGTGGGAGCAGTCCTTTCCATGTTCTACCAAATGGAGATGAAAAGACAATTGCCTTTGCATCCAGAACTCTCAGCAAAGCTGAACAAAACTATGCCCAAATTGAGAGAGAAGTGTTGGCAATAGTGTTTGAGTTCGCATAATTCCACCAATACCTCTATGGTTGGGAATTCACTCTCCTCACTGACCACCATCCTCTCATGACCATTTTAAGTCTCCATAAAGGTGTCCCTTCCATGGCAGTAGCCAGAATGCAACGTTGGGCTCTTTTGCTATCAGCTCACAACTACCGCATTGAATACAAGAAGGCGGCTCTTCATGGCAATGCAGATGGGCTCTCAAGATTGCCTCTTCAGGTAGCTCACAGTGACAAAGTTGACACTGTTGATGTCTTCTACATCAGCCAGTTTGAGAAACTACCCATCAGAAGTTCTGAAATTAAAAGGAGACAAAAGTTGATCCTGTGTTGTCTCAGTCTTGGAGCTAGTAACAAAAGGGAATTTTACTGTAAACCAGGACATTCACGGTGAGTTGTCACCATTCTATGCCAGACGAAATGAGCTTTCAGTACAGCAAGGTTGCCTGATGTGGGGTGTCCGTGTGATAGTCCCTTCAAAACTACGCAGCCGTGTTTTGGAAGAGCTACATGTGGGACACCAGGGCGTTGTGAGAATGAAGGCTTTGGCTAGAAGCTATATTTGGTGGCCAGGGATTGATTTTCAAATTGAACAACAAGCAAAAACATGCGCTACCTGTCAGCGTGTTCAGAAATCGCCGTGTCCCTCACCCCTACACCCCTGGATGTGGCCAGGCGCACCGTGGCAGCGCATTCATGTAGATTTTGCTGGGCCGTGGGAGGGACACATGTACTTAGTCATTGTGGATGCCAACTCAAAGTGGCCAGAAATTCAAGTCATGGACACCACTACTGCCAGTAAGACCATTCAAGTGCTGTGAGGACTGTTTAGCCTTTATGGGATTCCTGAACAGCTGGTCAGTGACAATGGACCACAATTTATTTCCAGTGACTTTGCAGCATTTTTGAAGTCCAATGGTGTGAGGTATATCCGTAGTGCCCCCCATATCACTCCTCAACTAATGGTCTAGTGGAGCATTTTGTGCAGACCATGAAGCATGCTCTGAAATCGGCAAGGGGGCCTTTGACCTTACAACACAAGTTGGATAACTTCCTGCTGACATACCGAAACATCCCCCATGCTGCAACAAAGGAATCTCCAGCAATGTTGTTTCTTCGCCGTAAGCTTTGCTCCCGTCTTGATTTGCTTAAGCCAGATGTGGCATCTGAGGTTTGGAAGAACCAAGAATCTCAAATACTACACAGACAAGCTTGATCAAAGGATAGGCAGTTCATTGTCGGTCAAGATGTGCTTGTTCGAGATTACTGGAAGGGGCAGAAGTGGACCTCTGGTGTGGTGACATCTCAGACGGGCCCAGTTTCATATACAGTTGATGTCGGAACTGGAGAGAAATGGAAATATCATGCTGAACAGCTACTAGATCATCAGCAGCGCACAGATGTGGACCTCTCTGGGGAAGAAAACCCATTGGAGATGTGGATTCCATCTGTCGCAGCTCAGAGAAGCACCACTAGGGAAATCCCAACACCTTCTGAAGACGAGGAGGAGGAGGTGGAAAGGAGCATTGATGAGGCAGTACAACCACCAATCGAGGATTGGAGGGATGTACCAGACAGTGCAGCTAGGCCAAGTGTTGCTCACGAGAAACGCTATTCATCCCGAATTTGAAAACCTCAAGATCAGTTGAACTTGTAAGACATTTAAAAAAAAAAAGGGAAACAAATGTTCTGGTTAGTTAAAGAGCTGGATCAAAACAACGGGGCAGAATTATCCCCCTGACTGGTTCGAGGCCTGGGGCAGTCTACCCCCTACCTCTAGCATAGTTATGAACAGTAATAATAATAGTGAATAATACTAATAAAAAAAAAAAGTTAATAATTGTTCATTTGTTAACAATATAATTTAGTTGGGAGGAAATGTTATGTATTCAAAATGGTAATGCATTTTGTTACTACTGCACTTGGGGCAGCATTCCAATATGTCTAAGCAATAGTAGAGGCAGCGAATATCCTTGTCATTATTAAGGAAGTTACTCAATAAATGGAAGATGTTCAACCTGCACTGCTGTGTAAGTGTGTCGTACTATCTCTGTTATAAATGTTAGTAAATAACAGTGTTAACCATACTTTGGAAGTCTTGACTGACTTATTTACCCTACCCACATAACCCGGTCACAGAGGGAGTGTCATTGGAAACGTATAGTCCGATTCTTCCATACTCTGTCCATCACATGTCATTTTAAAGAAGGCAACACAAACCTGTGTTGGAGAGGGTGCAGGGAAATAGGGTCCCACCATCACATTTTTGGGGCTTGCCCCGAGATACAGATATATTGGAAGCAGGTCCACGTGGTCCTGCAGAGCTTGTGGGAGATGTTGATCCCACGCACCTTCTATAAATTGGTACGGGGACACTAATGCCTAGTCTGGGGAATCATACTCATCAGTGCTTTTTCTGGGCACTGTGCGTGGTAGCCATAAAAGAGATAACATCCTGGTGATTGCAACCACGCTATTCCTACGGTGGAAGAGCGCAAATCAAGAGCTGAAGATCTTTGCAAAATGGAAAGACTCACAGGCAGACTTTGCCTTAGCTTAGATAAGCAGAAGGCATTATGGCAGAGGAGGAAGGAGTATAATAGAATGCCCAGGTAAGGGGAGGATTAATGTAGAGCTTCTTGCCCCAGTCACCATCCACCCCAAACCCGAGAGTATTAGAAAATCCACAATGGAAATTATAGTGAATAGTAGGGCCCTTTTGCCTTGATGTTAAGTTTTACTTTCAGCTACACATATCAAGACTGCATTTAATTAGGGTATTGTAAAGAATGTACAGCCAAATAAATTGCTGTGGCATTCATTAAATGATGTAATAGACAGGGAGAAATACTTTGAAGCAGTCAAGGCCTTGAATGTAGGAACAGGTGCAAGCTAGACTGAAAAAGCTGTACCGTCTGTAACTGTGCATTTCTTGTGCTTTTACATCTGTACACATCTGACTTCTAAATAAAGCTGAGTTTCCAAAAAAAAATTAAGTTCCTAGCTCTAAAGATTTCAAAGTTAAGATTTCTAAAAGTGGTTTCTTTGGAAAGGGCTAACTTTCATAGCATATTGTAGGTGCTAGGAACTGGGGTTTTTTTTTTGCTTGCTTGTTTTTTGTTAGTAAGAGCTTGGTCAGGTTGACATAATAGCATCCTGTTAATAGTTTCCTTGTATCTTTTTGTAATATAATTTTTTATTATTTTCATTATATCGAAGTACCGCACAATAAATGTGACACATATTACATCATATTTCAATATTGTATCTAATCTACAACAGGCAAGCAGAGGCTAATCGTCATTATTGTAGAAGTTAATACCTGGACCCAATGATAGGCAATTAAAGACACAGCTCTCAGTAGCCATTATACGTAGCAGTAAGGAGGTATTGTCTCTGTAGTTAGCATAATAACAAGCTGCCCAGGAAAACATAAAAATTCTACCTATCCTTAGTGTACTTTAAGCAGTTCTAGTAGTTAAGGGGGTCATTAAGATACAAAGTTGGGGTCCTGCTGAGATATGTGCATCACCCATTTACACCATCTGAGCTCAAAAGCCCCCTCTCTGTTCTCATTCCTGGCAATCAACCTCTCCATTGAATATAATTCCCCATAATCCCATACCAGTCCCTGACCGTTGGAGGGGATTTTCTCATCAGAGACGGGTAACTCCCTTCTTAGCTGCCAGAAAATAAGTGATGAGGAGGGAGCCCTTTGGGATATGGACCCCTTCAGGAGGGACAGAAAGGAGTGCCAATTTAGGTGTTAATACTACCTCCTCACCCACCAACACATCGCAGTGCCTCTCCTACCTCTGTCCAGTTTTGTTTCAAGATCGCACGGGACCACATCATGTGAACATGGTTAGCCATCAACTCCCACACTCTCTTCAACATCTACTCTGGCGGGGTCTGAAAATTTAGCAAGCTTAGCAGGAGTCATAAAGAATCTATTTTTGCCTTCAGGTGAACTCCCTCCAATCACAGGGACCCCGAGACACCCATAGAGGCCTGACAAATTTCAGCCAGTCTTCTTCTGAGACTGGGGTTTCCAGTTCCTTGTTCCATGCCTCAAGGATCCCCACAGTGGATTCTTCAGATATCTCCTGCAAACCTTTATATATCAGACCAATAAGGCAGGGCCAGTCCTGCCCCCTGAGGGTGGTTAAGAAAATATTCAGTAGCATAGGAAGAGAGCTGGGGAGGGAATGTCTCTCAGAGGGACACTGCAGCAGTATCTCCCTTATCTGCAAATAAACTGCAAAGTCTCCTCATTGAAGGGCATATATTCCCTGCAAAGTAGAAAAGGGGAAACTCCCTGTGCATCTACTAATTGGAAAATAAAGAAGAGACCTATGCTGTGTCAGTTCCTTATTGCTTGCACCAGTTGTGGTGGGTGATTGTTTAGCTCTGACTCTAATGTGCATCAATAGTAGCTAACCTGTGCCATGGCAGGGAAGTTTAAGCCTATTCCACACCAGTAGACTCGCTCTAGTCCTCTGTATAAATGATTTCTTCTTCGAGCCTGAGAGTCTGTAGAGTAGCAACCTTTGATTACATCTAGTATTTGATTAAGGGATAACTCCAGTACTTTCCACGGTACAGAATAGTTAGGGCTACTCCAATGTAAGATTCTGGTCAGCACCATGGCTTGCTGATATCTCTGAAGATTCAGAAGGGCAAGCCCACCTCTATCTTTGGGAAGTTAGAGATAGACCATCTAACCCTAGGTTTCCCTCCCGCCCAGATGAATCTAGTCAGGTATTGTTCCAGAAAGTAAAATACATAGTTGGTTGGAAATTTGGAATGGTCTGAAACAAATTTGGCAACATGAAGAATATTCATTTCACTAATTCTATCCTAGAGTAGAAAGGAGCTGAAGCTATGACCAGGTATGGAGAACCGCTTTGATTTTTGTAGTTAGGGGTTCATAATTAACCAACATAATATTGTCTATATTTTGAGGAAGGTATATCCCAACGTACTTTAGTTTAGTACTGCGCCATTTTAAAGGTAATCTCCCTTTTAGGGCCTGGGACAGAGTACAGTATAATTAACTGTCAAAACCTCTGTCTTTGTGGAGTGTATTTTGTACCCTGATACCTGAAAAAATTCTTCCAGCAGGTCCCACAAAACCGGGATGGATTTTTCAGGAGATTCAAGGGAGTGAAGGGCATTATCTGCATAGAGGGATAGCTTCCAATTCCTTCCCCTCACTTGTATCCCAACAATCTCCTGGGATCCCCGTATAGCAATTTCTAATGGTTCAATATATAAAGCAAAAAGCAAGGGAGATGGGGGCACCCCTGACATGTCCCCCTCTCTAATTATATATATGGTGTTATGCTGCCATTCACCCTTATATAGGCTTTTGGGAAAGAGTAAACCTGAGACACCCATTTAATAACTTCTTAAGGAAAGTCAAATGCCTCCAAGACCTGCCACAAGAATCTCCAAGAGACCCTATCAAAGGCCTTGTATGCATCCAGTCATTGTCTTCTTGTCCATATAGCCCAACAAATGTATTGTTCTTTGGGTGTTGCCTGCAGTTTGTCTCGACCTGAGGAACACCGCCTGGTCTGAGTGGATAAGATCAGGCAGTATGTTCTCTAATCTTCTTGACAAAATGACCATATAGGCCTTATAGTCTCAATTCAAGACCAATATAGGTCTGTAGGATTCTAGGAACATTGGGTCCTTACCTGGTTTAGGGATAGCCAAGATAACAGTGTATTCCCAAGAAGGCAGCGGAGGCGCCACAACCTCCAAAAGGCACTGTGTAGGAAGGGCAATAACACTGAAAAGAAGGACTTGTACCACTCCACCGGCAACCCATCTGGTCCCAGGCATTTTAATGTTTTAGAATGACCACTGGCCATTTTATTTCAGTGTTGAGTAGGGCTTGTCAGGAGAGCCTGTTGTGTAAGTGTAAGCTTGGTAATTGAAGGGGAGTTAAAAAGCTTTAATGCTATCATCAGATGGGGTCATGTTCAGCATAGAGTGTTGCATAAAAATCCTGGAATGACTGCATAATGTCTGTGCTTTTCTTCAGAAAGGTCGGTCCTAGGATCCTTAACCTTCAAAATGGTAACAGAATGCATAGCAGCTCTAACTCTCCTGGCTAGATTCCTAGCTCCTTTTGATCCTCCTTCATAAAATGTTTTTTGATATATAGGATTTGGGCCTGCACCTTGGAATCAAAAATCTTTTGTGTCTCTGCTTAAAGATTTCGAATCTCTGGTTGCACAGCCCCCATTCTGCAAGTCCTGGAGCCTTGTTTGTAACTGCTTATATTTAACATCCTTTTCTTTTTAAAAGTGACAAGTAGGCTATAATCTCCCCTCTGATTACTGCCTTGATTGTGTCCCAAAGTAGTACTAAAGAGACCTCTTGGTACATATTCTTTCTACAGATTTGTGGTATCCGCTCTTTTTATTTATTTTTATTTTATTTATTTAAGAATCAGTTTACAACCTTTGAGCCAGAGGCTCGTTTACAAAGGTACTTCGTCACATAAAGACATACATTGCGTTTCAGTTACATAGCAAGATTTGCCAAAATCAGTAGGCATTCACCAGAAGTGCCACGTCACATTGTGGTCAGACAGATACAATTGAATTTAGGGTACATATGTCCCGATAGCAAAAGTATTAAACAAGTTGGTATCCAGTGAGCAATTCTGGCAGATAAACATTGAAACATTTTATTTTAGTCTGAAATTCTTTGTCTTTTACAAGAGACAGGTTTAGTCTCCATAGAGAAGACTTCTTTGGTTTACCAAGAGAACTTTTATTAAGAGGGTGATAGTTCAGAGATAACTCATGCTTCTATTTGCGCCATATGTCATTTAGGCCGAGCCGTGGCAATTGAAGCTTCAGCAGTTTCTTAATGGGAGGATATCTATGGGCCTGAGGTGTGAGGCATCTTTCTGAGGGGTTAAGGGTCACATTGAAATCTCCCTATCAACAAGACTCCTTTCTGTAAATCTAGAAGCTTATTAATAAACCGTCTCAACAGATTCGGATGAGCACCTGGGGGAGATAAACGTTGTCTAAGGTGACTACTCTATCATGGAGTTGGCCCTGCACAATCACAAAATAGCCCTCAGGGTCAGACCATTCCTGCTCTTTCACAAAGATAGTATGTGAGGGTATCATGATCACCACCCCTTGGCACTTCCAGGCCTACTGGAGGAAGATAAAATAAAATATCTGCCTCCAGCTGAAAGTTCCCATATTCTTTGTGGGACAGATGTGTCTCTTGCAGGTATATTATGCCAATCCACTGTTTACGAAGATACTGCTGCAGTCTTGCTCTCTTACCAGACTATTGATGACATTAATAGTTAAAGAAAGCATTTTAATCACTTTTCCGCCATTTGTGTTTAAAGAAAGAAGTCCTCCATTTTTTAACACTATCCCAGCCTTCAGGGTTACTTAAGCATAGCCCTAGAACCATCTGAAGCCCTTGTTTGCCTCAGACAGGAACGTCTCCTTCTTGTGTCCTGGTATTTAAAGCTGTGAATCCATCATGGCCTAATATACTCCCACCCATTCACCCACTGACTCTGGGGTCTATGTTTGACAATTCTAAGCAACTGCAAGTATTTGTAGTTAGTTTAAGCAATGTCTGTGTTCTCAGTGTCTCACCTTGAAAAAAAAATGAAACTGAACCAATATAGGCCCCAACTGGGAGCCAATTAAAACAGTTACCTTTATATAACTATATACAGATAAAAATATTGTGTTCCCAACTGCATCAAATGGACTTCCATCAACAGGAGAGAACTTCACTATTCCTTTATCCTCCAGATGAACCCCTCTTCTCCTGGATTCCCTGAAGGTAAAGGTAATTCCAGCCTTTTCAGGCAGGGGCCTCCATGAACAAACCTTTGTGTTCCCTAAATAAATGGGTAAATGCAAGAGGGGACAAAAGAAGAAAAGGCAGGAAAGTATAAATACATCATAGCAGATGACAGCTCATCTATCCCTTCCCCCCTGACCTTCAGAAATATTTCCATTGTCCAAGGCCATAATCTCTCTTATGGCAGATAATCAGGAATCGTCAAAGTCTTTCTGCTAGGGAAAATAATAACAAAAAAAAGAAAAAAGACCTAGGTATAAACTGTCAAGTCCGGCCAGAGCAGTCTGCCTGACCATACTGTAGCTCCATGCAGTCTATTTTAAGCTGAACTTGGGTCAGAATGGACCTTAATCTACCCTGCTTATAATTAGCAAGGGGAAGGGGCGATTGGACACCGTCCAGACCCAACCAGCCAGCCAATCAGAGTTAGTCCAAAGAAATTAGAAGTCTACCTAATTCTGGAGCCAGACCAGGAAAGAGCAGGACCAACGTGCCCTTACTAGGGACAACCCCCACGATCCACTCACCCATCCAAATAGTTGTGGGTCGGACATCAACTCATTCATGTTGCAGCTTTTGGAGAGTCTCTTCTGTAGACCTCTAGGATTTTTCTCACAGCTCCCAGGTCACTCTGCTGTCCACGCTGTTTACTGGGAATGGTCTGCTATCTTGTTGATTGCTGATCTGGTAATTTACCCCCTGGAAGCCGTTCTGGAAACTGCAGTCCTTGTAAAATTAAATCAGCTTGAGCCTCCGATACTGTATTATATTTTCTCTTTCCAGTGGGTAATTGAACCACAAAATGTGCTGGGTATGGGGTAGTGAACTAATAACCTACTTTTTTGATGACTGGTAGCAAAGGTAGAAATGTGCATCTCAGTCTCATTGTCTTTGGGGCATAATTGTGGTCGACATATATACGAGTTTGCCCATAACAAACCCTCTGCCTCCTTCATGCTGTTAGTAACACTTGCTCCTTTTATGGTATAGCTGTTAAATAGGTGTATTACTGACCAGGTGGTGCACTTTGTGATGGGCTTTGGAGTTAACACTCGATGCACTCTCTCCAAATGCAGGTCTAGGTCTGGGGGCAGTTCTAGGGCCGTGTGCAGCAGTGCATCTATAAAATCTTTAATGTTGCTACCTTCAGACCCCTCAGGGATGCAGTAAATCGGTATATTGTTTATTCGGGCTCGGTTTTCCAAGTCTTCCTGGTGTGCCTCCATTTGCTCCTGCACCTCTTTTAACTGCTGCACTTCTATCCCAAGATCGTCGATTCGATTCTCCATCACTGTGCCCTGGCATTCCTGATCATCCATTCTTTCTTCCAACTACATCACATCCCGCCTAAGTTCACGCTACATCTTTTTGATTTCTGCCTGAAATGAGATGATTTCCTGATAAAGAGCATCTAATTTTGCCTTTTTGCTTTCATTTTAGCAGTTTTAGGCTGTGGTTTCATAGTCGAGATGTTTACCACCCCGGAGGTGGATGCTTGCCATGTAGCACTGTCTGAGGCCTCCGAGTCTGACTTCTCCACCATCTCCTCCATCCGTTACTGTGCCAAGATATTTTTAGCCTTGTTTTATGCGCCAGACTCCAAATCAGAGGTAAAGAAATAAATCTCCTCAGGAATCGGTGTTTTAGCAGTATTTGGAGCTCGTTTTTGGTCGGGGTGGGCTCGGGTCGTTCTTTTAAGCTGCCATCAAGCTCAGACCGGAACTGGAATTCCCAGTTTCCTTGTATCAATACATGATGATTCACATTGGTACAGAAAAATACATTTTAATTTATTGATATAGGAAACGTACATCTACAGCATACCAATACAGAGAAAGTTTATTGGCAGAAGGGGTCCTGGGCGAAATTAGAAAACCCTGTTTCATGCTCTTTTCATGAATTTGCACTGTTTTCACGTAATTTCATGCAATTTCATGAAAAAAAATAGTGTGTTTAGGATGGGCAATTTTGCTTGAAATCACACTTTTAAAAAAAAATCACATTTCTTAAAATGGACAGTATGGAAAATGTTCTGTTTGTTGAAAATGTGCAAGTTAAGAACTGTCAATTTCAAAAATGTATGATTTGGGGGGAAACAAATGTGTCATTTGAATAAAAAAACATTGGTATACTTAATCAAGATTTTGGCAGAGCTTTGCAAAAATTGTGGGAATAAGATGGCGGCAATCTCACAAGTGTAACAAAAATTTCGCTCTGCACTAAACAGGACTTATCCATGTCAAGCTGATTCCAAGCTGTTACGAAACAAATACTGGGCCCAGCTCTCTAGTCTCAAGGGACTGGTGGTAAATAATTGTGAAACGTTTCACCACCATTCTGCTGCCTGCAACCCCCTTAAGCTGTGCTCAGAAAGAGTTCAGGCCTTTCCACGACAGTATACCTCAAAGAGGGCTGATGCATGGATGGAGTTGAGTTTGCATGCAAATCTCATGCTTGCAAGCAGCACCATTCATATTGCCAACTAATGCCTTTGCAATTGGCGTGGCAGTTGTGGAATACACCTAAATATTATTCAGGAAACAGAACAGAGTGTGTCTTCCCTCTGATTAACTGTTTTTGAGTTGTGCTTTTATGGACAGCAACGCCTTCTCTAACTAGGCTGCAGCCTGTTTCTGTTCCTTGCTTGCTCTGCTAAATACCATGACTATCTTCTTGCAGTTATAAGGTGTCCAACTACTGTACCAGTTGCCCAGGCATTTGGGGCAGTGGGAGATTCAACATGGGCATAGATCCAAGGGACAGTATTGTGTGCATGGTGCTAGGGAGGGGGGAGCCACTAGGATATCAGGGATGGAACATCTTTAATTTGCTTGGGGGCCACTGGACTGCCATGGGGATGATTGAGGACTGGACTATTAGGGAGATAAGTGAGATACATTACGTAGTACATTTTCGAGTGCCAGAAGCAGCACTGAGATATGGGTGAGGGGGACATTAGATCTGAGTGTGCCAGTGCACATGTACATGCATGACATTATGCCCAATACATGCACGTATGTGGTCATATCTGACACCAGTATCCCATATGGTTTTAAATTTAGCCCTTTACAGAGAAATGGGCTACATTTTCAGCCAAGCCTTGAGGGCATGTGACACAATGCTTCATCCTTCATCCTCAATGCCTGAAACAAATAGTTAGACCACCTAAAGATGGTATACTTACTGGTGACCATAAATATCATCTGGATTACTCTTTTGTTAAAATACATATCAACCAGATTTCAGGTTATTATGCTCCAAAGGCAATAATAAACCAAAATCTGGTTGATATATTCTTCATAATAACCTGAACTCCGGTCGGTATGACATTCCCAAAGAAAAGATGTTAACATTTTGCATTTCATTGTTTCACAAAAATATTTAAACTGCAGTATTTTCAGCTGTGTTTTACTCATGTACAGTTCAATGTCTTCAAAAAATAAAGCTGCACTCTAGCTAAAAAAGACTTCTTGCTTCAAGCTGCTAGAAATAGAGTCTAAACCTCAATACCAGCAACTATAAAACATAAAGGATGTGTGATGACCATCAAACCTCTAGGAGCTTAAGCTTTAGAGGTTTATGGGTCATCACACACCTCGAGTGTGAAAAACCACAACACACACCTACCTATCCATTATTCTCTGTGTTTACGTGTGCATGCAGCTGCGCTGACGTATGGCATTTTGGGAGCATTATGGATGCATGATATATGACGCATGCATCATTATTATTCCATAAAACAATGACAAATGCCATAAATTCACTAAAATATTTTAATAATAGCATTCAAAAACTTTAGATGCTGCAGTCACAGTCTAAAATTGGAACTTACATCTGGGACATCCCCATTGAAAACCCAATCCATTATCTTTAGCAAGGGCTATCTTTGGATCTATAAGGGCTAGAAAACCAGCACAGGAATGTTATGGGCTCTACACCAGAGCACAAAGAGGTACCCCGTGTGCTGACCCATAAAATGTATATGCCCAGAAGAAGGAACAAATGCCATGCGGTGGAAACCACTGGCACAGATCCCAGTATTAAAATGTGGGCACTTAGATGTTGGTGCATGCAAAATGGCTTGTGCACATTGATAACATTTTTTGTCAATGAAAGCTCTGAGTCAGGCTGACATGACTGTATCCTGCTGATTCAGTTTTCTTGCAGTGATATACATAGATGCAGACAGATTTACATCAAAACACTTTTTACATAGTTCTTTTTTGTTCTACGCCCCAGCCCACCTCCAACTACTCAGCAGCACCCCTCTCCTGTCAGTCATGCGTGAGCCTGAGGTGGATGCTGGTTGCAACCTGGTGGCCCACAGACTTTCTCCTCTGTTTTCTCCTTGTGGAGGGTATCAGCATGCAGTGATATACACTCTTGCATTGCATGAGGAGGCATGCATACATCCCTGGCTTCAGCAGGTTCCCCTCTCCTGATGTGTATTGTGCCTACTACACTACCACAAGATCTCCACCAGGGGCAGTCTGAGACTGAATTGCAGAGGCCACAAACACGAGGCAGGTGAGTTGCCCTTGGGATACTCAGCCTTCTTTCTCTCCACCAACCCACAAGGGACCGGACTGCACCCTAGAACCTGGGTCACTGGCATACAGCCCAGTACAGATACCACCTGCTATTGGGCTGCCAGCATCAAAACACGCACAATGATAACATTAAGGTTAAAAGTGTATTGATGTATATTGAGGTGTATCGACATATGAGAACTGTACCAATAGGGACATATCTGGGTCGACATAACCCTAAGTTTGTATTTATGAAATGATCCTAGCACTAATTAGTTTCAGAGTTAACCCAGCCAAATTTCTTTGAAAGGATTAACTTTGGCAATATTAGGACAATAAATGTAGCTATTTTTTTATGTTAAAGTTTGAAGTTAGGTTGACATGACAGTGTCAGATCAAGTGACATACTAGCTACCACCTCATCAGAAGTATCCATAATTGGCGACCTCAACCTTGAACGGCTCTCTCCAGTCACCTTACCATTGAACGAATTCTGTGATGCCCATGGACTTAACCAGATCATTAATGAAGCTACCTGCCCAAACACCAAAACCCAGACTGTAGCTCCCTTCTTGGCGTAATCCTTGTAAGCAAGCCTCGCCTCTTCTTCCACTCAGGTGTATTCTTTAATGACATCAGCGACCACTGTACCATTGCATGCATAAGGTCGACTCAACTCAGACCTCCTCTTCCTCTAAATACATCCATAAGAGATGTAAATGGAACTTCTGCCCAGATGCTTTTCTCTATGACCTCTAGTATGCTAACTAGCAGAAATTTTACCTCAGATCTTCTGTGGAAATGGCACACGAGGTACTTCATGAAATACTCACGGAACCCTAGACCTCCATGTTCCAGTTACCAAAAGCAGAACCAAAAGAAAATCCTGTCCCTGGTTCATGGATAACCTAAAGTCTGCCTTATGGCATAGGGATGCTATTTGGAAAAGAGACAGAAAGTCTGAATTGGCCACAGACTGGTGTGCTTTCGAACATAAGAATTTCTGCATGAAAACTATCAGAGCTGCAAAGTCTAGTTATTTCCGCTCTGAACTGAACGCATTCACTAATTCTGCTACTAAGTTTTGGAAAACTTTAAGGGAGGCAGAAGGCCATAACAGCGCTGGCACACTTCCCCACAAAATTTCGATTGGTGGTACCCACTCTACAGATAAAAATGTGATCCTTGACCTCCTTAACAATCACTTTGCCATAGCAGGGATGGCTTTTGATACCTCCCCAGCAAATGCCATCAGGGCACAGTTCCTTAGTCAGTCATCTGATCGCCACTATCCGGAATCTATTGACCCTAACTACTCTTTCTCCTTCTGTCCAGTCACCGTCAAACAGGTTGAAGATCTCCTTCTTCAACTTGATACTAAGAAAACTGCAGGCACAGATATGATTGAGCCTTTCTTCCTAATGTTGGCCTACTATATTTTGGCTCCCCCTAGTACCCACCTTTTCAATTTGTCTCTCAATCAGAGCTCCCTCCCAAGCTCTGGAAGATGGCCATGCCATGCCTCTATTCAAATCAGGGGACCCTGTGACCTAACTAATTACTGCCCAATCCCTTGCTCCCAGCCTTGTCAAACTATTGGAGAAGGTCGTAAATGAACAGTTCAGATCTCATCTGGAAAGTTTTAATCTACTAAAGCCGATTCAATCCGGTTTCCAACCCATGCATAGTACCTCCACTGCCCTTGCTAAGGTTATAAATGACTGGCAGTCCACACTTGATAACAAACAATACATATGCACCTTGTTTATTGACCTTAGCAAGGCTTTCGACACGGTGGACCACGATTTGCTCCTGGTGACCCTGAAGAAAGTTGGGGTGGACAATCTGGCCCTAAGTTGGTTCACAAACTATCTTGTGGACAGAGAGCAGCAGGTCAAGGCTGAAGGAGACCTATTGCCAAAAAAAAATACTCCTTAGAGGTGTCCCCAAAGGATCCATACTTGGTCCACTTCTCTTTGCCATTTATATTAATCAAATTGACACTGGCCTAAAGTCATCTAGTATCCATCTCTTCACTGATGATACAGTGCTATACATTGACAGATCAACTCTGGATCAAGCCATTTTGGTCCTCCAGAACGATTTTGACATCCTCCAAAAAAATCTACTCAACTTGAAACTCCTGTTCAATGCCAAAAAAACTAAGGCCATGATTTTCTCTCCACTGGCCCCTCATAAAAAAAAACCCAGATAAGGTTCTTCACATAAGCACCCTTTGGGAGGCCCTGGAATTCATGGAACAATTCAAATACCTGGGGATCTGGATAGACTACAAATTGTCCTTCATTGATCACATTGAAGAACTCACTAAGAAACTGCATCAAAGGCTCAATATTTTCTTCAGGATCAAGCACTCACTAACCCAGGAGGCTAGAAAACTCCTAGTTCAAGCTATCTTCTTGCCTCTCCTAAACTATGCGGACTTCCTATATGGCCATAGTACTAGCACAGCTCTCTCCAAGCTTGATACCCTATACCACAGAGCCCTTAGGTTCATTTTGGATGCCCTTATGACATGCACCACTGCATCCTCTATTCTTATGTAGGCTGGATCTCCTTAGCTTCAGAAGGCAAAGAGTGCTACTCTTATGGACACATAAGGCAATCACTCATAAATTACCTCAGTACCTCACAAGCTGCCTAACTCCCTACATCCCTATGCCTATTCTCTCAAGTCTTACCAACTTACCTTTGGTTATCCTTAAAGTTAAAATGTGCTTTGGTAGAGCCTAAATAAGTTTCACTCTTCCTATGCTCTGGAATAAGATCCAGAAAACTTTAAGGCTCACTTTCCCTGTCACGTTCTCCCTCTTCAAATCCTTGTTCCTGAGGACCTTCTCCAAGGTCTGTCATTGCTTCAAGTCAAGATCTTAACATCATGATTTGTTACTGCTTTAAATTCTGGACTTAAACCTCAACCATTGCCTGAGGCATCACTTGAGTCCTCTCTTCTGTCATTGTCCAAATCAAGGTCCCAACATCACGATCTGTCTTTCCTTCAAATATTGGACTTAAACCCCAACCATTGCCTGTGGCATCTGTTGTGTTCTCCTTAGAACAGTCCTTCCTCCTTAGGCCATCATGTCCAACCTTCTCCTATCTCATCTGACCTTCCCTCCCCCTCCCTGTACCCCTCTTCCTCACCCCACTTGCCAGGCCATGCCTACAGTACTTATCAAAGGACTCTTACATCTCAATTTTCTTTGCACTTTGACACTATAGGAACTGCCACTCCTGTTCGCTAGGATTCCTCCAATGATGTTTACTGTATAAACTTTAGCTCATTACCTTACATCCATATATCTGTACCTATGCAATTGTATTTAAATGGCACTACCTCCTGTTGAACCTATTGCTATGTTCTGGTGGAAGTATCTTGTTACATGTGATGGTTATATGTTATTATGTTATTATTACTATGAATTGTTATGTACATTCACTTGACCTGTTATGTCTTAACCCTGTTGGCAATTGTTTTGTCCCAGGTCCGTCTTGTAAATGACCTTGTCTCAATGATGTTCCACCTGGCAAAATAAAGATTTTGATTGATTGATTGATTGATTGATATTTTTTGCAGTCTGCACATTTATATAAAATCCAGGCTTTGCATAATAGGTCCCCAGACTTAACAAGTTCCTTGTTACTTTAAAGCTCGTATTTGTGGCCAACCAAAAAAGATTCTTGTACCTTACTTGGGAATAAGTCCAAACAAACTGTAAATAATCAGAGAAGAAAAGAAAAAAATATATAAATTAGCTTTAGTTTGGAATCAGCTTCTTGCTTGAGCAGTACAGTCAACTTACAATTCGTATCATTGGCCAGCAGATGGAGTTTTTAACGCAGGCATACAAAACTTAGGAACCTGTCGGAAAGTAAGAAAAGTAAAGTAACATTTTATTTATATAAGGTGCCCTTCCACAGCTCAGGGTGCCTGTACAATAGATCACAGTAAAATTCACAGGGTTATATTTAAAACAGTAAAACAACAGCAGTCAATCATTATGTCCCTGAGAATGCCTGGCTAAACAAGTACGTTTTTAAGAATTTTTGAAATCCTTCCACAGCCAGGCTATTGCGTATCTGGCGAGGCAGAGAATTCCACAGGGTAGGTGCCATAAAAGCAAAAGATCTCCCTCTGGATGTTCTAAGAGATACTGTACCCTGGGAATCTCCACCAGGAAAACAGGTGGATGTGTAAACTAGTGCCAGTTATACAAAAGTTCAGCAGAGTCATTGCCTTAACATAACCAATGTTGAACAAGTGCTTTTGTAGTAGCAAGGCTGCATTCTAACTAAGCCATAATAACCTGATTCACTGAATGTCCATAACATGCACAGACAGAAAACATAACTCTTCTCACTTGAAGAAGTCTGAGTAGAGAGATTTAAGAACCTCAGAAGCTTGATCATGCGATTTGAAGGTGTGCCATTTGTCTTCTTTGCAGACTTGAAAGGTAGCCAGATACTTCACTTGAAATTTACCTCACTATGCTTAATTTAGACACGATCAGATGAAGTGCCGTCCTCTTCTGTCTCACAAAAAGTGGGAGACCTTGTGCTATATGGTTCCATTTCTCTTCCCACAGTACATCCTTCAGATCTTTTACTTTCTCCAAAATACGTTGTTTATCTCTGAAGTTTAGTAATCAAAATATTAGAGGCCAGGCCAGCCTGGTGGCACTGAGGGTTGAGGCACTGGATGCCACACCTTACGCCACGCCAGTGACCCGGGTTCGGGAACGGACTTGGGTCGTCAGTGGGTCATCAGGAGGGGATCAGGATCAAGAATCTGTAGACTGCTTTCCTGATCCTGGGGAGGATTGGGGAAAGCCACCACACTAAAGCAGCCCCTGGGGATGCCCGGAGGCACTACATGCCAGTGGATATGTGGGGGGAGCACGGCGGACATTGGCACGCAGTGCCCGGACATCACTGCACATATCTGCTCCAGTGGGGTTGGAAAAATTAGGTGGAAAATGGCTGGGCGTGTTGATGCAGCTTGATGGCCGTGCCCTGCCTCACCAGGAGGGCTCGTGTGGATTCCCACTGGGGTGGTCCAGGAACAGTCTGGCTGGACTGGACGGGGTACAGGGAGGCCCTCCAGCAGACTGGCAATGGCCATACTGGATTCCCCATCATGTGAGTGAGCCTGGTGCTCTCCCAGTGGGTAGGGCTGGTGGCTGGATGCCCTCGCCGGTAGTCACCGCAGTAGATGAAAAATAGAAATAATATAAAAAATATATATTAGAGGCCGCGGTGAAGCACCTGGATGGGGCATCGGTCTGAGTGAGATATGAGCTCTTTCAATTATATATGTATTTGAATTCGGAGAAGGGCCTGCTATTTTAACACATAGCTTCTTTATGAAGTTGACCATATCAGCCTTCCTCCTTTTCTGGTAGCCCTCATATCACAAGGTTGTTCCTGCAGGAATGACCCTCGAGATCTTCAAGCTTCTCTTCAAAATTTTTAACCCTGCAATGAAGAGCCACAAAGTCACGATCCATGTGAGCTTGCCAATCATCCAGAGATGAAATTCTAACTTCATTGTCAGATATCGTTTGGCAAGTTGCTCGACCATACATTCATCTTTTGGAGATCCTGTGTCAAAGGTACTCAACATTCCTTTTAATGGGGCCAGTCCTCGAGAATGTATCTTCTGTTAGTGGGCCTAGGAGGTCACTTGGCTAGAAGACCCAGCTGGCTGAGGTTTCACCCGCTTAGAGCTTTTGTCTCTTGTTGGGGTGTTTGGTGGAGTATGCCACAGGAGTGCATTACGCAGTTCTGCCTCCATTCTGCCCAAGCAATGATTCATGAGATACCCGATGGAGTCCAGTTTCAAATATGCCCCTGAGACTGTGATTTTGGTCAGGTTAATAGTTCAAAATAACAGTTTAGTTGGTAGGAGCGTGGAAGCAAAGCAAAAGATGTCTGCTCAGGCAGTCATCATGTGGTCCCCCCTAATCCTTGGAAACCTGGGCACAGGCTTTTGCGACACCCCTGCTTATAAAACTGTTACAGACAGGTGAGAGGGGTGTCTCAGAAGCAGTGACTGAGAACAGAGGAACTGGTGGAGGTATCAGGGCAATCTCTGGACAGTGTGATGTGATGTATTTCAGGGTCCAACCCCAGAGCTATTGTTCAGTATGTATAGGTTTAGGTGCGACACCACCTGGCTATCGATGTTTGCAGGGCTTGACTGCTGATGGTAAATGTGTGCATACATTGATGTATGACTATTGTAATATTGTATATGGGAATTAAAGGAGGCAAATTTGCAAATGTGTCTGAGGGAGTAGGTTTGTGTTGCTGCTCCTGTAAAGCTGCGGATATCCCCATATACAATGTAACAGTAGTCACACTTTCATTCATGCACGATTTACCATCAGAGGTCAAGCCCTGCAAAACATCGATAATCATGTGGTGTTGTACCTAAATCTATGCATGATGGACAAAATAGCTCTGCATTTGCACCCCTAAAATGTAACACATCACACTTCAACAATAAAATCAGCCAAAGTAGACTATATCAATTAAAGCATTACATTTTGTGAAGGACTTCTGTAACAAAAGAAAAAAAGCTAAAACTTTGTTTCATATTAATGTACAGCAGCCATGTTGGCTCTGACCAGAGTTTGTCTCGTATGGGGCAATTAGTTTGCTGAGGGACATATTTAAGCACTACTGTATTCCTGAGCTTTTGTCAACATGTTAGAATCACTATGAATAGTAAATTGACAGCAGGTCTATGACTGACTTTCTTATTCATAATAAAATGATCATGTACAGTAGGAATTTGGGTTAAGATACTTTAATGTTTTGCTTTACGAGTTAATTTGCTATATGTATCCTGTGTGGTGGTTGGCAGAATGCCACATTCAAGCTCCATGAAGTGATTCACGAGTAATGTGGAATCCACAAAGTACTCCACAATGCAAAGTGGAGTACTTTGCATTATAATAAGACGCGAAGTCTATTGAGAGCAATTACTTTACATTATTCCACCTTCCCCAAACCACTACTCCACTAATGTTAAGGAGAAGTACTTTGAAATCAATGCACTTTGCATCACTTCGCCTTGTTGGTGAGCTCCAAAGGCAAATTTTGCAGTGATTCATGGGATTGCAGGTCACATGGGCTCTAGATTGTTCTGCACAGCCTCAGTTCAGGGTAATGTGTGTAGGTAGCTGTAGGAGACAGCTTGCTCTGAGAGCTCTCTGCAATTCAAACCCTCTAAAATCTGTTAAAAAGCCTTTTTGAGTATTTTTTTTGCTAAAACTTTAGTGCATTGATTGTAGAAAACCCTCCTGTGCTCACATAATCGAGTGTTTATTGTCTGTGTGTGGATTTTGAATGTTAATGTACAACATTCAGTCTGTCTACTGACAGACAGTGGAAGTGTCTTTGGGGAGGGGCATAACTGGTGTAGAGTAGATTTAAGTTGGAGAAATAAGGAGTTCTTTGTTTTTTGTTATATTTTTCTTGTATAACTGTGTCAATGTACATACAGTAATATTTTCAGTAACTGTTGACATTTTTTTTGCTGTTTGTGTTGTGGACCTGGTGCAGCAGTGCATAATTTCAGTTTGTTTAAAATACATGGTGGTATATTACTGAAGTTGTCAATTTGCTTAGACAAAGTGTGTGTGTGTGTGTGTGAGTGTGTGTGTGTGTGTGTGTGTGTGTGTGTGCGTGCGTGCAGTGCATGACATCAAATAACACACCTTTTATTGTGCCACAGTGCAATTGCAGCAGTGTGAACCTGCTATACACTGTACCTCCATGATTTTGTACTGCCATTGTGGTATCTTGGTTTTGCACTGTTACTGGTCTGCAATCTGCAGTCACAGTGCTTCCCCCAAACTGGCAAAAGGTATTCTGTTCCAGATTGTATTGTGACAGGCACCACTGGTTAGTTAAGGCATTGTTGAACTTGTTGTGACTTTTTCGTCTGTATCTCTTGTTGAAGCCACAGTTGTGTTTTTGGCTTCATCCAGCATCTCCTGGCCCCACCCAGAGTGAACATTCCAAAATCTAAATTTGTTTAGAATATTCTTGTTAATCCCCAAAATTCCTGCAAAGAGATGTGTAATCAAAGCTGTTTCTCGCCATGCTTTCTGCTGCCAGTGGTAAGATTATGCGGCGTGGTAATGCCATGATCTCAAGTGCATTGCTGATGTGAGGAAAGTTATTTCTCCTTCAGTGTTTTACAGTGCAGTCAGTAGCTTCACTCGTAGCTGGAGGAGATGATGTTGCCCCAGCTGGTGGTGTTAGTGCAGTTGCTGGTGGTGTGAGTATTGCTGCCTCAAGTTCCACTTCTGACCAGTTGACCGTGTTCAAAAATATAGTTGAGTGTAAAGCAGTGAGTGACAGTGTAGATGATGTCATGCTACCCAGTAACATCCCATTGGTAACTGAACATGAGGATTCTGATCATCATGGCAACGATAACACAGTGTCACATTTCTTCCACCACGGTTCAGGTCACTCATTTGCCATGCAATGATTCACAGTGTGGAGAAAAAATATCAGGTGAGGGTGGTGTTGATGATGAATCAGATGATGCTGATGTTGCTGTGGTTGCAACATGCAGTCCACATGCCAGCATCCAAGCAGAAGATGTGTATGTGGATGATTTTGTTGATGAATATGATGATGATGTCAGTGACCCCTGTTGGGAACCGGAGTAAAAGAAATTCAAAGTGAGAGTTTGTTTGCATTAACCCCCCATAAAAAGTTGTGATTTACCAGCTTCAGTTGATGATGATGATAATGATGACCCAGAAATAATGATAGGTAGTCATGGTGGTCAAGTTGCAGGCCAAGTGTGTCCAGTCTGAAAAATCATGTAGCATACCCCCCACTTCAGGGAGTCCAATAGGCATCATCAGGGACATGTTAAAAGTAGGGAATCACTGTGATGCTTGGCCAGCTGGTTATGATTATTGTATGATATTTGTAAAATAATAATAATAAGAAGAATCTGCATTTATATAGCGCTTTTCTTACATCCAAAGCGCTTTACAAGCAATGCTAGACTGGTAGTGAAGTGACTGAATGTGTGGTGGCGGCCATATAGCACATCATCACCCACACACAGACTGGATAATTGCATGAACCGGCTTATGGGAAGGGGAATGTTGGCCAGGACACCAGGAGTGTCCCTACTCTTTGCAAAGAGTGACCTGGGTTCTTTTACTTCCACCTGGACACCCACCAGGACAACACCAGGATGGGTAGAAGGGACCTCGCTTTAACGTCTCATCTGAAGGACGGCACACCCCAGCAGTACAGCACCCCCCAATACTGCACTCGGATGCCAGCGATTTTTGAGGTGCAAGTCCAATCCCGGTGTGGGGCGAGAACCCACGACTTTCTGGTCCAGAGGCGGATGTGCTACCAACTGAGCCACACTGACACCAGTATAAATATAGTATGTGATTGTCTCACAGAAGACAGCCCGTGCTTCTATGTCCCCCCCACCCCAGATTTCAGTGAAGCTACAGGATATGTAAACTGACCAGGAATCATTTAATTAACTGATTTACTTCAGAATGGCATTTATGGCCTTTTATGACCTCATGCTTTTAAAGTTGGAAAACTAAATATACATTTTATTACAGGAAAGGATGTCATTTAGCTGATTCCTGTTGGCTATATCCACATAGGTGATGGACTGCAGGGTTGTAAACCTCAAAGGAACTGGTTGATCAAAGACTCATAGTTTGGGAAATTAGTTTTGCTGATATACCTCCTGATAGGACATCATGTCTGTATTTTTTATTCTAAAGGAGGAGCTAAATGACTCACAGAAGGGGCATGGAGACACAGTTTAAACTGATACCTGTGTCTGAAATGAGTAGGATATATCATTTTGGAATCCAGAGACACAGCTCTCTGATCTAACTATAAGCACTTCCAGAGGTAATACCTTAGACAGCAAAGGTCTAAATGTATTGTGGAAGGAGTTTTGTTTGTAATTTTCCTTGTTCTTTTATGTGATAGTGAGCTCCTTGATATATTGTTCTGTGTTTACATTTTCATATTTTATCATCTTTTAGTAAAGTACTTTTCTTTGAAAGACTGCCTGGGTGTCTGCCAGTTCTTTTGTTGCATGTGACGTATAGATGGTTAAGTCTGACAATTGTTCAACTTGATGGTGTTGCTGAGCTTGAGTAAAAGGTAAGAATATATCTAAGGTCTCTTATAGAGTTAAAGGTTCATTTGGATACCTGGTTAGATATCCTTAGGCGAAAGATATATTGCATCCCCTGAAGAGAATATTATCTGAGCCTGTACATTTAGTGCAGCTAGCATAAGGTTCACAGTTTGAATCCCCCCAGAACTTGAGACTAAAGGTGATTCAGACCCAAAAGCAGACAGTCTATTTCCTGTTCACACTATTGTGCTCTGAGGTTGGCACTGTGGGAGGAGAGGGCATGACCTGCTGAGTGCCTTTGTGACAGATTTGGTTGGCAGTGGTGTGAAAAAATTTGGTAACACAAGTTTTAACTGTTCAGTGTGTCAGCTAAATACTGTACAACTCACTTGCCAAATATGGAAGTGATTTATTTTTTTGTTAAAAAAGAAGCAGAACTATATAATTTTGCTTACAGTCAAAGTTCCTACCTGTTTTATTTTTTTTCAAAGTGCAAGTTAGAGTAGCTGTAGTTAGGGAACAAGATAGATTCCAACTACAGTGAGCACACTGCAGACTATCTGAAGCAGTTGTGCAAGGAAAGAAGAGTCCTGCATGAGGGGGAGAGCCACCACGCAGAACCTGGTGGACACTCTGATGACTGCTGATGCCCAGAGTATTGAGTCACAGACTGTGACTGTAAAGGACCGAACCTTGGATGTGGAGAGACCAGCGGCCAGTGCAGTGTCCAGATCCAATGAGGAGGACAGCAGGGCCAGTGCAAGCCCAAGGCCACAGCAGCAGTGGAAGATCACCAGCATTCTGGAGCCAGAAGCCATTAGACTTCAGATGGAGTTGTGTAAGATGGAGCTGAAGTTCCAGTGAGAAGAGAGGCGAAAGCAGTGAGATGCATAAGAGAAGAGAGAGTGAGAACAGCAAGCAGCTGACCGGGAAGATCATGAGCACCAGATGCAACATGAACTGGAGAAGCTAAGACTCCAGCCACCAGCACCAGAGCAGGTAAGTGGCATGGGTTTAACTAGAACTACAGGAATGGGTTACAAATTAAACTCCAAACTGATTGCTGAATTTAAAGGGGAGGATATGGATACCTTTTTAAATTCCTTTGAAAAAGTTTGTATTCAGGCAAAAATTCCTAGAGGGTCCTGGAACTTCCAGCTACCCCGCTACTTACTGGGAAAGCTCAGGATGCGTTGGGTCAAATGGACAATGAGGATAGTAATGAATACAGCAAACTTAAAGCTGCATTTTAAAAAGTTTGATTTAACTGCAAAAGCATACAGAGCTAAATTCTGTAAGCTCAGGAGAAGCCCTGACATGAGGTACGAGGACTAGCCATGAAACAACATCAGTATTTAAAACATTGGTGGGAAGGAATTGAAGCAAACTCTGTAGATAAAATTGAAAATGCTATATTGTTAGAATGTTTTTGGGGCATGCCCAGCGGAGCTGAAAACCTGGCTGGAGGACCGAGATCCCAAAACAGTGCAAAATGCTGCTGAATTCTCGGACCTCTATGCCAAGAGCAGACCTGCTCTGAGTGTGAATGGTGCAGGCATAGCAGCAGAAAGGGAAAAGAGCACCTTCAGGGCAGCTAAAACCCTCACAGCCTCACTGAAACCAGTTAGCCCTAGGTTTCGAAGAAAAGTTTTTTCTGAGAAAAGAATGTTGGGTTTGCAAAGAAACTGGGCATATTGCCAGACAGTGTCCCAAAAGGATGAGCAATACGTAAAATGGGCCTAGGGAAGAAATGGGTTGTTTGTGTGTCCCTGGAAGCATGCCTGTGAACATGAAGGAACACATGCACCCAGTAGCTGTGAATGGTGTACAGGCACAAGGGTTAAGAGACACAGGGGCATCCCTGACATTGGTGGTAAAAGGGGATCTGGTAGATCCTGGTCAGCTTATACCCAATAAATCTGTAACTGTACAAGGCTTCACTAGGGAGGAGAAAACATTGCCACTCGCTAGTGTTCTCCGAGACTGGGGTGAAACAGGGAGAACTGTGCAACAGGTGGCTGTAGCAAAAACTTTAGCAGTTGATGTCATCCTTGGCAACAATCTCAAACAGGGGATGGTGTGTGCAGTTACCCATAGCCAAGCGGGAAGGGAAAATTGTAGTTCCCCAGACCCCATAGAAGCCATTGTGGAAACCCCTGGGAGGCTGGTTCCCCAGCCTGTGTCCCCTGATATGGAGACTAATGAAGAGGTAGAAATTCCCCAGTAGTAGTTAACCAAACAGCTATGGAGGGTTACTCTGAAGAAGGAGAGATGACCCAGTGTCAGAGGGTTAGGGATGACAGTGATCCAGAGTGCCAGATGGTAGAGCTAGAGACCCTATTTAGATACTGATGGGGACTTGTCCCCTGCCTTGGGAATGTGTAAGGAGTTTGCAGCTGCTCAGAAAAGTGATCCTAGTAGAGAAGCTGAGTATTTGGGCAGACTCTGATGGAGTACAAGGAGGTGACAGGAAACATAAGGTTTATTGGGAAAATGGACTGATGTATACTCAGGATACTAAGACAGAGGGAGGGGTGATAGGCAGGCAGCTTGTCATTCCCCAGGGGTACCGTGAGCAGTTGCTCAAGATTGCACATTATATTCCTTGTCTGGTCATCTGGGAATCACATGCACTATGCAGAGGTTGGCTCTACAATTTCTATTGGCCAACTTCACCCAGCATGTGAAGGAGTATTGAGGTCTTGTCACGGTGCCAAGAAATAGGAAAGGCAGGTAAGAAAACCCAAGCCGTCCTAATTCCATTGCCCATAATGGAGGAGCCATTCTAGAGGGTGGGAATGGATATTGTGGGGCCTTATATACCCCAGCTCCTCTGGAAGAGGTTCATCCTGACTGTCGTGGATTATGCCACCCTGGATCCAGAGGTAGCTACCCTATCCTCACTGAGGATAGACAAAGTGGCAGATGCCTTACTTGGGATTTTCTCCCATGTTGGGTTTCCATGAAGGTTATCACCGATCGAGGGGTTCCTTCATGTTGGACCTGATGAAATGTTTCTGGGAGACATGTGGGGTGGTGCAGAGGCCACAACATATCACCGCAAGTCAATGGGCTTGTGGAAAGATTTAATGGTACCCTGAAGTCAATGCTCAAGTGTTTGCTGAACAGCATGGGAGGGACTTGAGAAATACCTCCCACCTGTTGTTTGCATACAGGAGGTGCCCTAAGAGTTGACAGGATTTTCCCTTTGAGCTCTTATATGGAGCTGGGTATGTGGGCCTCTAGACTTGATCTGGGAGGACTGGGAAGGCAAGCATGCCACCCAGGGCACTCCCATAGTGGATTATGTCCTTAGGTTTAGGGAAAGTCTGAAGGAGCTTATGAGGACATCCCAGAGCAACCCGGCAGCTGCCCAACAGAAACAAAAAGTGTGGTACAATCACAGAGCCAGTGCTCGCTCATACATGGTGGGTCAGGTAGTCATGATCCTTATCCCGGTCCGGAAAGACAAGCTGCAGGCTGAGTGGGTAGGACCATACAAGTAGTTAGAAAGGTAAATGACATGAACTATATCATAGAGTTACCTGACAGAAGACATACAGAAAGAATATACCTGTCAACATGATGAAGCCATGCTAATAGGGTTGGCATGGTGTTTGCAGTATGTAGTCCTGAGGATGGGACGGATGAAGGAGACCCCCCCTTCTGGACTTGCTGGAAGAAAGCAAGAAGGTGTCCTCTGTGGAGGCAGTTAAATTGTCACCCCAGCTGGTCCTGGGCAAGATCCAGGAAGTGAGGGAGGTTTTAGCAGATTTTGCCCCACTGTTTTGCACCAAGCCTGGACTAACCCCCTTAGCAATGCACAATGTGGAGACAGGGACACAGATGCCCATAAGGCAGACAACATATCGGGTGTCAGAGGCTGTCCAAAAGGACATTAGGAAGGAGGTGGAGGAAATGCTGGATTTAGAGGTAATCCAGAGATCCCACAGCCCCTGGGCCTCACCCATAGTCCTTGTGCCCAAGCCAGATGGTGCTACTCCTTTCTGTGTGGATTATCATGGACTGAATGCAGTCATGAAGTTAGATGCCCACCCGATGCCCCAGATGGATGAACTCTTGGACAAGTTGGGAGGGGCGACATACCTTACAACTATTGACTTGACAAAGGGATATTGGCAGGAAGAGTTAACTGACAGAGCTAGGGAGAGGTTGGCCTTCATCACTTTGATAGGCTTTTTTGAATTTAAAGTAATGCCTTTTGGAATGAAGAATGCCTCGGCCACTTTCCAAAGGTTGGTGAACCAGGTGTTAAATGGTGCAGAGGAGTATGCCGTGGCATACTTGGATGACATTGTCATCTTTAGTGCCAGCTGGGAGGAACACCTGTCCCACCTAAAGGAAGTGCTGGGCAGGATACAGAGGACCAGGCTCACTGTCAAAGCTGAGAAGTGCCAGGTGGCCACAGCTAAAGTGGCACACCTCAGGCATGTTGTAGGCTGAGAACAGCTCTGTCCCAACCAAGTAAAAATAGAGGTGATCAAGGCATGGCTCAGACCAGAAATGCAGAAGCAGGTCAGGAGTTTTCAGGGACAGTGGGGTACTATAGGAAATTTGTACCCAATTACAGTGCCCTGGCTGCTCCCCTATCTGACTTGGTAAAGAAAAAGATGCCTAAGAAAATTACCTGGGAACCGCCTGTGAAAAAGCCTTTACCAGACTGAAGGAGGCACTGTGCAGTGTTCCTGTGTTGAAAAGTCCTGACTATAGCATACCTTTTATAGTCCAGACTGATGCCTCAGACATGGGTATTGGGGCAGTACTGAGTCAGACATCCAACCAAGGGAAAGATCATCCCATAGTATACCTGAGTAAAAAGTTACTTCTCAGGGAGCAGGCTTCTTCTACTGTGGAAAAAGAGTGTCTTGCCATAGTGTGAGCCCTAAAGAAGTTAGAGCCATGCTTATATGGGCAGCATGTTGAGGTACAAACTGACCACAAACCCCTGGTTTGGTTGACACAAATGGGAAAAACTAATGGTAGACTAGTAAGATGGAGTCTTGCCTTGCAAGGGTATGACATGACGATCTTACATAGGGCTGGAACGACCAGTCAGAACACATGGCTTGTCGTGTCTATATGAGGAATGAACTGACTTAGGGAGCTCATCCCATGCAGGGGATAGAGCTCCCAAATTCAGTCTAGGTGGTGAGGAGTGTGATGCTTGGCCAGCTGGTTATGCTTATTGTATGATATCTGTAAAATAAAAATATAGTATGTGATTGTCTCACATAAGACAGCCTATGCTTCCATGGGTGCCCCCCCCAGGTTTCAGTGAAGCTACAGGATATGTAAACTGACTAGGAATCATTTAATTAACGGACTTCCTTCAGAATGGCATTTTATGGCCTTTTTATGATTTCCTGCTTTTGAAGTTGGAAAACTAAATATACATTTTATTACAGGACAGGACATCATTTAGCTGATTCCTGTTGGCTATATCACACCTAGGTGATGGACTGCAGGGTTGTAAACCTCAAAGGAACTGGTTGATCAAAAATTTATAATTTGGGAATTGAGTTTTTGCTGATGTCACATTATTTAATATACCTCCTGATAGGACATTATGTTTGTATTTTTTTTATTCTAAAAGGAAAAGCTAGATGACTCCCAGAAGGGGTGAGGAGACACAGTTTAAACTGATACTTGTGTCTGAAATGAGTGGGATATATCATTTTGGGACTCCAGAGAGATACAGCTCTCTGATCTAACTATAAGCACTTCCAGAGGTATACCTTAGACAGCAAAGGTCTAAATGTATTGTGGTAGGAGTTTTGTTTTGTACTTTTCCTTGTTCTTTATGTGATTGTGAGCACTTTGATATATTGTTCTGTATTTACATTTTCATATTTTTATCACCTTTAGTAAAGTTCCTTTTCTTTGAAAGACAGCCTGGATGTCTGCCAGTTCTTTTTGCATGTGACATATAGATGGTTAAGTCGGACAATTGTTCAACAGCTTGATGGTGTTACTGAGCTTGGTAAAAGGTAAGAATATACCTAAGGTCTCTTATAGAGTTAAAAGGTTCATTTGGACACCTGGTTAGGTGCCCTTAGGTGAAAGATATATTGCTTCCTCTGAAGACAATATTATCTGAACCTGTACATTTGAGTACACTAGCATAAGGTTCATAGTTTGAATTCCCCCAGAACTTGAGACTAAAGGTGATTCAGACCTAAAAGCAGGCAGGAGGGTTATCCTGTCTATTACCTGTTCACACTATTGCGCTCTGAGGTTGGCACAGCTGAGTGCATTTGTGACAATCACAACAATCCCTTTTTTGGGGATTTTTTGTGCAAGATGAAAATGACGAGTCAGTTGCAATCTGCCAGCTTTGCCATGCGGGTGTGAGGCAAGGTAAAACGGGAGCCATCTGGGCACAGTGGGACAGCATACACATCTTAAGAACAGGCACATGGCAATATGGACCCAGTGTAAGAAGAATGAGAATGTTGTCCCCTTCCATGACTGTAAGATCATGTAGGAAATTAAATGTGTGCAGTAGCAATGAAATAACAGCAGAGGTTACTACAGGCATGATGAGGAGGAGGAGCATACTGATTTTGAAATTAGTGCTGGTGAGAGTAGCAGTTTTGCTGGTGGTGGTGGTGGTGGTGGTGAATGCAGTATGTCTAGTGCAAGTGGTTCATCAACCCTTGTTCGTAAATCTGTGAAAATAACTTAATTTGTGGATTTTTCACCACCTGTGCAACCATCTTCATCACATGTCCACTCCACCCCTGCCATTCGCAGTCTAGCAAAACCATTTGTCATCACACCTGTGTAAAACTTTTAAGTCAACAAGCGTTACAGAGAGGTTTTTGCTCATAAGCTGAAGTACCCACCAATCATACAGTGCCACGTGAACTTAATGCTGCTGTAGCTGAAATTCTGGCAATTGATCTTTGCCCTTCTCTTTCATGGAGAATTCTGGGTTCGGAGGTTTGCAGTATGTGCCTGTCCAAAATGGAAAGTCCCATCCAGGACATACTTGTCCACCTTGCTGTCTAGGTTGTACTGTACTTTGTTCGACTTTGTAAGACATGCCCTTCAACATTCCTCCTCTCCATTCATCCATTTAAGTATGGATATGTGGACAAGTGGCAAAACAGTGGGGAGTTCATATTTGTGTGTTACTGCACATTGGGCACAGGTGCTGGATGTTGTTTGTGCTGTTGGTAGTGTGAATAATCAGTGTAGTAAGGTGGAGTGTCATGGTAGCAATCTTCCAGGAATTCAACAGCATGCAACAATTGCTATGAGCAATGTGACCTGTTCACACACTTGTGAAAGCATGCTGGACTTGGTACTGACTGAAATTAACAAGTGGCCAGACCCCCTGTCCCTGAGAGCTGGGTTCATAGCAAGTGACAATGGGTCAAATGTGGTTAAATGCATCATGAATGGTGGCTTTGTTTGGGTTCCATGCATGGCCCACTGTTTAAATCTTGTGCAGGAGTTTATGCAGCACCCTGATATAAAGGAAATGCTGACAGTTGCACACTATCTGTTCTCACTTTTCATGCTCTGCAAATGCCCGTGACCAACTTCAGCATTTGCAGATCCAGGAACTGTCTCCCGCTGCACTGCTTGAAGCTGGAAGTTGTCACCCAGTGGGACTCCACTTTATACATAGCAGAGAGGTTGTATGAACAATACAAAGCCATCTCAGAATATCTTGTCATGTACACTAGCTGTGACAGTTCTGGGGCCTCCATGTCTATCACGACTGAACAGTGGCACTTTATGGACTCTGTAATAACAATTTTGAGGCCTTTTGAACATGCCACACAGGCAGTCAGTGGAGAGTCTACGTCCATTAACTAATCAATTCCACTGCTGTGGGTGCTGAGGCAGACATTGGTGAATGTACAGCATAGTCTTGATGTTACCAGAGTCAGTGCTAACAGTGTGTTGCTGAAACACATGCTGACAGTATTCGACCAGAATCGTCACATCTTGAGCATTCAGCGTAGTGACAACTCTGCTATAGCAACAATGCTGGACCCATGATACAAACGTGGAATTACCTCAGTACTGGAGGGTGGGCCTGAACAGGTAAAAAATGTCAGTAGGCAACTGGTGCATGTGGTTCATGGGGCACAGAAGTCACGTGCCAAGGTCAACAAACTTCAGCAGCATAATCAGGCTGAAGGTGAACCTGGAGTAGTATCAAGCATATCCTGTAAGGGGAAGGGGACTGCAGTTCTAGGTGGTCTGTCATCAAAAGTGGTTGATGTTAATCCACTTTGGGAGGCTTTGTCCCAAGTGAGGATTTGTGACATAAATGATTCCAGAGAACAAGATGATGCATCAACCACTAGACTTAGTGCAGCACAGCGAATGGTTGAGCGATATTTGCCTGAAAACAGGCATCTGTCAATAACTGTTGATCCCCTTTTATATTGGAGTGGAAAGGTCAGTGAATGGCCAGAGCTGACTGCAGTGGCACTGAAGTACCTGACATGCCCACCCTCCAGTGTAAGTGTCAAGAGGATATTCAGCTCAGCAGGTGCAATAGTTTGGGATCATCATACAAACCTCTCTCCTGCAAATGTCAGTTTGCTGATATTCATAAAAATGAATGAAAGTCACATACCAGCTCAGACTACAACCTCAGTATTCATACCCCAGCTTAGTCATGGTTTTGCTGATGTATAAATGGAGCATCCTGGTGGCACTGGCAGTGGCAGCATGAAACGGCCTACGACTGACGTAGATGATGACACAATCAAGAAAGAATGTTCCAGTGGTCTGAATTCAGACATAGATGACTGTGAGGGCAGATTTCTTTATGAGGATGATGATGAGGTTAATGTTGGTAGGTTTTAACTTAAGTGGTTAAAAGGCTGTCGCATTTGTTGTATGATACATGTTTTCTTTTTCATAATGTTAAATCAGTCTCCCACTCAGAGTGACTCAAATTCCATATGTCACGCCACATTTTAGCAACGGAGCACAATATATCCTGACCCCTGTACCACCACCATAAGACTGCTGTTAGCCACTGCCACTATAGGGAATATCACCATGTGCCCCCCTGGACCACCACCATAAGACCACTATTAGCCACTGCCACCAGGAGGAATGACTTTGTGTTCCCCCTGGACCACCACCATAAGACTGCTGTTAGCCACAACACCAGGTGGCAGGCCTCAGACAGCTAGTTTTGGAACCCACTCTTGAGGGAGCAGTCTTAGACCTCGTACTCTCAAATGGGGGCAGTGAGAGGATCTTAGATCTAGAAGTGGGTTGCCATCTGGGAACAAGTGACCATCAAACAGTGAGGTTCATGTTAAACTCAGCTACAGAGTCAAGCCATACAAAAGTGAGGGTACTGGACTTCTGGAGGCTGACTTTGGCAAGATGGGAGAGTGCCTCAGAAAAGCACTAGCAAACAGGCTAGAAGGAGGGTGGAGCAACAATGGGAATCATCAAAACTACCATAACAGAGGTAACAAGCCTTTGTGTGAAGCAAATAAACAAATCAAAATGAAAGCAAAAAGCCACTATGGTTCTCAAAAGGGTGGCTGAGAAAGTCAGGGAAAAAGATAGCATTTAGGAAGTATAAGAAAACACAGAAGGAGCAGGACAGAGCTGTACCAGTTAAGGCAGAAGGAAGCAGGAGGAAGTCAGAATAGCAAAGGCCCAAACTGAGGAAAAGATAGCCAACCTCAGGTTAAGAAGTGGATAAAACCTTTTATAGGTACATTAGAGAGGAGAAAGACAAAGGGAGGAATATTGAGGCTGAATAGAATGAATGGTGGGTGGGCAGAGCGGGACAGTGAAAAGCAGGGATACTGAATGAATATTTCTGCTCAGCATTCACAAAGGAGAACATGCCTAATCAATTAATGGAGCACTCTTGTTGGGGAGTTGATCCCACCCTTTCACAGAAGAAAGGGTTCTGCAAGAACTCCTAAAACTGAAGGTGGACAAAGCAATGGGGCCTGATGGAATTCACCCAGAATTCTAAAAGAACTAAGGGGAACTAGTGAAACCACTGACTACTCTTTTAATAAATCATGGGAGGATGGTGTATCTGAGGACTGGAGGAAGGTGGATGTGATTCCCCTTCACAAAGTGGGACAAGACAGAGGCAGGAAACTACAGACATGTCAGTTTGACCCTCTGTGGTGAGAAAAGTGATGGAGTCACTCTGAAGAGAAAGAATTGTTGAGTACCTAGAGGCCAGTGGGGCACAGGACCCAAGGCAGCATGGGTTCACAGCGGGAAGGTAATGTCAGACGAATCTAATAGATTTCTTTGACTGGGTGACTAAAGTAGTAGACCAGGGAGGGGCTGTGGACATGGTCTACCTAGACTCTAGCAAGGCATTTGACACAGTCCCACACAAAAGATTAATAGTCAAATTAACCAGCCTGGGAGTGGGTCCCAGGGTGGTAGCCTGGGTAAAACATTGGCTGGACAACAGAACACAGAAGGTAATTGTAAATGGAGTCCACTCTGAAGAAAGAGGGGTTACTAGTGGGGTACTGCCGGGTTCAGTACTGGGTCCAGTCCTTTTGAATGTCTTTATAAGTGAGATTGCAGAGGGACTGGAAGGAAAAGTATGCCTCTTTGCAGATGACACAAAGATCTGCAACAGGGTTGATACACAAGGAGGCGTGGAAAGGATGAGAAGGGACTTGGCAAGAGTTGGAGGAATGGTCAGGTATGGCAGCCAGGATTCAATGCAAAGAAGTGCAAATAATGCACCTGGGAAAGAAGAACCCAGGTGAAGATTACACAATGGGGGGGAGGTAGTAATAACAACAAAAAAAGAAAGGGACCTGGGGGAAATCATATCAGATGACCTTAAGGTCAGCAAGCAATGTGAGAAGGCAGTAGGAAGGACTGGGGATATACTGAGATGCATAGGGAGAGGCATCACCAGCAGAAAACAGGAAGTTGTTATCCCTCTGTACAGGCAGTTGGTGAGACCCCATCTGGAGTACTGCGTCCAGTTCTGGAGACCCCATCTCCGCAAGGACATAGACAGGATAGAGGCAGTCCAGAGGAGGGCAACTAAAATGGTGCAGGGTCTGCAAGAGAAGCCATACGAGAAGAGACTAAAGGAGCTTAATATGTATACCCTTGAGGAAAGAAGGAGAGGGGACATGATAGAGATTTCTAAATACCTCAGTGGAATCAACAAAGTCCAAGAGGTGGCATCTTTCAGAAAAAGAGATGCAGGAACAAGGGGACACAATTTAAAAGATGGGGGGTGGTTCCGGGCAATGTGAGGAAGTACTTTTTCACAGAGAGGGTAGTGGAAGCATGGAACAGCCTTCCTGAGGAGGTTGTGGGGTCTAAAACTGTGGGAGAATTCAAAAATGCATGGGACAGACATAAGGCAGTTCTTATGGGGGGTAGGAAGAAATAGGCTGTTGGTTAACTAGGATCGGCAGCCTATCCTGTAGGTAGGGAAATGGGCAGACTGGATGGGCCAAACGGTCCTTATCTGCTGTCAAAGTCTATGTTTCTATGTTTCACCACCATAGGGAATGTCACTATGTACCACCCTGGAACATCTCCATAAGACCATTGTTAGCCACTGCCACCAGGGGGAATGACTTTGTGTGCCCCCTGGACCACCACCATAAGACTGCTGTTAGCCACTGCCACCACCACCAGATGCAGGAAGATGTGAGAGGGAATGTCATCATGTGCTTAAGCTATGACCACCACCACCACCCACCTTCACCATTCTGATGATGTTTTCCATTGCATGTCTTGACCATGCCAAAGCAGAGGGAGTCGAACAGGAGATCACATCCATCAGCCACAGGCACAAGGCTTCTTACTTTGAATACTATAAAGTGAGTATATATACTAATGTTTTTCATGCTGTTAAACTTCCTTTAGCTGTGTGTTTTGTTTCCTGTTGCTTTTCTGAGCTGCAATAGTCAAACAAATACGGTGAACTTATTTTGTTTTTTGACAGATTAACACACGACTCTCCTTCACTGAAGGTCTGTATCAGTGGTACAGCTTTACTGTGTACAGCAACCTATAGGGGATCTATTTCCATACTGGTAAATATATCAATTTTATTTAATCTGTTCCTTTTTTTTCATAAGAGTGCAAAAAATCTGACTGATGATTCATAAAGTAGGTGACATGTACATCACTAAATATTTGTCCAACACATCATGCACTGTATTCCAGATTTTCAGCTAGCCATGCCAGTGTTGAAAAACGTTTGACCCAGGTCATGTGACTTGACAAGATGTGGTTTTAAAATGTAACTTGAGTTAAGACACAGGGACACTGACACAATGTATTTCTTATAGCCTGGTACTAAATTTATTTGTGATCTGATGATCTGATGTTCTTGTGGCTTCACAGCTTGCTATCTGTGTTAATCCATATACCCGTGGTAGAACAGCCACGGCATAAACATAATGCGTTACCGCTGTAATCAAGTTGTAATAAGTCCTTTATTTTTGAGGGGGGGGGCAACTTCCAGATGCTTTGTTGTGTCATAGTTGCCTTATCCAAAGAACTTCAACATCATAACCCCCCCTCTGGGCTGGCTGGCAGATATGCAGCAAGTAGAAGTCATTTGAATTGGTGATGATCATGACCATCATTGTGGGACTAGAGAAGGATGCAGATAAAATCCGTGAAGAAGTAACCAAACAATAACCCATTAATGAGACTTACTTGCAAATATGATAATCCCCCACCCCACAAAAAAAATACTTGCCTTCATTGGCTTGAGATTATTCTATTTCCAGTTTCTGTGCCACAGTTTCTCAAGCGTGGGACTGTGCACACCAACAGTATGTGATCTGTGAAAGAAAACAATACAATGATTACATGTATATTTATGTCAACCCCCCCAAGAAAATACATATATGTATATATGTATATGTCAACTCACCAAGGCTACTATTGGCATACACACAAAAGGCACCCTTCCTGTTGAGGTGCCGACTTATACAGCTTGGGCAACCAACAGTTCTCTCAATGTCATAATTTGTGATGGACCCAGTACACTGAATGGTCATTCATGTTATCTCTCCTTCATGTGGTTTGGCAAGACACTGGGCATCATCACATTCACATCATCATCACAGTAAGGTCAATACACAGCAGCGTGTAACTGCAACAGCAGCAGCATTTCTTGTCATTTTCCCATTTCACTTCATCAGCACTCTGGAATTTTTGGACACAAGACAGTTTGCATTCTGGGATGCTAAAATTTTAGGGACCGTGCAGTGAGCGACTGTGCACATACTGAGTGCTCATAAATTCTGGGACACGTTGCATTTGGTGTAATGCTCCCATTTCACTTAAGGTCAGCACTGGGTAATTTTCTGGACACAAGATAGTTGCATTTTGGAGATGCACAAAAATTCTGGTGACTGTGTGAGCACATAATGTCATAAATTATAAATTAAAGTCTATTTCAAAAAATAAATTTTTTTGGAGCCTCAGTAATGTTTACTCTCTGTCATGAAGTGTTTGTCCAAAAGTAGGACTGAGCAGTGCAAGTATACTCTGCTAAACTGCATGTGTGCAGTCAGTGTTCTTTCCTGTGTGTGCAGACCAGACACTGTCCAGTTTTGTGCAAACATATATGGTGTGACTTGTTGCAGTATGTAAAGAATAAAGATAAGAATATATAATATATATTTTATTGGTACCATCAGCAGCAGCAGCGGAGTAAGTGATATGATATTTTTTCAGAGGTCTTGGGCCACTGTGCATCTCAGTCACTCAGTGCACACAATGACTTTGCGGAGATAATAGCACAAAAAATAATGCTTTCAACAAACCATACCCAACAGACAATAACTATTGCTGAGGCACCCAAAATATGTTAGAAGTGTACAGACATTTTTAAAGTAAGACTATATAACAGGTCCTGCAGTCCACTGCCACCACACTGTGCAACCACTGGCGCAGTGTCATGTTATAGTGTACATCAATTTGTTAAAAACTGACACTGCCACTCTAAATTAGAAAAGACATCACTTATTCCAGAACAAAAATGAAAAGAAGAACTGTAGCACAGTGTGTTGACATTTGGCAATGAGTGAACTGGACCTTATATATTTTCTGACTTTATAGTGTCTGTACTCCATCTGTCAAATATTTTGGGTGCCTCACCATCACCAATACTTCATGGCTTTTTTTTTGTGGACATTTGTTAGAGTACTTGATTATTGTATGTTTGGGTGTGGGTTAAATTTGTATTTTGGGGTGGTTTACTTGCTGGTATTTGCTTAGTGTGGTAAATATGTGTTGGGAAGGCACAAGGATGGTCGGGTATTATTCCCCTTCCAGGCTCAGGGACCTTTGTCCTTTTTTCTGTCCTCCCCTATCACCAGAGGTGTACAGATGGTGTAAGGCTCTGGGGATTGATGAAAAAAGAAGGAGACGAGGGGCTGGGCTTGGAGAGGAAAAGGTGGGGCAGATAGGGATAGTGGGGACAAGGAGACACCCGGGGCGTAAATGGGTACAGGAAAGGGTCCTCCCTGTCTGGTTCCCATACCCAAGGTTCTGCTTGTAGTCGGCAGGTAGCACGGTCATCCTCAGATTCTCATCCTACTCGGGTGGTGTTATGCAACGCCAGGTCTATTAAAAACAAAACCGCTATTATAGCGGATTTTGTTGGAACATCTGACCTGGCGTGCATCACTGAGACCTGGCTGGATGATAATGCTGCCCCAGTTTTGGCATCAGCAACTCCAGCCAGGTACTTGGTGATACACTGCCCTAGGATGGATCATGGGGCGGGGTTGTTGCTATCTGTTTTTGATCGGAACTGGGCCTAGTGGAGGTACCAGTGGGAACTACCAACTCCTTTGAATGTATCATGGGCAAGGGTGTGGGGTGCAGGATACTTCTCGTTTACCATCCACCAGGTGACGAGAATGTTTTCCTGCAGGAAGTCACAGACTTCATTGTTGACCTGACATTGAGATCCCCCAGATGGTTGGTTCTGGGGATTTCAGTCCTGGTCTACGATGAACTCTCACAGTTTGGTCAGGACTTCCGCCAGTTAATGATTTCACTGGGCTTCACACAGGTTATTTCCTCCTCGACCCATATTGGTGGTCATTCATTGGACTTGGTGTTCCTACTGGGGATGGAGATATCCGATTTGGTGGTGGAACCAGTCAGGTGGTCTGACCATCACTCCATTGGGTTCAATTTTGAGGCCACCTCTAGTAGGCCAGCCACTATGGAGATGGTCCGATACCGCCCTTTGAGGGGTGTTCCCCAGATGGCCTGATGGCGGTACTGGACCTATCGGGTTTACGAGTGATCTGCATGGACCCAGGGGACTTGGTACTGCCCTATAATAAAGACTGTAGTAGGGGCCCTGATCCCCATTGCTCCTGTTTCATGTTCGCCCCTCGACTCTTCCCAGGTCTCCTGCGGTTTGACGGAGACTCTGGGGAGTTGAGGAGAGTTGGACAAAGGTTAGAGAGGTACTGGGTGGAAATCGGGCCTGGATTGTGACAGACTTAGTTTGATGGACCATTATGTGGTCTATCAATTGACAATCTCTCGTAAGAAGGCAGAACTCCTGGGCCAGAGATTGCTGCTGCACAGAATAGACCAGCTCAGCTTTTCCGGACCATCGGACAGATTGTGCAACCAATCTGTCTTCAGCCCAGAAGAGCCTTTTCCAAGAATGGTGCGGAGGAGTTTGCTCAATTCTTTTCAGATAAGGTTGCCACAATCAGGTCCTGATATCCGGCTTGACCCTCCCTAATGGGAGCTGTGATGGTCGGCAGGAGATGTCGGACACCCAATTTGTGTGGTCCGACTTCAGCCTTCCCACAATCAGTGACATTGTGATGGTCATCCAGTCATTGTGTCCAACCAACTGTGGTTTAGACCTGGGCCCCACACGTCTCCTAGTGGGCTGTGTGTATAAAAATGGTCCAGTCCTTGCTGAGATAGTCTGAAGGTCTTTGGGGAGGGAAATTTTTCCAAATCCTCTGAAGGAGGCTGTGGTTCAGCCCCTTCTTAAGAAGACCTCCTTGGACCCGGATTGTCTAGCTAACTACAGGCCTGTCTCTAACCTGCCCTTTGTGGGTAAGGTTATTGAGAAGGTGGTCGTGTCACAGCTGGATGATCATTTGACCAGCCACAATGTCTATGATTCTCTCCAGTCCAGGTTTAGGAAGAGATATAGTACCGAGACAGCTGTTGTCCGGGTACTAAATGACCTCCTAATAGCGAGAGATCGAAGGACTCATTCCATCTTGGTCCTTCTTGATCTCTCTGCAGCATTTGACACCATGGACCATGGTGTGCTATTGGAGCGCTTGCAGTTTATCAGTGGGCTGTCTGGTACAGTCCTCAGTTGGTTTAGATCTTTCCTTGAGGGTAGGACTCAGAGGGTGGTGTCTGGGATATTTCCTCGTCATCATTCCCCTATCCTGTGGGGTGCCGCGAGGGTTCCATTTTGGCACCCATGTTGTTTGGCGGTGTACATGCTGCCATTGGGGAGAATATTAGGTGAATACGGTTTGAGTTTTTCACTGCTATGCAGATGATACTCAACTGTACATGTCCTTTATGCTTGACCAAGATGCTGCCTTTTCAATCTTTAACAACTGTCTAGCGAACCAGGACTGGATGAATGCAGGAGTTGGCTGCGGTTGAATCCAGAGAAAACTGAGGTGTTGGTTGTGGACCCAGGTTGCCGGGAGGCAGGTTTGTTGGTGGGATCACCCTCAGGTTTATGGCTTGGGGGTATTCAGCTAACTACTTCAGACCCGGTGCAGAACCTGGGCGTTGTGTTTGATGATTGTTTGACACTTAAATCTCAGGTGTCGGCAGTTGTCAAAGTCTCTTATTACCATCTGAGGAACATCGCACAGGCAAAGCACCTGGTTCCTCCTGACAATCTTCCTACTTTGGTCCACGTCTTCGTTACCTCCCACCTTGACTACTGTAATGCCCTTTATCTTGGGCTACCAGGGGTTGATATTCGCTGCTTGCAGCTGAGTGCAGAATCGGCAGCCAGGCTATTGACTGGTTATTCTAGGGCCAGTCATATAATTCCTGTACCGCGGACTGCACTCCGCTGCCAATATGCTGGCAAATCACCTTCAAGGTCAGTTTGCTGACCTATAAGGCCCTACACAATCAGGAACCTGGCTACCTGAAAGATCTTTGTCCCTACTGTCCCTCCCACCCTCTCCGCTCCACTGATGAGGGATTGCTAGAGATTCCCAGGGTTCATTTAAAGACCTCTGGGGCCAGATCTTTTAGTTTTATGGCCCCAACCCTGTGGAATTCTCTACCTCGTCAGGTGCGAGATTGCCCGACTATCCAAAGCTTTAAGGGGGCATTCAAAACACATCTTTTTAGCCTTGCATATAATGATTTTTAAATTTTGCTGCCTTGGATTAATTTTAATCATTGTTTTAATTATTTATTGATTTTTATTATGTTATATTACAGGTGCCTTGGTTTTGGAAAGCGCCTTTATAAATAAAGTTTGATTTAATTTGATTTGATGTCTGTTGGGTGTGGTTTAGTTGAAAGCAGGATTTTTAGTTGCTATTTGATCTCCTAAAAGTCATGTGTTGCACTTGTGTGAGTGTGACTAAGGTGCACTCTGGCCAGAGACCTCTGAAAAAATATCATATCACTTAGTCCGCTGATGATGATGGTACCAATAAAATATCGTTATATATTCTTATCTTTATTCTATTTCAAACTGCAACAAGTCACACCATATATATGTTTGCATGAAGCTGGACAGTGTCTGGTCTGCACACAAAGAACACTAACTGCACAGTGCACACATGCAATTTAGCACATTATACTTGCACTGCCGAGTCCTGCTTTACCACAGCCACTCCACAACAGAAAGTAAACATTACTGAGGCACTGGAAATCAGGGAGGGTATACATTCTTAACTGGAATGCAGTGGTGGGAGGGAGGTGTCTTGAAAAAAGCAATATGGGATCTCCTGATGGTCCAGCAGAAGATGGAGCATCAATACAATCTGCAATTGGTGTCACTCAATGTGCTTCCAACTGCTCCTGACAGCACTCACCCCTCTCATTGTTTTCTTCCACTGCAGACCACAACACAGCAAGGTCAGCTCATGCGTAACAGAGCTGCGGGGTCCACTGGTGGTGGTACAGCTGCTGGTGGTGGTGTGGGGGTGGTGCTGGGGCAGCTGTTGCTGTAGCCATCCTCTTGCTGCTGTGGCGACACACGGTAGCACCTCTGTAACTGCCACAGAAGGGCCAGAAGGTGGAGGCCAGGCCTGTTCTGTGGCAGCCTGCCCTCCACCTTGTGGTGATTTATCATGTGGTACTCTGGCCCCCAGTCCCCAGGTGTGTGCCCCTGGGGCCACAGGTCACCTCTACACCACAGATGCAGCAACATACCAGGCTGCTGTCCCCAAGCACAGTCAAGAAACTCCCCAAACTGGGAGCTATGGGGACCAGGCACATGGAGCCCAGATGCACTAGCAGCCTGGACATGGCCATGATCAACCTCAGCATGACTGTGCAGGTGGTGCTGCTGGAGCTCCTGCTGCTGGTGGTGGACTTGGTGGTGGTGGTGCTACTGCTGCTGCTTCTGGGGGGGTGGTGTTGGTAGTGCTGCTGCTTCTGGGGGGGGACCAAAGATTTTAGAATGGTCTGACAGCACCTGGCCACACCCCCAACCCCGGGTGCACACTCCTCCCTTGCCAACCATGCTGCCACACAGATGTGGTCCCACTGCCCCGGTACAGTCCCAGACATGCCCTCCCTCCTTCCCTCTGTCCATGCAATGGCGACGTAGTCGAGACAGTTGATGACAAACACTCACACACAAGACAGACACGCGACACACGACACACACATATGCTACACACACACACACACACAGACAAATAAAACTACAAAAGTAAAAAACAAAGAAATCACAGAAATAAAATTAACTGTCACAACAACAGTACAAAACACTAACAGTCAACAAAATAGCTTTCAAAAAGCTGTTTAGGGGTTTTACTTTTATAATAAAATGATCTCACTCTGCTCCCACTAAAACAAACTGCCTCCTCTCTCTCCCCTCTCCCTCTCCCTTCTGCACAGGAGAAAGTAGAAAGCATCTGCTTGCATGAGTCAGTGGTTCAGAAGGAGACACTTGCCTCTGAGGCCGGGAGATCAGAGGGCTGTGGGTTCAGTTCCCACATCTGACACTTGTGTTAATATCCCAGTACTGACATTGTAGTGCAGCATGAGAGGGTGCTGCACTTCTGAGGTGCCGTCTTTCGATGAGAGTTAAACTGAGGTCCCATCTGCCTGGATTGGTGGTAGTTCAGGTGGATATTAAAGATCCCATGGCACTTTATCGAAAAGAGTAGGGTGTTTATTAGTATGATAAACATATACAGCTTCACTTGTTCACAGAAAATCAGAAATTTAACAAAATCAAAGAAAAGGGAAAAGAAATAAAAATGTTTTTTTTTTAAACACAATAACCAATAAACACAATACAGCTTGAATTAATATCCGATACCAATGACCAATCATAAAGCAAGTGCTACCTCTTCCCAATCTCCTAAAACCATTTACTACAAGGCTAATGATTTCTACACTCGTCCTACTTATATTTAATAAAGTGTAAAATGAGTGTTTGTGATTGGATAGGTGGTTTTTTAGCTGGCTGAGACAGACGTTGTTTGGGGTATTTTGTTTTTTTCATTGTCATTTCTGTTTACTTTTTCTTTTATAAGTTTTCATTATTCTTTTTGTTTTTTTTTTCTTACTTTTAGTAAATTTATAAAAAGTTTCTTTTCTAATTGAGTTGGCTATTTTTTCTGTTTGGGCTTTGCTAATTCTGACTGCCTTCACCACTTCTTCTGCTTTAACTAGTACAGTTCTCTGTTCTGCTCCTTCTGTGTTTCCTTATACTTCCTGAATGTTCCTTTCCCTAACTTTACCCACCACCTCTTTTGAGAATTACAGTGTTTTTTTTCTTCATTTTGTTTTGTTAGTTTGCTTCACACAAAGGCTTTTGCCTCCATGATTAGCTGTTTGGCTAGGTCATTTGTACACTTCTTGTATACTAAGTACCTGGGTGGGGTGGGGGGTTAAACCTAGACTGAAGGTTGTGGCTTAGATGCAATCTATAACAGGGCAATTTATTCAAGCATGGTCCCTAATAGTATCTGCGTTTCTGCCCTGCACCATTCCTTATGGTCCTGATAAATGTCTTTACTGTCCTCACTTGTTCATGCCATTAGGTTTATGCAATGAAGTTAGTCGTATAGGATACGAGAATATCTTTATCTTTGACCACTTTGTGTTAAAAAGCTCAGTATGATTTGAAAACAGGATAAGTAGATCTGCAAGCTGGAGATTTAATTCATCCTTGTTACAAGATGAAAACTTCCAGGCCTGGGTAAAAGAAGAGATGACCAACTACTTCAAGAATTACTGTAATGGGGAGGTAACAGATAAGATAGTCTAGGATGCCTATAAAGCTTGTACTAGAGGGGTATTATAGGATACACCTCTAAGAAAGAGAGAGAAAAACTTAAACAGTTACAAACCTTGGAGAGGGAATGGAGTGGTACTCTATTAGAACTAAAGGGAAACCCTTCAAATAAAAAATACTTGCTTTACAAAATTACAGGATTAAAATATGACATTAACAAAATCTATTGAAGATTTAATATGCTCTTTTTAGAGTTAAACAAAAATATTGGGAATCAAGGGAAAAGGCCAGTAAACTTTTAGCATATAGATTGCAGAAAATGCAGAACCAAAATAATATTAATGGCATCAGACTTAAAATGGGGGAAATCACACATAATGTAGGGAAAATTAATAAATGTTTTAAGGATTTCTGTGATAAACTATATAAATCTCAAGGTCCAGGACAGGCAGCCCACAGAGAGGATTTTCATAAGCAAGCTAACCTACCTCATTTCCCTTGTATGCTAAATAACATTTAGGTAGACCTTTAACTTTACAGGAGATTTCGAAAGTAGTTGAAAATGCTCCCAAAGTTAAAACTCCAGGTCCAGTTGGGCTATCTAGTGAATTTTACAAATATCTAAATAACTTACTAGTGCCCCACCTTTTAGTAAGTAAGTAAGTACCTTTTAATGGCATTTCAAGATTCCTTTGAGGATAAAGCCTTCCCAGATTCGCTGAATGAGGCCTATACATGCTTACTGGCTAAGAAAGTGAAGAACTCGTTGGATTGTGGGAACTACAGGCCTATATCCCTGCTGAATTTAGATTACAAAATAATAGCAGAAGTATTAGCTGTCAGACTTTCTAAAATTCTGTGCAAACTGGTAGGGAAAGAACAGATGGGATTTATGAAGGGCAGGAAGGCTGCTGACAATTTCCGCAGACTTTTCTCGATATTATGGTCAGCACAGACATCCCTAAATAAAAAGAATCCCTCATTAGCTATTTCATTGGACATAGCCGGTGCATTTGATTCGCTAGAATGGACTTACTTGCTGAATGTTCTTAAAATGAATGATTTTGGACCCAACTTAATTTCATGAGTGCAAACATTATACGATGCCCTAGAGCATGTGTGATTACATGGCCTCAGGCCCTCCCCCTTTTACTTACTCAGAGGTTCCAGTCAAGGATACTCTGTCTCTCCACTTCTTTTTATTCTTGCCATGGAGCCACTTATCAAAAATATAATGCAGTCAAATAACGTCCATGGGGTACAAACAAGAAAGTATGTTGACAAAGTCCTCGCCTCTGCAGATGACATTCTTTTAACCTTGACCCGACCAGCCCTTCCCCTACTGAATGTCAAAGAAATGTTGAAAAGGTTTGGATGCATATCAGGAATGTATGTTAAATGATTCAAAACAGAGTGTTTGATGCTCACTGACTCAAATTCAGAAAGACTCAGAATAGATACCATGATAGACATTAAATGGCCGGCTGATGGTTTAATTTAATTGGGGATTCATTTCTTTAATTCTGCAGGGAACAGCTTAGATTTTAATATGTCTAGAATATTGGAGGAGCTCAAATTGGAACTAGACAAATGGACTTAACTGCACTTGTCATTATGGGGTCGGATAAACTCAGTAAAATCATTTGTTTTATTTTATGAACACTTGTGATAGGTTTAGTTACTCCCACACCCCACCATTTTTTCAAATAAAGGTAACTCACGGCTTCCTTCTTATCTGCCCCCTTTTCCAAAGTCCGCTGCAGTAGCTATAAATCTTTCCTTTTTTTTAATTTTCACATCTCCACTGCAGTAGGGTGGCATCCTACTCTGGTATCTCACTTCTATCACTGCCCCTATTTTAAATTCCTCTTTGCCTTGAGTGCCCTACTTGTGTTCCATTTGGCAATATGTGCTTGGCCCCCCCCTTGTGTCTGTAAGAAACACTGTTTGTGGGTTAAAAAAGCCCAAACGCCTGCTAGATGCTTGGTAAGCAGGCAAAAGGTAAATGTAAAGCACTTCTAGCACTAATTCATTACTGCAGACCTGGTTTTCAGTGCACTGGTTAGCTAATTGGTTTCCTGTTGTATCAGCATAGCTACCAGCACAGTTTAAAACAAAACCCCTCTTTTCTTGTTACAATGTTCCTCATAGCATTAGAATGGCTTTAGTAGCTGAAACTTTCAGTAACTGAAAGGACATGGTGAGAAAACACAGAGGGTGGGATATTCAGAATGTGCCAGGCTGAGGCGAAGCCTGGGTGCAGCGCAACTGGGATGCGCAGGGCATATTTTGGGTGATATTCAATGATGCTGTGTCATGGCTCAACACCATTGTATATGGCACTGGGGCTGCCCGCACTGCACATGGAACAGTGGCACTGTGCCAGTGCAAGTGGCAAGTGAGGAGCAGGGGTATGCGCCAGTGCAAGTGCAGGTGCGCTACAAGCAGCAACTGTGATATTCAGTGCTGGGGATGCAGATGAGGCCATTATGTATGCAAGGTGCAAATAGGGCCATTTGCATGCAGGTGCACCAATCACTGGTGACTTGCACCTGGTGCCCTGCCAGGCTGCAGCTGTTGGGGACCGATGCCCCCGCCCCTCGGCGGGCAATGTGCCCCAATGATCGATCATGGGCATAACATATATAAACCCTGGGGGTCCAGTAGACCCCACCCCAGCACCTGATCGCAGGCATATCATACTGCACTCCCTGGTGGTTCAGTGGACCTGCTTCCTTGCCCGATCACAGGCTGCAGAGAAATAATATTCCCCTGTGGTCCAGTGGACCTGCTTCCCTGCCTGATCATGGGCTGTAGTGAAAATAATATTCCCTGGTAGTCAAGTGGACCTGATCCCCAGACTGATCATGGGCGAATAATGTAATTAAGCCATGGTGGTCCAGCGGTACCCCCTCCCCACCTGCCCACTGAGATCCACCACCCCACTCCCCCCACTGGTCAGCAGTGAGTGGCAGCTCCCAACCTGGAAGCTGCCCGGCCGTCTGGCCACCCGCCGACTGACAGCGTACAGTACAGCTGTATGCCTATTGGTCCACTGCATGGGCCAATAGGCATGTAGACCATACTGTACTACTCAGTCCCAAAATGTGAATGAATTCACATTTCAGGATTGTGTAGTACACTACGGTCTGCATGCCCATTGGCCCATGCAGTGGACCAATAGGCATACAGCCGTACTGTATGCTGTCAGTCGGTGGGTGGCCAGGCGGCTTCCAGGTGGGGAGCTGCCACCAGCTGCTGACCAGGAGGGAGCAGGGTGGTGGGTCTAAGTGTGCGAGTGGGGAGTGGGGGTACCGTTGGACTACCAGGGATTTAATTGCATTATTCACCTACGATCAGGCCAGGGATCGGGTCCACTGGACCTCCACGGCATTAATATCTTTATTTGCCCATGAACAGGAAGGGAGCAGGTCCCACTGGACCACCAGGGATATATTTATTACGCCCACGATTGGGCGTGGGGCACGACACCCGTACTGTGTCACTGAAGGTCAGGTGGCCACCCACAGCAGGCGGCTGCTGTGTTGTGCAGTGCAATATCGCAGCTCACCTGTGGGTGGCCAGGACTTGCTCCTGCTTTTCAGGGGTGGATCTTTGTGCCCTCCCCTGTGCGGCACAAGGTAGGTTTGTGCTTGCATATGTGCCGCACATCCTGGGCTGAATATTGGGATGTGCCGCATATGCATGGGCACGCCCCCTGCACTTGCGCCGCATACATTACTGGTGCAACCCGGCTCATCTGGAGTTGCGCAGCACAACATCCCCCTTTGAATATCGTGCTGGGGAGCATCAGTGGGTTGTGCATGGTGCAACACTGTTGCGCCATGCGCATCTCCATTGAATATCCCACCCAGAATGAACACCGAGTGTGCTGAGCCAAAAAGCAGGAACCTGAAAAGAAAGTGAGAAAGATTAAGAACATTAAAACCAAGTTGCTTTGCACAGCTAGTTCTTTCACATGATTGTTTAAAAAAGCACTAGGGAGTGAACGCTGTCTCTTTTCTGCAGCATTTTCTAATGAAAATAAAACAGGACTTGTTTGTTCATTTGCACCAGCTTTTGTAATGCACGGCAGTTGGGCAGCAATGCTGTTATTTAAAATACCCCAAAATGTTTTTAACACAAGGTTACAGTTGTCCTAGTGGAGAGAACAGTTTAAAGAGCTACAAAAAGAGTTCATTTTAAAGCTGTATTAGAGAAGACCTTACCTGGACCCTGTTGCTAGGCTGGGATTTTGGTTCCTATTAGTAGGTAGGTGGCCCAGAAAAAGGCTTATTTATAGAGAAAGAGAAGAGTGACCTCACATAAAGGGGAGGAGCTTCTTTGTGATAATGAGATTGTTAGTTGTTCAGATAGAATATATTATGTTTATAATGAAACTTGTTGTTTTAAAGCTAGACTCATGTTAAATAGCATTTATTTTGATCATAAGCCTGTTTGATCCATACAAGCCTGTATTACTGTAGAAATTGTATGTTATTAGAAATAGGGGGTGGATTAAACTAGATCACATGACCCTTTCATCATGGTTCTAAGCATATATAGGAACATGCAGTACTCAGTTGAAGTAGAGAGTGGATCTACTGTAACTCTTCTCTGTGGAACATAGAAGGTAGGGAGAGTTGCCTCTGATTTCTTCCACGCTATGTTTTAGTGATTTAGATGGCTATTTAGAGCTAAAATAACATTTTTTTTCTTTGTTTTATTGTTTTCCTCAGTTTAAAAGTAAAGTCTGAAGTTTAATTTGGTTACTTAATAAATGGCTCACTATAAGTTACTATGTGCCATACCTGACAAACTTGTGTCCTGTCTCTGCTTTGCCTTCGAATGTGTTATCCTTCACCCACACCCTACCACAACACTTTTGTAGAAAACATAACAAAGTTATAGTTTATTAAACTCAAAAGAGTCATCTCCTCATTCATGTATGATGGAAAACCTCCTAGACTGTCCAAGACTAAACTTAGGGCTCCAGTAGATAATGGAGGTTAGCACTGCCTTGGTAGCAAGGGTATTTCTGGGTGTACAAGCGTGAGCAAGTTTCTGCTTGGTTTCTCCAGAATAACAAAGCAGATATGCCTTTATGGGTTATGATAGAAAAAGAGCTTGTGGCCCCCCTAGACCTGCCTGACTTGTTTTTGATGCCACCCTTCTTATCTCTCAAATCACCCTGTACTTTAAATTTCAATTCTAGTATGTAAAACGTTTAACAGCCTCAAAAGATCACATTTGTTTCCTGAAACTAATGTCTCTTTGGGGAATCTTTGATTACTCCTAATAATAAAGTACTAAAAGACATAGGCTGAGAAGTAAAGGAATTAAAATACTGGGTGATTTATCAGATGATGATAATAGATTGGTTTCATTTGAGACTCGAAAAAATAAATTTCAGTTAAAGAGAAGTGATTTCTGTATATATCTTCAAATAAAGAGTTTCCTCTTAAATACATTTTAGACCTTAACTACCTTCTGCTTCCTAATCTGGAACGGGAAACACTGTTGAAGCTATCTTTCCTTCCTAAAGGTTTTAGTTTAATCTGTACATTTTGATCGTGTCAGATGACTTGCTGACAGAACATGCTAGACTTAAATGGCAAGATGATTCGGGACAAGCAATCCCAACATCAGCTTAGAACAAGTTGTGGGAAAATGCCTCTAAATCATCCAAAGAGGTGCAGGGGAGGTTAATACAGTTTAAAATTCTGTGTTGTTATTATTACCCCCCTAGACAACTATTTAGCTTAGGACTGAATGACAATGATCATCGTTGGAGATCTGGGATGCTCGATGCAGGACTGGCACTCCTGTTATAGTTTTACATGGAGGTACTGGATCACTGGAAACAAATGTGTACCCTATGTCAAACTATTTTAAGTCTCCCTGTCCCCCTGTCTCCATTGATATTTATTATTGGTGATCTCAGCATGTTAAAAGAGATACCAAAATTAAAAAGAATTTGGGTAATGTCACTAGCTTTAACCTTTAAAAAGCTTCTCCTTAAGAACCCGAAGGAAACAGCAGTGCCTACTATACAACAATGTCTAACCTTTCTAGAAGGGGTAGCAAACAATGAAAGGGTTTGTTATTCACTGATTGGAAAAAATGAAATATTTTTAGATATATGGGGTGTGTTCCTAACTTACTGTTCTACAAGAAGTTTATAGGGATAAATAGATACTAGGTTGGCATATTATTACTCCTTATTTTAAACAAGGTCAGAATGTTCTTATTATTGTATTAATTCAGTTATTGAGGTGATTCACAACTTATTAATTCATGTAGTAACAAACTGTATGACCTTATCAAACCTGATGGTTAGCTTATTATTTTGTAATGTATTTGAAACTTTCCTTAGCAATGATTCAGATTTTTCATTATGTAATTCATTACAATGATATTGTATTGTTTATTAGAAAAACAAGTAGAAACTTTAAATTGAAAACAAAAAAGGACCAACATGGCAACTAATTAAGCAATAAGGCACAGCAGGGTGTGGGTTATGCAGGATTTACCCACTGTCATGTGACATGTTTTGATCAATGAGGTTACAGGATTTTCACACACCATTGTATAATCTAATTATGTTTACACAGAGCACAAAAAACATATGATAACTTCAGAGGTTTGAGCAAATGGTATACTTTTTGCAGAGCGAAATGATGCCCACCCTAAGAAATATTGCACACTCTGGATCACATGGTATGTGCATTGCTATACTCTTGCTTTCTTCGATTACCTACAATTTTGTTTTCTTTTTCTACTTACAGAACACACATTTACCATGAGGTTACTTCTTCTGTTATTCCTTATTACTAGAATGTGTGGCTCATCAAATGCTAGTGGTAAGTGATGAACAGGAATTAAATAGCTAACCCATTCACCTCTTGTTTATTACTGCAAGAACAACTGTTTAGCATCTTACATAGTTTTTGTTCTACCAAGCTCCAGATCTTCCTGCCAGTACCCCTGTCCCATCACCAGCCTTATCACAAACTTTCTAGTTATCAACCCATCCCACAGAACCACACTATGGTGGGTATACAGCTGTGCTGGTTATGGGAGAGCTTCTTGGGGGGTGCAAGCCTTGATGATCCCAATTTCTTCCTCCGACATCCATTTTCTCCCTGGTCTGCAGGCAAGAAATTATGCGATTGTACATGTGGATATTGACCCACATACCTCCTAGGGATGGGCAAACTGGTTCATCAAAAATACAAACTGACTTGAACATGTCGAAGTGTTTGTAAACTTATGACTTCTGAACACTTTTGGCTGTTCAGATCTGTTTGGATGACCACAGTATCACAGGAAATGTAGCGCAAGAAGTGCCAGACCACATAAGGGATGAGTGACAAGTCTCTGGTTCCTCACTGGATGGCTGAGCTGCAATGCTGGCACTAGCTATTCCAGGGACATTTGTGAACCTCCTTACTGGAACCCCATATCAGAAGTAATGAGACCCCCAAGGATAATCCACATCCCTATCATGGCATCCCTGTAGCTTCATTTTTAGCTAGTTTTGTGCCATTTGTGCACTTTATTTAAATTTGTACATACAGGACCAGGAAGAAGGAGGCCAACTGGATTGCTGAGTTTTATTAGGGGCCTCTGCTCTTGAGGCCCTGTGTGAATGCACATTTTGCAACCCCCTAAGGCCATCTTCCTAAGGTGGTAACCCCTAAGGCCATCTTCCTAAGGTGGCAACCCCTAAGGCCATCTTTCCTAAGGTGGCAACCCCTAGGCCATCTTCCTAAGGTGGCAAACCCCTAAGGCCATCTTCCTAAGGTGGCAACCCCCTAAGGCCATCTTCCTAAGGTGGCAACCCTCTAAGGCCATCTTCCTAAGGTGGCAACCCTCTAAGGCCATCTTCCTAAGGTGGCAACCCCCTAAGGCCATCTTCCTAAGGTGGCACATGACTGGATTTGCTGTAGCAACCCATATGGTCCACCTTAGGAGCTACACAGAGGAATACAGGATGGAGAAGCAGCAGCAGCTTCTACAGTCTGCTCTGTGATTCTGTGCTTGCGTGTGCTACTTGCATTTGCCTGTTGGGCAAGAAAGAACTAAAGAAGTTGATTCAAGGACTCAAAATAAAGAATTTAATTTTTTTGTATTTATTTAAAAAAGAACTAAAAGAAAACTTGCTGGTGGAGAGTTGGAGACTCTAGATCGGGAGTGGATTAAAGCCAAAGACTGGGTCAGGTGTGGGAGTTGGTGATTGGGGAGTTCAGAAAGAAGACTTGGAGAGGAGAGGAGGAACTTATAGACTGGGGGCAAGTGAGTGAGTCAAGAATGACAAGAAGAGAAAAGACTGAAGTGCCAGAGCCAGACTGTCAGTGTTTTTTTTTTGAGCAGTAGATGGGATGAACTTACATAGAAACATGGACTTTGATAGCAGATAAGGACCACTTGGCCCACCCAGTCTGCCCATTTCTCTACCTACTGGATAAGCTGCAGATTCTAGTTAACCAATAGCCTACTTTCTGCAACCCCCACTATAATTGCCTTGTGTCTGTCCCATGCGTGTTTGAATTCCCCCACTGTTTTAGACCCAACAACCTCCTCAGGAAGGCTGTTCCATGTATCCACCACTCTCTCCGTGAAAAAAAATTTCCTCACATTACCCCTGAGCCGTCCCCCCTCTATCTTTAAATTGTGCCCCTTGTTCTTACACATCTCTTTTTCTGAAAGATGCTACCCTCCTGGACTTTGTTGATTCCCTTGAGGTACTTGAACATTTCTATCATGTCCCCCGTCCCTCCTTTCATCAAGAGTATACATATTAAGCTGTCTCAGTCTCTCTTCATATGGTTTCTGATGCAGACCCTGCACCATTTTAGTTGCCCTCCTCTGGACTGCTTCCATCCTGTCTATGTCCTTGCGTAGATGAGGTCTCCAAAACTGCACGCAGTACTCCAGATGGGGTCTCACCAACTGTCTGTACAGAGGGATAACCACTTCCCTTTTTCTACTTGTGATGCCCCTTTCTATGCATCCCAGTTTCCCTCTGGCTCTCCTTATTGACTTTTCACATTGCTTACCCACCTTTAGGTCATCTGATATGACTACCCCCAGGTCCCTTTCCATTTTTGTTGTTGTTAGTACCTCCCCTGCTGTTGTGTACTCTTCTCCTGGGTTTTTGTTTCCCAGGTACATTACTTTGCACTTCTTTGCATTGAATCTAACTTGCCATATGTCTGACCATTCCTCCAACCTTCCCAAGTCCCTTCTCATCTTTTCTACCCCCACTGTGTATCAACTCCGTTACACATCTTTGTGTCATCTGCAAAGAGGCATACCTTTCCCTTCAGACCCTCTGCAATGTCACCTATAAAGATGTTAAAGAGGACTGGACTCAGTACTGAGCCTTGAGGTACTCCACTAGTAACCCCCCTTTCTTCGGAATGTGTTCCATTCACTATTAGCTTCTGTGTCCTGTTGTGCAGCCAGTTTGCTACCCAGGCTACCACCCTGGGACCCACTCCCAGGCTGGCTAACTTGATTATTAATTTGTGCGGGGACTGTGTCAAATGCCTTGTTAAAGTCTAGTAGGCCATATCCACAAACCCTCCCTAGTCTATTACTTTAGTCACCCAGTCAAAGAAATCAATTAGATTCATCTGATATGACCTTCCTGCTGTAAATCCATGCTGCTTTGGGTCCTGTGCCCCGTTAGCCTCTAGGTACTCAACAATTCTTTCTTTCAGAAGTGATTCCATCATTTTCCCTACCACTGAGGTCAAACTTACAGATCTGTAGTTTCCTGCTTCTGCCTTGCTCCCACTTTTGTGAAGGGGAATCACAACTGCCCTCCTCCAGTCCTCAGGTACCGCCCCATCCTGCCATGATTTGTTAAAAAGTGTAGTCAGTGGTGTCACTAGGTCCTCCCTTAGTTCTTTTAGGATTGTGGGGTGAATCCTGTCAGGCCCCATTGCTTGGTCCACCTTGAGTTTTAGGAGTTCTTTCAGGACTCTTTCTTCTGTAAATGGACTGGCGTCAACCCCACTACCCAGAGTGCTTCTATTGTCTGGTTTAGGTAACTCCTCCTCATCTTCTTTTGTGAATACTGAGCAAAAGTATTCATTCAGTTTCTCTGCCTTTTCACTGTCTCCCTCTGCCCACCTACCATCTCCTTTATTAATCTTCACTATCCCTCCCTTAACCTTTCTATGCTCCCTAATGTACCTATAAAAGGTTTTATCCCCCTTCTTAACTGAGTTGGCTATTTTTTCCTTGGTTTGGGCCTTTGCTAGTCTAACTGCCTTCCCCACTTCTTTCTGCTTTAATTGATACAGTTCCCTGTCATGCTTCTTCTGTGATTCCTTATACTTTTTGAATGCAGCCTTTTTCTCCTTAACCTTCCCTGCCACCTCTTTTGAGAACCATAGTGGTTTTTACTCCGCTTTGTTTTCTTTATTTGTTTCACACAAAGGCTTGTTGCCTCTATGATGGCAGTTTTGATTTTTCTTCATTGTTCTTCCACCCCTCCTTTTTGGTCATTTGCTAGTGCATTTTTCAGGCATTCACCCATTTTGCCAAAGTCAGCCATTCTAAAGTCCAGTATCCTTGTTTTTGTATGGCTTATCTCCTTGGTTGTGCTCATTGTGAAGCACACTGTGCAGTGGTCACTTGTTCCCAGATGTCTACTGACTTCTAAATTTGTGATCCTCTCTCCATTTGAGAGTACCAGGTCTAGTATTGCTCCCTCCTGAGTGGGTTCCAACACTAGCTGTCTAAGGCCTGCCCCCTGCAGGGCATCGAGAATTACCCTGCTCTTGGATGTGGCTGCAGTACATGTTATCCAGTTAATTTCTGGCATACTCAGGTCCCCCATCAACAGTATCTCCTCTTTTTCAGCCATTTTGAGAATGTCCTCTATCATTTTGTTGTCCATTTCCTCCCCTTGAGATGGGGGTCTGTATATAACCCCTGTGCGGATTGTGATGCCATTCCCTGTCTCCAAGGTGACCCAGAGTGCCTCTTGTCCTCTCCCTTTACTTTTTAGTTCTTTAGCTTTGATCCCTTCCCTTATGTATAGAGCTACTCCACCTCCTCTTTTACCTTCCCTGTCCCTTCTGTAGGTTGTGTACCTTGGTATGTTGACATCCCGTCATGGTTCTTGGTGTACCATGTTTCCGTGACTACACAATATCCAACTGTTCATCTTCCATCAGGGCTACTAGCTCAGGAAGCTTGTTTCCCAGACTACGGGCATTGGTACTCATTGCCCTCAATTTAATGTTGGCTTTATCCACCATACCTCACCACATCACACCACTCCCAGATAGCCTTCTTGATCTTTGCCCTGTTGCCCCCAACAAGTAAACTGTCAATTCTCCTGCCTGTGCTCACTGCTTAGTCACTTCAGTGGGGGTTTATTGTTATTATCTTAGTTTTTATTATACCGTCTTTGGCTCAGTGGGCATTCCATCACATCACCTGGAATAAATAGAAATCCTTGAGGGGAAGTACTGTAATTTCAGAGAGGATTGGGCCAGGCAGGGTCCCTGACTGCATACTGTCTGTGTGACCCCTCCCCCCAAAGAAGCCATTGATCTGTCATCTTCCTCCCTTTGCTCACTCGGTGGAGTAAAAGCTATGGCTCAGTGGGCAGGGCAATACGTCACATCACCTGGAATAAAGAAGCAAAGTATAAAAAAATTATTGCAGAGGGAACGTGCTGTGTCAGAGAGAGTTAGGCCAGACAGGGTCCCCCAGAATCTCTGTGAGTATACTAGCAGCAGTGCCTGCAGCATTGCCCTTAGTGTAGGTGGTGTATGAAATAAATTCTGTGTGTGAAATAAAATCTGCTAGCCAGTCGTCAGTGCACCAGTTCCACTTCTTGCATGCTGTGTGCCCCCCTCGGCAAGAAGTGAGTCATCTGTCATCAAAAGGAAGTACAGTCATAGATATTTCAAATTTTCAATGACAACTGTTTGCTGAAGCTCAGTTCCATCCAGTGTCTGGTGCTCTGAAACGCTACCAGTGCCAAGTTCATGACTTGCATCACGTCACAATGAATCCTGTTCTTCCACGTTCATCATGAGATCACCACTTTAACTTTTTGTGCAATTCTGTTTTTCTTTTTTCTTCAATCTTCGGTTTTGTCACAGATCAGGACATCCAGTTATGTGATGTCACACATTACTTAGTCCAGTATGATGCTTCTGTTAGTGTTGATGTTATGTTGGATGTCCTACTAGCAGATGGACTCAAATCTTTGTCCTCACAAGTCAGATGTTGTTAGCCCTATGGGCATAATCTCTGCCCAAACATTGTAGCAGTTCGGGGAAGTACAGCCATAGGTATTTTAAATTTTCAGCGGCAACTATTCATGGAAACTCAGTTCCATTCAATTTCTGGTGCTCTGAGAAACACTGCCAGTGTCAAGTTCATGACTCATGCCACATCACAATGAATCATGTTCTTCACAGTCATCACAGATCACACCACCTAAACTTTTTTGGTGCAAACCTGTTTTTCTTTTTTTTTTTTCAGTTCCATCACAAATCAGGACACTCAGTTATGTGATGTTACACATAAGCCTTGGAACAGTATGATACTTCTGTTAGTGTTCACATTCTGCAGGATTCCCTACTATCAGATGGACTCAAATCCTTGTCCTCACAAGTCAGCTGTAGTTAATCCAGAAGATATAATCTCAGAGTGAACATTGGCACATCACAACAAAACACGTTCATGGTCATTACGAGTCACGTAATGACAAATCACGTTCACGGTCATCATGAACCACACCACTTCAACTTTTTTTGATGCAACCTTTTTTTTTTTAATCTTCAGTTTTATCATGAATCAGGACACCCAATTATCATGACACATCACTCATGAGCCTTGGTCCACTATGATGCTTCTGTAAGTGTTTATGTTCTGCAGGATGCCATACTGGTTGTGTTCTACACCGAGAGCTGTTGCTGAACATAATTGATGACATACATTACACATTGTCTCCTTCTACAAAAAGTCAGACTTAGGAGAGTGGTTAAAAAAATAGAGATCTTGGACTTGCCTGCCTTTGGACCATATCATCAACATCCTGTGGGTGGGAGGGTGGAAAATGCAGCCAGTACATGACATGATTGTACTGGTAGCAACTGTGGCAGACAAGTCCATGATCTCACACACAGTCGCTTTTCTCATTCAGAGGAGATCATTTAGCTAAATATGCCTTAACTAGACTGATTAAAATTTAAAAATGTGCTTAGCTCTGTTTTTCACCAATAGCAGTGGTAGTAGCAATAGTGAAGTGGTAAATATTGGACTGCCTGGTGCTCTGTCATTTTTTTGCCATGTTGCTTCATGTCATGTTCTATACAGACCACCATAGCTATACAAAAGTGGAACCAAACATATCCCCTTTTACTAAAAGTGAGACTTGGGATACTGGCGGGAAAAAAACAGAGATCTGGGACTTGTTTGCCTTTGGGCCAATCATCGCCATCCTCTGGTAGGCATATCCACTGTCACACTATTCACTTCTCATCTCATTTCAGTAATACATACATAGATACATAGACAGTGTCGGCAGATAAGGGCCTATGGCCCACCTAGTCTGCCCATTTAAGCTTGTAAGTTCAGTTTGTTTTCCTAGAAGTCTATTTCCCTACCCTGACCTCTAGAATTCCTTTATGTCTATCCCATGCATTCTTAAATCCGTGATTGTTTCAGCCCCACCACTTCCTCTGGCAGGGTGTTCCACTTGTCCACCACCCGTTCTGTGAAGAAATTCTTTCATGTTTCCTCTGAATCGTCCTCCCACCAACTTCATCCCATGCCTCTAGTCCTGAAACATCTTTTTCGCTTAAAATAGTGTTTTCCTGCACCCTGTTCCTCCCTGTAAGATACTTGTATGTCTCTATCATATCCCTCTCCTCCTCCTCCAGGGAGTACATGTTCAGTTCCTTCAACCTGTCTTCATAGGACTTGTGATGCAACCCATGCACCATCTTTGTTGCCCTCCTCTGAACCTTCTCTACCCTGTCTATGTCCTTACGTGGTATGGTCTCCAGAACTGTACACTGTACTCAGGTGGGGCCTCACTAGTGTCTTGTATAGCGGAATTATGACCTCCCTTTTCCTGCTGGTGATGCCCTGCTATACATCCCAGCATCCTATTTGCTTTACCTGATGCCTTGTCACACTGTTTCCCTCCTTGAGGTCATCAGAGATGACAACCCCAAGATCCCTTTCTGCTTGGTGCATGCTATATCCTCACCCCCAACTGATATATTGTGCCAGGGTTTTGTGCCCCATATGCATTATCTTGCACTTCTTTGCATTGAATTTCAACTGCCAAACCCTTGACCATTCTTCAAGTTTCTGCAGGTCCCTTCTCATTCTGTCTACACCCTCTGGTGTGTCTACTCTGTTACAGAGCTTTGTGTCATCAGCGAACAGTGAAATTCTGCCTTCTATATCCTGTGCAATGTCACTGATGAAGATGTTGAATAGGACCGGTCCCAGCACTGATCCCTGTGGTACCCCACTGGTCACTCTTCCCTCTGTGGAGTGACAGCCATTTACCACCACCCTCTGTGTCCTGCCACCCAGCCAGTTACCTACCCACCACACTACTGTCCTGCCCACTCCCATATTCCCCAGTTTGTGTATAGTCCTCTATGTGGCACAGTGTCAAAGGCCTTGCTGAAGTCCAGATAGGCCATGTCCACTGCCCTCCCTGATCCACCTCCTAGTCACCCAGTCAAAAATTCAATGAGGTTGGTCTGACATGACCTCCCCTGGTGAAACCATGCTGCCTTGGGTCCTGTAGTCCATTGACAACCAGATGTTCACCAATCTCTCCTTCAGTAGTGCTTCCATGATCTTTCCCACTACCGAGGTGAGGTTGACTGGTCTGTAGTTCCCTGCTTCCTCTTTGTTCCCACTTTTGTATAAAGGGACTACATCTGCTGTCCTCCAGTCTTTGGGTACCTCCCCTGTTTCCAGTGATTGGCTGAACAGGATAGCCAGAGGTTCAGCCACCACCTCTCTTAGTTCTTTAAGGACCCTGGGGTGCACCCCATCTGGCCCCATTGCTTTATCAGCTCTTATTACTTCCAGTTCCTTCAGGACCCTTTCTCGTGTAAAGGGACTTGTGTCCATTTCTGCACCATTCTCACCCCTTGTACTCCCTTCAGACCCATTACCCCCCTCTTCCTTAGTAAAGACTGAGCAGAAATACCTGTTCAATATGTCAGCTTTACTGTTGTCATCCTCCACGCGGCTCCCATCCTCCCCCTTCAGTCTCACTATCCCTCCCTTTGTCCTTCTTTTTTCACTTATGTACCTGTAAAAGGTTTTGTCCCCTTTAACCACTGATTTTGCAATGTGTTCTTCTGTCTGAGCTTTGGCTTCCCTTACTGACTTCCCTGCCTCCTTTGTTTCTCCTGGTACTTCTCCTATCCACTTCTGCCTGTGTCTTTTTGTATTGCCTGAATGCAATCTTTTGGCTTTCACTTTCTTTGCTACCTCTTTGGAAAACCATAATGGTCTCCTCTTTCTTTTCCTCTTGCTAACCTGCTTAATGCATAATTCTGTTGTTCTTATAATCCCATTTTAAATACTACCCACTGTTCCTCAATCCCTGATTCCTGTCCCATTCCCTTAATGCCTCTTTCAAGCATCTCCCCATTTTCCCAAAGTCTGCCCCTAAAATCCAGGATCGTGTTTTTGTGTGGTTTGGTTCTGCTCTTTCTGTGATTTCAAACCACAATGACTGGTGGTCACTGTTACCCAGGTGCTCCCACTGTTACCCCATCACACTGTCCCTGTTTGTGAGCACAAGGTCCAGTATTGCCTTCTGCCGAGTTGGTTCCATGACCAGTTGCTTGAGGAAGGCACCCTGAAGGGAGTCCAGGATAAATCTGCTCCTAGTTGATGCTGCTGCGGGATGCTCCAGTCCACATCTGGTATATTGAAGTCTCCAACCAGTACTACCTCACCCTTGTCTGCCATCCTTTGGATGGCTAGCATCAGCTCCCTATCTGTTTCTTCCTCTCCTGGGCTGGTGGTCTATAGACCACACCTGTCGGATGGCTAGTCCCATTTTCCTTTCCAGCTAACCCACAGTATGTCTCCCCATTTTGTTCCTCCTGGATCTGTGTGGCCGTTATGTCATTTTTCACATACAGTGCCACTCCTCCTCCCTTCCTGCCTGCTCTGTCTCTTCTGAATATGTTGTAGCCAGGTATGGCCATCTCCCAGTCATGGTTATCATTACACCAGGTTTCAGTGATGGCCACAATGTCCAGGTCTGACTGTACCATGACAGCCTCCAGATCTTCCATCTCCATAATAATGCTGTGTATTACTACTAAACAGTGGTTTAATTGCATTTATCTATACATATGTTGATTAAAGTCAGATTTAAAATTACTTTAACACATACAGTTACCATGAAACCATAGATGTTATAAAAGGTTCAGATAAGCATCCAAACCTTTCTTGGCTTATCAGAACCTTTTAGAACCACAGAACTGTTAAAAGTTATCCAAATTAAGTCAATTTGTCATGCAGTATTTTATGACATGTCAGTTTCAGTAAGTTACTGCGTTGCATCATGGTTGACTCACTGTATATTTAGCAGTGCCTGTCAACATACAACACAGTAAAACTGCAGTATAACACAAAATGCTGCATTATGCTGCAGGGAAGAGAGTAATTCAATGCCAATTGTAGTATTGTATTGTAATGTAGTATTTTATGACATATCACTTACTGGGTATTACTGCACTGCACCATGGCTGACTCCACTGTAGATTCAGCAGTGCTAGTCAGGAAGAAACACAGTAATGCTGCAGTATAACACAAATTGCTAAAGCATGCTGCGGGGACAGTGTAATTCAGTGGCAATTAAACCCAGTTGCCATGCAGTATTTTATGACGTGTCACTTACTATAAGTTACTGCATTGCACCGTGACTGACTCCACTGTAGATTCACCATTGCTAGTCAGGGTGGAACACAGTAATGCTGCAGTATAACACAAATTGCTAGAGCATGCTGCAGGGGACAGTGTAATTCAGTGGCAATTAAGCCCAGTTGCCATGCAGTATTTTATGACGTGTCACTTACTATAAGTTACTGCATTGCACCGTGGCTGAGTCCACCGTACATTCAGCAGTGCCGGCCAGGATGCAACACAGTAATGCTGCTGTATAATAGAATATGCTGCTGCAGAATGCTGCAGGAAACAGTGTAATTCGATGGCAATTAAGATAATTTGTCATGCAGGATTTTATTACATCTTTCCTACTGTAAGTTATTGCATCGCATAATGACTCCATTGTACATTCAGCAGTACCGGCCTGAATGCAGCACAGTAATGCTGCTGTATAATAGTATATGCTGCAGGGGACAGTGTAATTCAGTGGCAATTAAGATCATTTGTCATGCAGCATTTTATTACATGTCACCTACTGTAAGTTATTGCATTGCATAATGAATCCAATGTATATTCAGCAGTGCCGGCCAGGATACAACACAATAATGGGGGCTTCAGTGGTTCAACAGAGGAACAGAGGAAGGGTGTGTGTTGGTGGTGGGGGACGCCATACTTAAAGGGATCAGATGGGGCAATAGAGGGGAATGGCATAGTCACATATGGGTGGAAGCCATACGTCTAAGGGCAGACAGAGTGAGGCAAGCAACTCTAAGATGAGTGAGGAAGGGAAGGGGGAGACCACACATAGTGGTGCATGTGGGGACTAATGACTTGGAAAGGGAGACTGTGGGGTAGTGAAGGGAAGGTTCAGAGACTTGGGAAAGCTGCATCAGGAAGTAGAGGAGATGGCTGCTTTTTTGGAGGTGGTCCCAGTGCCCCAAGTGAGCACAGTGAGGAAGGAGATTAGGGAATTCAATGTGTGACTAGAGGAGTGGTGTAGATCAAAAGGGTATAGTGGGTGGGGGGATGGGGCAGACCTGGGACAATAATGAACTATATGTAGGGGACAGGCTTCACCTAAGTTGGGAGGGAAAGGGTATTAAATCAGAAGCTATAGGAGTATACAGCAACAAAAGTGAATTTAAACTTGCTGGGGGGTGGCAGGGGGGCAGACTATAGGCAAGGTATCCAGGGACTGGGTGAGTCTACCCCCCAAGCTAGTAAGAAGTTACTTGTGGATGTAGTAGAGAAGGGGCAGGGTGGTGAGAGGGATCTGGAAATGGAGGGATGGGTGACAGGGTGGAGGGTGGTCTCGGTGAATGTGAGAAGCCTTGGTAACAAGCTCAGAGCTTGGTGCTCTTGGTTGTGGGAGGGTGGACATATGGAAATGGGCCACAGAGCACAGGACTGGGACCTGACAATCCCAGAGTTCAGCTTGTACAGAAAGGACCAGGGGAGGGAGGAGGGGTGGCTCTCCATACAGGAGGAATCAGTTGTACAAAGGATGAAAAGGAAGAGAGGAGACTTTTTAATTTTTTTGTATTTTAGTCTTTGGTAACTGGGAAAGGCCCACTAGGCACAAGTGCTTGTTTTCAGGGGAGACCTGGGAGCACTGGGCGGTTAAGTGACTTGCTCAGAGTCACACAGTATGCAAGTGGAGGTTGTGACTCAAACCCAGGTCTAGTCTGCTGGATGTACCAAGCTCATTTACAGCTCATTACTCTAACCTCTAGGCTATACTGCCAGGATATGGAAGCAATATGGTTACAGCTCATGGACTCCAGGGGAAGGAAGTTGGGGTTTCAGGTGGTGTATAGGTCGCTATCCCAGACAATGGAAAGGGACAAGGATCTGGCAGAACAAATCAGTAGGGTATGTTGGAGGGGGAAGGTGGTCATAGTGGGGGATTTCAACCTTCCAGGGGTGGACTCGACCACGGGACTGGACCATGCCGATCACTTCCAGTGCCAGGGAGAGGGTCCTCTTGGATACATTCCAGGAGGGGTTCCTGGCACAGTTGGTTGCCAAACCCACAAGACTGGGAAGCAAGCTGGACCTGGTACTATCTAACAGTGTAACAGTGAGGGACATAAGGGTAAAGGATCTGTTAGCTCACAGCAATCATCAAATGGTGCGGTTTAACATCACAATGAGCAGCGAGCCAGAGGGATCTGCAACAAGTGTGGTGGATTTCAGAAAGGTGAATTTTAGGAAAATGGGGGAAGTGCTGAAGGGGAAACTCGAAAGAATAAAGTGGGGTCGATGGGGACAGTACAGAAGAGGGTCACAATAAAGCAAGGAATCATAGAGGTGATGGAAACATGAAGCAGGCTACAGAGTAAGAAGAACAGGGCAAAGAGACCATGTTGGCTGAACAGGAAGGTGATAGAGGGGGTGAGAGCAAAAAGAGCAGTGTAGCAGAGGTTCAGAAGGATGGGGAAGGAGGAGGACAGGGAAGAGTATACCAAATGGTCTAAGGAGGTGACTAAGAGGGTAAGAGGTGCAAAAGCCACTAGGGAACTCAGATTAGCACAGGCAAATAAAGGAGGGGAGAAAGACTTTTTTTAAATATGTCAGGGAGAAAAGGAAGTGCAGGGACAGAATAGTGAGGATAAAAAGGGGGAAGGAGTGGGTAGAAAAGGGAAAGAAACAAGTGAAAGCACTGAATGAGTACTTCTGCTCAGGACTGGAGGATGGCCCATGTGGTACCATTACATACGACTGATCCAAGGGACGAGGCAGAGAACTATAGGCCAGTCAGTCTGACGTCCATAGTGGTAAAGCTCATGGAGACAATACTAATGGACAGACTGGTGGCATTTCTGGAGGGCAACAACCTGCAGGATGGGAGGCAGCACAGGTTCACTTCAAGGAGATCCTGCCAGACCAATCTTATACAGTACTATGACTGGGTGAGGAGGAGTTGGATAGGGGCCATGCTGTGGATGTGCTATACTGTCCTTATATAGTACTATGGCTGGGTGATGAGGGAGTCGGATAGGGGCCATGCTGTGGATGTGCTATACTGTCCTTATACAGTACTATGACTGGGTGATGAGAAAGTCGGATGGGGACCAACCTGTGGATGTGCTATACTGTCCTTATACAGTACTATGACTGGGTGATAAGGGAGTCGGATGGGGGCCATGCAGTGGATGTGCTATACTGTCCTTATACAGTACTATGACTGGGTGATGAGGGAGTTGGATGGGGGCCATGCTGTGGATGTGCTGTACTGTCCTTATACAGCACTATGACAGGGTGAGGAGGGAGTCGGACTGGGGCCATGCTGTGGATGTGCTATAGTGTCCTTACACAGTACTATGACTGGGTGAGAAGGGAGTTGGATGGGGCCTTGCTGTGGAAGTGCTGTACTGTCTTATACAGTACTATGATTGGGTGATGAGGCAGTTGGATGGGGGCCATGCTGTGGATGTGTTATACTGTCCTTATACAGCACTATGACAGGGTGAGGAGGGAGTTGGACTGGGGCCATGCTGTGAATGTGCTATACTGTCTTTATACAGTACTATGACTGGGTGAGAAGGGAGTTGGATGGGGCCTTGCTGTGGAAGTGCTGTACTGTCTTCTACAGTACTATGACTGGGTGATGAGGCAGTTGGACGGGGGCCATGCTGTGGATGTGCTATACTGTCCTTATACAGTACTATGACTGGGTGAGGAGGGAGCTGGATGGAGGCCATGCTGTGGATGTGCTGTACTGCCCTTATACAGTACTATGGCTGGGTGACAAGGGAGCTGGAAGGGGGCCATGCTGTGGATGTGCTATACTGTCCTTATACAGTACTATGACTGGGTGACGAGGGAGTTGGATGGGGCCATGCTGTGGATTTGCCATATTGTCCTTATACAGTGCTATGACTGGGTGAGGAGGGAGTTGGATGGGGGCCAAGCAGTGGATGTGCTATACTGTCCTTATACAGTACTATGACTGGGTGATGAGGGAGTTGGATGGGGCCATGCTGTGGCTGTGCTATACTGTCCTTATACATAGTATGACTGGGTGAGGAGGGAGCTGGATGGAGGCCATGCTGTGGATGTGCTGTACTGCCCTCATACAGTACTATGGCTGGGTGACAAGGGAGCTGGACGGGGGCCATGCTGTGGATGTGCTATACTGTCCTTATACAGTACTATGACAGGGTGAGGAGGGAGTTGGACTGGGGCCATGCTGTGGATGTGCTATACTGTCCTTATACAGTACTATGACTGGGTGAGAAGGGAGTTGGATGGGGCTTTGTTGTGGAAGTGCTGTACTCATCTTATACAGTACTATGATTGGGTGATGAGGCAGTTGGATGGGGCCATGCTGTGGATGTGCTATACTGTCCTTATACAGTACTATGACTGGGTGAGGAGGGAGCTGGATGGAGGCCATGCAGTGGATGTGCTACTGTCCTCATACAATACTATGACTGGGTGATGAGGGAGTCGGATGGGGCCATGCAGTGGATGTGCTATACTGTCCTTATACAGTACTATGACTGGGTGATGAGGGAGTTGATGGGGGCCATGCTGTGGATGTGCTGTACTGCCCTCATACAGTACTATGGCTGGGTGACAAGGGAGCTGGACGGGGCCCATGCTGTGGATTTGCCATATTGTCCTTATACAGTACTATGACTGGGTGATGAGGGAGTTGGATGGGGGCCATGCTGTGGATGTGCTATACTGTCCTTATACAGCACTATGACAAGGTGAGGAGGGAGCTGTACTGGGGCCATGCTGTGGATGTGCTATACTATCCTTATACAGTACTATGACTGGGTGAGGAGGGAGCTGGATGGAGGCCGTGCTGTGGATGTGCTGTACTGCCCTTATACAGTACTATGGCTGAGTGACAAGGGAGCTGGACGGGGGCCATGCTGTGGATGTGCTATACTGTCCTTATACAGTACTATGGCTGGGTGATGAGGGAGTTGGATGGGAGCAATGCTGTGGATGTGCTGTACTGTCCTTATACAGTACTATGACTGGGTGATGAGGGATTTGGATGGGGGCCATGCTGTGAATGTGCTATACTGTCCTTATACAGTACTATAGCTGGGTGACGAGTGAGTTGGATGGGGCTTTGCTGTGGATATGCTATACTGTCCTTATACAGTACTATGTCTGGGTGATGAGAGAGTGGGATGGGGGCCTGCTGAGCCGAGGTCAGGTCGCGAGGGCAGGAGTCCCCAAAGCCCTCCCCTCAGCCCTTGGCAAAAAATTGAAACGGACCCCCCTGGACCACGTCGAGGAACAGACAAAAGCGGAGGTCAGATCGCGAGGGTAGGAGTCCCCAAAGCCCTCCCCACAGCCGTTGGCAAAAAATTGAAATTAACCCCCCCGGACCACGCCAAGGAACAGAAAGAAGCGGAGGTCGGGTTCCGAGGGTAGGAGTCCCCAAAGCCCTCCCCTCAGCCCTTGGCAAAAAATTGAAACGGACCTCCCCTCTGGACCATGCCAAGGAACAGAAAGATAGCCGGAGTTTTTTTCTTCCTGCAGCTGCTTCCCAGTGCCTAGAGGAGCTCTACCATGCAGCTTGCTTGAAATTGGTGCCTTTTTAGACACAGTACTGCTTTAAATGTAAGCGGCTGACGTGCACCGAGCGTTTCCACAGCTCTCTGCCTCCAGTCCTAGAAACTACAGAATCTTTTGTGTTCATTTCTAAATGAAGAGAACTGTTAGTCTGGACAGAATTTAAAATTAATGCAAAGCATGTTTTTTTCTGTCTGAAATTTGTTGCTGCCTATGCACAGCCTAGCCCAGGGTAGTTACTCAGAAATTCATGACTGTACTGCTGCTCTAGGCTCTCCCACATTTTGCTCCTTTCTCTTACAAATTCTGTAAATCCCTGACTTTTTTTTTTTTGATTAGCCCTACAAATCAGAGCTCCACAAAGCTTGTATTAGCATTTGAATAAACACACTCCACCTTCATTGCCACTCACCTGTATTTAAGCCTTGTCCTTTCTTTCTGCAGAAACGGAGGTTGGGTCACGAAGGCAGGAATCCCCAAAGCCCTCCCCACAGCCCTTGGCAAAAAATTAAAAATGGACCCCCCCCCCGGACCACGCTGAGGAACAGAAAGGTAGGCGGAGTTTTTTCTTCCTTCAGCTGCTTCCAAGTGCCTAGAGGAGTCTTAGCCCACCTGCACTACACGCGGTTCCCCACCGCCCCACCACCACCCTTTGGTCGGCTTCTATTTATATAGTAGAGGTGCTGTCATACCTGGTGTGCTGCACCTGTGAGCTCGTGAACCAATTAGCCCACTTTCCATTAGTCCCTTATACTGCTCCACCACTAGCGGCCACCACTGAGCAGACTGTGTTTCCCTCCTGCACACAAGGAATCTACTTGGAAATAGAAAGTAAAGATGCAGTTTCTCACCGCAATTGTTACTTTGCTTTGCATAGCCTCATCCTCCCTCCCTCCCTCCCTCAGTCAATCCTTCCTACCTGACCCTGTGCCACTCCCCACCTTAACTCTCAAGCCTACACCCCACTCCTCCTCTTCTCCACCTAAACACTACCTACACCTGGGGCACAACTGAACCCTGGGGGCCTCTATCCTCTCCCCCTCTTTCCACGCTGCAATACCTGTCCTATATCTCCCACTCCTCTCAACCCCAAAGACAAACTCAGCTCCAGCAATTCAACCCACTGGGAGGGGCGCAGCATTAAAGATCATGTGCCAATTAAGGAATGCCCTGGTATTCCTGCTGCTCATAGCAGGGGACATTGAACAGAACCCAGGTCCACAGGCACCCATGGCTGCCCTACCACCAGCACAACCCACACACCTCCCCAAAGGTCTCAAAATTGTGCATATTAATATATGTAGCATCCTAAATAAAATAGCTGCCCTCCAAACAACTGTCCTTGCCCTTTGCCCAGATGTCGTAATCATCACAGAGTCATGGCAGAAGCCCCATCACCGGGACGAGGAATTCTCAATACCTGACTTCTCACTAATCGCCAAGACAGGCACGGAAGAAAGAAGGGTGGCGGCGCTGCCATGTACGTCGCCTCAAATCTCCAGTTTTCCGTAATCACCTCACCAACACCCTCAATAAACATTGATTCCCTCCTGATCAAAATCCCCCTGCCCCACTCTATCCCAGTATACATAGCTGGGTCATACTGCCCACCAGACACACCACTAACCAGCATCCTCGAACATCTAGGCAACCTGAGGGCCCTCACAGAAGGTGGAGAACTCCACATCCTCAAGGATTTCAATCTGAACTGGTTGGGATGTGCAGCATCCAAGGCACGCTGCCAGATAAGTGCACTAAACTTGCACCAGCAAATTGGGGAACCACCCACCTCAACCACAAATCTAAGAAACACACACTACTGGACTGGGCACTCATTACCCACCCACATAGGATACTCAAAGTCGGCCTCCTATTGACTCCCTTAGCGACCACCAAGTATGATTTACATAGTGAAAAATCTTCCATCTCTCGCTCCCCCACCCTGTCTGCTGCACTGCAGACCTACAAATCTTTAGATCTGCCTGCACTTCTAAACACCTCTCCACCATTGACTGGTCTCCCATCCCTAGCATCACCTCCATGGACGAGGCCCTGAGCTACTTTTCTACAAATTTCCTCACTATCTGGGACATATATGTGCCTGCTAAAGAGATCCAGAGTCAGGGGCTCCACCTACCCTGGGTAACCTCAAACCTCAAGGAACAACTCCAAGCCAGAGACCGGCCTGAAACTTTTCAAGACCACTGGTTCTCACTTCGCACAACAACAATACGGTCCCTTCAAATGCCTGCACACGCCTCATACGGCAGTCCAAATCAAACTACTTCAAATTGACGTTTAACAAAACACACCCACCCTTCTCAATTTGAAATCCATAAAATCCTCCTCACTCCACCAACCCAACCCCCCCCACTTTCAACCTAGCAGGCAGAATCATAAATGACACTTGCCAGGTTGAATCCGAGGTTAATACCACTTCTTCACCACTACTGTCTGCTACTCTCCTCCCACCCTCACCCTACCACCTCCACTTGTTCTCCCCAAGGCTCCCTCTGTTCTCCCTAACACACCACCCCAGGCCTCCTTCTCGCTCCGCCCAGTCACTCCAGACCAAGTGTTAAAAATTCTACACTCATCAAACACAACCAACGGAAAATGCCCATCAGGATTAGACTCAAAAATGCTTCAACTCTCTGCCCCGGCCTTAGCCTACCCCCCAGCCATGCTCTATAATCTGTCATTTAAACTAGGTGCTGTCCTCACAAAATGAAAACAGGCCACAGTCATTCCTCTCCCCAAGGGAAGGGACCTCTCCTCCCCTTCAAACTATCGGCCTATATCTCTGCTCCCCATCCTAGCCAAAATTCAGGAGCGCCTTGTTCTATCCCAGTTACACAATTATCTCATTCAATCTCCTTCTACACCCCTTTCAAGCTGGCTTCAGAAAAAATCACTCCACCACCACATCCCTCCTTCTACCCTCCAACTCCATTCTTACAGGCATTGACAATGGGCACATTACATGCAGCTATTTTCATAGACCTGACAAAGCCTTTGACACGTCTCCATCCTCTTGATATCTAAACTTGCCCAAACTGGTCTGGCCAGGCGACAGCACTCAGTTGGTTCCATTCATACCTGTTAGGCAGGTCACAAGCAGTCCGCATCGATACGGCTCTATCCACCCCTTCCCTGTCACCAGTGGTGTACCTCAAGGGTCTGTACTCGGCCCGCTGCTCTTCTCAATTTTCCTCAACGACCTGCCCGCTGTCTGCACACAATCTGGTATCCATATAAATGCAGATGATACTGTGATATTTGCCTCTGGCCCATCTGGTACCACTGTAGCATCTCACCTACAGAAGGACTTCGACTCCATCCAACTCTGGTTCATTAAGAACCAATTATTCCTAAACTCAAAAAAAACTGTCTCCTTCACCTTCGGCTCCAGAGCCAAACTAACCCGGCTAAATGATGCGCCCACCTTCTATACCTTGGATAGGACCCCGCTTGAGGCCTGCTCCACATATCGCTATCTCGGCATCTGGCTGGATCAGCACCTTGACTTCTCAGCACATGTAGAGGCTCTGCAAAAAAATTACATCCCATGCTGGGAGCTCTCCATCGTAACAAATTTTGTATCCCTCTACCAACCAGGCAAGCAATGGTACAAAAAATGATCCTTCCAATTTTTGACTACTGCGTGTCATCTATGGTGCACTCAAACATCCTAGCCAAGCTCGACCCTCATTTATAACTCATTCTGCTGGTTCGCTTTGGATCATCCTCCAAACACTCACCACTGCACCTCTACCAGTCCCTTGACCTCCCATCACTCCAAAATCAGTGATTGCTGCACTGCACTAGAATTACTGCTAAATTCTGGTCACGACGCTGCCCTCCTACCTATCAACATCCTTTAACTCCCTATCCCCACCTGCCTACGACCTCAGAAACACTGACTCCAGGCTCCTTCACATTCCCCCAGATCCACTCAATCAGGTCAGGTTGCTTTCAGCTTCAGACTCCCAAATTATGGAACTCTAGCAGCTGAAATCAGACACACCACAAGTACTCCACATCAAATGCCCTCCTCAAAACGCATTTTCCACCAACTGCTTATCTTTCCCTATCGCTGAACTCCCTGCTCAACTCTTATCAGCTATCCTGGGCTCCATTTCTAAATCAGTACCATACGACCATTTTTTATCCTTCCTCTGTTACCGTTTGATACACACACCACGTATATAGTAGATAAATCTAATCACACCATGTAATTGTTTCAATTTCTGCTGTATCACTGTCTGTAAATACTCCTCACTTTGTATAAACCAACATGCATCTCAGCTACTACACCCATCCTACTGGGCTATTGCTGGTTATCTGCAAATTATGTATGTACTATTGTGTTTTGTATTTATGTACTACACTCTTGTAACCCCCTACCCCAGGGCGCATCTGGAATCGAGCGTTACTCAGCTCAGTATGCCTTCCAGGTAAATCTCTTAAATAAATAAATACAGTACTATGATGGGGTGATGAGGGATTTGGATGGGGGCCATGCTGTGGATGGGATATACTGTCCTTATACAGTACTATGACAGGGTGACGAGGGAGTTGGTTGGGTACTATGACTGGGTGACGAGGGAGTTGGATGGGTACTATAACTGGGTGATGAGGGAGTTGGATGTTCGCCATGCTGTGGATGAGCTATACTGTCCTTATACAGTACTATGACTGGGTGACGAGGGAGTTGGACGGGGGCCATGCTGTGGATGTGCTGTACTGTCCTTATAAAGTACTAAGACTGGGTGAGGAGGGAGTTTAATAGGACCATGCTGTGGATGTGCTGTACTGTCCTTATACAGTACTATGACTGGGTGATGAGGGAGTTGGATGGGTACTAAGACTCGGTGACGAGGGAGTTGGATGGGTGCTATGACTGGGTGACGAGGGAGCTGGATGTGGCCATGCTGTGGATGTGCTATACTGTCCTTATACAGTACTATGACTGGGTGATGAGGAGTTGGATGGAGACCATGCTGTGGATGTGCTGTACTGTCCTTATACAGTACTATGGCTGGGAGAAGTGAGCTGGACTAGGGGCCATGGTGTGGATGTGCTATACTGTCCTTATACAGTGCAATGACTGGGTGATGAGGGAGTTCGATGGGGCCATGCTGTAGATGTGCTATACTGTCCTTATACAGTACTGTGACTGGATGATGAGGGGTTTGATGGGGCCATATGTGGATGTGCTGTACTGTCCTTATACAATACTTCACTGGGTGATGAGGAAGTTGGATGGGGCCATGCTGTGGATGTGCTATACTGTCCTTTTACAGTACTATGACTGGGTGATGAGGGAGTTGGATGGAGGCCATGCTGTGGTTGTGCTATACTGTCCTAACACAGTACTATGACTGGGTGAAGAGGGAGCTGGATGGGGCCATGCTGTGGATGTGCTATACTGTCCTTATACAGTACTATGGCTGGGTGATGGGCGAGTTGGATGGGGGCAATACTGTGGAAGTGCTGTACTGTCCTTATATAGTACTATGATTGAGTGAGGAGGGAGTTGGATTGGGGGCCATGCTGAGGATATGCTGTACTGCCCTATACAGTACTGAGACAGGGTGATGGGGTTGGATGGGGGCCATGCTGTGAATGAGCTTTGTCGTCCATACAGTACTATCACTGGGTGATGATGGTTGGATGGGGGCCTTACTGTGAATGTGCTAAACTGTCCTTATATACAGTACTAAGGCTGGGTGATGAGGGAGTCGAATGGGGGCCATGATGTGCATGTGCTATACTGTCCTTATACAGTACTATAACTGGGTGAAGAGGGAGTTGGACGGGGGCCATGCTGTGGATGAGCTATACTGTCCTTATACAGTACTATGACTGGGTGATGAGGGAGTTGGACGGGGGCCATGCTGTGGATGTGCTGTACTGTCCTTATAAAGTACTAAGACTGGGTGAGGAGGGAGTTTAATAGGACCATGCTGTGGATGTGCTGTACTGTCCTTATACAGTACTATGACTGGGTGATGAGGGAGTTGGATGGGTACTAAGACTCGGTGACGAGGGAGTTGGATGGGTGCTATGACTGGGTGACGAGGGAGCTGGATGTGGCCATGCTGTGGATGTGCTGTACTGTCCTTATACAGTACTATGGCTGGGTGAGAAGTGAGCTGGACAGGGGCCATGGTGTGGATGTGCTATACTGTCCTTATACAGTGCAATGACTGGGTGATGAGGGAGTTCGATGGGGCCATGCTGTAGATGTGCTATACTGTCCTTATACAGTACTGTGACTGGATGATGAGGGGGTTTGATGGGGGCCATGCTGTGGATGTGCTGTACTGTCCTTATACAATACTTCGACTGGGTGATGAGGAAGTTGGAAGGGGCCATGCTGTGGATGTGCTATACTGTCCTTTTACAGTACTATGACTGGGTGATGAGGGAGTTGGATGGAGGCCATGCTGTGGATGTGCTATACTGTCCTAACACAGTACTATGACTGGGTGAAGAGGGAGCTGGATGGGGCCATGCTGTGGATGTGCTATACTGTCCTTATACAGTACTATGGCTGGGTGATGGGCGAGTTGGATGGGGGCAATACTGTGGAAGTGCTGTACTGTCCTTATATAGTACTATGATTGAGTGAGGAGGGAGTTGGATTGGGGGCCATGCTGAGGATATGCTGTACTGCCCTTATACAGTACTATCACTGGGTGATGATGGATTTGGATGGGGGCCATGCTGTGAATGTGCTAAACTGTCCTTATACAGTACTAAGGCTGGGTGATGAGGGGTCGATGGGGCCATGATGTGCATGTGCTCTACTGTCCTTATACAGTACTATAACTGGGTGAGAGGGAGTTGGACAGGGGCCATGCTGTGGATGTGCTATACTGTCCTTATACAGTACTATGACTGGGTGACAAGGGAGCTGGATGGGGCCATGCAGTGGATGTGCTATACTGTCTTTATACAGTGCTATGGCTGGGTGATGAGGAGTTGGATGGGGCCTTGCTGTGGATGTGCAATACTGTTTTTATACAGTACTATGGCTGGGTGACGAGGAAGTTGGATGGGGGCCATGCTGTGGATGTGCTATACTGTCCTTATACAGTACTATGATTGGGTGATGAGGGAGTTGAATGGGTACTATGACTGGGTGAAGTGGGAGTTGGATGGAGGCCATGCTGTGGATGTGCTATACTGTCCTTATACAGTACTATGATTGGGTGAGGAGAGAGTTGGATAGGGGCCATGCTGTGGATGTGCTGTACTGTCCTTATACATAGTATGACTGGGTGAGGAGGGAGCTGGATGGGGGCCATGCTGTTGATGTGCTGTACTGACCTTGTACAGTACTATGACTGGGTGATGAGGGAGTTGGATTGGGGGCCATGTTGTGGATGTGCTCTACTGTCCTTATACAGTACTATGACTGGGTGATGAGGGATTTGATGGGGCCATCCTGTGGATGGACTGTACTGCCCTTATACAGTACTGAGACAGGGTGATGAGGGATTTGGATGGGAGCCATGCTGTGAATGTGCTTACTGTCCTTATACAGTACTATCACTGGGTGATGAGGATTTGAATGGGGCTATGCTGTGAATGTGCTATACAGTACTAGGCTGAGTGACGAGGAGTGTAGGGGGCCATGCTGTGCATGTGCTATACTGTCTATACAGTACTTTGACTGGGTGACCAAGGAGTTGGATTGGGGGCCATGCTGTGGATCTGCTGTACTGTCCTTAAACAGTACTATGACTGGGTGACAAGGGAGCTGGATGGGGGCCATGCAGTGGATGTGCTATACTGTCTTTATACAGTACTATGGCTGGGTGACGAGGGAGTTGGATGGGGGCCTTGCTGTGGATGTGCTATACTGTCTTTATACAGTACTATGGCTAGGTGACGAGGGAGTTGGATGAGGGCCATGCTGTGGATGTGCTATACTGTCTTTATACAGTACTTTGGCTGGGTGACTAGGGAGTTGGATGGGGTCCATGCTGTGGATGTGCTATACTGTCTCTATACAGTACTATGGCTGGGTGAGGAGGGAGTTGGATTGGGGCCATGCAGTGGATGTGCAGTACTGTCCTTATACAGTACTATGACTGGGTGAGGAGGGAGTTGGATGGGCGCCATGCTGTGGATGTGCTGTACTGTTCTTATAGTACTATGACTGGGTGATGAGGGAGTTGGATGGGGCCATGTTATGGATGTGCTATACTGTCCTTATACAGTACTATGGCTGGTTGATGAGGGATTTGGAGGGGTCCTTGATGTGGATGGACTGTACTGTCCTTATACAGCACTATGACTGGGTGATGGGGAGTTAGATGAGGGCCATGCTGTGGATGTGCTATACTGTATTTATACAGCATTATGACTGGGAGAGGATGGTGTTGGATTGGGGCCATGCTGTGGATGTGCTGTACTGTCCTTATACAGTACTGTGACTTGGTGACGGTGGGAGCTGGATTGGGGGCCATGCTGTGGATGTATTGTACTGTCCTTACACAGTACTTTGACTGGGTGATGAGAGAGTTGGATGGGGGCCATGCTGTGGATGTGCAGTACTGTCCTAATACAGTACTATTACTGGGTGAGGAGGGAGTCGGATGGGGGCCATGCAGTGGATGTGCAGTACTGTCCTTATACAGTACTATGACTGGTTGAGGAGGGAGTTGGATTTTGCCCATTCTGTGGGTGTGCTGTACTGTCCTTATACAGTACTATGACTGGGTGAGGAGGGAGTTGGATGGGGGCCATGCTGTGGATGTGCTGTACTGTCCCTATACAGTACTATGACTGGGTGACGAGGGAGTTGGATGGGGGCCATGCTGTGGATGTGCTGTACTGTCCCTGTCCAGTACTATGACTGGGTGACGAGGGAGTTGGATGGGGTCCATACTGTGGATGTGCTGTACCGTCCTTATACAGTACTATGACTGGGTGAGGAGGGAGTTGGATGGGGCATGCTGTGGATGTGCTGTACTGTCCTTATGCAGTACTATTGCTGGGTGACGAGGGAGCTGGATGGGAGCCATGCAGTGGTTGTTCTGTACTGTCCCTATACAGTACTATGACTGTGACTGGAGCAGCGGCGGTGGGATGGGGCTATGCTGTGGATGTGCTATACAGTCCCTATACAGTACTATGACTGGATGATGAGGGAGTTGGATGGGTAGTATGACTGGGTGAGTTGGGAATTGGATGGGGCCATGTGTGGATATGCTGTACTGTCTTTATACAGTACTATGACTGGTTGAGGAGGAGTTGTTGGGGGGCCATGCTGTGGACGTGCTATACTGTCCTTATACATTACTTTTACAGGGTTATGAGGAGTTGGATGGGGGCCATGCTGTGGATGTGCTGTACTGTTCTTATACAGTACTGTGACTGGGTGATGAGGGAGTCGGATGGGGGCCATGCAGTGGATGTGCTGTACTGTCCTTATACAGTACTATGACTGGGTGATGAGGGAGTTGGATGGGGTCCATGCTGGGGATGTGCTGTACTGTCCCTTATACAGTACTGTGACTGGGTGAGGAGGGAGTTGGATGGGGTCCATGCTGGGGATGTGCTATACTTCCCTTATACAGTACTATGACTGGGTGAGGAGGGAGTTGGATGGGGGCCATGCTGTGGATGTTCTATACTGTCCTTATACAATACTATGGCTGAGTGCTGAGGGAGTTGGATGGGGGCCGTTCTGTGGATGTGCTGTACTGTCCTTATACAGTACTATGACTGGGTGTGGAGGAAGTTGGAGGGGGGCCATGCTGTGGATGTGCTGTACTGTCCCTATCCAGTACTATGACTGGGTGACGAGTGAGTTGGATGGGGTTCATGCTGTGGATGTGCTGTACTGTCCCTATACAGTACTATGACTGGGTGAGGAGGGAGTTGGATGGGGGCCATGCTGTGGATGTGCTGCACTGTCCTTATACAGTACTATGACTGGGTGAGGAGGGAGTTGGATGGGGCATGCTGTGGATGTGCTGTACTGTCCTTATGCAGTACTATGACAGGAGAGGAGGGAGTTGGACTGGGGCCATGCTGTGGTTGTTCTGTACTGTCCCTATACAGTACTATGACTGGGTGACGAGGGAGTAGGATGGGGGCTATGCTGTGGATGTGCTATAGAGTCCCTATACAGTACTATGACTGGATGATGAGGGAGTTGGATGGGTAGTATGACTGGGTGAGTTGGGAATTGGATGGGGCCATGCTGTGGATATGCTGTACTGTCTTTATACAGTACTATGACTGGTTGAGGAGGGAGTTGTATGGGGGCCATGCTGTGGATGTGCTATACTGTCCTTATACATTACTTTTTCAGGGTTATGAGGGATTTGGATGGGGGCCATGCTGTGGATGTGCTGTACTGTTCTTATACAGTTCTGTGGCTGGGTGATGAGGGAGTCTGATGGGGGCCATTCAGTGGATGTGCTGTACTGTCCTTATACAGTACTATGGCTGGGTGAGGAGGAGTTGGATGGGGTCCATGCTGGGATGTGCTGTACTGTCCTTATACAGTACTGTGACTGGGTGAGGAGGGAGTTGGATGGGGTCCATGCTGTCGATGTGCTATACTGTCCTTATACAGTACTATGAGTGGGGTGAGGAGGAGCTGGATGGGGCCATGCTTTGACGTGCTATACTGTCCTTATACAGTACTATGACTGGGTGAGGAGGAGTTGGATGGGGCCATCCTGTGGATGTTCTATACTGTCCTTATACAATACTATGGCTGGGTGCTGAGGGAGTTGGATGGGGGCCGTTCTGTGGATGTGCTGTACTGTCCTTATACAGTACTATGACTGGGTGAGACGGAGTTGGATGGGGGCCTTGCTTTGGATGTGCTGTACTGTCCTTATACAGTACTATGACTGGGGTGACGAGGAGTTGGATGAGGGCTCTTCTGTGGATGTGCTGTACTGTCCTTTACAATACTAAGGCTGGGTGATGAAGGAGTTGGATGAGTACTATGTCTGGGTGAAGAGGGTGTTGAATGTGTACTATGACTTGGTGAGGAGGGAGTTGGATGGGGTCCATGCTGTGGATTTGCTATACTGTCCTTACACAGTACTATGACTTGGTGACAAGGGAGCTGGATGGGGTCATGCTCTGGATGTGCTGTACTGTCCTTATTCAGTACTATGACTGGGTGATGAGGGAGTTGGATATGGGCCATGCTGTCTGTGTGCTGTACTTGGATTTCAGCAAGGCCTCCGGTACTGGCTTGGGGAATCTGCTTATTGGGCAGCTTGAGGAAGAAAAGGACCTGGGTGGATTGATATCAGCAAGATTGAACAATACTACCAATGTAGGAGGGTGGCGTGAAAGCAAACAGGATGTTAGGGGTGCATTGCACGTGAATTCACATCCAGGCACAGGGAGGTGATTTGCCCCTCCACAGGTGCTGGTTAGTTCTCACTTGCAGTACTGTGTGCAGTTCTGGAGGCCTTACCTGAGCCGGGATGTCAAGCTGCTGGAAGGTGTGCAATGAAGTGCAATTAGGATGATTCAGGAGTTTAGGGAATGGCTTATAAATAATAATAATAATAATAAAACTTTATTTTCTGATTGTCTTTGAAAACCAAAGTACTTTACAATTAGTTAAAACATATCATAATTCACAGCAGCATAATATAATAAAACAGGAAATACAGGTAAATTAGATCCATCTTTCACTGAGTGCTTGATGTCAAAGATGTGTTTTTAATGCTTGTTTGAATCCCTCCATAGTCATGCACTCCCTTAATTGACAGGGTAGAGCAATCCAAAGGGAAGGGGCCACATGCATAAATGCCCGGGCCCGAGAAGATTTTAAACACACCCTTGGAATCTCTAGAAACCCCTCATCAGCTGAGTGGAACGATCACCCAGGGCAATAAGGTACCCGGAGCTCTTTTAGGTAGTCTGGGCCCTGTCTGTAGGGCTTTATAGGTCGAAAGATCAGTTTTAAAGATAATTCGACATTGTACTGGCAGCCAGTGCAGACCACGCAGCACCGGAGAAATATGCGACCGAGGTTCCCGCTAAAAGCCGGGTGCAGCATTCTGCACTGTCTGCGCTGGATTTCACTCCAGATAGCCTTAGGTACAGGGAGCTGCAATAATCCAGATGCTAGGACACAAAGGCATGGACCAGAATGAGAAGATCGCCAGATGGAACAAGGTGTTTAACCCTGGAAATATTCCCCAGGTGGTAAAACGAGGTCTTGATGATGGTTGATACCTGTGAATGAAGCTTCAGACCTTTGTCAAAAATTACCCCCAAGTTTCGCACCCATTCAGAGGTTGGAATTGATAAGCCTTTAAGAAAAAGACTGAGAGCTAACCTATCCCCAACCCCCCCCCATCCAGGGCCCCAGGTCCACAACCAGCACCTCAGTCTTTTCCGAGTTCATCTTCAACCAACTTGAATCCACCCAGTCCTGGATTTCTGTGAGGCAGTCTCTGATCCCACACCAATTCTGGGGTTCCCCATGGGTCTGTTCTAGGGCCAGTTCTTGTTTCCCTTTTTGTCAGTGACTTGCCCTGGTCCCAGTTCGTGGTTGTTCCACCCTATATCCAGAAGATCTTGTGATCCTGACCTGCTGCCAGTACAATAGTGTCATCAACTCCCAGATCAATGCTGATTTTGACCTCGTACAATATTGGCTAAAGTCCATAAGCTAGCCATTAATCTAAGAAAAATAAGAAAAGCAGGCAATGCTCTTTGGATCCTGCCAAATCCAAAGCATGTCCTGTACCCCTGAGAGACACTGGAGCTGATGGATCCTTGTGTGGGTTACTGACTCCTTAAATACTTAGGGGTTACCCTTGCTACTCAGCTTGACTTCTCCCTGCACATAGGTAATGTATGCAAGGCTGCCAATCTCAAGCTGGGCTTGGCTTAAAGAGTCAAAAGTTGCCTCCCTCTAGCCATGCTCCTTGCCCTGGCTAAGGGGGTTCTACTACCCATGCTCTGCCATGGACTAGTCTCCTTTGTACATGCCCCAAAAACCTGTCTAGCAATATGGGATGTTGTCTATAATAATATAATCCTCTTTGCTCTCTGCCCCCTCTCAGCCACCATTGCAAGCCATGTAACTAACTTCCCCAACAACCATCGAACCTTAGTAATGGGCAATTTCATTGACAATGTCATCAGAACTGCCACTGCCCCTGTACTAGCCAAGCTATTCAAAACTGCCAACCCCTCCTGTCTTCTTGGTCTAGTGGCTCTCAATTATTGCAAATACCCAAAACCCGTACCCTCACTGGAGATGGGCGTTCGCCATCTGTACAGCCAGACTTTGGAACTCCTTCCCTGCCCAAGTTCTTACCTCTGCCTCCCATACCTGCTTTAGAAACTCCCTCTGGATCTTCTTGAAACTCACCTATACCTGTCATTGTACCTAAGGTATTAGCCCCATCCCCCGCACTGTGCTGCACTTTATGGTCTTGCCTTGTTCACTGCCTCGAGTTGGTGTATTCACATTATTAGTTAATTTTTATTGTTTATGGCTGTCAGATGTTACCTTGTTACATTATGCTCAACTCCTGACTATAATACTGCTGTCTTGTCATGTTATGTTCTTCTATATGCCTCCTTTAAGACATGTGTGCCTGACTATTACCTTTCTCTAAAATCTGAAATATCTACTTTTGCATGTAATCTTCTCATAATCTCTAGGTCACACCAGAAAATAGACATTTGACTGTCTACAGTGCTTACCTGGTTAACAAAGCTAAATAAATAGTTGCCTGGCTCATCCATGGGTCAACTTTTTGTGGAGGTCACCACTGATCTATCCTCCAGTCATGTGGTACATCCCTGTTCCCAAAGAAGTATTAGACAATGTCTCACAGAGGCTCCACCAGGACCTCCACCAACTCCTTCAGTACCCAGGGGTATATGCTTGTCTGGTCCTAGTGCCTTATCTGCCCTTATTGCCCTCAACCTTTTAGTGCCCTGAACACTGTGATTACCCCATCTATCACCCCTGTACCACGTGCCTACCCTTTCTAATCCCTGAGGCAGTGACCTATCCTTCTCCGTAGTAAATACAGAGCAGAAGTATTCATTTAGCACTTCCGCCTCCTCTGCCCCTTTTTCTGCCAACCCCACATTCTTTCTTATCCTTACTACCTGGTCTTTGCAGATCCATCTCTCCCTTATATACTGTACCTGAAGAATGCCTTTTCCCCATCCTTGATGCCCTGTGCCAGCCTAAGCTCTCCGGAAGCCTTGGCTGCCTTGACTGCTCTGGTCACCTCCCTTAATTTCTTTAGGTACTCCTCTCTATCCTCCTCCTGCCTGGATCTCTTGAATCTTCTAAAGGTTGCCCCTTTTGCTCTCACCTTATCTAACACCTCTACACTTAACCTACTTAGTTTCCTGGCCCTAGCCTTTTTGTTTTGTGTCTTGCTACAGGATCTAGTGGCCTCCTCAAGCACTTCTTTGATAATTTCCCATTTCTGGTTAGCATCCATCTGTGGGTGGATTTTGGCTAGGTGCCCAGCCACTAATTCCCCCATCTTCCCAAAGTTAGCCTGCCTAAAGTCCAAAACCCTGGTCTCTGTTCCCACAGCTTTCTTACCCATTGTGAGTGAGAACCACACTGTGTGGTGGTTGCTCCGTGCCAGCAGATCCTCCACCTCCAGCTCTTTGACAAACTCCCCATTAGACAGCATGAGGTCCAGAGTGTTGTCTGTCCTGGTTGGCTCATTTACCACCTGTACCAAGAACCTGTTCTGAAAAGCCTCAAGGAGGACCTGCCATCTTACACTTAAGGTGGCTGGAGTGCCCCAATCCACTTCTGGCAGATTGAAGTCCCCCATGATTACCATGTTACCCATCCCATTGACCTTCCTTGTCTCCTCCACTAGTTCTCTGTACAAGTCCTGTGCCTGAGATGGTGGCCGATAAACCACACCCATTCCAAGTGACCTGTTTCTTGAATCTTGGAACTGCATCCATCATGTCTCTGTTCTACCCTCCTCCCTGGCACACCTTTTCCCCTCCCTCACATAAATTGCCACCTCACTCTCTTTCCCTTACACTCTTTGCCCATGGTATATCCTGTACCTGGGATCCCCAGGTCCCAGTCCTGGAATTGGGTGGTTCATGTTTTGGTGATAGCGGCTATGTCCACCTCCCCCTCCACCATGACAGCCTGCAACTCAGCCATTTTCCCCAGACTCCTTTCATTCGAGGAGGCTGCCCTCCAATATGTGCACTTCTCCTCCCTCTTCCCCCTAAGAACACTATAAACACCAGCACTCTATGAACCCTCCCTTGGTCCATCCCTACTGCTGTGAGATGTAAGCCAGTTTGGCTCCCCATTTTGGAGACCTTGCTTGAATTTCACCCACTTGCCTCCCCTACACCTAGTTTAAATCCACCCTGGTTGCTATGTATGGTTCTGGTCAGTAACATTCAGAACAAAATAAACTGGACAAAAATAAAGTGTCTAAAACAGTGTCACCATCAATATTGGCAGCACAAAATGAAGCATGCCAGAACAATGCTGGCAACAACATGCAGATAGCATATAACGTCCACCGCACGGAGACACTGCACTAGAACCCCAGTGGCCAGGAGCACAAGCAAACATGCCATCTCCTCTGTCCTGTGTGTTGTGTGTGTTGCTGGGGACATGCTGGCTTGTGCTCCTAGCCCCTTGCATTATACACTTCCATCCACATGGTGGCCACGATCCACTTGTCCTCCAGTGGTTACCCCGGTGCACTGTCTCCATCACTCAGCATTCTGGGTGAGGGTACCACACCATGTGGATGCCTGTGCAATTAGATTACCATGGTAGGCGTCCAGTGGCCAGGAGCACAAGCCAGTATGCCATCTCACCTGTCCTGTGTGTTGCGTGTGTTGCTGGGGACATGCTGGCTTGTGCTCCTGGCCCCTTGCATCATACACTTCCATCCACATGGTGGCCATGATCCATCTGTCCTCCAGTGGTCATCCCAGTGCACTGTCTCCATCACTCAGCATTCTGGGTGAGGGTACCACACATGTGGGTGCCTGTGCCATTAGATTATAATGGTAGGTGTCCAGTGACCTGCTTCATCCCATGGTGGTTGCACCCTGTCCTATTCTATCTCCCTGCACCCCTGTGCTGTCCCTGTATATGGGTGCCTGCTGCTGTGTGTTCTAATGCAGTGTCTCCATGCGGAGGACATTGTTTGCTACCTGCATGTTGTGTGGCCTGCATTGTTCTGGCATGCTACATTTTGTGCTGCCAATATTGATGGTGACACTGTTTTTGCCGCTTTATTTTTGTCCACTTTATTTTGTTCCGCGATGTTACTGATCGGAACCCTATGTCTTCTCCCAGTCTCTGTTTTAACACCCTGAGCCCTCCTGTTAAGTGCAGCCTGCCCTGGGTGTACAGGGCACTGCTATCCCAAGTTCTACCCATCCCCACCAGCCCATACCATTTTGTCTGGACGCCATGCTCCCAGTCAAGTGTTAAACTCAAATATTCTCAGTTTCTTGCAGCACTTGCCCTGGGTACTCAAAGTATTTCTGAGAAAGCTACTGAGCAACCTGCTTCCTTATACAGCTTCCCTACTGCCACAAACTGCTCATGACAGTGTTTCCTCCTAAATCATTTTTGCCCATGTGCACCACAATATGAGGTTTCTCCCTTCCCCTCTTAGCATACTTAGGAATAAACTGTCTCACCCTACCTGCTGTCATTCCTGGCATGCACTCCATCTATATGACATTATGCCTTTCCCCTTTCAGTCCTCATCTCACCCCTTTAGTATTGAGTCACCTAGCACTCAGGCCCCACTACCTTCTCAAGCTTTTGCCCCAGTCGCAACCCAATTTTCCTGGTCCAAGTTCTGACTCCTTACATATGAACACACAAAATTTGCCAGCAGATAAAGGCCTAGAGGTCTATCAAGTCTGCTCGAATGTGCAGCTAGCACCCCTTATTCTGCAGCTGCCCCTCCCTTCCACCCTTCCCCTTCATTAACCCTCCCCCTTGTCCTGTTCCATCCTTGTTTGAAGCAGTCCACTGTTCTACTGCATACCACTTCTGCAGGTAACGCATTCCACCCAGCCACCACCCTCTCTGTAAAAAGTGTCTCTCATCTCCCTCCTATTCCTTCCTCACTCCAGTCTCATATCATGGCCCTGGTGCCCTTCCCTCCTTACTTTGAATAGCCCCTCTGTACCCATCTTGTTTATTCCTTTCATGTATTTAAAGGTTTCAATCATGTCACCCTGTCTCTCCTCTCCTCCAGTAGTACCGTTCAACTCCTTCAACCTCCTCTCCTTATGATAAGTCTCTCAGTCCCTTGAGCATCTTTGTCGCTCTACTTCACCTCCAGTTACTTAATGTCCTTCTTCCAGATACCGGCCCAGTACTGCACGCAGTACCCAGGTGGTCTAACCAATGACCTATACAATGGCAGAATCACCTCCTCCTCGAGGATATACCCTTGCAATACAACCCAGCATTTTGTTGGCCTTTGCAGCTGCCTTCCTACACTGTGCCGAGTTGTTCATTGACCCTGTAATAAGCACCCCCAGATCCTTCTCCTCCTCTGTCTGGGCTAGCTGCACTCCCCCCAGCTGGTAACTCCTCCTTGGGTTCTTCATCCCAAAATGCAGCACCGTGCACTTTTTGGCATTAAAGCCCAGTTGCCAGGTGTCTGACCAGGTTCAAGCTTTGCCAGATCATCCTGCAACCCCTGCCATCCCCTAGGTCATCCACCACTGCACCTACCTTGGTATCATCAGCAAACAGACTGATCTTGCTCTTGATGTCCCATGATATGTCTGCAATGAATATCCCCAAACAACACTGCTCCCAACACGAGCCCTGTGGAACATCGCTCGTCACTGCCCTTGGGTGTGAGAGCTCCCCACCCACCACCACCTCTGTTGCCTTCCCTGCAGCCAGTTTCCTACCCATCTCACCAGCTTTGCACACCCTGTGCCTACTAACTTCCTTCACAGCCTTCCATGTGGCACTGAGTTGAATGCCTTACTGAAGTCCAGAAATAGGACATCCACTGCATGGCCCTGTCCAGTTGCCTAGTTGCCCAGTCATAGAACTCGACCAGGTTGGTTTGGCAGGATCTGCCACATATGAAGCCATGCTGTCTGCTGTCCTGTAGTCCTTTGGCCTCTACGAGGGCCACCAGCCTCTCCTTCAGGATAGTCTCCATTAGCTTACCCACGATGGATGTGAGGCTCACTGGTCTGTAGTTTCCAGGTTCATCCTTGGGGCCACTCTTGTGGAGGGGCACCACACGAGCCATCCTCCAGTCCTGAGGTACACACCTTCTTTCCTTCTTTCCTTTAGTACTGTATATCCTTGGTAGCCCCTGCCCCACCTGCTTCCTCCCCATCCACTACCCTCAACCTGACTCCCCCTCCACTGCATCCCTTAGCTGGCCCAATTGGCACTCCCCCTACTTCCCTCCCTGCTTCATCTCACTCCTTCCCATCACCACACACCCCTTGCATACCTCTCCCCTTCCCAGCTTTGGTCCCCCTACCCACTTCCTAGCCATTTCCTTTTTCCCAATACCTATCATATCCCTGTCCCCTCCATACACCCTACTGCTACCCTGTTGGTTGTCTTCTTTCCTGCTCCATCCACTATTCCCTCTTCCTCCACATCCTCCAATGTAGCCAGCACAGAGTAGCCATTGTTTGACACTTGTACATTGCTCTCAGCTACCACTGCCAAACAGTTTTGAGACTTCCTTTTGCTGCTGGCTATTGGGCCATTCTTCACCCATTCCTGCTCCTCTTCCAGTACTCTGGTTCAGTACCCCTAGGATCCTGAGTGGGTGGTAATATTGAGCTCATTACCCCTCCCCTTCTCTCTCCTCATTCCAGTATGTCTGCTAACCTCTGGGGCACCTCTATATGCCCCAGGTCCTGGATAGTTCCCACATGATGCCCCATTCAAGTCCTTATCTCTGCCCTTAACCAACTATTTTTTTCTTTTTATCTTAGTCTTTGGTAACTGGGTAAGGGTAACCAAAAAATCTTGCCCCTATGCTGCATAAAGCTGCCTGCATACCAAGCACCCACCTGCTCTTTATAACACCCCTAAAATGATAGAGCCTCCCAGCTGTTGCATCCTATCACCCTCCCCATATCTCTACGAGTCAACACCCCTTTTGCCCACAGCTGACAATTAACTGCCCCATGCCCTAGGTCCTTCCTCCCTTCTAGGCACACCCAAGTTAATGTGCACTCCCACCATCTCCCTCACTGATAGCTATAAATGTCCACATATAATAATATTATCTTTGATTTAATTGTCTTTTTTTTCTCTGAATTCCAGGGATATGTAAGGCACATACATGGTCGCACCAGGTTGTGCACTCCACAAATTCTAGTGCAGTTCCTCCCTATAAGTGTGGAGGATCACGGAGTGGGAGAGAGGGGTGGGTGGGTTGGGGTCAATCAGCCTCTTACACAATGAGTGTCCTCAGCTCCCTCACTGCTACTGAATCTTGAGTCCCTACCCAGAGGATCAGACAATTCTGAGGTGGTACACAACACAGAAAATGAAAGAATTACTGTCCTTTCCTTTTGCTCCTTGCTCCTCTCAGTGATAGCTTGCAGTGAGGCGAACAACCAAGATCGTGACATATAATTCCCTTGCTTCTGCAGCCTGATTAGCCTGACAGGGGGTCCTGTGAGGTGCTTTTCCTCACTACCTCCCTCTTCCTTGTCAGGTGTCAGCATGGCTCAGTTGGTAGCACATCCGCCTCTGGACCAGAAAGTCGTGGGCTCTTGTCCCACACCAGGATTGGACTTACACCTAAAAATCACTGGCATCCAAGTGCAGTATTGGGGGGTGCTGTAGTGGTGGGGTGTGCTGTCCTTTGGATGAGACGTTAAACCAAGGTCCCTTCTGCCCATCCTGCTGTTGTCCTGGTGGGTGTCCAGGTAGAAGCAAAAGAACTCAGGGCACTCTTTGCAAAGAGTAGGGAACATTCCCGGTGTCCTGGCCAACATTCCCCTTCCCATAAACTGGTTCATGCAATTTTCCAGGCTGTGTGTGGGTGATGATGTGTGATATGGCCTCCACTACACATTCAGTCACTTCACTACCAGTCTAGCATTGCTTGTAAAGCGCTTTGGATGTATGAAAAGCACTATATAAATGCTGATTCTTCTTCTTCTTCCTTGCTCTGGTGTCTTCCTCCCTTCTCCTGTAGTTCCCCACAGAAAATTACCCACACCACCAATCCAATTAACATTCCCCCACAATGCCCCACACTATCCAGTACGAGAAGACCATAGTGCAGAAGAAAATAAAAGATTTACTGTCCCCTCTGGCCGCTCCTCACTCTGCTCGGCGGCAGCTTGCAGTCAGGGTGAACTACCAAGATTGCGACTTATAACTCCTCTGACTCTGTGGCCTGATTGGACTGCCCAGGGTCCCAAGGGGTGCCTTTTCTCACTCCCTCCCTCTTCCTTGCTCTGGTGCCTTCCTTCTTCTGTAGTTCCCCACAGAAAATCCTTCACATCACCAGTGCAATTTACATTCCCCCACAATGCCCCACACAATCCAGTACAAGTAGACTACAGTGTGGAAGAAATTAAAAGTTGCTGTCCCCTCTGGTCACTCCTTGCTCTGCTAGGTGGCAGCTTGCAGTGAGGGTGTACTACCAAGATGGCATCTATAACACCCATGACTCTGTGGCCCAATTAGCCTGCCTGGGGTTCCTTTGGGTGCCTTTTATCCCTCCCAACCTCCTCTTCCTCTCTCTGACATCTTTCTCCCTCCTCCGGCAGTTCCCCACAGAAAATCCTCCACACCACCAGTGCAATGTACATTCCCCCACAAAGCCCCACACAGTCCAGTACAAGAACACCAAGTGGAGAAGAAAATAAAAGGTTTACTGTCCCTTCTGGTTGCCCCTCGCTTGGCTCAGCATCAGCTTGTAATAAAATTGCTATGGTTACATATTTTTACCCAACATTGCCAACAAAGCTAAGTTATGACTATTCATTGCAACTCCACTATGCACACTCATAACTTTGGAAAATGTAAGTATTTTGACCTCAGATTTTCAACATAGCATTCTTATTATTGAGCTCATATATGTCATAGCTGTCATTTTTCAAATCCTGGCCAAAATGTGTTTTCATAATTGTGGCACAGAATGGCTTTGCAGTTGTGCAAAGTTATATTTTGGCAGGTATTTCAAAACAGTTTGCCCTGAGTATATGAGATGGGGTGATAAGATTGCTATGCTAATAATTTTGACTCTGTTATCCTATAAATCGAAGTGCAAGGCCTGAAGGGCCACGTGCTGACACAGACAAATAAGGATATGATTAAGGAAATCAACTGTAAAACACTTTGCTACTGCTGTAGTTAGGGTTAAATGACAAAAGTAGGGAAATGTAGAGTTAGGGTGTGCCCTTAGGTCATCAGCCCTAATGCTCACCCACATCTCCTATACTGTACCTATCTCAGCTTGTTTACATATAGTATGGGGGCATGCTAGGGCGGATGACCCCAAGACACACCACTGAATGCCTGTTGGTGTGTGCCAGGTGGCGGTGGGGTGTTAGGGTTGGAAATCCTAACACTACATTTCCCTGCATTTGTTGCTTTAACCCTAAGTACAGCATTAATGTTTTTTGCTATTTAAATAATACATAAGGGTTCATTTTTTGCTTTAAAGAACTAATTGAGTTTGAATTAGAAAAGTTTGCAGTACAAATACAGACAGTCAATCAACATTGTGAATTATACAGATGCAAGAAGAAATCAAATACTGTATACATCAGGTCTCATGTGAAGTATTAACACCCTAAATTCAAGAAACTGCACTAAAAAGGTCTGAAGTTACATATTGAAGAATATTTAAGAGACAAAACAACTATGCAGTCATAAGACAACAATATCAAATTAGAATGGGTGTCTTTTAGTAAGGCTAGTCACATACTACCACTATTAGTAAGAGGTTCAGGGGACCAAAGAATGAGCTACATCATACCAATGGGAAGTTAAAAAGGGTGTCCATATTTTAACAAATATATTATTCTTCCCCAAGATTTGAAGGGCCAGTCTCTCATTATTGATCATTTCATTCATGTTGGTACTCCATTCCTTAATTTCAGGGGAGATTGAGATTTCTAGTGAGTGAGGAGGACCCTGTTAAGTGTCAAAGCTGCTGCCCACACTCCAGATTTGTGGAGTTTTGATATCAAAAAAGAGTAATCTGATATCACCAAAATAAAGAATTTAGGAGTAAAAGGTATTTTTATGTCAAAGTTGTATTCACAAATATTGTGAACCTTAGCCCAAAGTTCTTTAATAGTGGGGCAGTACCAGAGTATATGTAATACTAACATACGAACATATGAATGTGGCAGCAGAAACAGACCACCCGGTCTATCTATGTCTGCTCGAGTGTGCCACTAGCACCCCTAGTTTGCAGCTGCCACACCCCCTCCCATTTGTCATCCCACTGCCACCCCCACCTCCCCACCCTCACTCTCCCCAGGTCCCTGTCCCATGCCCTTGTGAAGCTGTTCACAGATGTACATGATACCACCCATTCTGGTATGGTGTTCCTTTTGCTACCACCCTCTCTGTGAAATAGTGTCTCCTCATTTCCTTCCTAAATCTTCCTCTCTCTATTCTTAGCCCATGTCTCCTGGTGACCCTCCCCCTCCTTAATTTAAAGACCCCATCTTCCCCATCGTTATTGATTCCCCTCAGATACTTGAATATCTCTATCATGTCCCCCCCATCTCTTCTGTCCTCCAGGGTGTACGTATTCAGGTCTCTCAGCCTGCTGTCGTAGTCTGTCCCTTCCATTCCACATATCATCTTTGTTGTCCTCTTCTGCACCCCCTCCAGTAGCCTGATATCATGCTTTAGGTATGGCCTCCAAAACTGCACACAATATTCTAAGTGCGGCCTTACCAGCGACCTGTAGAGGGCAAGATCACCTCTCCTCACCTAGACGAAAACCCCTCGCTATGCACCCCAGCACTTTGTTCACTTTTGCAGCTGCTCTCCTGCACTGGGCAGTGTTGTCCATGGTCCCTGCTATCATTACCCCTAGGTTCTGCTCCTCCTCAGTGATCCCAGATTAACCCATCCCAGCCAGTATTCTCTCCTTGGGTTCTTCACCCAAGTGCATAACCTTACACTTCTTTGCATTGAACCCCAGCTGCCACCTCTCTGACCACTCCTCTAGCTTGCTTAGGTCCCCTTGCAGCTGCTTCCATCCCTCCTCTCCATTCACCACTGCTCTGATTTTGGTGTCATCAGCGAACAGACTTACCTTGCTCACCACACCTTGTGCAATGTCTGATATGAAGAGCTCGAACAATACTGGCCCCAACACAGAGCCCTGTGGCACCCCACTCGTCATCAGCCTTGGAGCTGAGAGCTCCCCTCTCACCATTATCCATTGCTGCCTCCCACTCAGCCAGCTTGTAATCCAGTTCATCATTTTTTCCCCTACCCCTACACCAGTTAGCATCCCCCCAAGCCACCCATGAGGCACTGAATTAAAGCCTTGCTGAAGTCCAAGTAAACACACATCCACCACATGACCCTTATCCAGCTCACCTGTCACCCAGTCATAATACTGAATCAAGTTGGTCTGACAAGACTTCCCTGAAACAAACCCATGCTGCCTCACATCCTGGAGGCCACTGCCTTCCAGGTATGACACTAGCCTTTGCCATAGTATCATTTCCATGAATTTGCACAGTGTGGAGGTGAGACTAACTGGACAAAGGCCTTGCTGAAGTCCAAGTAAAGAACATCCACCATGTGACCCTTATCCAGCTCACCTGTCACTGGTTTGATGTTAAAATAGCAATTATAAAATTGTGACTTCAATTTTAGTGTCTCCTTTTCAGCGACCACAATATTAGCACTCGTAAACTGTAGCACCTCACATTATTATCCACCCTGTAAAAATAGCACTTGGTATACAATGGGATCAGATGTTACTTACAACTTTGTGTGTTGTTGGTAGCTCTTTGGTAACTGTTTTCACTGCATGTAACTTCCTGTTTTACTTTGTTCCCACAATGCAGTAGCCTGGCACTTAAAGATACCCGCTCGCACATTGACATGACATGACACAATTTCAGAATGGAGGTCAGCATGGATGTGGAGTTTGTCTTCGAGCCAGAAGGAAAGCGCTTGCATTATTTTCTGGCTTTCTGTAGCGCCGAGACAAAGAAAAAGGAGGCAAGGTGTACTGGCGTTGTGTGGATGCCCACCGATTCCACTGCCTTGCATGCATCCAAATTGATGGCAAGGTAACTGCACAAATAAAAGAGCACACTCACATCGTTGATGCTGGAGGAGTTGGTGTTCAAAAGTTATGGCTAGTGTTAGGAGTGTGCAAGAGGTGGCGAGAGAGCACCTCTCAGATTGGGGTGCAATGACATCTACTGCACCTTAGTCAGTCGCTGGCTGCTTGCCAGATGTACAGTTAATGAAAAGAACTGTGAAAAGAATATGCCAGGTAGAACAAGGGCACTCCACTACATCTAGCACAGTACAGGACTTGGTGATTCCACCTGAATTTACAGTAATTGATGGTGGTGAACATTCCTGCCATTCGATAGTGGGAAGGAGCAGGACAAATTCAAATTTTGCAACAAATGCTAATTTAAGATTTCTGGTGAGTGCACTGACTGGTTGTTGGATGGAACATTCAAATCCTGTCCCTCTATTTGACCAACCGTACACCATACATGATGTTAAGTCAGGAACTGTGGTCATTGCAGCTTTTGTGCTGATGTGTTAGCGTAAAACTGCAATGTATGAAAGAGTATATTCCCAACTGAAGTCCCTGTTCACAACTAGCACCAGTTACTGCAATTCTAGACTATGAGAAGTCTGCATGGAAGCTTTCACCAATCTGCAGGCTTGCATGGGTGCTTTTCATGCTTGCTCGGTGTATCTGGAGAAGATTCAAAAAGCTGCCAGATGTCCATGAAAGGTACAGTGCTGACCCAATTTTGTCCTACACATTAAATGCTTCTGTCCTCTTGTTTTATACCACCAGATGATGTAGCAAATACATTCAATGTTATATGGGAATTAGATTTTTTGAGCAGCATGAAGATCTACTTGTGTCCTTACTTGACTATTTTACATAGCAGCAATTGTTGCTTCTTATGGGACAAGTACCTTGTATGATTATCTGCTAGATCTTGCTTATAATTTTCAATTTCAGGTGTGAATTCACCTGAGAGCACCTCAAATGATTTGGCTACTGATTTGGCTTGTTTAATTGGTTTTGTTTTTTTTTTGATTTGGCCGGTTCTTTTAATTGCTAATAAAGCATAATTCATCTAATTGGGTGCGTTTTTTTTTGTTCTCCTTTGGGTCACCATTATGACATGCAATTGAGGAATGTCATCCTGCATCCAGATATCTGTTGCCTGAGATCCTTCATGCTGCATAGATTTCATGCCAAACCTCGTATCTGAGAAAAGAGTGCTTTTTAACATCGTTAGTTATTTTTTACATTAGAATTGGAAAAATCCTGTATCTGAGAAAATAGCGCTTTTGTACATGCTGCATAGATTTGAGAGATCTGTCACTACTTATTACATGCAAGCTCACTGTCAGTCATCATTTCTGTTCGTTCGCTAAAATGAGCTAGTAGATCATATTGTAGTCACTGAAAAAAAGTCGCTATTTTACCATCACGATAATGCAGTCACTATTTTCATGGGTAACCCCTGTCACCCAGTCATAATAGTGTATCAGATTGGTTTGACAAGACTTCCCTGACACAAACCCATGCTGCCTCACATCCTGGAGGCCATTGTTCTCCAGGTACGACACTAGTCTTTCCTTTAGTTTTGTCTCCATGAGTCTGCACTATGGAATATGGAAGTGAGACTTACAGGCGATAATACCCAGTTCATCCTTGGTCCACTCTTGTGTAATGGTACTACATGTGCCATCCTCCAGTCCAGTGGCACACATCCTGACTCCAGTGAGATGCTGTACAGATCCACCAGCAGCTCCGCCAACACCTCCGCCATCTCCTCAGCACCCTGGGGTAGATACCATCTGGCCCTGGTGCCTTGTCTACTTTCAGTGCCCTCAGTCCTTCTAAGACTCTACTTCCCTCCAATTCTTAAATTTATTGCCTCCTCTTCCCCTGTCCCCACCCTCCCAGTCCATGGTGGTAGTCCCCCTTTTCTTCTGTGAACACTGAGCAAAAGTATTTATTCAGTGCTTCTGCCTGCTCCTCACCCTTTTCCATCCACTCCTCTCCCCTTTTTATCCTCACTATTGTCTCTTTGAACTCCCTTTTCTCCCTGATGAATCTGAAAAAGTCTTTCTCCCCCCTCATTAATTCCCTGCGCTAATCTCAGCTCCCTCAGGGCCTTGCCCTCTTACTTTTCTGGTCACCTCCCTGGACCATCTTGCATACTCTCCCTGTCCACTTCCTTTCCAGTCCTTCTATACCTCTGGTGCACCTCTCATTTTGCTCTCACCACCTCCACTACCTCGCTTTTCTTGCTCTGCTCCTCTTACTCTGTGTCTTGGTGCAGGCTTCTGTTGCCTCTGTAATCCTCCATTTAATAATTTCCCATTTCTGCTCTGCATCCATCTCCTGCCTTATGCTCTCTAGTTTCCCTTTCAGTACTTCCTGCATCCTCCCAAAGTCTGCCCCCTGAAGTGTACTAGCTGAGTAACTGATTTCTCTGGCTCCCTGCACATCGTGATATTAAACCACACCATTTGGTGATCGCTGTCAGCTAGTGGGTCCTCCACCTGTATTTCCCTTACTGACTCCCCATTCAACAACACCACATCTAAAGAGTTCTTTAGCCTAGCAGGTACACTAACCAACTGTGTCAGGAGACCCTCCTGGATTGCGTCCAGGAGCACTTGCTCCAGCACTGGAGGTGGCGGAATGCTCCAATCAACCCCCAGCAAGTTGAAATTCCCACGATGACCCCTTCCCTTTTCTACATCCTTTCAGATTTGTCCTACTAATTCCTGTCAAGCTCCTCAGACTGGGATGGTGGCCTGTATACTACCACAAACCTCAGTTTCCTACCCCTTGAGTCTAGGAGCTGCAGCTAGATTGCCTCTGTTCTCCTTTCTTCTCCCTCGTCCCTTGTGCATTTGATCCTGTCCCTCACATAGATTGACACCCCACCACCCCTACCTCCTTACGGTCCTTCCTGTATACTTTGTATACTGGGATTGCCAGATCCCAGTCCCCTGCTCAGTTGCCCACATTTCTGTGACAGCTGCAATATCCACCCTCCACTCTGCCAAGAGTGCCTATAGCTCAACTGATTTGTTGCCTAAGCTTCTTGCATTCAGTAAGACCGCCCTCCATCCTGCCCCTTCCCTTCATTGGCCTCCTTCTCCTCCCTTCTACTCCCTCCTTTCTTGGCCTCTCTGATTCCTTCCCTGCTAGCCTGGGAGGTAGGCTGTGACTCCACTCTATCAGATCCCTGCCTACCTGCTGTCCGCTTGCCACCCCCCATCTAGTTTAAATCCACCTTTGTCGCAATATACCTCCCCAGTCTTTGCTTTAATACCTCCTTCCCCTACCCAATCAGGTGCAGCCTACCCCTTGCAAACAGATTGTTATTATCCCAGGTACTGCCCCAGCCATCCACAACCCCATATCCCTTAGTTTGACACCATTCTACCAACCATGTGTTCAACTCTCTTATCCTCTCCTGTCTCACTGTGCTTGCGCAGGGTACTGGGAGCACTTTGGAGAATGTCACAGACTCCCTAGTCTCCTTGCACAACCTTCCCACTTCCTCAATCTTCTCCCTTGTTACCTCCACCGTTTCCCCCGCTAGGTCATTTGTCCCCACATGTCCACAATGTGTGGTTTCCTCCTACCCCTCCTTACTCACCTTAGGATTGCCTGTCCTGCCTTGTCTGCCTTTAATCCTGGTAAGGACTCCACCCATATACTAACATACTAAAATGCCAGCAGAATAGGCCTAATGGTCTCTCGAGTCTGCTTAATTTTCAACACCTGCCCTGAGGGCGATTTAGTGTCCCCCCCTTCCCCTTGGGTTATACTGTCCCCAGTCCCAGATGTTCCCCCAGTATTGGGCCTGGTCAAATTTACCCTCCTCCTGTACCTGTCCCATCCCCTCTTTAAACCTGTCTACAGTCTCCACCTCTAGCAGCTCCCTGGGCAGTGCATTCCATGGCTCCACCACTCTTTCAGTGAAATAACATCTCCTCCTCACCCCTATGAGCCTGCCCCCTTCTAGCTTACAACCATGACCTCTTGTTGCCCCACCTTCCTTCCTTTGAAGCACCCTTACTGGGCCTCCTTTATTGATCCCTTTCATGTACTTAAACACCTCTTTCTTGTCCCTCCTGTCCTTCCCCTCCTCCAGGGTGTACATGTCGAGCTCCTTGGGCCTCTCCTCATAGGTCTTCTCCCCCAGGCCCCAAATCATTTTGGTTGCCCTCCTTTGGACCCTGTCTAGGATTGTAATGTCCCTTTTAAATGTGGTCTCCAAAACTGTTCACAATACTTGAGGTGTGGCCTAACCAAGCAGTTGTACAGTGGAAGGATCATTTCCTCTTTCTGAAGTAATCCCCTGGCGATGCATCACAGCATCCTATTTGCCCTTGCTGCTGCCCTCCTACAGGTCTCTGAGTTGTTCATTTGGACATCTACCACTACCCACAGGTCCCTCTCAACCTCCGTGACTTGAATCATGTCTCCTCCCAGGGTATACCCCTGGCCTGGATTTCTGACTCCCAGGTGTAGAACCTTGCACTTCCCTGCATTAAATTTTAGTTTCCATTTTGCTGACAACCTTTTCAGAGCCTCCAGGTCCTCCTGCAAGGCCACTCTCCCCTCCTTCCCATCCACCACTGCACCTAGCTTTGAGTCATCTGCAAAGAGACTCATGTCACTCCTGATCCCCCTCCTGATGTCTGAGATATAGGCATTGAACAGGAGTGGCTCAGCACTGACCCTTGGGGAACCCCATTAGCAGCCCACCTTGGGGATAAGGCTAACCCTCCAACCACCACCTTCTGAGTATGCTCAGAGAGCCAATTTCCTATCCATCTTAACAACTGTCTCCCTACCCCCACTTCCCTCAGCTTAACCAGCAGGCCACTGTGGGGTACAGAATCAAACACCTTGCTAAAGTCCAGAAAGAGGACATCCACTGGCCTACCCTGTTCCAGGGCCTCTTCATCCACTCATAGAACTCAACAAGGTTTGTCTGGCATGATCTTCCTGTGACAAAACCATGCTGCCTATCATCCAATTACCCAGTTTGCTCCAGTAACCCCCCCAGCCTTTCCTTGACAATACTCTCCATCACTTTGTCGACCACCAATGTCAGGCTAACGGGCCTGTAATTTTCTGTCTCCTCTCTTGATCCCCCCTTGTGGATCAGCATGACATGGTCACCCTCCAGTCCTGGGGCACCCACCCAGTCCTCAGAGAGATGTTGAAAAGCTCTGCTAGAAGGGACTGCCAAGACATCTCCAGTTCCCTCAGCACCCTGGGATGCATCTCATCTGGCCCAGGTGCTTTCTTCATCCAAAGGAACCTGAGGGCTTCCCTTACTCTCTCTACTGGGATTTAAGCCTCCACATCTTCCCCTTTTCACCCTGCACTGCTGGGCCCTCACCTGTCTGTGGTGGTCACTGACTGTTCCTCTCCCCCTTGCTGCCCCATCTGATCCCCTTGAGTATGGAGTTCCTTAACACTAGTACACCTCCCTCCTCTTTCCATGTGCCCATCACCACCCCCCACCCAGGTTCTCATTTCTGAGGCCACTCAAGCCTTCATATTCCATCTGACACCTCAAGCATCTGCCCTCAGGCTGGAAACCCAATGTTGCTAACCTTTTGGGGGAATAGTAATAATAATGTAATATTTTATATCGGATTATTCTTCCCTTGACCTCTCTGCAGCTATTATAGGCTTTATTCCAAACTGAGTCCCATTCCAAATCAGAAATTCCCACCATATGCTCTCTCCCCCAATTTAGTTTAGTAAGAGAAATCAGCAGTGAATGATCCTGGATATTCATTAGAAGTTTGTAGATTAAACTTACTTTTTTAAGATTGGCTGCCTTACAAACTGAGTCCGATTCATTCATTCCATTCCACTGTAGATTGGGGCATAGTATGGCATCCTGAAGAGCTTTCTGTAACTGTAGGTAATTTACAAAATATAATTTTGGTAAATAATATTTTAGTCTTAACTGCTCAAGTACATCTAAGTGAGTTAATAAAAAAGCTAAGGCAGCACCTCGGTATTTTCTACAGTATAAGAAGCCTACTCACCCCGGAAGCTAGAAAGTGGCTGGTTCAAACAACCTTTCTTCCCCGATTGACTATGCTGACTTCCTATACAGCCATTGCCTCCAGTATGCGCTCCATAAGCTGGATACACTCTATCATCACACATTGAGATTTGTTCTTGACTTGCCCTTGCAGACTCATCACTGCTCATTGTACCAAGCATTAGATTGTTCATCCTCTCCACGAGGGCAAATAAATGCCCTCATGTGGCTATTCCAGGCTTTGTCCAACAAACTACCACCCTATATCTGTGACCTGTTTGAGCGTTCAAAGGTGCCTATGGACTAAGAACTCCTCCTTTGTCCTTCTTAGCTTCTACGAACAAGGACATCTTGGTTCAACTACCATTAGCTCCTTTTAACCAGTGCTTTGGAATAACAAGCAAAAATTACTTAAAATCTCCCTGCTGCCCAGCCACTTTATACTTAGGGGGCTGCTCTATAGAGGCCTGAAAATGGCTTGTGATTGTTTCAGGTAAAGCCTTACCCCACTCAACTAAGTCCCTTAACCTCTGTAATCCTGGATCACCTATTTCCCGTGTCGGCCAGCATCCCTTTAGGGCAACCACCTCCCCCCTCCTACCTCCCCCCTCTCATCAATTAGCTTCACAGGGGGCCTCATTCTGTTAGGCTACAATATTTTCCTCTCTACTATGTGTCTGATACCCTTTCTTCCCACTGCCCTTCTCTATGTCCCTCCTGCCTCTCTCTCACTTGTACTCTATAAGCTACAAACTGTATAAGCTGCACTTTAAATGCCTATATTTGCACTTGCTTTACATGTCTGATTCATCCAAGTACTGAGTTTGTATATTCTAACTGCCTGTACCGATGTCTACTTTTGTAAGAAGTGTTGTCTACTGTAAGCAAAAGTGTCCTCTGTGTCCAGGACCATCTTGAAATGATCTTGCTCAATGATGTAACTGCCTGGTTAAATAAAGTTTGATTGATTGATTGTTTGATTGATTGAATTTGCCCTGCTGACCTAGCAAGTCCAGAAAGTTCCTTATGCCTGGCCTGTACCACCCAAAGTCAGAAAAGTGAATCCCATCATATACTGAGTTAGCATTACCCCAGACAGGTGTTAATTGAGTAGGGAGATTCTCATACTGCAATAAACTATGAATTCTTTTGATTAACCCAATTGATGAGGAAATACACTGGTTACTATTGAGAGTAGTAGGTAAGGAGATGAAAATGTAATCTGAAGGCTTAGATGGAGACAGTAATTGTTTTCCATCTGAATCTACAGGTGGTAGTTAGCCATAACTCCATGTCCAAGTAGTAAAACTTTTGTTTCATTCTAAAAGTCAGGAAGTATTTCTCCTAGTACAGAAGTTTGAAGCCTCCAAATAATTTATGTGTTCTTAGTTTACAAAGTGATAGTCTGGGTGATGAGTTCCCAAATAAATGTCCTAGTTATCCTATTAATCCTATTGAAAGTGTGATGTTTTATTTTGATAGGTAGCTTCTGAAAAGATAGAATAACGCTGGTGCCACATTCATTTTTAAAGAGTTTATCCTACTCCATAAGGATAAACTGAGACTCTCACCTAAGCAGATCTGCCTCAATCTCATCTACCAGAGGCGTTGGATTTAGGGACTCTAGCCTTGAAAATTCTCTATGTATCTTGATACCCAGGTATTTTATACAGTCAAGACGCTTAAGATCTGTCTGAAATAACCCTAGCCTGTCCCCAGGTTTAAAATAAGAATTAATTGACATAGCTTGCATCTTACCCCAGTTAATTGTGAGACCAGAGAATAAGGCAAAGTAATTGAAGAGTTTTCCAGCTGAATGATTGATGCCCTAGGGTTAGTAAGAGTGACAAGCAAGTCATCAGCATAGGCAAAAACCTTATTCCCAGTGTTGCCAGTCCTAATTCCTTTCACCTCTGAGCAATCAGACACTTTCCTAATAAGTGGCTCTGTTGCAAGAATAAAAAGGTATGGCATTGCTCAGTTGTATGCCCCAGTTGGGGCCCATATTGGTGTCATGTACTGTATGGAAAAGAAAATGTCATAAAAATCTGCAATATTAAAAAAAGATATGGTGAGAGTGGACACCACTGTATTGATCCCTTAGCCAAGGGAAACATATCTGAGACATACACATTTGTAATAACTCTAGTGGTGGGCGAAGTGGGCTTAATCCGCTCTGCAAAGTGATTCGAGGAGCAAAGGCGGATTTGTGGAGTGCTCAGCAATGTGAAGCGGAGTACTTCGTGTTATAATGAGGAACGCGAAGTGCATTGAAAACAGCTACTTTGTGTTACTCCGCCTCCACTGGTCACTTCTCTTTCAATTTTTTAAGGTGATGTACATTGGTGGCAGTTCACTTCGCCTCGTTTTTCAGCTCCGAAGGAGGATTTTGCAGTGATTCATGGGAGTTCAGGTCACATGGGCTCTATATTGATCTGCACAGCCTCAGTTCGAGGTAGTATGAGTAGGAAGGAGTAGGAGACGGTGTGCTCTGATACTGTAGCTGTCTGTAGGAATCTTTTAAATGCTGTTCAAAAAGCATTTTTGCTTTTTGGGATCAACTGTAGATCATCGACTGTAAGAACCCTCCTGTGCTCACCTCCATCGAGCACTTTTGTTTGTGTGTGGATTTTGAATGTAAATTTACAACATTGAGTGTGTGTGGTCAAAGACAGTGAAGTGTGCTGTGTGGGGATGGGTGTATCTGTGTGTAGCTAGATTTAAGTTGGAGAACTAGTGATTTCTTTGTGTTTGGCAATATTTTTGTTATATAACTGACTGTGTTACTGTACACATAGTAAAATTGTCAGTGATAGTACACATTTTCTTGCTGCTTGTTGTGTGAATGTGGTCAGCATTTCATAAGGTCAGGTTGTTTAAACTACAAATTTACATTATGTGGCACTGAGTACACTGAACTTTTGCATTTGCATCACATTCCTCGTTCAGCATTGTACACAAAGTGTTCTGTGTTGTGTGTGCAGCGTTGTGTGCATCAAATATAATACACCTTTTACAATTTGTGACACAGATCAGTGTAAGTGCAACTAAGTGCAGCAGTGTGAACCTGCTATCCACTGCAGCTGCCTGATTTTGTACTGCGATCATGTTCTCTGTTCTTAGTGTTGCTGCTTGTAGTGCTGTAAAAATCAGCACTGTCTGTATTCAGTGCCCCCCCATGTTGAAAAGATATTTTTTACCAGACTGGATTGTTTTTGTGACCCCATCAGCAGCACTTGTTACTGAAGTTGTTTTAATTCTGTGACAGCGTCATAACGCAGTAGTCCCTTATCTGTTGCTGAAGCCACAGCTGTTTATTTTGCTTCACATCTAGCTAGCGATGGTAGTGAGTAGCGACCCTCCAGTCAGAAAGTGACGTGTCAAAATCTGAATTGGGTAATAATATTGTGGTTGATCCCCAAAATGCCTGCAAAGAGGCGATGCCAAGTAAGCTGTTTCTGGCCATGGCAATGTTGGCGATGAGGATCTATGGGCGTGGTAGTAGTCGCGAGACAGAGAAGTGCATTGGTGATGTGAGGAAAGGTATTTCTCCTGCAATGTTTTTACAGCCCAATCAGTAGCTTCACTGATAATTGGAGGAGATGATGTTTTTCCCAGCTGGTGGTGTTAGTGTTACTGGTGTTAGTGGTTGTGGAGGTAGTATTATCATTGTTGCGTCAGGTTCTAATTCCGACCAGTGTACCGTATCAAACATATTGAGTGTGAAGCAGTGCAAATGAGTGGCAGTGTAGATGATGTCATATTTCCCAGTAACATCCCATTAACTGAACCTGATTCTGATGATCATGTCAGCGATAGCATACAATGTGATATTCCATCCACTGTGGCATCGACGTCACTCATTTTCCATGCAACAGTGATTCACAGTGTGGTGAACAATATCAGGTGATGGTGGTGTAGATGCTGATGATGAATGTGATGACGCTGACGATGATGATGTTGCTGTTGTTGCAACATGCAGTCCACATGTTAGCATCCAAGCAGAAGATGTGGATGTGTGTGACAGTGACGTTGATGAATATGATGATGATTTAATTGACCCTAGTTGGGAACCAGAGAAAAAGAAATTAAAAGTAGCTGTGTCCGAAATTTCTAAATCTGTTTGCAGGAATCCCCCTCCCCCCATAAAAACTTGTGATGTACCAGTTTTAGTGGATGATGATGATGATGATGATGACCCAGTACTCAATATGATAGGTAGTCGAGGTGGTCAGTTGCAGTCCAGGTGTGCAGTGCCAGAAACATCACGTGCCCCCACTTCAGTGCTTAAAATAACAGACTTAAATAAGCCACATCATCATGGACATGTTAAAAGCAGAGCATCACACTCCCTTGTTTGGGATTTTTGTTCAAGATGCAAATGATGATTCTGGATTTACTGGATAAAATTAGGACAGCATCTCCTTCGTCCAGCATCTCCGTCCGGCATCTCCTTCTCTGAGATCCTGCCAGTCTGGGAGAGGGGAGCAGATGGACAGAAGGTCAGAGAAGGGGAGATAGGGGAGCTAAACATGTGGATCAAGGGCTGGTGCCAGGAAAAAGGACAGCAATTTGTAGGGAACTGGCAACAGTTCTGGGAGCGAAAATTCTTTAAATTTGATGGACTGCATCTGACTAAGGAGGGAGTCAGTGCATTGGGGCAGAAGTTTGACGTCTTTGCAGAATATTTAAACCAGCAAATGGGGAGAGGGGTGCAGCACCCCATATGGCGAATGGGAAGAACACCCTTCCCCCGTCAGCTAGTGGTCAAACAGGGATTCAGCATGTTTGCAGTTCATTTGCATCACCAGGTAAGAAAAAGGTTTGTCTCCCCATACACGACAGAGGTAATGCCAAACCTCACCCAACAACTAACACACACAAAATCTGGCCAATGGAAAATCATGTACACAAATGCTCACAGCCTGAAATAAGATCCCAGACCTGCAGGCAATAATGTCAGAGGCTAAACTGGACATAGTAGCAATTAGTGAGATGTGGTTCACCAGTAACCACACTTGGGAGACTTCAGTACCTGGCTATGTATTGTTCAGAAGAGACCGAGGTGCAAAAATATACCTGAAAATATCAAAGCTACAGAAATTCAGAATACACATAAGGAGCCAGAAGAACTGTGGGTCACCCTGGAAACAGAAAATGGGACAGCCATAAGAACTGGGGTTGTCTACAGGCCCCCAGACCAGGGGGAGGACATAGAAACATTACTGTTAGAAGATATACAAAACATGACAGCTAACTTCAACTTCAAACTCCTCATTTACTCTGGGTCCTCTTTCCCACTCAAACAAGTTTCCTCCTATAAATACCTAGGGATCCATTTTGACCCCTCCCTCTCCTTCCATGGACACATCGCTGCCTAGCCACTGCCACTAATGTCGATTGGGCATCTTACCATCGGTATAGCACTGCCTCCCCTGGAAGCTTGACTTCATGATCACCTCCTCTATCCTGTCCCTAGTGGACTATGGACTGCGGTGTATAGTGCTGCTGATCAGACCGCACTCATAAAATTGCTTTTCTCTGAATAAGGCCTGCAGGTTAATTACTGGAGCACCTAGGCTAACACACCCTGTCTACTGTACGCTAAAGCGCTGGTACTTGATCTTGGAGTGACTCAAATATCTGACCTGTACCCTTACAAAAAGACCCTCCTTGGGCTATCCCCACCTGGATTGACCTCCACCATCCACCGCTCTGTCCCACTAGTTCATACCGGACCTCTGGGAAAACATTTCTTGTTATCCCTAGAGCTAGGACCTCTCACGGCCAAAGAGCTTCAGCTTTAGGGCCCCCTCCTGGTTCAACACACTGCCCTCCTCCAGCTCTGAAGCTCCAACTATATCGTGTTTCAAAACGTCCTTACGGAACCACCTTGTTAACACCCAAAGCTGTAATTGTCACTAGTCAAAGCCGTACTCAGTACTAATGACAAAGCTTACTGCTAAGCTGCTAAGGACAACTTAACTCTGGTATTGTTTGCATCAATCCTACCTGTACCAGCTTGTTTGTATCTATGTCTTAAGTTACTGTTATACTGTGTTATACTATTATACTGTGTATTTTCATTTGTCTTACTGTGACAAGGTACCTTTGTAAATGAGCCTATGGCTCAAAGGTTTTTCAAACTGCTGTTTAAAATAAATAAATAAATAAATCAAAAGGGGGGAGGAGTGGCCCTGTATGTCAATGAAAATATCAAAGCTACAGAAATTCAGAATACACATAAGGAGCCAGAAGAACTGTGGGTCACCCTGGAAACAGGACATGGGACAGCCATAAGAAATGGGGTTGTCTACAGGCTCCCAGACCAGGAGAACATAGAGACATTACTGTTAGAAGATATACAAAACATGACAGCTGAAGGGAGGTTCTGATAATGGGAGACGTCAACATGCGGATACAGATTGGTCAATACCAGCAGGAAAATCTGCCAGAACTAGACACATAGTGGATTCCCTGCAGGGGAGGGCCTCAAACAACTGGTACAGCAACCCACAAGAGACAGGGCTATCCTAGATCTAGTACTGACTAACAAGGAAGGATCACAGATCTCAGGTAGAAGGTCACCTGGGGCCAGTGACCATCACATGGTATGGTTCAATTTGGATACTACATCTAAATCATCCCATTCAAGTCAAAATATGAGACTTCAGAGGAGCTGACTTTAGTAAGATGGCGTAACAGGGTTAAGCTAACCCTGGCAAAAGAAACACAGGTGAGGGAGTACAGGCAAAGTGGCAAGCATTAAGGATGCAATGCTTGAAGCAACATCCATTGTGTTAGACAGAAAAGGAAGTGCAAAAGAAGAAGGAAACCACTTTGGTTCTCAAATACAGTAGCAGAAAAGGTCAGAGCCAAAAGGCTGGCCTTCAGGAAATATAAGGAACACAGCGGGATGAAGATAGTGAGGCATACCAAACTGCCCTAAGGGAAGCAGGGAAGGCAGTAAGGCAGGCAAAGTCCCAAACTGAGGAAACACTAGCACGAACAGTAAAAGAAGGTGACAAGACTTTCTATAGATACATTAGTAAAAGGAGAAAGTCCAGAGGGGGTATTGCTAAGCTTAATGGAGAAAAGGGAGCATGTGAGGAGGAGGACCCTGTAAAGGCATCTATCCTAAATAGATATTTTGCTCAGTATTTACTGAAGAGAAGGTAGGGCGAGGCCCACAGCTCAGCATCATGGACACAGGGGGAGGAGGTGAGTACTACTCCCTTCACAAAAGAAAGGTGTCCTACAAGAGCTTGCTAAGCTCAGGGTGGATAAGGCAATGGGACCTGATGGCATACATCCCAGGGTACTTAAGAAGCTAAAGGTGGAACTAGCAGAGCCATTATCAGAACTGTTTAGTGAGTCTCTGAGCACAGGAGAGGTCCCAGAAGACTGGAGAAAGGCTCATGTGATCCCGCTCCAGAAGAGTGGTAGCAGGGAGGAGGCAGAGAACTACAGACCAGTCAGTCTTACCTCAGTAGTGGGCAAGATTATGGAGGCACTCCATAAGTAAAGGATAGTGCAACACCTGGAATCCATAGGGGCACAGGATCCAAGACAGCATGGGTTTACAAAAGGAAGGTCCTGTCAAACTAATCTCATAGATTTCTTTGACTGGATAACCAGAGTGGTGGACCAAGGGGAGCAGTTGATGTCACCTACACGTGACTTCAGCAAAGCTTTAGACACTGTACCACATAGAAGATTGATAAATAAGCTGGGTAGGCTCGGGGTGGGTCAGAAGTTGGTCAACTGGGTGGCAAACTGGTTGACAGGCAGAAAACAGAGTGGTGGTAAATGGTATACAGTCAGAAGAGATGCAAGTCACAAGAGGGTACCTCAGGGATCAGTCCTGGGACGAGTCCTCTTCAACATCTCCATTAGTGACCTTGCAGATAGACTAGAGGCAAGGCTTGTCTGTTTGCAGATGACACCAAGATCTGCAACAGAGTAGATGATCCAGATGGGGTGGGCAGAATGAGAAGAGATCTGGATAAACTAGCAAAATGGTCAGAAGAGTGGCAACTGGGATTTAATGCAAAGAAGTGCAAAATCATGCACATAGGGAAGAGAAACCCTGAAGCCACCCTATAGGCTGGGAGGGGTTGCTAGCAGTCACAAAGGAAGAAAAGACTTGGCCATCATCATCACTAATGACCTGAAATAATCCAAGCAGACCTCTAAAGCAGTAGGTAAGGCTAGAGGTGTTACATAGAAACATAGAATTGTGACGCAGATAAGGACCCTTGGCCCACCTAGTCTGCCCATTTTCTACCTAACAGATAAGCTGCAGATCCTAGTTAAACAACAGCTTACTTCCTCCTACCCCCACTAGGACTGCCTTATGTCTGTCCCATGCATTCTTGAAGTCCCCCACTATTCTTGACCCCATGACCTCTTCAGGGAGGCTGTTCCATGCATCCACGACCCTCTCAGTGAAAAAATGCTTCCTCACATTACCTCTGAGCCGTCCCCCTTCTATCTTTAAATTGTGCCCCCTTGTTCTTGCACATCGCTCTTTCTGGAAGATGCTACCCTCTTGGACTTTGTTAATTCCCTTGAGGTACTTGAAAGTTTCTATCATGTCCCCTCTCTTCCCTTCTTTCCTCAAGGGAATACATATTAAGCTCCTTTAGTCTTTCTTCGTATGTCTTCTGGTGCAGACCCTGCACCATTTTGGTTGCCCTCCTCTGGACAGCCTCCACTCTGTCTATGTCTTTGCAGAGTTGGGGTCTCCAGAACTGCACACAGTACTCCAGATGGGGTCTCACCAACTGTCTGTACAGAGGGATAACAACTTCCTGTTTTCTACTACTGATGCCTCTTCCTATACATCCCAGTATCCCCCCAGCCTTCCTTACTGCCTTCTCACATTGCTTGCCCACCTTAAGGTCATCTGATATAATTACCCCCAGGTCCCTTTCTATTTTTACTGTTGTCAGAATCTCACCCCCCATTGTGTACTCTTCCGCAGGGTTTTTGTTCCCCATGTGCATTACCTTGTACTTCTTTGCATTGAATCTGAGCTGCCATACATTTGACCATTCCTCCAACCTTGCCAAGTCCCTTCTCATCCTTTCCACTCCATCTTGTGTATCAACCCTGTTGCAGATCTTTGTGTCATCTGCAAAGAGACATACTTTTCTTTCCAATTCTTCTGCAATGTCACTTATAAAGACATTAAAAGAACCGGTCCCAGTACTGAACCTCTGTGCCCGCTAGTAACCCTCCTTTCGTCACTGTGTACTCCATTTACTACTACCCTTTGAGTCCTGTTGTCAGCCAACTTTTATCCAGGGTACCACCTTGGGACCCACTCCAAGGCTGGCTATCTTGTGTATTAATCTTTGTGTGGGACTGTATCAAATGCCTTGCTAAAATCTAGGTAGGCCATGTCCAGCCCCTCCCTGGTCTACTACTTTGCAACCCAGTCAAAGAAATCTATTAGATTCATTTGACATGACCTCCCATCGTGAATCCATGCTGCCTTGGGTCCTGTGCCCACTGGCCTCTAGGGTACTCAACAATTCTTTCCTTCAGAAGTGATTCCATCATTTCCCTACCACTGAGGTCAAATTAACTTGTCTGTAGTTTCCTGCCTCTGTCTTGCTCCCACTTTTGTGAAGAGGAATCACATCTGCCCTCCTCCAGTCCTCGGGTACCACCCCATCCTCCCATGATTTGCTAAACAGAGTAGTCAGCAGTGTCACTAGTTCTACCCTTAGTTCTTTTAGAATTCTTGAGTGAACCCCATCAGGCCCCATTGCTTTGTCCACCTTCAATTTTATTAGTTCTTTCAGAACCCTTTCTTCTGTAAATGGACTGTTATCGACCCCGTTTTCAGAGTGTTTCTCTTGTTTGGTTTAGGTAACTCCCCCTCCTCTTCCTTTGTGAATACTGAGTAGAAATTTTCGTTCAGTATCCCTGCTTTTTCACTGTCACCCTCTACCCACATTTCCTCCCCTTTATTAAGCTTCTGTATCCCTCCTTTGGTCTTTCTTCGCTCCCTAATGTACCTATAAAAGGTCTTATCCCCCTTCTTAACAGAATTGGCTATCCTTTCCTCGGTTTGGGCCTTTGCTATTCTGACTGCCTTCCCAGCCTCTTTCTGCTTTAACTGATAAAGTTCTCTGTCCTGCTCCTTCTGTGTTTCCTTATATTTCCTGAATGCCATCCTTTTCTTCTTAACCTTCCCTACCACCTCTTTTGAGAACCATAATGTTTTTTTCCTTCGTTGTTTTTTATTGATTTGTTTTACACAAAGACTTGTTGCCTCTGTGATGGCTGTTTTGATTACTCTCAATTGATCCTCCACCCCTTCTTCTTGCCTGTTGCTAGTGCTTTCTGAGGCCTCTCTCATTTCCCAAAGTCAGCCCTCCTAAAGTCCAGTACTCTTGCTTTTGTTGGCTTGATTGCATGGCTGTGTTTATCGTGAACCACACTGTTTGGTGGTGCTTGTTCCCAGATGACTACCCACTTCTAAATCTGAGATTCTTTCTTCATCCCCATTTGAGAGTACCAGGTCTAAGATTGCTCCCTCCCGAGTGGGTTCCAATACTAGCTGTCTGAGGCATGCCTACTGTAGGGCATCGAGAATGCCCCTGCTCTTGGATGTGCCTGCAGCAAAGGTGCTCCAGTTAACATCTGGCATATTCAGGTCCCCCATCAACAATATCTTAGGGTGTATTAGTAGGGGTATCACAAGTCATAAGAGGGAGGTAATAATCCCTCTTTACAAGACACTGGTTAGGCCCCATCTGGAGTACTGCATGCAGTATTGGAGGTCACACCTTCACAAGGACATTAATCAAATTGAGGCAGTCCAGAGAAGGGCAACCAAAATGGTGCAGGGACTGCATCACAAGACATATGAGGACAGATTAACAGAGCTCAATATGATACCCTTGAGCAAAGGAGGAGAGGGTGATATGATCGAAACATTCAAACACCTTAAGGGCATTAACAAGGTGAAAGAGTCTAACATGTTTAAATATAAGAAAAACAGCAGGACAAGAGGACACAGCATGAGATTAGAGGGGGGCCGATTAAGGGGGAATGTGAGGAAGTTCTTTTTCACAGAAAGGGTGGTGGATGCATGGAATGGCTTACCACAAGAAGTGGTGGCTATGACTACAGTGCAGGCCTTCAAACAGGCATGGGAGCAATACAAATGACTATGAATAGATAGGCCATTGACAGAGCAAAGGCCGATGGCACATTTATAAGGTAGAAAAAGAAATGGGCAGACTGGATGGGCCTTGCGGTCCTTATCTGCCATCAACTTCTATGTTTCTACAAAAGAAGGCACAGGGCCCATCTAGATTGTCTTCCTACAACTGTGGGATATTAATCAGATCTCTGGGCTAGTAACTAGAGGTCAAGCCTAGTTTTAAAGGTATCAAAATTTACTGCCTCTACAATAGTTGGTGGTAAAGAATTCTAATATTTTGCTGCCCTTATATTGAAAAAATTATCATATTTTTAATTATTAGCCCACTCTACTTTTAATTGCTTAGTATGTAATCTTCCCACAAATCTTTTGTCAGCATGTGCTAGTCCACATATACTAAACAACTTGGAATTATGAACTAACCTATGCATTAGACGTAAATCTCCCCTTTCTCTTCTTAGTGTTAGTGGATAAAGATTTGTCTGTTGTAGCCTAGTCTCATAACATTTATTTTTCAATCTAGGAATGGATTTAGTTAATCTTCTTTGTATTTGTTTAAGACGATTTATATCATTTTTTAAATAAGGACTCCAGAAGGGAGAACCATAATCCAAGTGGGGTCTAACGAATGCTCTATATATTGGTATTAAATTGTGTTCTGATTTACTAATAAATGTTTTTTTGATTTGTCTCATTACAATATTGGCAGATCTAACCACTTTATTACAATGATCACCTGATTACAGTTTGTTGTTAACTAGGATGCCAAGATCTCTTTCGCAGCTTGATGATTCCAGTAGCTGCTTATTTAGATAGTAATTGTGAAGTGGATTATTCCTACCAAAATGCAAAATCTTACATTTGTTGATGTTAAATAGCATTACGTTTTTATTAGCCCATTGTTCAATGGTATACAAATCCTGTTTGAGCAATTTAAAATTTTCTGGGGTGTCAACTCTTCCACCAAGTTTTGTATCATCAGCAAATTTTGATACATAGTTGTTAGATTTTATGACCATATCATGAATAAAAAAGTTAAACAGAACCGGCCCCAAAATAGATCCTTGCGGGACCCCACTTGCGACAACCCCTGGAGCTGATAGAACTCCATTTATTTTAACCAATTGGGTGTGATTGAACAACCATTCTGCTATCCAATTTACTAGTCAAAATGGGATTTTAAAAATATGCAGTTTGTTTATTAGTAAGGAATGTGATATACAGTCAAAAGCTTTACTAAAATCTAACAGCAGTACATCAGTAGATACATTACTATCCAATAGTTTAGTAATATGTTGGTAAAATGATATGAGATTTGTGGTACGTGAAAAACCTGGTTTGAATCTGTGCTGAGACAAATAATAAATGTTCAATTTTTCCAGTGCATTTTCTAATCTACATATAATTAATCATTCCATGTTTTTTCCCAGAATACGAACATACGAACATATGAAATTTGCTAGCAGATAAAGGCCTAGAGGTCTATCAAGTCTGCTTGAATGTGCAGCTAGCACCCCTTATTCTGCAGCTGCCCCTCCCTTCCACCCTTCCCCTTCATTAACCCTCCCCCTTGTCCTGTCCCATCCTCATTTGAAGCAGTCCACTGTTCTACTGCATACCACTTCTGCAGGTAACGCATTCCACTCAGCCACCACCCTCTCTGTAAAAAAGTGTCTCCTCATCTCCCTCCTGAACCTTCCTCGCTCCAGTCTCATATCATGGCCCCTGGTGGCCCTCCCCTCCCTTACTTTGAACAGCCCCTCTGTACCTGTCTTGTTTATTCCTTTCATGTATTTAAAGGTTTCAATCATGTCCCCTGTCTCTCCTCTCCTCCAGTGAGTACATGTTCAACTCCTTCAACCTCCTCTCGTATGATAAGTCCCCCAGACCCTTGATCATCTTTGTCACCCTGCGCTACACTCCCTCCAGTAACTTAATGTCCTCTTCAGATACCGGACGCCAGTACTGCACGCAGTACTCTAGGTGTGGTCTAACTAATGACCCATACAGTGGCAGAATCCCCTCCTCCTCCCTTGAGGATATACCCTTGAAATACAACCCAGCATTTGTTGCCTTTGCAGCTGCCTTCCCACACTGTGCTGAGTTGTTCATTGACCCTGTGATGAACACACCCAGATCCTTTTCCTCCTCTGTCTGGGCTAGCTGCACTCCCCTAGCCGGTAAGTCCTCCTTGGGTTCTTCATCCCAAAATGCATCACCTTGCACTTTTTGGCATTAAAGCCCAGTTGCCAGGTGTCTGACCAGGTTTCAAGCTTTGCCAGATCATCCTGCAACCCCTGCCATCCCCCTAGGTCATCCACCACCCGCCAACCTTGGTATCATCAGCAAATAGACTGATCTTGCTCTTGATGTCCCATGATATGTCTGCAATGAATATCCCAAACAACACTGGTCCCAACACCGAGCCCTGTGGGACATCCGTCACTGCCCTTGGGTGTGAGAGCTCCCCACCCACCACCACCCTCTGTTGCCTTCCCTGCAGCCAGTTTCCTACCCATCTCACCAGCATTGCACCTGCCCCTGTGCCTACTAACTTCCTTCCCAGCCTTCCATGTGGCACTGAGTCAAATGCCTTACTGAAGTCCAGATACAGGACATCCACTGCAGGTCCCCTGTCCAGTTGCCTAGTTACCCAGTCATAGAACTTGACCAGGTTGGTTTGGCAGGATCGGCCACATATGAAGCCATGCTGTCTGCTGTCCTGTAGTCCTTTGGCCTCTAGGAGGGCCACCAGCCTCTCCTTCAGGATAGTCTCCATTAGCTTACCCGCGATGGATGTGAGGCTCACTGGTCTGTAGTTCCCCGGTTCATCCTTGGGGCCACTCTTGTGGAGGGGCACCACATGAGCCTTCCTCCAGTCCTGAGGTACACACCCTGAATGTAGTGAGGCATTAAATAGGTCTGCCAAAGGTCCTGCAAGGACCTCTGCCAGCTCCTTCAGTACCCCGGGGTTGTTGCCATCTGGGCCTGGCACCTTGTCCACCCTCAGTGCCTTCAAACCCTCTTGAACTCTGCCCTCCATGATTTCCCCATCTGTCACCACTTCCCCCCCTGCGTCTGCCATTTCTCCCATCTTGGGTGTCACCCCCCTTTTCTCTTTAGTAAATACTGAGCAGAAGTACTCATTTAGTGCTTCCGCCTTATCGTACCCTGCTTTCACCCAACCCCCCTCCTTCCTAATCCTTACTATGTGGTCCTTACAGCTCTTTCTCTCCCTGATGTACTTAAAGAAGTCTTCTCCCCTTCTTAATGCCTTGTGCCAGCCTGAGTTCTGTAGATGCTTGGCTCCCTTACTGCCCTTGTCACCTCCTTCGATTCTGTCAAGTACTCCTCTCTGTCCTCCCCCTCCCTGTTTTCTTGTACTTCCTAAAGGCAGCTGTTTTCTGCCTTACCTTTTCCATGACCTCCTTGCTCAACCAGCTCGGTTTCTTAGCCCTAGCCTTCTTGCTCTGGGCTTTGCAGCAGGTTTTGGTTGCCTCCACTATCCCCAGCTTTATGAGCTCCCATCTCTGGTTAGTATCCTTACTAGATTGAATTCTGGCCAGGTACCCTTTTATCACTTCCCCCATCCTCCCAAAGTTGGCCCTCCTGAAGTCCAGCACTCTTGTGCCAGATTCCACTCCTTCCTTGCCCATATCCAATGTGAGCCATACTGAGTGGTGGTCACTCCCTGACAGCGGTTCCTCCACTGTAAGTTCTCTCACAAAGTCCCCATTTGCCAGCACAAAGTCAAGGGTATTCCCTAACCTGGTTGGTTCACTGACCATTTGCAGCAGGAAGCTGTCTGGAAGGCATCCAGCAGTACCTGCTCCCTTCTGTTCCTGGTTGTTGGGGTGCTCCAGTCCACTCCTGGCATGTTGAAGTCCCCACAATCACCACACTACCCTTCTCGCAGGTCCTCCTGATCTGTCCGCAAGTTCCTGTCTAACTCCTCCATCTGAGATGGTGGCCTGTACACCACTCCCATTCTAAGAATCCTATTCTTGGAATCCTGGATTTGCACCCAAAGTGACTCTGTACTACCTCCTCCTCTTCCTCCCTTACACACTTCAGTCCTTCCTTCACATAGTGCCACCCCTCCTTTCCCAGTCACCCTGTCCCTACGAAATAACCTGTACCCTGGTACAGACAGGTCCCGTCATTATATTGGGTGGCCCATGTTTCCATGATGGCTGCAATGTCCACCTCTCTCTGCCATGAGACCTGCAACTCTGCAGTTTTCCTCCCAAGGCTCCTAGTATTAAGGTAACCACCTTCCACCCTTTCCCCTCCTCCCATCCTGCCCTCCTTTCCTAGCATCACCAATAGTACTTGCCATTTGTCCTTTGTCACTGTTATGGGGTAAGCTCATATGATTTCCCAACCTGTGGTCTCTGCATATCTCTTCCCCAACTGCCAACCCCCACTCCTAGTTTAAACTCCCAACTTCCTCTATATATTCTTCCATCCTCTGTTTCAACACTTTCTTTCCCTCCTCACTCAAGTGTAGTCTGTCCTTGGCATAGAGACTACTGTCCTCCCAGGTCCCTCCACACCCCCGACAGCCCATACCCTTTAGCACAACACCAGGTTCTTAGCCATCTGTTAAATTCCTCTATTCTCAGCTTTCTTGTTGTGCTTGCCTTTGGCACCAGAAGTATCTCGGAAAAAGTTACTGATCTTCCTTCCCCCTCACATAATTGTGCTAGTTCCTCAAACCTCCCCTGGACTATATCCACTGTTTTGTCAGCCAGGTCGTTTGTCCCAAGATGTATAATTAAATGAGACTTGTCCCTACTCCTTCTAGCATATTTCAGAACAGACTGTCCCACCCTTTCTGCTGTCATTCCTGGCATGGCCTCCACCCAAATGCGACTATGCCTCTCTGCCTTGCTACTCCACTTAACTCCTCTTAGTATTGAGTCCCCCAGCACTAAGATTCCACCCCTCTTACTCCCTGCTTGCTTCCTTTCATCTCCCTCCCTCATTTCCAGCTCCTCTTCTTCCTCCTGCATTATTACGCCCTTTTACCCCTGTTTGCACTTCTCCAACAGAACTTCCCCGCTCCAGTTTGGTCCAGGCATTTATCAATTACTCCTCTAATTTCATCACTTCCCTCCTCCATCTTCTTCCTCTCAGCAGTGCACAACTATTTTCTGAAGATCCTTCACAAATGCCGCTCCCTCTCTGCATAGTAACCTGTTCTCTCTTTCCACTCCATGACTTTTGTCACTTCTTTGCCTCCCTCACAAGTCCCTATTGCCTCCTTCCATTTGTCTTTTGTCTCCTGAGCTGGTTTCCCGACGATCGTTCTTCCTGGCCTGGGCCCTTTGTCTCTGCTTCCTTCTTCTGACTCTCCTCACCACTGTTGGTTTAAATTGCCCTCCCTTATCTCCCTTCTTCCTCCCTCCAGTATTGGGCTAAACCCACCCCAATCTGCCTTGCCTGTCTTAGTTCCTCCTGCAGACCCTCAATCTCCTTTCTAAGTTTTTCTATGTGGTTTGCACACTAAACATCCTCCCACTCTTCAGGCAATGTTTAGAAAGATTGGTGCACCACAGTTGTTGCAACCTACCACCCTACCCATTGCTGTCATTTGCCACCAGTGAACCCCGACCATTCCAGATGCAGGATACCAAACCTCCTCCAAGTCCCACTCCCCTCTATCAGTGCAAAACATTCTTTATTTCCCTTACCTCCTTTGTTGCACATGTTTAGATATGTTGAGCAACTGCTTTTTATATTCCTATCCACTCTCAAAAATACTTTAAGTAGCCATTGCACAACCTTCTTTAACTCCTACTCCTCCTTTACCCAATGCAATAACAATGTGAAGTAATAATAATGAAAACGCCTAGATTTGCATTTACTTCCCTTCCACTGAGAGAGCATTTACCTCTTCACTTGCTGCAGTTCCTTTCCTGGATGTCTGCTTCTGTTATGACAGGTGCAAATCCTGTGCCTGTTTGAGGAAGTGATGTCAGAACCCTAGTATAAAGGGAATAATTGACCAGGGGTGGGTGGGGTGAGGGTTTGGGTGGGTGGGACCAGCCCAAGTCTTCCAGAAACAATCAGGTAGCTGAGGCCTCTAGTCAGACAATTAGCACCTTTCCCCACTCAAAACTTTGCAGCTAGTGAAGCCAGCAACAATGAATCAATTCTACTCAAAGCCCCCAACATAGGTTTGCTACCCAAAGAAACAGGACACCAATTCAAACAGCTTCACCAACAATACATCAAAATAGGTTTGGAATTAGAAGATATAGGTCTCCAATTCAAAGAAACAGACCAGTTAAATTACATCAATTATTACACCAATTATGTTTAAAAGAGAAGAAATAGACCTCTACAAATGCAGCCTGCCACACGTAAACCAAACAAATGAGCCCACTTTTAGCTACCAAAACAGGTTTCAAAATTCCAACAGCCCCAAACAATACCTGCTAGCCCCTTAGTAGTAAGAAAGAAAATAAACATTCTACCAAGTAGAATCCATGAAAACAATGTAAAACAAGAAGCTACTGTACTATAGATCTGATCCTGTCCCCATCTAGTTCCTTCTGAGAAGCCAAAGCACAGCAAAGAATGGAAGTCAAACTAATTGGGCAATAGTTTTGGACATTGGACTTTAGCCCTTTTTGTAAATAAGTGTAACCAAAGCAGTATACCAAGCATCAGGTGTTTTACAGTCTAATAATGATTTATTGAATAGTATTTGAAGGAATAATAATTTAATCTAGTATTTCAAGAAGAAATATGGCATTAATATTATCAGGTCCCGATCTAGTTGATCTTTTAATCTTAGATAGTGAGCTTTTTATTTCTTTTAATTGGAATAACAGAATACAAGAGTCATTACTGTTGATGTTAGTTACAAGATTTCTTGATTTATCAAAGACTGAACAGAAATACCTATTGAAATAGTCTGCCATATCTTTATTTGAGGTTATAGTAATCCCATCATTACACAGAGGTCCTATATTTCTGTTATTAAATCTATTTCCATTAATATAGGAGAATAAGGATTTCTGGTTAGTTTTTGAAAGTGCCAAATTTAACTCTACTTTTAATTTAGCAGATTTGATTGATTTTTTTAGTGTAGCCATAGTAGTTTTGTATTTGTCTCTCAAGGACGAACTAGGATTTGATTTTAATTTCTTGAATAAATGTTCCTTAATTTTAATTTGTTTGCTAATAGTGTTATTAAACCAGACAGGGATTGTCCCTTTCTTATTGCATGTTGGCTTTAAAGGAGTATACTTATCCTCTAGAGAATGAGTAGCATTTATTAAACATGTATACATTTCATTTACTCCTTCATGTTTGAATAGTTTGGGCCAATCAATTCTTGTTAATTCCTGATTGATCCTAGTAAAATTTGCTTTACTGTGCTTTACTGTAATTCCTACGTTGGAAGTTACTATTGATTTTGAGAGTTTGTAAGTAAGTAGTAACAAATATGGAATTGTGATCACTGTTGCAAATAGGTGCCATGATATTAGTCCCTGAGATATTAAACCCTTCATTTACAATTACAAGGTCCAGAATATTATTGCCACATGTAGGCTGATTTACCAATTGGTCCAAACCTAAATCAGTAATTGTGTTCATAAATAACTTATCATGGTTATTATTACTTATATTCATATTCCAGTCTATACCAGGCATATTAAAATCCCCAAACATTAGAATATCATTTTCCTGGGATAATTCTGATATTAAATGAAATAGTTCAGTAGTATATTGGATAGCTGCTGATGGTGGTCTATAGCACACCCCTATGTTAATTTTGGGATGATCAATTGGTTGAATGGAAATTCATACTGATTCAGTCAAGGTGGTTGATGGAATTTCATACGTGTAATATCTTCTCTAACAAAGAGACATACACCACCACCTTTGCTGTCTGTTCTGTCTTTATGATAAAGTTTATAATTTGGAATATTTCTAGTCCAAAGTGAAGATTTGTCCCACCAAGTTTCGGTAACGGCAATGATACTTAAATCCAGTTGGATACATTTTGCTGTAAGTTCTGCCATTTTTAAGGAATTAAGGGATCTTGCATTGAAGGACAGAAAGTTAAGTGTTTCCCAGTACTGACACTATTTTTTGTGTTAAGAGAATTTGGAATACTCAAATTTTTTCCCAATTTGTTTAGTTTAAATGTTTGTTAATAACAGTACCTATTGTTTTTCCCAGTAATACACTTCCACTCCTACTCAGGAGCAATCCATTCCAACTAAAGAGGGATTCCCTCCCATCATAGTTCTCCCAGTGTGGGATGCAGCATATGCCTTGTTTAAAACACCATTTTCTCAACCATTCATTAATTTCCTTAATTTGACAAGTTGTATTATCAGTTACCCTGGGAACTGGTAGTATTTCTAAAAAACATATGGTACATCCCTCTCTACAAGTAAGTTGTTTAGAGCCACAATATATTTTTGATCTGTAGAGAACTGTTTCAATTTATATCATTGGTTCCTACATGGATAAAAACTAAGGGGTTGTTCCCAGCATCCATAAGTATATCACTGACTATTTTGTTAATATCAGAGATCTGTGCTCCCCTAAAACTGGAGCATGTTCTTGTAGCTTTGTCTGGATTGCAAATTGCCCTGTCCAGCTGTTTAATAATAGAGTCCCCTAGTACATAGACTTGACGTGTAGAATCCTGAAAATTTGACTCAGTAATGTCCATAGATCGGGCTATAGTCCTAGTGATAGTGGGGGGTGGATCTAGTATATGATGGGCATTGATTAAGGAGCCTGAACACTCATTTAATGATAACACAGAATTTATATTTGGTTGAGATGAAGAATTCTCATTTACTATTTTGGGGTTTCTGTACTAGCTGACATCAGTTTAGGCCTACATATAGAATTTGAAAAAACACCTATTGTTTCACTAATAGGTGGTTGTGAACCTGAATCAATAAGTGTGGTGTTTAAAATTTCATTTTCCCTTGTTGACATGTGATAACCTAATTGGTCTAGGTTATTTTCTATTAGGCAATTATTTTCAGATAGATTGGAAAGTGCTGAAAAAGAATTTAGGATAGGTAAACAAAATTGGTCAGCTCTTCGCCCTTTTTTGCAAGCCATTGCACTGGTTACCACTGACCATTCAGAATCATCCTCTCTATTTCTTTTCTTATTTAGCAAATTAATGTTATTTGCTTCCATTGTCACATTTTTGGTAGCTATTAAGTTACTTCCAGTGTTACTGTTATAACATGCATCTTTATTCTGGGTTATGTTCAAGGGAAAGCAGGTGGATGAGTGAATGGATATCATATTACCCATGGTTTCAGTTGTAGGGGAGGAGCTATGTAGTGCTTTAAAACGTTCACACATGGTCAGTTGGCTTTCCTCTAGCTGTTGTAATCTAACTGAAAACATTTCAATATCTTCTAGTAGCTGTTTATTATCAAGGCATTTTTTACATGTATAATCTTTAGCTGAATTCGTTGTAGATTTCAACAAAAGATACATATTGCATGACTTACATATAATTCCAAGTTCACCATCCAGAGTCATAATAGTGAGACAACCACTCCCTGGTTGTGTGCTAGTATTTGTTGCTATCACGGAATTTAAAAAATCCATGATAAAAATTACCACACAAGTTGGCCTAATTGCAAAGAAGAAAGTGTTTTTTTTTTTTTTAGGATAATGGTAAAGTAACCTCACCTAACCCTCCAAGCAACTCCAAACACCACCAAACACACTAAACACATGCTGACGCATGTGTCTTTGCGCGTGTCCTCATGCGCGTTGCCATGCGCTCACCCTGCTTGCCGCAGAGCGCTTTATATAGCTCCGTTTCCCCGGAAGTGCCAAACAGCTGATGGAGCTTTGAAATGAGGTGGTGTGAGGCGTTACAACCACAGGCTGAATTAAGCACTTTAAGCACCAGAGAGCAGTCAGAGAATTTAAAAATAAAGTACAAATTAGCCCCCGAGATTTGCGGTCCTCAGCTGAGCCACAAAGCCCGTCTAGCTGCCACTCGCTGTTCAGCAGGGCTCAGATTGGAGAGTTTAGCTGGTAATTGCACAAGGAGTTTGCAATTTAAAGTAAAGCAAACACACTCCTGCAGCGCTTGTTCAAACAGTTAGTTTCTGCCTCAAAGCGATTTTTATAGCTCCATTTCCCCGGAACTGATTCAGTTGCAATCTGCCAGGTTTACCATGTGCGTGTGAGTCGAGGTAAAAAGGGGAGCCATCTTGGGACAGGAGGACAGCATATGCATCTTACAAATAGGCACTTGACTCTGTGGACCCAGCACAAGCTGGCAGCTAATACCAGACTTGGGCATTCACCCGTATCACCAGCGGCAACCATAGCCAGCATGTTATCCCTAAATGTGTGCAATAGTGTGGCAATAAGAGCAGAGAATTACTAGAGGCATGATGATGATGAGGTGGAGGACCATAATGACTTTGAAATGTTGTCCAGTGCTGGTGAGAGTAGCAGTTTTTGTGGTGGTGGTGGGGGTGGTGGTGGTGGTGAATGCAGTATGTCTAGTGCAAGTGGTACATCAACCCCGGTTGGCAAATCCATAAAAATAACATAATTTCTAGGTTTGTCATCATCACCTGTGCAACTGTCTTCATCAAATGTCCACACTCCACCCTCTGCCAATGCCATTCATCACAGAGCACAACCATTTGTGACCAACACACACCCTGTAAAACATTTAAGTCAGCCCACGTTAGAGTGTTTCTGCGCATTAGCTGAAGTGCCCACCCAATCATACAGTGTCATGTGAACTTAATGCTGCTGTAGTGGAAATGCTGGCAATCAATCTTTTGCCTTTCTTCTTTGTGGAGAATTCTGGGTTCCGGCGGTTTGCTGCCCGTGCCTGTCCAAAATGGAAAGTCCCATCCAGGATATACTTTTCTACCCGTGCTGTTCCTGAGTTGTTCCGCACTGTCTCAGACTCAGTAAGACATGCCCTTCAACATTTCTCCTCTCTATTCATCCATTTAAGTATGGATATGTGGACAAGTGGTAAAACAGCGGGGAGTTCATATCTGAGTATAACTGCACACTGGGCGCAGGTGCTGAGGGTTGTTTGTGATGCTGGTAGTGTGAATAATCAGTGCAGGAAAGTGGATTGTCACGGTAGCAATCTTCCTGGAATTCGCCAGCATGCAACAATTGCTATGTGCAGTGTGACCTGTTCACACACTGGTGAGAACATGTTGGACATGGTACTAACTGAAATTGACAGATGGCTAAACCCTTTGTCCCTGAGAGCTGGGTTCATAGCAAGTGACAATGGGTCAAATGTGGTGAAATGCATCACTTAATGGTGGTATTTTGTTCCATGCATGGCCCACTGCTTAAATCTTGTGGCTCAGGAGTTTCTGCAGCACCCTGACATAAAGAAAATGCTGACCATTGCATGATGCATCTGCCCTCACTTTTCAAGATCTGGAAAGGCCCGTGACCAACTGCGGCAGTTGCAGATACAAAACAGCCTGCCTCAGCACCGCTTGAAGCTGGACGTTGTCACCTGATGGAACTCCATGTTATACTTGGCAGAGAGGTTGTATGAACAATACAAAGCCATCACAGAATATCTTGTTATGCACACTAGCCGTGACAGTTCTGGGGCCTCCATGTCTATGACAACTGAACAGTGGCGCCTCATGGACTCTGTAATAACAATTTTATGACCTTTAGAACAGCCACACGGGCAATGAGTGGCGAGTCTGCCTCCATTAGCCAATCAATTCCACTGCTACGGGTGCTGAGGCAGTCATTGGTGAATATACAGCACAGCCTTGATGTTGCTGGAGACGGTGGTAGAGTAAGTTGCTGCAACACATGCTGACAGTATTCAACCAGAATCGTCACATTGTGAGCATTCAGCGTAGTGACAACTTCATCATGGCAACAATTCTGGACCCACGATACAAAATGTGGACTTGCTTCAGTACTGGAGGGAGGGCCTGAACAGGTAAAAAATATCAGCAGTCAACTGGTTTGCTTGGTTCATGGGGCGCAGAAGTCATGTGCCAAGGTTTGCAAACCTCAGCAGCATAATCCGGCTGAAGGTGTAGCTGGAGGACCAGCAAGCATATCATGCAAGGGTAAGGGGACTGTAGTTTCTCATGGTCTGTCATCCAAAGTGGCTGACGTCAACCCGCTTTGGGAGGCTTTGTCCCAAGTGGGTATTTGTGAAATCAATGATTCCGGGGAACAGGCTGTTGCATCAACAATCGGGCTTAGTGCAGCACAGGGAATGGTTGAGTCATATTTGTCTGAAAACAGGCATCTGACAATAGCTGCAGATCCTCTTTTGTACTGGAGTGAAAAGGTCAGTGAATGGCCAGAGCTGACTGCAGTGGCACTGAAGTACCTCATATGCCCACCCTCCAGTGTAAGTGTTGAGAGGGTATTCAGCTCAGCAGGTGCAATAGTCAGGGATCGTCGGACAAACCTGTCTCCTGCAAATGTTAGTTTGCTAACATTCATTAAAATGAATGAGAGGCACATACCAGCACAGACTGCAACCTCGGTATTTGTACCCCGGCCTGGTCATGGTGGTCTTGCTGCTGTGGAAATGGACCATCCTGGTGGCACTGGCAGTGGCTGCCTGAAACAGCCCACCACTGATGTAGATGATGACACAATGGAGAAAGAATTTCCCAGTGGTCAGACTTCAGACATCGATGACTGTGAGGGCAGTTTTCTTTATGAGGATGATGATGTGGTTAATGTTGGCAGGTTTTAACTCAGGGTTTTAAATAATTGATTAGCAGTTTTTTTCCTGAGACAATACTAACTGTACAGAAAGTATTTACATAGGTTTTCTAGAAGTGTTATGTATGTTAAACACAATGAGGCAAGTACTATGCATTTTTACAATGTTTTAGCACTTTTATGGGCAAAATGCTAATCAATTTTTAGAGTTAAATAAAACCCTGTAACTGCAGTATTTAAAAGGCGGTGTGTCCCTCCCCACCCCAGACCACCACCACCAGGACTGATGTTATCCAAGTCTGCTGCCACCATGAGTCTGTCTGCCCACCCCGAACCACCACCACTAGGACTGATCCAAAAAAGTTCGTCAACGTGATCAGGCACACCCCTCCCCAACCCGAGCTTGGGCACACATGCAACACGCAGAAGTCATTTCATTCCATGACCATGGCCATCATTAAGAACCAGACTCCAGAAGGATGCTGATGAAATCTGTGAAGAAATAAAAAAATAACAAACCATTACAGACAAAACTGAAAATATGACTCCCCCCCCACAAAAAAAATAAATACTTACCTTCATGTGCTTGAGAATTATCCAGTTCCATTTAAGTGCAAATAATTCTCATTGAGCACTGGACGGTGCACAGCAACAGTTCGAGATGGAGTCACCTGTGTGTGATGCAGAGCAATAGCATGAATACATATCCATATCAAGTTCAACCCCTCATCATCACTAAACAATACACAACCATATACTGTGTGAGATATATATATATATATATATATATATATATATACTCACCAAGGCTACTGTTACTGTACATTCAAAGGGCACCTTTCAATCCAGTTGAGATGATCACTTTTCACTTCTCTGCACACAAGCAGGATGCATTCTGGGCCTGCAGAAAAAATCTGGGGTCTCTGTGCCACCACTGCGTGCATGACTGAGTGCGCCATAAATTCTGGGGGACTTTGTATGTGCTGAAACACTCTCATTTCACTGTGTTACCACTGTTGGTTTAAGAATTAAATTTTAACTCTCTCTGCAATCAAAACAACACTCCTCTCTCTAGTACACACACAATCCTCTCTCTCAGTCTGCACAGGAGAAAGTAAAACTGTCTGTGTGACTCACTTCCTTCCTGCCTGGCTAGAGAGCACGTAGGTTACAGTACTGTAAGCCATGTGATCTGTGGGGGGGGCTGCCAAGTCTGAAACACCAAGTGGATCACTTAGAATCATAATGAGGAACGCAAAGTCCATTAAAAACAATGACTTCACCTTACTTCGTGTTCTCATTATGCCAACGCAAATTGGCAATGACAAGGTGAAGTGAGCACTTTGCATTGCGCGAAGTGCCCACTTCACGTGCACTTCGCCAGCGAATTTTAAATTTGCTGCATCTCTAAATAACTCTTGTTGTAGGTATTTTATAAAGGGTTTTAATCCAGGAAATAAATGGTATCCCCAATTGCAATTTAGACAAGGCTTGGAACAAGCAGTCCCAATGCAAGGAGTCAAAAGTCTTAAATCAAATGCTAGAACTGCAGCTGGAGTGGTTAGTTTTTGTGCCTTCTGTGTAGAATTTAGAAGTCTGTGAATGTTGTCAGAACTGTTTCTACGCAGGACAAATCCAACCTGCTCTTCTCCAATGAGTTTTGTAATAAGAGGTTTAAGTCTAGAGGCTAGGCTCTGGGTCAAAATCTTGTAGTCAACGGTAAGCAAAGATATGGGCCTATAATTATCACATTTCAAGGGACCTCTGCTGTCTTTTAGGATTAAAGTAATATATGCCTGGTAAAAGGAATTGGGTAAACATCCTGCTGAGAAGGAGTTAGTTAAAGTATTAAACAGGTGAAATGTAACCTTGTGGCTTGCTGTCTTAAAACACTCTCTAGGCAGATTTTCTGGACCTGGAGTTTTGTTGCTGTGAAGATTATGAATAGCTCCATTGTACTCTTCCAGTGTAATAGGAGATCATACAATCCCCTTAGCCTCTTCAACCAGCTGAGGTATTGTTACAGAGTTCAGAAAAGCCTGTAAGTCTGACAAGTCCCGTGTGGTCCAGTCTGAATATAATGATCTAAAAAAGGACTCAAATTCTGTACTGATTTTTTAATTAGAGACTTCAATTGAACCAGCCAGATTGGAGACACCTGCTGTTGAGTTTAGTCTTGTTTTCTTCTTGAGCAAATGTGCCAAGAGTTTCCCAGCCTTCTCCCCAGCCTCCCAGAAAGATTATTTTGTCCTATAAAGGGAGTATTCATCCTTAGCCAAGTATATTTAATTTATTTCATTTTTAAGTTTAATGACATTTAGCAATAGGCTTCCCTTCTTGTCTGGCCTTTTCTTGAAATCATTCTCTAGCTTAAGTAGAATTTCCTCCTTTTGAAGCAAAATGTTGTTAACCTCCTTTTTTTTTTACTTGACAAGAAACAAATAATTTTACCCCTTATAAATGCTTTGAAAGCATCCCATAAACAATTGGAAGAAACCTTTCCATTATTATTTAATGAGAAGAACGCATCAGCCTTCTGATTGAACCAGGGAAGAAATTTTGGGTCCTGCAATAAAGAAACATTCATTCTCCATCGAAAGCAATTATTTTTAAAACCTTCAATTAGTATTAATATACAAACAAGTGCATGATCCGAGAGAAGCATTTCTTTAATATTTGCAGAAATAAGGTTTGTAGTTATCTGTTTTGACATAAAAATCATGTCTGTTCTGCTGTAGGATGAACACCTTGAAGAATAAAAAGTAAAATCTCTATCTGTGGAGTGCAAGAGGCACCAAACATCCACTAGGTTGAAATCATTAATGAGTTTAAGTAATGATGTCTGAGCTCATGAGTTTCTCAAAGAGAGAGTAGGAGAACGTCTCTCCAGAAGGTTATCAAGAACTACATTGAAGTCACCCCCCAGTATCAAGTTCTCAGTAGATGCGGAACTCAGCCTAAAATGTAGGTCTCTCCAGAAAGAGACTCGGTCTGTATTAGGTGCATACACATTACAAATGGTTATGTCTCTACCATCAATTAAACCCTTAAGTACCTGGCATCTACCATCTGGGTCTGCATAATGGGAACCTTTAACAAAATGAATCCCCTTCTCAATGAATAGTCCAGTACCTTGTTTCTTTGTATTAAAGACATTGAATTCTACTTGCACAACCCATGACCTTGCAAGTTTTTTTTTTTGCTTCACTATCTTCCAAGTGAGTTTCTTGTAGAAAAGCTATGTCAAGTTTATTTGCATGATTACAGCATGGTACAGTGAGTGTGAATCATAGCATGATACAGAAGGCATGAGATCACAGTGTGACACAGAAGGGCATGAATCACAGCATGGTACAGAAGGGCATGTATCACTGCATGGTACAGAAGGACATGAATCACAGTATGACACAGAAGGTCAGGAATCACAGCATGACACAGAAGGGCATGAATCACAGTATTACACAGAAAGGCATGAATCACAGTATGACACAGAAGGTCATGAATCACAGCATGCTACAGAAGGACATGAATCACAGTATGACACAGAAGGGCATGAATCACAGCATGGTATAGAAGGGCATGAACCACAGTATTACACAGAAAGGCATGAATCACAGTATGACATAGAAGGGCATCAATCACAGCATACTACAGAAGGGCATGTATCACAGCATGGCACTGAAGTGCATGAATTGCAGCATGGCGCAGCAGGAGACAGATCACAGCATGGCACAGAAGAGCGTGAATCACAGCATGGCACAGAAGGGCATGAATCACGGTGTGGCACAGAAGCACGTGAATCACAGTGTGTTACAGAAGGGCATGAATCACCACTTTACAGAAGGGCATGAATCACAGCTAGGTACAGAAGGATATGAATCACAGCATGGAACAGAAGGGCATGAATCACTGCTTGGCACAGAAGGGCAAGAATCACAGCAAGGCACAGAAGGGCACGAATTGCAGAATGGTACAGATGGGCATGACTCACAGCATGACACAGAAGTGCATGAATCACAGTATGGCACAGCAGGAAAGATCACAGCATGGCACAGAAGGGCATGAATCTCAGCATGCGCACGAAGGCATAGATCAATATTTCACTGAAGGGCGTGAATCACAGCATGGCACAACGGGATGGGAATCACAGTATTACACAGAAGGGCATGACTCACTGCTTGGTACAGAAGGGCATGAATCACAGCATGGTGCAGAAGTGCATGAATCACAGCATGGCCCAGCAGGGAAACAGATCACAACATAGCTGAAGGGCATGAATCATAGCATGGCACAGAAGTGCATGAATCACAACATAGCTGCAAAGAAAAGATCCAGCATGGCACAGAAGGGCATGAATCATAGCATGTCACAGAAAGGCAATAATCACAGTATTACAGGAAGGGCATGAATCACAGTGTAACCGCAGGCCATGAATCACAGCATGGTACAGAGGGCATGAATCACAGCATGAAACTGAAGGCATGGATAACCAGCATGGTGCAGAAGGACATGAATCACAATGTATGACACAGAAGGCATGAATCACAATATGGCACAGGGCATGAGATCACAACATGGTACAGAAGGACATGGATCAAGTATTGACACAGAAGGGCATGGATCACAGCTTTGTCACAGAAGGTGGATCACAATGATATGACCTCAGAAGGGCATGGATCACAGCATGGCTGGGAAGGGCATGGATCACAGTATGGCACAGAAGGCATGAATCACAGCATGGCAACAGGAACACATGAATCACAGCATGGCCTAACAGAAGATGAATCACAGTGTGGCACAGAAGGGCATGAATCACAGCATGGCCAGAAGGGCATGAATCACAGCATTGCACAAAAGGGCATGAATCACAGTATGGCACACAAGGGTATGAATCAGCACTTGGCCCAGAAGGGCTTGTATCACACCATGGTACAGAAGGACATGAATCACATTATGACACAGAAGGGCATGAATCACAGCATGTCACAGAAGGGCATGTATCATAGCATGACACAGAAGGGCATGAATCACAGCATGACACAGAAGGACTTGAATCACAGCATTACACAGATGGGCATGAATCAAAGCATGGCACAGACGGGCATGAATCACAGCATGACACAGAAGGGCATGAATCACAGCATGACACAGAAGGACTTGAATCACAGCATGACACAGACGGGCATGAATCACAGCATGACACAGAAGGCATGAATCATGGCATGTCACGAAGGAGCATGAATCACAGCAAGGTAAAGGGACCATGAATCACTGGGTGACCAGAAGGGCATGAATCACAGAATGACATAGAAGGCATGAATCACATCATGGTACGGAATGGCATGAATCACAGCTTAGTACAGAAAGGCATGAATCACAGCTTGGCACAGAAAGGAATGAATCACAACGGTACAGAAGGCATGATTCACAGCATGGGACAGAAGGCATGAATCACAGTGTAGCACAGAAGGACATGAATCACAGAATGACACAGAAGACATCAATCACCACTTGGCACAGAAGGGGCATGAATCACAGCTTGGTACAGAAGGGCATGGATTGCAGCATGGGACAAGAAGGGCAAGAATCACAACATGGCTGAAGGGCATAAATCCTGATGTGGCTGAAGGGAATGAATCTGACATGTCTACAGAAGGGCATGAATTACCATTGACACAGAAGGGCATGAATCTGGCATGGCACAGAAGGAATGAATCACAGCATGGTACAAGTGTATGGATCACAGCATGGTACAGAAGGGCATGAATCACAGTGTGACACAGGGGCATGGAATCACAGCATGGTACAGAAGGGCATGTATCACAGCATGGTACAGAAGGACAGGAATCACAGTGTGACAAGAAGGTCATGAATACAGCATGACACAGAAGGGCATGAACCACAGTATTACACAGAAAGGCATGAATCACAGTATGACACAGAAGGTCATGAATCACAGCATGCTACAGAAGGACATGAATCACAGTCTGACACAGAAGGTCATGAATCACAGCATGGTACAGGAGGGCATGAACCACAGTATTACACAGAAAGGCATGAATCACAGTATGACACAGAAGGCATGAATCACAGCATGCTACAGAAGGGCATGTATCACAGCATGGCACTGAAGTGCATGAATTGCAGCATGGCGCAGCAGGAGACAGATCACAGCATGGCACAGAAGAGCGTGAATCACAGCATGGCATAGAAGGGCATGAATCACAGTGTGGCACAGAAGCACGTGAATCACAGAGTGGCACAGAAGGGCATGAATCACCACTTGACACAGAAGGGCATGAATCACAGCTTGGTACACAGGATATGAATCACAGCATGGAACAGAAGGGCATGAATCACTGCTTGGCACAGAAGGGCAAGAATCACAGCAAGGCACAGAAGGGCACGAATTGCAGAATGGCGCAGATGGGCATGACTCACAGCATGACACAGAAGTGCATGAATCACAGTATGGCACAGCAGGAAAAAGATCACAGCATGGCACAGAAGGGCATGAATCTCAGCATTGCACAGAAGGGCATGAACCACAGCATTTCACAGAAAGGCATGAATCACAGTATGACACAGAAGGGCATGAATCACAACATGACACAGAAGTGTATGAATCACAGCATGGTACAGAAGGACATGAATCACAGTATGACACAAAAGGGCATGAATCACAGCATGGTACAGAAGGGCATGTATCACAGCATGGTACAGAAGTGTATGAATCACAGCATGGTACAGAAGTGCATGAATCACAGCATGGTACAGTAGTGTATGAATCATAGCATGATACAGAAGGGCATGAATCACAGTGTGACACAGAAGGGCATGAATCACAGCATGGTACAGAAGGGCATGTATCACAGCATGGTACAGAAGGACATGAATCACAGTATGACACAGAAGGTCAGGAATCACAGCATGACACAGAAGGGCATGAATCACAGTATTACACAGAAAGGCATGAATCACAGTATGACACAGAAGGTCATGAATCACAGCATGCTACAGAAGGACATGAATCACAGTATGACACAGAAGGGCATGAATCACAGCATGGCATAGAAGGGCATGAACCACAGTATTACACAGAAAGGCATGAATCACAGTATGACAGAGAAGGGCATCAATCACAGCATGCTACAGAAGGGCATGTATCACAGCATGGCACTGAAGTGCATGAATTGCAGCATGGCGCAGCAGGGAGACAGATCACAGCATGGCACAGAAGAGCATGAATCACAGCATGGCACAGAAGGGCATGAATCACAGTGTGGCACAGAAGCACGTGAATCACAGTGTGGCACAGAAGGGCATGAATCACCACTTGACACAGAAGGGCATGAATCACAGCTTGGTACAGAAGGATATGAATCACAGCATGGAACAGAAGGGCATGAATCACTGCTTGGCACAGAAGGGCAAGAATCACAGCAAGGCACAGAAGGCGCAAATTGCAGAATGGTACAGATGGGCATGACTCACAGCATGACACAGAAGTGCATGAATCACAGTATGGCACAGCAGGAAAAAGATCACAGCATGGCACAGAAGGGCATGAATCTCAGCATGGCACCGAAAGGCATGAATCACAGTATGGCACACAAGGGTATGAATCAGCACTTGGCCCAGAAGGGCTTGTATCACACCATGGTACAGAAGGACATGAATCACATTATGACACAGAAGGGCATGAATCACAGCATGTCACAGAAGGGCATGTATCATAGCATGACACAGAAGGGCATGAATCACAGCAAGACACAGAAGGACTTGAATCACAGCATTACACAGATGGGCATGAATCAAAGCATGGCACTGAGACAGGCATGGATCACATCATGACACAGAAGGGCATGTAATCACAGCATGACCAGAAGGACTTGAATCACAGCATGACACAGACGGGCATGGATCACAGCATGACACAGAAGAGCATGAATCATAGCATGTCACCGAAGAGCATGAATCACAGCAAGGTAAAGGAGACCATGAATCACTGGGTGACCCAGAAGGGCATGAATCACAGAATGACATAGAAAGGCATGAATCACATCATGGTACAGAATGGCATGAATCACAGCTTGGTACAGAAAGGCATGAATCACAGCTTGGCACAGAAAGGAATGAATCACAGCTTGGTACAGAAAGGCATGATTCACAGCATGGGACAGAAGGCATGAATCACAGTGTGGCACAGAAGGACATGAATCACAGAATGACACAGAAGAACATCAATCACCACTTGGCACAGAAGGGCATGAATCACAGCTTGGTACAGAAGGGCATGAATTGCAGCATGGGACAGAAGGGCAAGAATCACAGCATGGCACAGAAGGGCATAAATCACAGTGTGGCACAGAAGGGAATGAATCACGGCATGTCACAGAAGGGCATGAATTACCACTTGACACAGAAGGGCATGAATCACAGCATGGCACAGAAGGGAATGAATCACAGCATGGTACAGAAGTGTATGAATCACAGCATGGTACAGAAGGGCATGAATCACAGTGTGACACAGAAGGGCATGAATCACAGCATGGTACAGAAGGGCATGTATCACAGCATGGTACAGAAGGACATGAATCACAGTATGACACAGAAGGTCATGAATCACAGCATGACACAGAAGGGCATGAACCACAGTATTACACAGAAAGGCATGAATCACAGTATGACACAGAAGGTCATGAATCACAGCATGCTACAGAAGGACATGAATCACAGTCTGACACAGAAGGGCATGAATCACAGCATGGTACAGGAGGGCATGAACCACAGTATTACACAGGAAGGCATGAATCACAGTATGACACAGAAGGCATGAATCACAGCATGCTACAGAAGGGCATGTATCACAGCATGGCACTGAAGTGCATGAATTGCAGCATGGCGCAGCAGGAGACAGATCACAGCATGGCACAGAAGAGCGTGAATCACAGCATGGCACAGAAGGGCATGAATCACAGTGTGGCACAGAAGCACGTGAATCACAGTGTGGCACAGAAGGGCATGAATCACCACTTGACACAGAAGGGCATGAATCACAGCTTGGTACACAGGATATGAATCACAGCATGGAACAGAAGGGCATGAATCACTGCTTGGCACAGAAGGGCAAGAATCACAGCAAGGCACAGAAGGTCATGGATTGCAGAGTGGTACAGATGGGCATGACTCACAGCGACACAGAAGTGCATGAATCACAGTATGGCACAGCAGGAAAAAGATCACAGCATGGCACAGAAGGGCATGAATCTCAGCATGGCACCGGAAGGCATGAATCACAATATTTCACAGAAGGGCGTGAATCACAGCATGGCACAGCAGGACAGGAATCACAGTATTACACAGAAGGGCATGACTCACTGCTTGGCACAGAAGGGCATGAATCACAGCATGGTGCAGAAGTGCATGAATCACAGCATGGCCCAGCAGGAAACAGATCACAGCATGGCACAGAAGGGCATGAATCATAGCATGGCACAGAAGTGCATGAATCACAGCATGGCACAGCAGGAAACAGATCACAGCATGGCACAGAAGGGCATGAATCATAGCATGTCACAGAAAGGCATTAATCACAGTATTACACAGAAGGGCATGAATCACAGTATGACATAGAAGGCCATGAATCACAGCATGGTACAGAAGGGCATGAATCACAGCATGAAACTGAAAGGCATGAATAACAGCATGGTACAGTAGGACATGAATCACAGTACGACACAGAGGGTATGAATCACAGCATGGCAGCAGGGGCATGAATCCAACATGGTACAGAAGGACATGGATCAAGTATGACACAGAATGGCATGAATCACAGCTTGCAGAAAGGCATGAATCACAGTATGACACAGAAGGGCATGAATCTCAGCATGGCACAGAAGGGCATGAATCACAGCATGGCACAGAAGGGCATGAATCACAGCATGGCAAAGCAGGACATGAATCACAATGTGGCCAAGCAGAAGATTAATCACAGCATGGCCAGAAGGGCATGAATCACAGCATTGCACAAAAGGGCATGAATCACAGTATGGCACAGAAGGGCATGAATCACAGTGTGTCACACAAGGGTATGAATCAGCACTTGGCACAGAAGGGCTTGTATCACACCATGGGACAGAAGGACATGAATCACAGTATGACACAGAAGGGCATGAATCACAGCATGTCACAGAAGGGCATGTATCACAGCATGACACAGAAGGGCATGAATCACAGCATGATGACACAGAAGGACTTGAATCACAGCATTACACAGACGGGCATGAATCACAGCATTACACAGACAGGCATGAATCACAGCATGACACAGAACTGGCATGAATCACAGCATGACACAGAAGGGCATGAATCACAGCATGACACAGAAGGACTTGAATCACAGCATGACACAGAGCGGGCGTGGATCACAGCATGACACAGAAGAGCATGAATCATAGCATGGCACCGAAGGCATGAATCACAGCAAGGAAAAGAGACCATTAATAACAGGGTGACACAGAAGGGCATGAATCACAGAATGACATAGAAGGCATGAATCACATCATGGTACAGAAATGGCATGAATCACAGCATTAGCACAGAAAGGCATGAATCACAGCTTAGCGCAGAAAAGGAATGAATTACAGCTTGGTACAGAAAGGCATGATTCACAGCATGGGACAGAAGGCATGAATCACAGAGTGGCTCAGAAGGGCATGAATCACAGAATGACACAGAAGAACATCAATCACCACTTGGCACAGAAGGGCATGAATCACAGCTTGGTACAGAAGGGCATGGTGCAGCATGGGACAGAAGGGCAAGAATCACAGCATGGCACAGAAGGGCATAAATCACAGTGTGGCACAGAAGGGAATGAATCATGGCATGTCACAGAAGGGCATGAATTACCACTTGACACAGAAGGGCATGAATCACAGCATGGCACAGAAGGGAATGAATCACAGCATGGTACAGAAGTGTATGAATCACAGCATGGTACAGAAGGACATGAATCACAGTGTGACACAGAAGGGCATGAATCACAGCATGGTACAGAAGGGCATGTATCACAGCATGGTACAGAAGGACATGAATCACAGTATGACACAGAAGGTCATGAATCACAGCATAACACAGAAGGGCATGAACCACAGTATTACACAGAAAGGCATGAATCACAGTATGACACAGAAGGTCATGAATCACAGCATGCTACAGAAGGACATGAATCACAGTATGACACAGAAGGGCATGAATCACAGCATGATACAGGGAGGGCATGAACCACAGTATTACACAGAAGGCTTGAATCACAGTATGACACAGAAGGGCATGGATCACAGCATGCTACAGAAGGGCATGTATCACAGCATAGCACTGAAGTGCATGAATTACGGCATGCATTGCAAGGAGAGATCACAGCATGGCACAGAAGGGCATGAATCTCAGCATGGCACCGAAAGGCATGAATCACAATACTACACAGAAGGGCGTGAATCACAGCATGGCACAGCAGGACAGGAATCACAGTGTTAAACAGAAGGGCATGACTCACTGCTTGGCAGAGAAGGGCATAAATCACTGCATGGTGCAGAAGTGCATGAATCACAGCATGGCCCAGCAGGAAACAGATCACAGCATGGCACTGAAGGGCATGAATCATAGCATGTCACAGAAAGGCATTAATCACAGTATTACACAGAAGGGCATGAATCACTGTATGACATAGAAGGCCATGAATCACAGCATGGTACAGAAGGGCATGAATCACAGCATGAAACTGAAAGGCATGAATAACAGCATGGTACAGAAGGACATGAATCACAGTATGACACAGAAGGGCATGAATCACAGCATGGCACGGTGCATGAATCGCAACATGGTACAGAAGGACATGGATCAAGTATGACACAGAAGGCATGAATCACAGTTTTGTACAGAAAGGCATGAATCGCAGTATGACACAGAAAGGCATCAATCACAGCATGGCACAGAAGGGCATGAACCACAGTATTACACAGAAAGGCATGAATCACAGTATGACACAGAAGGGCATGAATGAAAGCATGACACAGAAGTGTATGAATCACAGCATGGTACAGAAGGACATGAATCACAGTATGACACAGAAGGGCATGTATCACGGCGTGGTACAGAAGTGTATGAATCACAGCATGTTACAGAAGTGTATGAATCACGGCATGGTACAGAAGTGCATGAATCACAGCATGGTACAGAAGTGTATGAATCACAGCATGGTACAGAAGGCATGAATCACAGTGTGACACAGAAGGGCATGAATCACAGCATGGCACAGAAGGGAATGAATCACAGCATGGTACAGAAGTGTATGAATCACAGCATGGTACAGAAGGGCATGAATCACTGTGTGACACAGAAGGGCATGAATCACAGCATGGTACAGAAGGGCATGTATCACAGCATGGTACAGAAGGACATGAATCACAGTATGACACAGAAGGTCATGAATCACAGCATGCTACAGAAGGACATGAATCACAGTATGACACAGAAGGACATGAATCACAGCATGGTACAGGAGGGCATGAACCACAGTATTACACAGAAAGGCTTGAATCACAGTATGACACAGAAGGGCATGAATCACAGCATGCTACAGAAGGGCATGTATCACAGCATGGCACTGAAGTGCATGAATTGCAGCATGGCGCAGCAGGAGAGAGATCACAGCATGGCACAGAAGGGCATGAATCACCGTGTGGCACAGAAGGGCATGAATCACCACTTGATACAGAAGGGCATGAATCACAGCTAGGTACAGAAGGATATGAATCACAGCATGGAACAGAAGGGCATGAATCACTGCTTGGCACAGAAGGGCAAGAATCAGAGCAAGGCACAAAGGGCACGAATTGCAGAATGGCACAGATGGGCATGACTCACAGCATGACACAGAAGTGCATGAATCCCAGTATGGCACAGCAGGAAAAAGATCACAGCATGGCACAGAAGGGCATGAATCTCAGCATGGCACCGAAAGGCATGAATCACAGTATGACACAGAAGGTCATGAATCACAGCATGCTACAGAAGGACGTGAATCACAGTATGACACAGAAGGGCATGAATCACAGCATGGTACAGAAGGGCATGAACCACAGTATTACACAGAAAGGCATGAATCACAGTATGACACAGAAGGGCATGAATCACAGCATGCTACAGAAGGGCATGTATCACAGGCATGGTACTGAGTGCATGGTGCAGCATGGTGCAGCAGGAGACAGATCACAGCATGGCACAGAAGGCGTGAATCACAGCATAGCACAGAAGGGGATGAATCGCAGTGTGGCACAGAAGCACGTGAATCACACTGTGGCACAGAAGGGCATGAATCACCACTTGACACAGAAGGGCATGGAATCACAGCTATACAGAAGCATATGAATCACAGCATGGAAACAGAAGGGCATGAATCACTGCTTGGCACAGAAGGGCAAGAATCACAGCAAGGCACAGAAGGGCACGAATTGCAGAATGGTACAGATGGGCATGACTCACAGCATGCACAGAAGTGCATGAATCACAGTATGGCACAGCAGGAAAAGATCACAGCATGGCACAGAAGGGCATGGATCTCAGCATGGCACAGAAAGGCATGAATCACAATATTTCACAGAAGGGCGTGAATCACAGCATGGCACAGCAGGACAGGAATCACAGTATTACACAGAAGGGCATGACTCACTGCTTGGCACAGAAGGGCATGAATCACAGCATGGTGCAGAAGTGCATGAATCACAGCATGGCCCAGCAGGAAACAGATCACAGCATGGCACAGAAGGGCATGAATCATAGCATGGCACAGAAGCATGAATCATAGCATGTCAACGAAGAGCATGAATCACAGCAAGGTAAAGGAGACCATGAATCACAGGGTGACCCAGAAGGGCATGAATCACAGAATGACATAGAAAGGCATGAATCACATCATGGTACAGAATGGCATGAATCACAGCTTGGTACAGAAAGGCATGAATCACAGCTTGGCACAGAAAGGCATGATTCACAGCATGGGACAGAAGGCATGAATCACAGTGTGGCACAGAAGGGCATGAATCACAGTATGACATAGAAGGCCATGAATCACAGCATGGTACAGAAGGGCATGAATCACAGCATGAAACTGAAAGGCATGAATAACAGCATGGTACAGTAGGACATGAATCACAGTACGACACAGAAGGGCATGAATCACAGCATGGCACAGGGCATGAATCACAACATGGTACAGAAGGACATGAATCAAGTATGACACAGAATGGCATGAATCACAGCTTTGTACAGAAAGGCATGAATCACAGTATGACACAGAAGGGCATGAATTCAGAACATGGCACAGAAGGGCATGAATCACAGCATGGCACAGAAGGGCATGAATCACAGCATGGCAAAGCAGGACATGAATCACAATGTGGCCAAGCAGAAGATGAATCACAGTGTGGCACAGAAGGGCATGAATCACAGCATGGCCAGAAGGGCATGAATCACAGCATTGCACAAAAGGGCATGAATCACAGTATGGCACAGAAGGGCATGAATCACAGTGTGTCACACGAGGGTATGAATCAGCACTTGGCACAGAAGGGCTTGTATCACAGCATGGTACAGAAGGACATGAATCACAGCATGACACAGAAGGGCATGAATCACAGCATGTCACAGAAGGGCATGAATCACAGCATGACACAGACGGGCATGAATCACAGCATTACACAGACAGGCATGAATCACAGCATGACACAGACGGGCATGAATCACAGCATGACACAGAAGGGCATGAATCACAGCATGACACAGAAGGACTTGAATCACAGCATGACACAGACGGGCATGAATCACAGCATGACACAGAAGAGCATGAATCATAGCATGGCACCGAAGAGCATGAATCACAGCAAGGTAAAAGAGACCATTAATAACAGGGTGACACAGAAGGGCATGAATCACAGAATGACATAGAAAGGCATGAATCACATCATGGTACAGAATGGCATGAATCACAGCTTGGTACAGAAAGGCATGAATCACAGCTTGGCGCAGAAAGGAATGAATTACAGCTTGGTACAGAAAGGCATGATTCACAGCATGGGACAGAAGGCATGAATCACAGAGTGGCTCAGAAGGGCATGAATCACAGAATGACACAGAAGAACATCAATCACCACTTGGCACAGAAGGGCATGAATCACAGCTTGGTACAGAAGGGCATGAATTGCAGCATGGGACAGAAGGGCAAGAATCACAGCATGGCACAGAAGGGCATAAATCACAGTGTGGCACAGAAGGGAATGAATCATGGCATGTCACAGAAGGGCATGAATTACCACTTGACACAGAAGGGCATGAATCACAGCATGGCACAGAAGGGAATGAATCACAGCATGGTACAGAAGTGTATGAATCACAGCATGGTACAGAAGGACATGAATCACAGTGTGACACAGAAGGGCATGAATCACAGCATGGTACAGAAGGGCATGTATCACAGCATGGTACAGAAGGACATGAATCACAGTATGACACAGAAGGTCATGAATCACAGCATAACACAGAAGGGCATGAACCACAGTATTACACAGAAAGGCATGAATCACAGTATGACACAGAAGGTCATGAATCACAGCATGCTACAGAAGGACATGAATCACAGTATGACACAGAAGGGCATGAATCACAGCATGATACAGGAGGGCATGAACCACAGTATTACACAGAAAGGCTTGAATCACAGTATGACACAGAAGGGCATGAATCACAGCATGCTACAGAAGGGCATGTATCACAGCATGGCACTGAAGTGCATGAATTGCAGCATGGCGCAGCAGGAGAGAGATCACAGCATGGCACAGAAGGGCATGAATCTCAGCATGGCACCGAAAGGCATGAATCACAATACTACACAGAAGGGCGTGAATCACAGCATGGCACAGCAGGACAGGAATCACAGTGTTAAACAGAAGGGCATGACTCACTGCTTGGCAGAGAAGGGCATAAATCACTGCATGGTGCAGAAGTGCATGAATCACAGCATGGCCCAGCAGGAAACAGATCACAGCATGGCACTGAAGGGCATGAATCATAGCATGTCACAGAAAGGCATTAATCACAGTATTACACAGAAGGGCATGAATCACAGTATGACATAGAAGGCCATGAATCACAGCATGGTACAGAAGGGCATGAATCACAGCATGAAACTGAAAGGCATGAATAACAGCATGGTACAGAAGGACATGAATCACAGTATGACACAGAAGGGCATGAATCACAGCATGGCTGGTGCATGAATCGCAACATGGTACAGAAGGACATGGATCAAGTATGACTAGAAGGCATGGATCACAGTTTTGTACAGAAGGCATGGATCGCAGTATGACACAGAAGGCATCAATCACAGCATAGCTAGAAGGGCATGAACCACAGTATTCACAGAAAGGCATGGATCACAGTATGGCCACAGAAGGGGCATGGATGAAAGCATGACACAGAGTGTATGAATCACAGCATGGTACAGAAGGACATGGATCACAGTATGACACAGAAGGGCATGTATCAGGCGTGGTACAGAGTGGATGGATCACAGCATGTTACAGGAGTGTATGGATCACGGCATGGTACAGAGTGCATGAATCACAGCATGGTACAGAGTGTATGGATCACAGCATGGTACAGAAGGCATGAATCACAGTGTGACACAGAAGGGCATGAATCACAGCATGGCACAGAAGGGAATGAATCACAGCATGGTACAGAGTGTATGAATCACAGCATGGTACAGAAGGGCATGAATCACTGTGTGACACGAAGAGCATGAATCACAGCATGGTACAGAAGGGCATGTATCACAGCATGGTACAGAAGGACATGGATCACAGTGTGACACAGAAGGTCATGAATCACAGCATGCTACAGGAAGGACATGAATCACAGTATGACACAGAAGGACATGAATCACAGCATGGTACAGGAGGCATGACCACAGTATTACACAGAAAGGCTTGAATCACAGTATGACACAGAAGGGCATGAATCACAGCATGCTACAGAAGGGCATGTATCACAGCATGGCACTGAAGTGCATGAATTGCAGCATGGCGCAGCAGGAGAGAGATCACAGCATGGCACAGAAGGGCATGAATCACCGTGAGGCACAGAAGGGCATGAATCACCACTTGATACAGAAGGGCATGAATCACAGATTGGTACAGAAGGCTATGAATCACAGCATGGAACAGAAGGGCATGAATCACTGCTTGGCACAGAAGGGCAAGAATCAGAGCAAGGCACAAAAGGGCACGAATTGCAGAATGGCACAGATGGGCATGACTCACAGCATGACACAGAAGTGCATGAATCATGGTACAGCAGGAAAAAGATCACAGCATGGCACAGAAGGGCATGAATCTCAGCATGGCACCGGAAGGCATGAATCACAGTATGACACAGAAGGTCATGAATCACAGCATGCTACAGAAGGACGTGAATCACAGTATGACACAGAAGGGCATGAATCACAGCATGGTACAGAAGGGCATGAACCACAGTATTACACAGAAAGGCATGAATCACAGTATGACACAGAAGGGCATGAATCACAGCATGCTACAGAAGGGCATGTATCACAGCATGGTACTGAAGTGCATGAAGTGCAGCATGGTGCAGCAGGAGACAGATCACAGCATGGCACAGAAGAGCGTGAATCACAGCATGGCACAGAAGGGGATGAATCGCAGTGTGGCACAGAAGCACGTGAATCACAGTGTGGCACAGAAGGGCATGAATCACCACTTGACACAGAAGGGCATGAATCACAGCTTGGTACAGAAGTATATGAATCACAGCATGGAACAGAAGGGCATGAATCACTGCTAGGCACAGAAGGGCAAGAATCACAGCAAGGCACAGAAGGGCACGAATTGCAGAATGGTACAGATGGGCATGACTCACAGCATGACACAGAAGTGCATGAATCACAGTATGGCACAGCAGGAAAAAGATCACAGCATGGCACAGAAGGGCATGAATCTCAGCATGGCACAGAAAGGCATGAATCACAATATTTCACAGAAGGGCGTGAATCACAGCATGGCAAATCAGGACATGAATCACAGCATTACACAGACAGGCATGACTCACTGCTTGGCACAGAAGGGCATGAATCACAGCATGGTGCAGAAGTGCATGAATCACAGCATGGCCCAGCAGGAAACAGATCACAGCATGGCACAGAAGGGCATGAATCATAGCATGGCACAGAAGAGCATGAATCATAGCATGTCACCGAAGAGCATGAATCACAGCAAGGTAAAGGAGACCATGAATCACAGGGTGACCCAGAAGGGCATGAATCACAGAATGACATAGAAAGGCATGAATCACATCATGGTACAGAATGGCATGAATCACAGCTTGGTACAGAAAGGCATGAATCACAGCTTGGCACAGAAAGGCATGATTCACAGCATGGGACAGAAGGCATGAATCACAGTGTGGCACAGAAGGGCATGAATCACAGTATGACATAGAAGGCCATGAATCACAGCATGGTACAGAAGGGCATGAATCACAGCATGAAACTGAAAGGCATGAATAACAGCATGGTACAGTAGGACATGAATCACAGTACGACACAGAAGGGCATGAATCACAGCATGGCACAGGGCATGAATCACAACATGGTACAGAAGGACATGAATCAAGTATGACACAGAATGGCATGAATCACAGCTTTGTACAGAAAGGCATGAATCACAGTATGACACAGAAGGGCATGAATCTCAGCATGGCACAGAAGGGCATGAATCACAGCATGGCACAGAAGGGCATGAATCACAGCATGGCAAAGCAGGACATGAATCACAATGTGGCCAAGCAGAAGATGAATCACAGTGTGGCACAGAAGGGCATGAATCACAGCATGGCCAGAAGGGCATGAATCACAGCATTGCACAAAAGGGCATGAATCACAGTATGGCACAGAAGGGCATGAATCACAGTGTGTCACACAAGGGTATGAATCAGCACTTGGCACAGAAGGGCTTGTATCACACCATGGTACAGAAGGACATGAATCACAGTATGACACAGAAGGGCATGAATCACAGCATGTCACAGAAGGGCATGTATCACAGCATGACACAGAAGGGCATGAATCACAGCATGACACAGAAGGACTTGAATCACAGCATTACACAGACGGGCATGAATCACAGCATTACACAGACCGGCATGAATCACAGCATGACACAGACTGGCGCGAATCACAGCATGACACAGAAGGGCATGAATCACAGCATGACACAGAAGGACTTGAATCACAGCATGACACAGACGGGCATGAATCACAGCATGACACAGAAGAGCATGAATCATAGCATGGCACCGAAGAGCATGAATCACAGCAAGGTAAAAGAGACCATTAATCACAGGGTGACACAGAAGGGCATGAATCACAGAATGACATAGAAAGGCATGAATCACATCATGGTACAGAATGGCATGAATCACAGCTTGGTACAGAAAGGCATGAATCACAGCTTGGCGCAGAAAGGAATGAATTACAGCTTGGTACAGAAAGGCATGATTCACAGCATGGGACAGAAGGCATGAATCACAGAGTGGCTCAGAAGGGCATGAATCACAGAATGACACAGAAGAACATCAATCACCACTTGGCACAGAAGGGCATGAATCACAGCTTGGTACAGAAGGGCATGAATTGCAGCATGGGACAGAAGGGCAAGAATCACAGCATGGCACAGAAGGGCATAAATCACAGTGTGGCACAGAAGGGAATGAATCATGGCATGTCACAGAAGGGCATGAATTACCACTTGACACAGAAGGGCATGAATCACAGCATGGCACAGAAGGGAATGAATCACAGCATGGTATAGAAGTGTATGAATCACAGCATGGTACAGAAGGGCATGTATCACAGCATGGTACAGAAGGACATGAATCACAGTATGACACAGAAGGTCATGAATCACAGCATAACACAGAAGGGCATGAACCACAGTATTACACAGAAAGGCATGAATCACAGTATGACACAGAAGGTCATGAATCACAGCATGCTACAGAAGGACATGAATCACAGTATGACACAGAAGGGCATGAATCACAGCATGGTACAGGAGGGCATGAACCACAGTATTACACAGAAAGGCTTGAATCACAGTATGACACAGAAGGGCATGAATCACAGCATGCTACAGAAGGGCATGTATCACAGCATGGCACTGAAGTGCATGAATTGCAGCATGGCACAGCAGGAGAGAGATCACAGCATGGCACATAAGGGCATGAATCTCAGCATGGCACCGAAAGGCATGAATCACAATATTACACAGAAGGGCGTGAATCACAGCATGGCACAGCAGGACAGGAATCACAGTATTAAACAGAAGGGCATGACTCACTGCTTGGTAGAGAAGGGCATAAATCACTGCATGGTGCAGAAGTGCATGAATCACAGCATGGCCCAGCAGGAAACAGATCACAGCATGGCACTGAAGGGCATGAATCATAGCATGTCACAGAAAGGCATTAATCACAGTATTACACAGAAGGGCATGAATCACAGTATGACATAGAAGGCCATGAATCACAGCATGGTACAGAAGGGCAAGAATCACAGCATGAAACTGAAAGGCATGAATAACAGCATGGTACAGAAGGACATGAATCACAGTATGACACAGAAGGGCATGAATCACAGCATGGCACAGTGCATGAATCGCAACATGGTACAGAAGGACATGGATCAAGTATGACACAGAAGGCATGAATCACAGTTTTGTACAGAAAGGCATGAATCGCAGTATGACACAGAAGGCATCAATCACAGCATGGCACAGAAGGGCATGAACCACAGTATTACACAGAAAGGCATGAATCACAGTATGACACAGAAGGGCATGAATGAAAGCATGACACAGAAGTGTCTGAATCACAGCATGGTACAGAAGGACATGAATCACAGTATGACACAGAAGGGCATGTATCACAGCATGGTACAGAAGTGTATGAATCACAGCATGTTACAGAAGTGTATGAATCACGGCATGGTACAGAAGTGCATGAATCACAGCATGGTACAGAAGTGTATGAATCACAGCATGGTACAGAAGGCATGAATCACAGTGTGACACAGAAGGGCATGAATCACAGCATGGCACAGAAGGGAATGAATCACAGCATGGTACAGAAGTGTATGAATCACAGCATGGTACAGAAGGGCATGAATCACAGTGTGACACAGAAGGGCATGAATCACAGCATGGTACAGAAGGGCATGTATCACAGCATGGTACAGAAGGACATGAATCACAGTATGACACAGAAGGTCATGAATCACAGCATGCTACAGAAGGACATGAATCACAGTATGACACAGAAGGACATGAATCACAGCATGGTACAGGAGGGCATGAACCACAGTATTACACAGAAAGGCTTGAATCACAGTATGACACAGAAGGGCATGAATCACAGCATGCTACAGAAGGGCATGTATCACAGCATGGCACTGAAGTGCATGAATTGCAGCATGGCGCAGCAGGAGAGAGATCACAGCATGGCACAGAAGAGCGTGAATCACCTCGTGGCACAGAAGGGCATGAATCACCACTTGATACAGAAGGGCATGAATCACAGCTTGGTACAGAAGGATATGAATCACAGCATGGAACAGAAGGGCATGAATCACTGCTTGGCACAGAAGGGCAAGAATCACAGCAAGGCACAGAAGGGCACGAATTGCAGAATGGCACAGATGGGCATGACTCACAGCATGACACAGAAGTGCATGAATCACAGTATGGCACAGCAGGAAAAAGATCACAGCATGGCACAGAAGGGCATGAATCTCAGCATGGCACGAAAGGCATGAATCACAGTATGACACAGAAGGTCATGAATCACAGCATGCTACTGGGGCGTGAATCACAGTATGACACAGAAGGCATGAATCACAGCATGGTACAGAAGGGCATGAACCACAGTATTACACAGAAAGGCATGAATCACAGTATGACACAGAAGGGCATGAATCACAGCATGCTACAGAAGGGCATGTATCACAGCATGGTACTGAAGTGCATTAATTGCAGCATGGTGCAGCAGGAGACAGATCACAGCATGGCACAGAAGGGCGTGAATCACAGCATGGCACAGAAGGGGATGAATCGCAGTGTGGCACAGAAGCACGTGAATCACACTGTGGCACAGAAGGGCATGAATCACCACTTGACACAGAAGGGCATGGATCACAGCTTGGCAGAAGTATATGAATACAGCATGGAACAGAAGGGCATGGATCACTGCTGGGCACAGAGGGCAAGAATCACAGCAAGGCACAGAAGGGCAGATTGCAGAGATGGTACAGATGGGCATGACTCACAGCATGACACAGAAGTGCATGAATCACAGTATAGCACAGCGGAAAAATATCACAGCATGGCACAGAAGGGCATGAATCTCAGCATGGCAAGAAAGGCATGAATCACAATGTTCACAGAAGGGCGTGAGATCACAGCATGGCAAATCAGGACATGAATCACAGCATTACACAGACAGGGCGACTCACTGCTTGGCACAGAAGGCACAGAATCACAGCATGGTGCAGAAGTGCATGAATCACAGCATGGCCCAGCAGGAAACAGATCACAGCATGGCACAGAAGGGCATGAATCATAGCATGGCACAGAAGAGCATGAATCATAGCATGTCACCGAAGAGCATGAATCACAGCAAGGTAAAGGAGACCATGAATCACAGGGTGACCCAGAAGGGCATGAATCACAGAATGACATAGAAAGGCATGAATCACATCATGGTACAGAATGGCATGAATCACAGCTTGGTACAGAAAGGCATGAATCACAGCTTGGCACAGAAAGGCATGATTCACAGCATGGGAACAGAAGGCATGAATCACAGTGTAGCTACAGAAGGGCATGGATCACAGTAGCACATAGAAGGCCATGGATCACAGCATGGTACAGAAGGGCATGAGATCACAGCGGCATGAAACTGGAAGGCATGAATAACAGCATGGTACAGGGGACATGAGATCACAGTATGGCACAGAAGGGCATGAATCACAGCATGGCACAGGGCATGAATCACAACATGGTACAGAAGGACATGAATCAAGTATGACACAGAATGGCATGAATCACAGCTTTGGACAGAAAGGCATGAATCACAGTATGACACAGAAGGGCATGAATCTCAGCATGGCACAGAAGGGCATGAATCACAGCATGGCACAGAAGGGCATGAATCACAGCATGGCAAAGCAGGACATGAATCACAATGTGGCCAAGCAGAAGATGAATCACAGTGTGGCACAGAAGGGCATGAATCACAGCATGGCCAGAAGGGCATGAATCACAGCATTGCACAAAAGGGCATGAATCACAGTATGGCACAGAAGGGCATGAATCACAGTGTGTCACACAAGGGTATGAATCAGCACTTGGCACAGAAGGGCTTGTATCACACCATGGTACAGAAGGACATGAATCACAGTATGACACAGAAGGGCATGAATCACAGCATGTCACAGAAGGGCATGTATCACAGCATGACACAGAAGGGCATGAATCACAGCATGACACAGAAGGACTTGAATCACAGCATTACACAGACGGGCATGAATCACAGCATTACACAGACCGGCATGAATCACAGCATGACACAGACTGGCATGAATCACAGCATGACACAGAAGGGCATGAATCACAGCATGACACAGAAGGACTTGAATCACAGCATGACACAGACGGGCATGAATCACAGCATGACACAGAAGAGCATGAATCATAGCATGGCACCAAGAGCATGAATCACAGCAAGGTAAAAGAGACCATTAATCAGCAGGGTGACAGGAAGGGCAAGCGAATCAGAATGACATAGAAGGCATGAGATCACATCATGGTACAGAATGGCATGAATCACAGCTTTGTACAGAAGGCATGAATCACAGCAGGCGCAGAAAGGAATGAATTACAACGGGTACAGAAGGCTGATTCACAGCATGGGACAGAGGCATGAATCACAGAGTGGCTCAGAAGGCATAGATACAGAATGACTGAAGAACATCAATCACCACTTGGCACAGAAGGGCATGAATCACAGCTTGGTACAGAAGGGCATGAATTGCAGCATGGGACAGAAGGGCAAAATCACAGCATGGCACAGAAGGGCATAAATCACAGTGTGGCACAGAAGGGAATGAATCACGGCATGTCACAGAAGGGCATGAATTACCACTTGACACAGAAGGGCATGAATCACAGCATGGCACAGAAGGGAATGAATCACAGCATGGTACAGAAGTGTATGAATCACAGCATGGTACAGAAGGGCATGAATCACAGTGTGAGACACAGAAGGGCATGAACACAACAGCATGGTACAGAAGGGCATGTATCACAGCATGGTACAGAAGGACATGAATCACAGATGACACACAGAAGGGTCATGAGATCACAGCATAACACAGAGGGCATGAGATTACAGTATTACACAGAAAGGCATGAATCAGCGCCATGCACAGAAGAGCATGAGATCATAGCATGGCACCGAAGAGCATAGATCACAGCAAGGTAAAGAGACCATTAATCACAGGGTGACACAGAGAAGGGCATGAATCACAGAGATGACACAGAAGGCGCCATGAATCACATCATGAGTACAGAATGGCATGAATCACAGCTTAGGCCAGAAAGGCATGAATCACAGCTAGGCGCAGAAAAGGAATGAATCAGCAGCTGGTACAGAAGGCATGATTCACAGCATGGGACAGAGGCATGAGATCACAGAGTGGCTCAGAAGGACATGAATCACAGAATGACACAGAAGAACATCAATCACCACTTGGCACAGAAGGGCATGAATCACAGCTTGGTACAGAAGGGCATGAATTGCAGCATGGGACAGAAGGGCAAGAATCACAGCATGGCACAGAAGGGCATAAATCACAGTGTGGCACAGAAGGGAATGAATCATGGCATGTCACAGAAGGGCATGAATTACCACTTGACACAGAAGGGCATGAATCACAGCATGGCACAGAAGGGAATGAATCACAGCATGGTACAGAAGTGTATGAATCACAGCATGGTACAGAAGGACATGAATCACAGTGTGACACAGAAGGGCATGAATCACAGCATGGTACAGAAGGGCATGTATCACAGCATGGTACAGAAGGACATGAATCACAGTATGACACAGAAGGTCATGAATCACAGCATAACACAGAAGGGCATGAACCACAGTATTACACAGAAGGCATGGATCACAGTATGACACAGAAGGTCATGGATCACAGCAGCCTACAGAGGACGACATGATCACAGTATGACCTGGGAAGGGCTATGGATCACAGCATGGTACAGGGAGGGCATGAACCACAGTATTACACAGAAGGCTTGGATCCAGTATGACACAGAAGGGCATGAATCACAGCATGCACTACAGAAGGGCATGTCACAGCATGGCACTGAAGTGCATGAATTGCAGCATGGCACAGCAGAAGGAGAGACACAGCATAGGCACATAAGGGCGCAGAATCTCAGCATGGCAGCACGAAGGCATGAATCACAATATTACACAGAAGGCGTGAATCACAGCATGGCACAGCAGGACAGGAATCACAGTATTAAACAGAAGGGCATGACTCACTGCTTGGAGGAGAAGGGCATAAATCACTGCATGGTGCAGAAGTGCATGAATCACAGCAGATCCCAGCAGGAAACAGATCACAGCATGGCAATTGAAGGGCATGAATCATAGCATGTCACAGAAAGGCATTAATCACAGTATTACACAGAAGGGCATGAATCACAGTATGACATAGAAGGCCATGAATCACAGCATGGTACAGGAAGGGCAAGAATCACAGCAGCAAACTGAAAGGCATGAATAACAGCATGGTACAGAAGGACATGAATCACAGTATGACACAGAAGGGCATGGATCACAGCATGGCTGGTGCATGAATCGCAACATGGTACAGGAGGACATGGATCAAGTAGCACACTAGAAGGCATGAATCACAGTTTTGTACAGAGAGGCATGGATATAAAGTGTGACACAGAAGGCATCAATCACAGCATAGCTCGGAAGGGCATGAGACCACAGTATTACACAGAAAGGCATGAATCACAGTATGACACAGAAGGGCATGAATGAAAGCATGACACAGAAGTGTATGGATCACAGCATGGTCTGGAAGGACATGGATCACAGTGATGACACAGAAGGGCATGTATCACAGCATGGGTACAGGAGTGTATGAATCACAGCATGTTACAGAGTGTATGGATCACGGCATGGTACAGAGTGCATGGATCACAGCATGGTACAGAGTGTATGGATCACAGCATGGTACAGAAGGCATGAATCACAGTGTGACACAGAAGGCATGAATCACAGCATGGCACAGAAGGAATGAATCACAGCATGGTACAGAAGTGTATGAATCACAGCATGGTACAGAAGGGCATGAATCACAGTGTGACACAGAAGGGCATGAATCACAGCATGGTACAGAAGGGCATGTATCACAGCATGGTACAGAAGGACATGAATCACAGTATGACACAGAAGGTCATGAATCACAGCATGCTACAGAAGGACATGAATCACAGTATGACACAGAAGGACATGAATCACAGCATGGTACAGGAGGGCATGAACCACAGTATTACACAGAAAGGCTTGAATCACAGTATGACACAGAAGGGCATGAATCACAGCATGCTACAGAAGGGCATGTATCACAGCATGGCACTGAAGTGCATGAAGTGCAGCATGGCGCAGCAGGAGAGAGATCACAGCATGGCACAGAAGGGCATGAATCACCGTGAGGCACAGAAGGGCATGAATCACCACTTGATACAGAAGGGCATGAATCACAGCTTGGTACAGAAGGATATGAATCACAGCATGGAACAGAAGGGACATGAATCACTGCTTGGCACAGAGGGCAAGAATCACAGCAAAGGCACAAAGGGCACAGATTGCAGAATGGCACAGATGGGCATGACTCACAGCATGACACAGAAGTGCATGAACTGTATGGACAGCAGGAAAAGATCAACAGCATGGCACAGAAGGGCATGAATCTCAGCATGGCACGGAAGGCATGGATCACAGTATGACACAGAAGGTCATGAATCACAGCATACTACAGAAGGGCGTGAATCACAGTGTGACACAGAAGGGCATGAATCACAGCATGGTACAGAAGGGCGCGAACCACAGTATTACACAGAAAGCGCATGATCACAGTAGTGACACAGAAGGGCACTGAGATCACAGCATGCTACAGAAGGGCATGTATCACAGCATAGTACTGAGTGCATGATTGCAGCATGGTGCAGCAGGAGACAGATCACAGCATGGCACAGAGGCGTGAATCACAGCATGGCACAGAAGGATGAATCGCAGTGTGGCACTGAAGCAAAGTGAATCACACTGTGGCACAGAAGGGCATGAATCACCACTTGACACAGAAGGGCATGGATCACAGCTTGTACAGAAGCATATGAATCACAGCATGGAACAGAAGGGCATGAATCATCAGCAGGCACAGAAGGGCAAGAATCACAGCAAGGCACAGAAGGGTACGAAGGTAGAATGGTACAGATGGGCATGACTTCACAGCATGACACAGAAGTGCATGGAATCACAGTATGGCACAGCAGGAAAAAGATCACAGCATGGCACAGAAGGGCATGAATCTCAGCATGGCACAGAAAGGCATGAATCACAATATTTCACAGAAGGGCGTGAATCACAGCATGGCAAATCAGGACATGAATCACAGTATTACACAGAAGGGCATGACTCACTGCTTGGCACAGAAGGGCATGAATCACAGCATGGTGCAGAAGTGCATGAATCACAGCATGGCCCAGCAGGAAACAGATCACAGCATGGCACAGAAGGGCATGAATCATAGCATGGCACAGAAGAGCATGAATCATAGCATGTCACCGAAGAGCATGAATCACAGCAAGGTAAAGGAGACCATGAATCACAGGGTGACCCAGAAGGGCATGAATCACAGAATGACATAGAAAGGCATGAATCACATCATGGTACAGAATGGCATGAATCACAGCTTGGTACAGAAAGGCATGAATCACAGCTTGGCACAGAAAGGAATGAATCACAGCATGGGACAGAAGGCATGAATCACAGCATGTGGACAGAAGGCGCATGAATCACAGTGTGCATAGAAGGACATGAATCACAGACATGACACAGAAGAACATCAATCACCACATGGCTCAGAAGGGCATGAATCACAGCATGGTACAGTGGGCATGAATCACAGACAGGCGACAGAAGGGCAGAATCACAGCATGGCACGAGGGCATGAATCACAACATGGCACAGAAGGACATGAATCAGGCATGTCACAGAAGGGCATGAATTACCACTTGACACAGAAGGGCATGAATCACAGCATGGCACAGAAGGGAATGAATCACAGCATGGTACAGAAGTGTATGAATCACAGCATGGTACAGAAGGGCATGAATCAAAGTGTGACACAGAAGGGCATGAATCACAGCATTGTACAGAAGGGCATGTATCACAGCACGGTACAGAAGGACATGAATCACAGTATGACACAGAAGGTCATGAATCACAGCATGACACAGAAGGGCATGAACCACAGTATTACACAGAAAGGCATGAATCACAGTATGACACAGAAGGTCATGAATCACAGCATGCTACAGAAGGACATGAATCACAGTATGACACAGAAGGGCATGAATCACAGCATGGTGCAGGAGGGCATGAACCACAGTGTTACACAGAAAGGCATGAATCACAGTATGACACAGAAGGTATGAATCACAGCATGCTACAGAAGGGCATGTATCACAGCATGGCACTGAAGTGCATGAATTGCAGCATGGCGCAGCAGGAGACAGATCACAGCATGGCACAGAAGAGCATGAATCACAGCATGGCACAGAAGGGCATGAATCACAGTGTGGCGCAGAAGCACGTGAATCACAGAGTGGCACAGAAGGGCATGAATCACCACTTGACACAGAAGGGCATGAATCACCATTTGACACAGAATGGCATGAATCACAGCTTGGTACACAAGGATATGAATCACAGCATGGAACAGAAGGGCATGAATCACTGCTTGGCACAGAAGGGCACGAATTGCAGAGTGGTACAGATGGGCATGACTCACAGCATGACACAGAAGTGCATGAATCACAGTATGGCACAGCAGGAAAAAGATCACAGCATGGCACAGAAGGGCATGAATCACAGTGTGGCACAGAAGCACGTGAATCACAGAGTGGCACGGAAGGGCATGAATCACCACTTGACACAGAAGGGCATGAATCACCATTTGACACAGAAGGGCATCAATCACAGCTTGGTACACAAGGATATGAATCACAGCATGGAACAGAAGGGCATGAATCACTGCTTGGCACAGAAGGGCACGAATTGCAGAGTGGTACAGATGGGCATGACTCACAGCATGACACAGAAGTGCATGAATCACAGTATGGCACAGCAGGAAAAAGATCACAGCATGGCACAGAAGGGCATGAATCTCAGCATGGCACCGAAAGGCATGAATCACAATATTTCACAGAAGGGCGTGAATCACAGCATGGCACAGCAGGACAGGAATCACAGTATTACACAGAAGGGCATGACTCACTGCTTGGCACAGAAGGGCATGAATCACAGCATGGTGCAGAAGTGCATGAATCACAGCATGGCAAAGCAGGAAACAGATCACAGCATGGCACAGAAGGGCATGAATCATAGCATGGCACAGAAGTGCATGAATCACAGCATGGCACAGCAGGAAACAGATCACAGCATGGCACAGAAGGGCATGAATCATAGCATGTCACAGAAAGGCATTAATCACAGTATTACACAGAAGGGCATGAATCACAGTATGACATATAAGGCCATGAATCACAGCATGGTACAGAAGGGCATGAATCACAGCATGAAACTGAAAGGCATGAATAACAGCATGGTACAGAAGGACATGAATCACAGTATGACACAGAAGGGCATGAATCACAGCATAGCACAGGGCATGAATCACAACATAGGTACAGAAGGACAAGGAACTGTTAAGGACACAGAATGGCATGAATCACAGCTTTGTACAGAAAGGCATGAATCACAGTATGACACCGAAGGGCATGAATCTCAGCATGGCACAGAAGGGCATGAATCACAGCATGGCACAGAAGGGCATGAATCACAGCATGGCAAAGCAGGACATGAATCACAATGTGGCCAAGCAGAAGATGAATCACAGTGCGCACAGAAGGGCATGAATCACAGCATGGCCAGAAGGGCATGAATCACAGCATTGCACAAAAGGGCATGAATAACAGTATGGCACAGAAGGGCATGAATCACAGTGTGTCACACAAGGGTATGAATCAGCACTTGGCACAGAAGGGCTTGTATCACACCATGATACAGAAGGACATGAATCACAGTATGACACAGAAGGGCATGAATCATAGCATGTCACAGAAGGGCATGTATCACAGCATGACAGGAGGACTTGAATCACAGCATGGCCAGAAGGACATGAGATCACAGACATGACACAGACAGGCATGAATCACAGCATGACACAGAAGAGCATGAATTCACAGCATGGCACCGAAGGCACTGGATCACAGCAAGGTAAAGAATCACAGGGTGACACAGAAGGCATAAGAATCACAGAATGACATAGAAGGCATGAATCACATCATGGTACAGAATGGCATGAATCACAGTTTGGTACAGAAGGCATGAATCACAGCTTGGAGCAGAAAGGAATGAATTACAACATGGTACAGAAAGGCATGATTCACAGCATGGGACGAAGGCATGAATCACGGAGTGGCTCAGAAGGGCATGAATCACAGAATGACACAGAAGAACATCAATCACCACTTGGCACAGAAGGCGAATCACAACTGGTACAGAAGTGCATGATTGCAGCATGGGACAGAAGGGCAGAATCACAGCATGGCACAGAAGGGCATAAATCACAGTGTGGCACAGAACGGAATGAATCATGGCATGTCACAGAAGGGCATGAATTACCACTTGACACAGAAGGGCATGAATCACAGCATGGCACAGAAGGGAATGAATCACAGCATGGTCTAGAAGTGTATGAATCACAGCATGGTACAGAAGGACATGAATCACAGTGTAACACAGAAGGGCATGAATCACAGCATGGTACAGAAAGGCCATGTATCACAGCATGGTACAGAAGGACATGAATCACAGTTTGACACAGAAGGGCAAGAATCACAGCTTGGTACAGAAGGATATGTATCACAGCATGGAACAGAAGGGCATGAATCACTGCTTGGCACAGAAGGGCAAGAATCACAGCAAGGCACAGAAGGGCACGAATTGCAGAATGGCACAGATGGGCATGACTCACAGCATGACACAGAAGTGCATGAATCACAGTATGGCACAGCAGGAAAAAGATCACAGCATGGCACAGAAGGGCATGAATCTCAGCATGGCACCGAAAGGCATGAATCACAATATTACACAGAAAGGCGTGAATCACAGCATGGCACAGCAGGACAGGAATCACAGTATTAAACAGAAGGGCATGACTCACTGCTTGGCACAGAAGGGCATGAATCACAGCATGGTGCAGAAGTGCATGAATCACAGCATGGCCCAGCAGGAAACAGATCACAGCATGGCACAGAAGGGCATGAATCATAGCATGTCACAGAAAGGCATTAATCACAGTATTACACAAGAAGGGCATGAATCACAGTATGACATAGAAGGCCATGAATCACAGCATGGTACAGAAGGGCATGAATCACAGCATGAAACTGAAAGGCATGAATAACAGCATGGTACAGAAGGACATGAATCACAGTATGACACAGAAGGGCATGAATCACAGCATGGCACAGGGCATGAATCACAACATGGTACAGAAGGACATGGATCAAGTATGACACAGAAGGCATGAATCACAGTTTTGTACAGAAAGGCATGAATCACAGTATGACAGAAGGGCATGAACCACAGTATTACACAGAAAGGCATGAATCACAGTATGACACAGAAGGGCATGAATGAAAGCATGACACAGAAGTGTATGAATCACAGCATGGTACAGAAGGACATGAATCACAGTATGACACAGAAGGGCATGTATCACAGCATGGTACAGAAGTGTATGAATCACAGCATGTTACAGAAGTGTATGAATCACGGCATGGTACAGAAGTGCATGAATCACAGCATGGTACAGAAGTGTATGAATCACAGCATGGTACAGAAGGCATGAATCACAGTGTGACACAGAAGGGCATGAATCACAGCATGGCACAGAAGGGAATGAATCACAGCATGGTACAGAAGTGTATGAATCACAGCATGGTACAGAAGGGCATGAATCACAGTGTGACACAGAAGGGCATGAATCACAGCATGGTACAGAAGGGCATGTATCACAGCATGCTACAGAAGGACATGAATCACAGTATGACACAGAAGGTCATGAATCACAGCATAACACAGAAGGGCATGAACCACAGTATTACACAGAAAGGCTTGAATCACAGTATGACACAGAAGGGCATGAATCACAGCATGCTACAGAAGGGCATGTATCACAGCATGGCACTGAAGTGCATGAATTGCAGCATGGCGCAGCAGGAGAGAGATCACAGCATGGCACAGAAGAGCGTGAATCACCTCATGGCACAGAAGGGCATGAATCACCGTGTGGCACAGAAGGGCATGAATCACCACTTGATACAGAAGGGCATGAATCACAGCTTGGTACAGAAAGGCATGAATCGCAGTATGACACAGAAAGGCATCAACCACAGCATGGCACAGAAGGGCATGAACCACAGTATTACACAGAAAGGCATGAATCACAGTATGACACAGAAGGGCATGAATGAAAGCATGACACAGAAGTGTATGAATCACAGCATGGTACAGAAGGACATGAATCACAGTATGACACAGAAGGGCATGTATCACAGCATGGTACAGAAGTGTATGAATCACAGCATGTTACAGAAGTGTATGAATCACGGCATGGTACAGAAGTGCATGAATCACAGCATGGTACAGAAGTGTATGAATCACAGCATGGTACAGAAGGGCATGAATCACAGTGTGACACAGAAGGGCATGAATCTACAGCATGGTGCAGAAGGGCATGTATCACAGCATGGTACGAAGGACCAGAAACACAGAATGACACAGAGGTCATGAATCACAGCATGACACAGAAGGGCATGAACCACAGTATTACACAGAAAGGCATGAATCACAGTATGACACAGAAGGTCATGAATCACAGCATGCTACAGAAGGACATGAATCACAGTATGACTCAGAAGGGCATGAATCACAGCATGGTACAGAAGGGCATGAACCACAGTATTACACAGAAAGGCTTGAATCACAGTATGACACAGAAGGGCATGAATCACAGCATGCTACACAAGGGCATGTATCACAGCATGGTACTGAAGTGCATGAATTGCAGCATGGCACAGCAGGAGACAGATCACAGCATGGCACAGAAGAGCGTGAATCACAGCATGGCACAGAAGGATGAATCGCAGTGTGGCACAGAAGCACGTGAATCACAGTGTGGCACAGAAGGGCATGAATCACTGCTAGGCACAGAAGGGCAAGAATCACAGCAAGGCACAGAAGGGCACGAATTGCAGAATGGTACAGATGGGCATGACTCACAGCATGACACAGAAGTGCATGAATCACAGTATGGCACAGCAGGAAAAAGATCACAGCATGGCACAGAAGGGCATGAATCTCAGCATGGCACAGAAAGGCATGAATCACAATATTTCACAGAAGGGCGTGAATCACAACATGGAAAATCAGGACATGAATCACAGTATTACACAGAAGGGCATGACTCACTGCTTGGCAGAGAAGGGCATGAATCACAGCATGGTGCAGAAGTGCATGAATCACAGTATGGCCCAGCAAGAAACAGATCACAGCATGGCACAGAAGGGCATGAATCATAGTATCACAGAAAGGCATTAATCACAGTATTACACACAGAAGGGCATGAATCACAGTACTTGAGCATATAAGGCCCATAGATCACAAGCACCAGGTACAGAAAGGGCATGAATCACAGCATGAAACTGAAGGCATCAATCACAGCATGGCACAGAAGGGCATGACCACAGTATTTCACAGACAGGCATGAAACACAGTATGACACAGAAGGGCATGGATCACAGCATGACACAAGTGTATGAATCACAGCATGGTACAGAAGGACATGGATCACAGTATGACACAAAGGGCATGAATCACAGCATGGTACGGAAGGGCATGTATCACAGCATGGGTACTGAAGTGTATGAATCACAGCATGGTACAGAGTGCATGAGTCACAGCATGGTACAGTGGAGTATGAATCACAGCATGGTACAGAAGGGCATGAATCACAGTGTGACCACAGAAGGGCATGAATCACAGGCGTGGTTCAGAAGGGCATGTCACAGCATGGTACAGAAGGACATGAGATCACAGTATGACACAGAAGGGCATCAATCACAGCATGACACAGAAGGGCAGACCACAGTATTACACAGAAAGGCATGAATCACAGTATGACACAGAAGGTCATGAATCCAGCATGCTAGGAAGGACATGAATCACAGTCTGACACAGAAGGGCATGAATCACAGCATGGTGCAGGAGGGCATGAACCACAGTATTACACAGAAAGGCATGAATCACAGTATGACACAGAAGGTATGAATCACAGAATGCTACGGAAGGGCATGTATCACAGCATGGCACTGAAGTGCATGAATTGCAGCATGGCGCAGCAGGAGACAGATCACAGCATGGCACAGAAGAGCATGAATCACAGCATGGCACAGAAGGGCATGAATCACAGTGTGGCACAGAAGCACGTGAATCACAGAGTGGCACAGAAGGGCATGAATCACCACTTGACACAGAAGGGCATGAATCACCACTTGACACAGAAGGGCATGAATCACAGCTTGGTACACAAGGATATGAATCACAGCATGGAACAGAAGGGCATGAATCACTGCTTGGCACAGAAGGGCACGAATTGCAGAGTGGTACAGATGGGCATGACTCACAGCATGACACAGAAGTGCATGAATCACAGTATGGCACAGCAGGAAAAAGATCACAGCATGGCACAGAAGGGCATTAATCTCAGCATGGCACCGAAAGGCATGAATCACAATATTTCACAGAAGGGCGTGAATCACAGCATGGCACAGCAGTACAGGAATCACAGTATTACACAGAAGAGCATGACTCACTGCTTGGCACAGAAGGGCATGAATCACAGCATGGTGCAGAAGTGCATGAATCACAGCATGGCAAAGCAGGAAACAGATCACAGCATGGCTGGAAGGGCAAGAATCATAGCATGGCACAGGGGTGCATGAGATCACAGCACAGCACAGCAGGAAACAGATCACAGCATGGCACAGAAGGGCATGGATCATAGCATGTCATAGAAAGGCAGTAAATCACAGCATGACACCAGAAGGGCATGAATCGAAGTATGACATAGAAGGCCATGAATCAAGCATGGTACAGAAGGGCAATGAATCAAAGCATGAAACTGAAAGGCATGAATAACAGCATGGTACAGAAGGACATGAATCACTGTATGACACAGAAGGGCATGAATCACAGCATGGCAGGGGCATGAATAACAACATGGTACAGAAGGACATGAATCAAGTATGACACAGAATGGCAGTGAATCAGCTTTGTACAGAAAGGCATGAATCACAGTATGACACAGAAGGGCATGAATTCAGCATGGCACAGAAGGGCATGAATCACAGCATGGCACAGAAGGGCATGAATCACAGCATGGCAAAGCAGGACATGAATCACAAGCATGGCCAAGCAGAAGATGAATCACAGTGTGGCCAGAAGGGCATGAATCACAGCATGGCACAAGAAGGCAAAGAATCACAGCATTGCACAAAGGGCATGAGATCACAGTATGGCACAGAAGGGCATGAATCACAGTGTGTCACACAAAGGTGTGAATCAGCACTTGGCTACAGAAGGGCTTATATCACACCATGGTACAGAAGGACATGGATCACAGTATGACACAGAAGGGCATGAATCACAGCATGTCACAGAAGGGCATGTATCACAGCATGACACAGAAGGGCATCAATCAAGCAGCATGACACAGAAGGACTTGAATCACAGCATTACACACACGGGCATGAATCACAGCATTACACAGACAGGCATGAATCACAGCATGACACAGACTGGCATGAATCACAGCTACACAGGAAGGGCATGAATCACAAGCATGACACAGAAGGACTTGAATCACAGCATGACATAGACGGGCATGAACTTTACAGCATGACACAGAAGAGCATGAATCATAGCATGGCACCGAAGAGCATGAATCACAGCAAGGTAAAAAGACCATGAATCACAGGGTGACACAGAAGGGGCATGAATCACAGAATGACAGAGAAGGCATGAATCACATCATGGTACAGAATGGCATAAATCACAACTAGTACAGAAGGCATGGATCTCAGCTTAGACAGAAAGGAATGAATTACAGCTTGGTACAGAAAGGCATGATTCACAGCATGGGACAGAAGGCATGAATCACAGAGTGGCTCAGAAGGGCATGAATCACAGAATGACACAGAAGAACATCAATCACCACTTGGCACAGAAGGGGCATGGATCACAGCTTGGTACAGAAGGGCATGAATTGCAGCATGGGACAGAAGGGCAAGAATCACAGCATGGCACAGAAGGCATAAATCACAGTGTGGCACAGAACGGAATGAATCATGGTATGTCACAGAAGGGCATGAATTACCACTTGACACAGAAGGGCATGAATCACAGCATGGCACAGAAGGGAATGAATCACAGCATGGTACAGAAGTGTATGAATCACAGCATGGTACAGAAGGACATGAATCACAGTGTGACACAGAAGGGCATGAATCACAGCATGGTACAGAAGGGCATGTATCACAGCATGGTACAGAAGGACATGAATCACAGTTTGACACAGAAGGTCATGAATCACAGCATAACACAGAAGGGCATGAATCACAGCATGCTACAGAAGGGCATGTATCACAGCATGGCACTGAAGTGCATGAATTGCAGCATGGCGCAGCAGGAGAGAGATCAGAGCATGGCACAGAAGAGCGTGAATCACCTCATGGCACAGAAGGGCATGAATCACCGTGTGGCACCGAAGGGCATGAATCACCACTTGATACAGAAGGGCAAGAATCACAGCTTGGTACAGAAGGATATGAATCACAGCATGGAACAGAAGGGCATGAATCACTGCTTGGCACAGAAGGGCAAGAATCACAGCAAGGCACAGAAGGGCACGAATTGCAGAATGGCACAGATGGGCATGACTCACAGCATTGATACAGAAGTGCATGAATCACAGTAATAGCTTAGTAGGGAAAAGATAGCAGCATAGCACACAAGGGCATGAATCTCAGCATAGCACCGAAGCATGAATCACAATATTACACAGAAGGGCGCCAGATCACAGTATGACAGCAAGGCCATGAATCACAGCATGGTACAGAAGGGCATAGATCACAACATGAAACTAAGAGGGCATGAATAACTGGCCATGGTACAGAAGGACATGAATCACAGTATGACTGAAGGGCATGAATCCTGGCATAGCTGGGGCATGAATCTCAACATGGTACAGAAGGACATGGATCAGTGCATGACACAGAAGGCATAAGATCACAGTTTTGTACAGAAGGCATGGAACGCAGTATGACACAGAAAGGCATCAATCAGCATGGCTGAGAGAGGCATAAACCACAGTATTACAGAAGGCATGAATCACAGTATGACACAGAAGGAGACATGAATGAAAGCAGACACAGAAGTGTATGAGATCACAGCATGGTACAGAAGGACATGAATCACAGGTATGACACAGAAGGGCATGTATCACAGCATGGTACAGAAGTGCATGAATCACAGCATGTTACAGAAGTGTATGAATCACGGCATGGTACAGAAGTGCATGAATCACAGCATGGTACAGAAGTGTATGAATCCAGCATGGTACAGAAGGCATGAATCACAGTGTGACACAGAAAGGGCATGAATCACAGCATGGCTGGAAGGGAATGAATCACAGCATGGTACAAGAGTATATGAATCACAGCATGGTACAGAAGGGCATGAATCACAGTGTGACCTGGAAGGGCATGAATCACAGCATGGTACAGAAGGGCATGTATCACAGCATGGTACAGAAGGACATGAATCACAGTATGAGCACAGAAGGTCATGAATCACAGCATAACCTGGAAGGGGCATGAACCACAGTGTTCACAGAAGGCATGAGATCACAGTGTGACACAGAAGGTCATGAATCACAGCATGCTACAGAAAGGACATGAATACAGCTGATGTACACAGAAGGGCATGAATCACAGCATGGTACAGAAGGCATGAACACACAGTATTACCAGAAAGGCTTGAATCACAGTATGACACTGAAGGGCATGAATCACAGCATACTGGTGAAGGGCATGTATCACAGCATGGCACTGAGTGCATGGATGCAGCATGGCGCAGCAGGGGAGAGAGATCCAGCATGGCACAGAAGAGCGTGAGATCACACCTCAAGGCAGAGAAAGGGCATGAATCACCGTGGCCAAGCAGAAGGGATGAATCACACTGTGATACAGAAGGGCATGAATCACAGCTTGGTACAGAAAGCGCATGAATCAGGCAGATGACACAAAGGGCATGAAACTACAGTATTACACAGAAAGGCATGAATCACAGTATGGACACAAGAGGGCATGAATGAGAAGCATGGCCACAGAAGTGTATGAATCACAGCATGGTACAGAAGGACATGAGATCACAGTATGACACAGAGGGCATGTATCACAGCATGGTACAGAGTGTATGAATACAGCATGTTACAGAGTGTATAGATCACAGCATGGTACAGAGTGCATGAATCACAGCATGGTACAGAGTGTATGAATCACAGCTGGTACAGAGGGCATGGATCACAGTGTGACACAGAAGGGCATGAATCACAGCATGGTGCAGAAGGGCATGTATCACAGCATGGTACAGAAGGACATGAAACACAGAATGACACAGACGGGCATGAATCACAGCATGACACAGAAGAGCATGAATCATAGCATGGCACCGAAGAGCATGAATCACAGCAAGGTAAAAAAGAATCACAGGGTGACACAGAAGGGCATGAATCACAGAATGACATAGAAAGGCATGAATCACATCATGGTACAGAATGGCATGAATCACAGTTTGGTACAGAAAGGCATGAATCACAGCTTGGAGCAGAAAGGAATGAATTACAGCTTGGTACAGAAAGGCATGATTCACAGCATGGGACAGAAGGCATGAATCACAGAGTGGCTCAGAAGGGCATGAATCACAGAATGACACAGAAGAACATCAATCACCACTTGGCACAGAAGGGCATGAATCACAACAGTACAGAAGGTGCATGAATTGCAGCATGGGACAGAAGGGAAAGAATCACAGCATGGCACAGAAGGGGCATAAATCACAGTGTGGCTGGAGAGCGGAATGAATCATGGCATGTCACAGAAGGGCATGAATTACCACTTGACACAGGGGCATGAATCACAGCATGGCACAGAGGAATGAATCACAGCATGGTCTAGGAGTGTATGAATCACAGCATGGTACAGAAGGACATGAATCACAGTGATAACACAGAAGGGCATGAATCACAGCATGGTACAGAGGCCATGTATCACAGCATGGTACAGAAGGACATGAATCACAGTTTGACACAGAAGGGCAAGAATCACAGCTTGGTACAGAAGGATATGTATCACAGCATGGAACAGAAGGGCATGAATCACTGCTTGGCACAGAAGGGCAAGAATCACAGCAAGGCACAGAAGGGCACGAATTGCAGAATGGCACAGATGGGCATGACTCACAGCATGACACAGAAGTGCATGAATCACAGTATGGCACAGCAGGAAAAAGATCACAGCATGGCACAGAAGGGCATGAATCTCAGCATGGCACCGAAAGGCATGAATCACAATATTACACAGAAGGGCGTGAATCACAGCATGGCACAGCAGGACAGGAATCACAGTATTAAACAGAAGGGCATGACTCACTGCTTGGCACAGAAGGGCATGAATCACAGCATGGTGCAGAAGTGCATGAATCACAGCATGGCCCAGCAGGAAACGGATCACAGGCATGGCACTGAAGGGCACAGAATCATAGCATGTCACAGAAAGGCGTTAATCACAGTATTACAGAAGGGCATGAATCACAGTATGACATAGAAGGCCATGAATCACAGCATGGTACAGAAGGGCATGAATCACAGCATGAAACTGAAAGGCATGAATAACAGCATGGTACAGAAGGACATGAATCACAGTATGACACAGAAGGGCATGAATCACAGCATGGCACAGGGCATGAATCACAACATGGTAGAAGGACATGGATCAAGTATGACACAGAAGGCGCAGATCACAGTTTTGCACAGAAGGCGCATGAATCACAGTATGACCAGAGGGCATGAACCACGGTATTACACAGAAAGGCATGAATCACGGTATGACACAGAAGGGCATGAATGAAGCATGACACAGTGTGTATGAATCTAAGCATGGTACAGAAGGACATGAATCACAGTATGACACAGAAGGGCATGTATCACAGCATGGTACAAGTGTATGTATCACAGCATGTTACAGAGGTGTATGAATCACGGCATGGTACAGAAGTGCATGAATCACAGCATGGTACAGAAGTGTATGAATCACAGCATGGTACAGAAGGCATGAATCACAGTGTGACACAGAAGGGCATGAATCACAGCATGGCACAGAAGGGAATGAATCACAGCATGGTACAGAAGTGTATGAATCACAGCATGGTACAGAAGGGCATGAATCACAGTGTGACACAGAAGGGCATGAATCACAGCATGGTACAGAAGGGCATGTATCACAGCATGGTACAGAAGGACATGAATCACAGTATGACACAGAAGGTCATGAATCACAGCATAACACAGAAGGGCATGAACCACAGTATTACACAGAAAGGCTTGAATCACAGTATGACAGAGAAGGGCATGAATCACAGCATGCTACAGAAGGGCATGTATCACAGCATGGCACTGAAGTGCATGAATTGCAGCAAGGCGCAGCAGGAGAGAGATCACAGCATGGCATAGAAGAGCGTGAATCACCTCATGGCACAGAAGGGCATGAATCACCGTGTGGCACAGAAGGGCATGAATCACCACTTGATACAGATGGGCATGAATCACAGCTTGGTACAGAAAGGCATGAATCGCAGTATGACACAGAAAGGCATCAATCACAGCATGGCACAGAAGGGCATGAACCACAGTATTACACAGAAAGGCATGAATCACAGTATGACACAGAAGGGCATGAATGAAAGCATGACACAGAAGTGTATGAATCACAGCATGGTACAGAAGGACATGAATCACAGTATGACACAGAAGGGCATGTATCACAGCATGGTACAGAAGTGTATGAATCACAGCATGTTACAGAAGTGTATGAATCACGGCATGGTACAGAAGTGCATGAATCACAGCATGGTACAGAAGTGTATGAATCACAGCATGGTACAGAAAGGCATGAATTACAGTGTGACACAGAAGGGCATGAATCACAGCATGGTGCAGAAGGGCATGTATCACAGCATGGTACAGAAGGACATGAAACACAGAATGACACAGAAGGTCATGAATCACAGCATGACACAGAAGGGTATGAACCACAGTATTACACAGAAAGGCATGAATCACAGTATGACAGAAGGTCATGAATCACAGCATGCTACAGAAGGACATGAATCACAGTATGACTCAGAAGGGCATGAATCACAGCATGGTACAGAAGGGCATGAACCACAGTATTACACAGAAAGGCTTGAATCACAGTATGACACAGAAGGGCATGAATCACAGCATGCTACACAGGGCATGTATCACAGCATGGTACTGAAGTGCATGAATTGCAGCATGGCACAGCAGGAGACAGATCACAGCATGGCACAGAAGAGCGTGAATCACAGCATGGCACAGAAGGGGATGAATCGCAGTGTGGCACAGAAGCACGTGAATCACAGTGTGGCACAGAAGGGCATGAATCACTGCTAGGCACAGAAGGGCAAGAATCACAGCAAGGCACAGAAGGGCACGAATTGCAGAATGGTACAGATGGGCATGACTCACAGCATGACACAGAAGTGCATGAATCACAGTATGGCACAGCAGGGAAAAGATCACAGCATGGCACAGAAGGGCATGAATCTCAGCATGGCACAGAAAGGCATGAATCACAATATTTCACAGAAGGGCGTGAATCACAACATGGAAAATCAGGACATGAATCACAGTATTACACAGAAGGGCATGACTCACTGCTTGGCAGAGAAGGGCATGAATCACAGCATGGTGCAGAAGTGCATGAATCACAGTATGGCCCAGCAAGAAACAGATCACAGCATGGCACAGAAGGGCATGAATCATAGTATCACAGAAAGGCATTAATCACAGTATTACACAGAAGGGCATGAATCACAGTATGACATATAAGGCCATGAATCACAGCATGGTACAGAAGGGCATGAATCACAGCATGAAACTGAAAGGCATCAATCACAGCATGGCACAGAAGGGCATGAACCACAGTATTTCACAGACAGGCATGAAACACAGTATGACACAGAAGGGCATGAATCACAGCATGACACAGAAGTGTATGAATCACAGCATGGTACAGAAGGACATGAATCACAGTATGACACAAAAGGGCATGAATCACAGCATGGTACAGAAGGGCATGTATCACAGCATGGTACAGAAGTGTATGAATCACAGCATGGTACAGAAGTGCATGAGTCACAGCATGGTACAGTGGAGTATGAATCACAGCATGGTACAGAAGGGCATGAATCACAGTGTGACACAGAAGGGCATGAATCACAGCGTGGTTCAGAAGGGCATGTATCACAGCATGGTACAGAAGGACATGAATCACAGTATGACACAGAAGGGCATCAATCACAGCATGACACAGAAGGGCATGAACCACAGTATTACACAGAAAGGCATGAATCACAGTATGACACAGAAGGTCATGAATCACAGCATGCTACAGAAGGACATGAATCACAGTCTGACACAGAAGGGCATGAATCACAGCATGGTGCAGGAGGGCATGAACCACAGTATTACACAGAAGAGCATGAATCACAGTATGGCACACCTTAACTCCTAACCTTAACTCTAACCCAACCCTAACTCAACCTAACCCTAACCCTAACCCTAACCCTAACCCTAACCCTAACCCTAACCCTAACCCTAACCCTAACCCTAACCCTAACCCTAACCCTAACCCTAACCCTAACCCTAACCCTAACCCTAACCCTAACCCTAACCCTAACCCTAACCCTAACCCTAACCCTAACCCTAACCCTAACTCAACCTCCCTAACCCAACCCAACTCTAACCCAACTTTAACTTTCAACCCTAACCCTAACCCTAACCCTAACCCTAACCCTAACCCTAACCCTAACCCTAACCCTAACCCTAACCCTAACCCTAACCCTAACCCTAACCCTAACCCTAACCCTAACCCTAACCCTAACCCTAACCCTAACCCTAACCCTAACCCTAACCCTAACCCTAACCCTAACCCTAACCTAACTCCTAACCTTAACCAACCCTAACCCTAACCCACCTTAACCCAACCCAACCCTAACCTAACTCTAACCCTAACCAACCCTAACCCTAACCTCAACCCTAACCAACTTAACCAACTCAACCCTAACTCTAACCCTAACCCTAACCCTAACCCTAACCCTAACCCTAACCCTAACCCTAACCCTAACCCTAACCCTAACCCTAACCCTAACCCTAACCCTAACCCTAACCCTAACCCTAACCCTAACCCTAACCCTAACCCTAACCCTAACCCTAACCCTAACCCTAACCCTAACCCTAACCCTAACCCTAACCCTAACCCTAACCCTAACCCTAACCCTAACCCTAACCCTAACCCTAACCCTAACCCTAACCCTAACCCTAACCCTAACCCTAACCCTAACTTAACCCTAACTCCTAACCCTAACCCTAACTTTAACCCTAACCCTAACCCTAACCCTAACCCTAACCCTAACCCTAACCCTAACCCTAACCCTAACCCTAACCCTAACCCTAACCCTAACCCTAACCCTAACCCTAACCCTAACCCTAACCCTAACCCTAACCCTAACCCTAACCCTAACCCTAACCCTAACCCTAACCCTAACCCTAACCCTAACCCTAACCCTAACCCTAACCCTAACCCTAACCCTAACCCTAACCCTAACCCTAACTAACCTAACTCTAACCCAACCCTAACCTTAACTTAACCCTAACCCTAACCCAACTTAACCCTAACCCTAACCCAACCCTAACCCTAACCAACCCTAACCCAACTCAACCCTAACCTTAACCCTAACCTTAACCCTAACCCTAACCTTAACCTAACCTTAACCCTAACTCAACCTTAACCCTAACCTTAACCTTAACCTTAACCCTAACTTTAACCCTACCCTTAACTTAACCCTAACCCTAACCTTAACCCTAACTCTAACTTAACCCTAACCTTAACCCTAACTCAACTCAACTCCTAACCTTAACTCTAACCCTAACCCTACCCTAACCATCCTTTGAAATTTAGTCTTGCAGTGAACATTTTTTCATGCCTTATTTTCTGCGGTGAAAAGTTGGTTAGGCTTACCTATCTGCAAATGGGTTGTTTTTTTTTATGCTCAAAAGCTGCTTGGAAATTTAGACTTGTGTGGTGAAATTTTTTCAGGCTCACTTTCCAGTGCCAAAAAGTTAGAATGGCTGACTTTTCATGGTGAAAAGTAGGTTAGGCTTACATTCCCGCAGCCGGCTGTTTTCTATGGCAGATATGTGGTGAAATTTGGAGTTGCGCAGTGAAAATTTTTTTCAGGCTCACTTTCCATGGTGAAAAAGATGGTTAGGCTTACTTTCTTGAAGCCAGCTGTTTTTCTATGGCAAAAACACAGTGAAATTTGGACTTGCGCGGTGAGAAATTTTTTTCAGGCTCACTTTACATGGTGAAAAAGATGGTTAGGCTTACTTTCTTGCAACCAGCTGTTTTTCTATGGCAGAAACGTGGTAAAAAGTGGACTTGTGCAGTGAAAAATTTTTTCAGGCTCACTTTCTGAGGTGAAAAAAATTTGTCACACTTACTTTCATGGAGCCGGCTGTTTTTCTATGCAGAAAAGTTGTGAAATTTTGTACTTGCTTTGTGAAAATTTTTTTCTGCCTCACTTTCTACAGTGAAAAAATTGGCTAGTCTTACTTTCAAGGAACCGGCTGTTATACTATTGCAGAAAAGCGGTGAAATTTGGTTTTGCGCAGTTAACATTTTTTCTGGCTCACTTTCCGAAATGAAAAAATTGGTCAGGCTTACTTTCATGGAGCCGGCTGTTTTTCTATGGCAGAGAAGCGGTGAAATTTGGACTAGTGCAGTCAAAAATTTTTTCTGGCACACTTTGCGTTCTGAAAAAAATTGATCACACTTACTTTAATGGAGCCAGCTGTTTTTCTATGCCAAAAACGCGGTGAAATGTGGTCTTGTGAGGTGAAAATTTTTTTCCAGCTCACTTTACACGGTGAAAAAATTGGTCAGGCTTACTTTCATGGAGCCGGCTGTTTTTCTATGGCACAGAAGCGTTGAAATTTGGACTTGCACAGTGAAAATTTTTTCTGGCTCACTTTCCGAAGTGAAAAAATTGGTCAGGCTTACTTTCATGGAGCCGGCTGTTTTTCTATGGCAGAGAAGCGGTGAAATTTGGACTTGCATGGTGAAAATTTTTTTCTGGCCCACTTTCCGTGATGAAAAAGTTAGTTAGGCTTACTTTCATGGAGCCGGCTGTATTTTTATGGCAGAAACACATTGAAATTTGGACTTGAGCAGTGAAATTTTTTTCTGGCTCACTTTCTGAAGTGAAAAAATTGGTCAGGCTTACTTTCACAGAGCTGGCTCTTTTTCTATGGCAGAAATGTTCTGAAATGTGGACTTGTGCTGAGAAAATTTTTTTCTGGCACACTTTCCATGATGAAAACATTGGCCAGGCTTACTTTCATGGAGCCAGATGTTTTTCTATTCCAAAAACGTCGTGAAATGTGGACTTGCGCAGTGAAAATTTTGTTTTGGCACTCTTTCCGCGTGAAAAAATTGGCCAGGCTTTCTTTCATAGTGCCTGCTGTTTTTCTATGGCAGAATTTTGGTGAAATTTGGACTTGCATGGTGAAAACTTTTTTCTGGTACACTTTCAGAAGTGAAAATTTAGTTAAGCTTACTTTCATGGTGCCAGCTGTTTTTCTAGGTCAAAAAACATGGTGAAATTTGTACTTTTACGGTGAACATTTTTTTAAGCCTCACTTTCCACAGTGATAAACTTGGCCAGGCTTAGTTTCATGGAGCCAGCTGTTTTTCTATGGCAGAAACGCGGTGAAAGTTAGACTTGGGCTGTGAAAATTTTTTTCTGCCTCACGTTCTGCAGTGAAAAAATTGGCTAGTCTTACTTTCAAGGAACCGGCTGTTATACTATTGCAGAAAAGCGGTGAAATTTGGTTTTGCGCAGTTAACATTTTTTCTGGCTCACTTTCCGAAATGAAAAAATTGGTTAGGCTTATGTTCATGGAGCCAGCTGTTTTTCTATTCCAAAAATGCAGTGAAATTTCAACTTGCGCTGTGATAATTTTTTACTGGCTCACTTTCCAAAGTGCAAATTTGGTCAGGCTTACTTTCTTGGAGCCGGCTGTTTTTCTATTGCAGAAATGCAGTGAAATTTGACTTCATGATTGAAAATTTTTTCGGCTCAATTTCCAGGGTGAAAAATTTGGTCAGGGTTACTTTCATGGAGCCGGCTGTTTTTCTATTGCAGAAACGTGGTGAAATTTGGACTTGCGCGGTGAACATTTTTTTCTGGGTCACTTTTTGCAGTGAAACATTTGGTCAGGCTTCCTTTCATACAGTTGACTGTTTTCCTATGGCAGAGACGTGGTGAAATTTTTGACTTGCGTGGTGAAAAGTTTTTTCTGGAACACTTTCTGCAGTGAAAATTTGGTTAAGCTTACTTTCATGCTGCCAGCTGTTTATCTAGGCCAAAAAACGTGGTGAAATTTGGACTTGCATGGTGAAAATTTTTTACTAGCTCACTTTGCGTGGTGAAAAAAGTTGGTTAGGCTAACTTTCATGGAGCCAGCTGTATTTCTACGGCAGAAACGCGGTGAAATTTGGACTTGTGCCTTGAATATCTTTTTCTTGCTCACTTTCTGCAGTGAAAAAATTGCCTTGTCTTACTTTCTTGGTGCCCACTGTTTTTCTATGGCAGAAACATGGTGAAATTTTGGACTTGCATTGTGAAATGTTTTACTGGCTCAGTTTCCGCAGGGAAAAAATTGGTCACGCTTAGTTTCATGCACCCGGCTGTTTTTCTATGCCAAAAACGCAGGAATTAGTGTCATGTTGAAAAATTTTTTCGCCTCACTGCAGTGAAAAAATTGGCTAGTCTTACTTAAGGAGCCGGCTGTTTTTCTATGGCAGAAAAGAAGGAAATTTGGTCTTGTACAGTTAAACTTTTTCTTCCTCACTTTCCGAAGTGAAAGCATTTGTCAGGCTTACTTTCATGGAGCCAGCTGTTTTTCTATGGCAGAAACGCAGCGAAATTTGTGCTTGCGCATTAAAAAAAATTTTCAGGCTCACTTTCTGAAGTGAAAAATTGGTCAGGCTTACTTTCATGGAGCCGTTGTTTTTCTATGCCAAAACGCAGTGAAGTTTTGACTGCATGGTGAAAACTTTTTCTGGCACACTTCCGTGGTGAAAATTTGGTTGCTTACTTTCATGCTGCCAGCTGTTTTTCTAGGCCAAAAAGTGGTAAATTTGACCTGTGTGGTGAAATTTTTTACTGGCTCAGTTTCATCGGTGAAAAATTGGTCATGCTTACTTTATGGAGCCGGGCTGTTTTTCATGCCAAAACACGGTGGAAATGTGGATTGTGTGGTGAAAAGTTATTTCAAGCCCTACTTTCCGCAGTGAAAAATTGATAGTCTTACTTTCAATTAGCTCGCTGTTTTCTATGGCAAAAAGTGGTGAATTTGACATGCGTGGTGAAATTTTTTTACTGGCTCAGTTTCCGTAGTGAAAAAATTGGTCACGTTAGTTTCAGGGAGCAGACTGTTTTCTATGGGAAAATGCAGTGAAATCTGACTTTATGCAGTGAAATTTTTTCTGGCTCACTTTCCACGGTGAAAAATTTGGTCAGGCTTACTTTAATGGATCCGGCTGTTTTCTATGGCAGAAACGTGGTGAAATTTGACTCCATGGTGAAAATTTTTTCTGGCACACTTTCTGTGGTGAAAAATTGGCCAGGCTTACTTTCATGGAGCCTGCTGTTTTCTGTAGGCAGAAACGCAGTGAAATTTGGACTTATGCGGTGAAATTTTTTTGGCACATTTTCCAAAGTGAAAATTTGGTTGTTTACTTTAGATGGTGCCAGCTGTTTTCTAGGCCAAAAATGTAAAAATTGGACTTGTGTGGTGGCATTTTTTTTTGGCTCACCCTGTTGAAAAAATGTGGTCAGGATTACTTCATAGAGCCGACAGTTTTCTAGGCCAAAATTGGTGAAGATTGGACTTGGATGGTGACTTTTCTGGCTCTACTTTCCACGGTGAAAATTCATTAGGGCTTACATGAGCCAATTTGTTTTTCTATGCCACAAACATGGTGAAATTGGAACTTGCGCTGTTAAAATTTTTTTCTGGCTCACTTTCTGCAGTGAAAAAGTTGGTCAGGCTTACTTTCATGCAGCCGGCTGTTTTTCTATTGCAGAAACATGGTGAAATTTGGACTTCCATGGTGAAAATTTTTTTCTGGCTCACTTTCTGCGGTGAAAAATTTGGTCAGGCTTACTTTCGTTTAGCCAGCTGTTTTTCTATGGCAGAAATGCGGTGAAATTTGGACTGTACCAAGGTGAAAAGTTTTTTTCTGGCACACTTGCGGTGTGAAAATTTGGTTAGTTTACTTTCATGATGCCAGCTGTTTCTTCATGGCAGAAGCGCCGTGAAATTTGGCCTGCACAGTAAAAAGTTTTTTGTCTCACTTCCTTGGTGAAAAAATTTGCCAGGCTTACTTTCATGTAGCCAGCTGTTTTTCTATGGCAGAAACGCGTGAAATTTGGGACTGAGCGGGGTAATTTTTTCTACATACTTCTTGTGGTTAAAATTGGTCACGCTTTCCTTATGGAGTCATTGTTTTCTATGCCAAAAATGTGCTGAAATGTGGACTTGCACAGTGAAAATTTTTTCATTTCACTCTTTCCTCATGAAAATTTGGTCAGGCTTATTTTCATGGAGCTGGTTGTTTTTCCATTGCAGAAACGTGGTGAAATTTGACTCTGCACTGGGAAAAAAATTTTTTCTGACTCACTTTCTGTGGTGAACAAATTGACTAGTCTTACTTTTATGGAGCTAGCTGTTTTTCTATGCCAAAAACGTGATGAAATTTAAACTTTAACAGTGAAAAATTTTTCAGACTCACTTTCTGCAGTGAAAAAGTTAGTCAGGCTTACTATCATGGAGCAGGCTGTTTTTCTATGGCAGAAATGCAGTGAAATCTGGACTTGCACAGTGAAATTTTTTTTGGCTCACTTTCCGAGGTGAAAAATTTGGTCAGGTTTACTTTAATGGAGCCGGCTGTTTTTCTTTGGAAGAAACGCAGTGAAATTTGGACTTGCACAATGAAAATTTTTTTCTGGCTCACTTTCCATGGTGAAAAATTTGGTCAGGCTTACTTTCATAGAGCCTACTGTTCTATGGCAGAAACGTGGTGAAATTTGGACTTGTGCGGTGAAAAATTTTTTCTGGCACACTTTCCGTTTTGAAAAAATTGGTCATGCTTACTTTCATGAAGCCGGCTTTTTTCTATGCCAAACACGTGGTGAAATGTGGACTTACTAACATACTAACATACTATTTGCCAGCAGATTAGGCCTTATAGTCTATCGAGTCTGCTCGAACTTTAGATCCTAGTTGGGTGCCGAGATCCTCCCATCCCTTGTGCTCCAGAAACCCGTGATCATCCATCCCCACCCCCTGGGACAGGACATCATCTGATACATCCACTTTCTGTGTTTGTCCCATCCTCTCTGAAGCCCTCCACTGTGGATCTCTGAACTAGCTCACCAGGCAGTGCATCCCAAGGTCCACTACCCTCTCAGTGAAAACCTCCTCCCTCCCCTAACCTTCCACCTTCCAACTTCAAACCATGCCCTCTGGTGATGCCTCCTGCTTTAGTCTAAAGATCCCTCCATGTTTACCCTATGTATTCCTTGAGGTACTCTTGGAAGTTCTCAATCATGTCCCCCCTGTCTCTGCTCTCCTCCAGTGAAAACAGGCAGAGCTCCTTAAGTCTGTCCTCCCATGCCAAACTCCCCTAGCCCTCAGTATCATCTTTGTTGCCCTCCTCTGTACTCTCTCTAGAAGCTGTATGTTCCTCTTTAGTGTGGTCTCCCAGTACTGTACACAGTACTCAAGGTGTGGTCTAACCAGTCCATTGCACAGCGGCAGAATCTCACTTCCCTTGCTTCTAGAGGTGATCCCTCACGACGCATCCCAACATCCTGTTTGCCTTGCTAGCCACTCTCCTGCACTGCTCAGAGTTATTCATACATGCATCCACCATGACCCCCTAGGTCTTTTTCCCTATTGAGGCCTCCAGCGCCTCCCAGGGGGTGTACCTGTGTTTGGTTTCCCCGCAAGATGCAACACCTTGCACTTGGTGATATTGAAATTTACTCCATGTGAGCCCAGCTTTCAGGGTGTCCAGGTTCCTTTGCAGGGCCAACCTCCCTCTTCTCCCTCAACTACTGCTCCCATCTTGAGTCATCTGCAGAAGAGACTCATTTCACAGCCTATACCCTCCCTGATGTCTGATTATGTATGCATTAAACAGGATCGACCCAGACCGAGTTCCCTGAGGTACCCCACCACTACCAACCTCTCTAGGTTTGAGAGCTCCCCACAGACCACTACTCTCAGAGTGGTCCAGCTAGCCAGTTTCAACCGTCTCGACCATCAAAGGGCCTACTTAACCCCATCAGTTTCTCTCCATCAGACCATTGTGGGGACAGAGTCAAATGCCTTGCTGAAGTCCAAGAATACATCCACAGGCTTACTTCCCTGTCCAGTTCTGATGTTACCCATTCATAGAACTCACAAGGTTGGTTTGACAGTGATCTACCTGGCACAAACCCATGTTGCTGACTATCCAGACCTCCCACCTCCTCCAAGTACACCCCAATCATTTCTTTAGTATACTTTCCATTAATTTTTCCCACCACTGAGGTCAAACTGATGGGTCTATAGTTACCTGGTACCTTCCCTCGGCCCTCCTTTATGGATTGGTACCACATGTGCCTCTCACCAACTCCTAGGTACCTCCCTGTCTCAAGTGACCTGCTGAAAAGCTCCGCCAAGGTGCAGCCAGTATGTCCGCCAATTCCCATAGTACTTGAGATGAATGCCATCCAGCCTAGAGATTTGTCTTCTTTAGGCCTTGAGGGCCAACTACACCTTTGCGGAGATGAGCATCATCCGTCCCCTCCACCTTACTGGCCTTTTATCTTACCCAGATGTTGACACCCCTGGGGTACATCTCTCTCCTCTCTGCTCCATTTTTGTTGCCCTGATCCCACTTTACTGAGTGTTTCTATCCCTTCATGTCTTGCTTTGTAGATATCCCATCTCCTCCCTAGTGAACACAGAGGCTGTGTACTGTGTTAAATACCTCTGCCCCGCCCCTCGCCTCTTCCACACCCACCCTCCTTCTGATCTCAATTTGCTGAGATGGCTTTAGTTTTTCTCTGCTCCCCAAATGTACTGGAAGAACCCTTCTCTCCATGTATCCCTCAGCCAGCTGCTGCTTTACTGACTTTGCTCCCTCACCATAATGGGTGATTTTTCTAGATGCAAGCTGGTACATTTCCTTATCCCTATCCCTCTTGTTGTTTTATATTTTTAGGCTACCTTCTTTTCTCTGACTGCTACCTGTACCTCACTGACCACCCAGCATGGTTTATGTGGACCTTGCTCCCTTACGCTTCAACTTAGTGCAGATCCTGACTGCCCTCATGAAGTCCCTGTTTTATGACCTCCCATCTCCTTTTCCACACTTGTCATTGAGGTAATCCCCATCATGATCTCTTGAGAATATCCCATGCCCATGAAGTCTGCCCCTGAAGTCTCACTGCCAGTGTCCTAGATCTCCCTCCCCCATGCTTAGTTGAAACCAGACAGTATTGTGGTCGCCTCCCAGTCAGGGGTCTTGTGCCAACCATGTCCCTTACCAGATCCCCATCTGTCGAACCACATCCAGGACACATGCCCCTCCCTTGTGGGCTCCATCACATGCTGTGTTAAGAAAACATCCTGGAAGCCATCCAGCAGCCTCTGCCTTGGCCACCTTAGAGGACATGGTTCCCCAGTTTGTACCTGGTATATTAAGGTCCCCATCAACACCACTCCTTCCCTTTGGTCCCACACTGGGCAATGATGTCCAGCAAACCATCCTCTAGAACCTCACTATCCCGGGGGGCCTATATGCTACACCCAGCTTGACCTTATTTCTGCTTGAGGATCATAAAGTGACCCATAAGGCCTCCACGTTTCTCTGCTCTTCTACTCCTAGCAATTTCTATGTCATTCTAATGAACATAGCGACTCCACCCCTCTTCCCTCCTTTCTATCCTCTTCCTGGAGCATTAGTGTACTTTATACTCTAGGTCTCAGTCATGGTTTTTGTTGGCTCCACGCCTGCGATTCACCGCCACATCCACCTCCCTCAAACAGCATGGCTCGAACCTGGCAACTTGTTTCCCAAGCTCCTGGCATTTACTAACACCAACCCCCACCCCTTATCCTCTGGATTCTCTTTGCTCTAACCCCACACAGATTCCTTATACTTCCATCCTCCCTCTGCTCCTCCTGAAACCTCCATCCCCAATCTGTTTCCCTTCCCCCTTGGGCTATGGATACAATACCCTCATCTGGAGGAGAGGCTTCTGGTCAATTCCCCATCCTTTATCCTCACAAGTTTAAACCCAACCTTTCTTGTATGTAGTCAGCCATCACCTGTTTAAGGACTTCCTTCCCTAATGGGGCAAGATGAAACCTGTCCTTGGCATATTGGCCCAGATATTCAAACTGCACTCAAAAGTAGCGCAACAGCAGGAGCAAGTTAAACTAGTTATACGAATAAGCAGACAGGTGCGATATTCAAACATGGAGCAGAGCAAATTGCGCTAAGCACCCACCTGCCTGAATATCGCATATACCGCGCCATCGCACAATCCAGGGAGGGCAGAAGTTGAGGCAAATAAGTTGCACTCTGCGTGCAATCCTGTGGGCTCAGCTGAGTATTCCAGAGCAGCCATAGTGGGCACAGCCCACCCCCCAGAGCAATGGAACTGCATATCTGGGAGGCAGGCTGGGGCCCACCACCAGCCATGCCACACATGGGCACAGGAACACACTCGCAGAACCCACACCACACCTGCACACCCCAAGCACAGCATCACTGGGGGTGGGACGATGATCCACCTGCCCATGGGGACAAGCCAACAAAGCATAGCAGAGCCTTGACACCCCAGCACAACCACTGGCAGGTGGAGAGTGTTCCACACAGGGGTTGAGAACCAGTGCACATCAGCCCCCTGTATGCACAGCACACCCTGCACTGTGACCCCAAGACACTCACCTATGTGCAGTGGCTGGCACTGCAAGACCATGCAGTCCCCCAGCACACGCCAACCCCCTGCAGCACAGAAGCCTACAAGCCAGACACACCCTGTGCACCAGCAGTGGGTGGCAGACGGCAAGACCAACTGAAAGTCACTGCCATGCTGGAGATACCTCCCATGCACACACACACGCACACACACACACACACAGGACCATACCAGCCCAGATGGCATGTACACCCCTGCAACTGAGCACCTATAGACAGCTGCAAATCAGAGACCAACACAGTATTCAGATAAAAATATAAATGTATTTTTTAACAAACACAACATTAACAAGAATAATTACAACTATTTACAAAGGGGGATGGGCACGAGGTAGGGTTGGTCAAGGGGTAGGGATGACAAACTTGGAGAGGGAAGTAGGGTGGTAGGGATGGGGAGAAGTGGAAGGAAGATAGTTCATGGGCCAGCCGTCAGTCATTCTCCTGCTGGTGTCTTGTGGCCCCGCCGTCCTCCGGGTGAGGCCATGGCGGTGTATTGAGTGCAGGATGTTCGTGTTCTGGGCCACAAGTTGTCGGATTGTGTCTGACATCCCTCGCCAGCTGATGGAGAACCTCGAGGCCCAGGGAAATGGGAACACAGTCAATGGCTGTGACTGACCACAACCCTGAACACCACCCAATCTGCAAGCCATATAGCCCTAATGTCCCGCACCTGTGATGGCATACACCCACCCACAGTGAACATGCATATGGCCATCACAAACAGGCAGCACCAGCAGTTGCACCACTGCCCACACACACTGCCCACATCAATCACAGTACAAACTAGGGCTGGCAAGTGATGGGCAACTTCAGGTGATGCCAGTTACACAGCTATGTGCCCAGTGCATGCCTGGACCACCAGTGACGATACACAGAGACGTGCCAGATATTGCACAGTGATGCATGTCACCTGTGTCATGCCTACATACATGGATACATAGACAGTGTCAGCAATAAAGGCCTATGGGCAACCCAGTCTGGCCATGTGACCTTGTAAGTTCACTCTGTTTTCCTATAAGTCTGTTGCACCTTACCCCTGACCTCCAGAATTCCTTTTATGGCTATCCTGCATTCTTAAATCGTGCACCAAGTCAGCCCCCACCACTTCCTGGCAGCAGGGTGTTCCACTTGTCCACCAATTGCCCTGTGAAGAAATTCTTTCATGTTTCCTCTGAATCGTTCCTCTCCAACTTCATCCCATGCCCTCTAGTCCTGGAACATCGTTTACACTTAAAATAGTGTTTTCCTGCACCCTGTTCCTCCCTGTAAGATACTTGTATGTCCCCATCATATCCCCTCCTCTCCTCCAGGGAGTACATGTTCAGTTCTTCAACCTGTCATCATAGGGACTTGTGATGCAATCCATGCACCATCCGTGTTGCCCTCCCTCTGAACCCTCTCTACTCCAGTCCATGTCCATACGAGGTATGTTCTCTCAGAACTGTACACTGCTACTCCATAGGTGAGGGCCTCACCAGTGTCTTGTATAGTGGAATTATGATCTCTTCCTGCATGGTTGTGTTGGTACGGCTGGTGGTCTTGCCCACCCCAGCATGCATGCACAGCATCCATGAAGTAATGATACTCACTCCTCCAGCAGCTGGTTCTGCCACTGCTGCTGCTGCTGCTGGGGCACAACACCCCCGGCACTGGGCTCCTGGCACGGCCCACTCCACCCCTGCCTCAGTCCTCCAGATTCCAGCCTGTGGGAGATATATGTTGAGACAAACATCAGTGTGACTCAAAAGCAGAGTGCCCCTGCCCCAGTGAGACTGCCTTCCCACACAGCCATAATCCATCCATCGCGACAGCTGCACACACTGACACAGCCAACTGTGTCCGAGCCGGCACTCTATGCACAGCCACCCAAGCACACACACACCCTTGCAGAGAATATAGGGGTGCATAGATGGTACACTCACCTGGCTCAGGCACCACTCCACCTGGCATGTGACCGCAGCTGGCGAAAAGTTCTGGTTTCTCGGTGGAGGTCACTGTACTGTGCCAGCACTGCTCAGCAGACCGCCCCATCCAGTGACTCCACCAGGTCAGTGGCCACTTGCTGCCACAGCTGAGTCCTGGCACTGGTGAGGGGTGCCTCAACAGGCCATCATAGTGTGCTCAACTAGGGTCCACCAGGCTGGCCACTCAATCTGGCTCCAGGACACTGCCCTCCTCCTAGCCATGGCACCCCAACTTTACAGCAGACAATATGGCACCCCGCTGCGCCTGTGAACTCCGTGGAGTTGTTGTGCACAGACCACCACAGGCTCAATCGCACTGTTCGAACAGCGCCATCACTTCACATGGTGCTGTCACCAGACAGCTTATAGGGATCGTACACATGGCATGCCAACAGCGCCAGGGTCAGAGGGCATGGCATACACAAGGGCACGGCACGATGCAAGGCTACGCACATCGACATTGGACGGAGCAGGCATCCTGCGGCGACTGCTGCCGTGCACCAGTGCCACAGTGGACCATCATGCAGTACTGCCAACAGCGCCATAGTGCCCAGTGCTGTAGCGCCACTGGCACAATGGTGGCCATGGCCTGAATAGCTCATCGCGCTCAGGTCTAAGCAGCACGATAGACGCTACGCGTAAGCTGTCTGGGCATGCACAATGCAGTGTGGCACACAGCCACAAACCCGGGCGCCATTGGCTCAGCCGACCTTCAGACAGCGCAGTGCAAATATGCGATATTCACCGACATATGCAAATCATGCGATCAGTCATTCAAAGGTGCAGTGGCGCCGATTAGCATGTCATTAAAGTTGTGCCACACCTCATTTGCATGTGTTGCGCTATAAAATGTGACAGTGGGTTGTGCTGGCCAGATTTTTGTTACTGCAGGTGAGAGGTGAGTTACATGCTGTGTGTGATGCTCAGGACAATGCTCATGGGTAGGATGATAAAGGCTGAGGGGCTGAGCATGAAGGCACTGTAGAAGGGACAAGGTCAATTCCTTTCATCAGTATCTTCCATGTGGAGGACATGGGGCCTGCCCGGCTGGCAGCTATGCTCATGGGGAAATGCTATAGACTGTACAGTGACAGGTGTTCCACTTCCACCCATACAGATCACCATGACTGTGACTGTTTTGCTGAGGGTGGAGTCTGTGGTAGGAGGAGGCCGATCCTCACCATGGCAGAGACAGAGCCGTCTTCCAGGCCTACCTGGAGGATGAGCCACTATAGTGGATGGAGGGCACCCCTCAGGAACGTGTGCAGCTGCATGGTGGTAGTTTCGGCTGTCAACCTGCACGGAAGCCACCAGCTCCATGCAGGAATGCAAGAAGAAGATGGGACTGACCGTGAGGAGGCTGAAGGAGAAGGTGGCAGCCTTAGGGTGGCTTATTGTGCTGGCACTGGTGGGGGCTCACCAGGTGTTGCAGCTGACCCCTCTGGAGGAGACACTGGTCGTGGGCCATGAGCTGAGTGCCATTGTGGTGCATTGCAGGTGGAGGATTCCAGACAGGTGGAAGCCCATCACTGCATGGTATGGACATGGTGGTATTGTTGGGGGCTGTTGTTCACATGCACTACATGTACTCTCTTTCTGTTACAGATCCTGTTTGTCTTCAGGAGACGGTGGTGGTGGTGGGTCCAGACTGATGCAGACCTGCTGTATGTGGAGGAGGGACCATCCACCTCTGCCACCAGCCTGCAGGCACTGCAGCAGCATGCCGCCTTTGGGCCAACAACTCCGGTGTCATGATACGGGTGCAGGGGGCACAGCCTGTGTCACAGCAGTCTGGCATGCAGGTATGCCAGCATGCTGTGCCTATGGCAGTGTCACGCACCTCACCATTGATGATCGACAGGCCTGCAATGGCAGTGATAGGTGTGTGTTCCCATGACGGACACATGGCAGGCCAGCACATGCCCTGGGGCTTCCTGGTTCACACTTGTGTACTAGCATGCTTGCACAGTCCCAGGTTGTGCCTGTCAGCACCGGGTGGGGCAGCACCGTGGCTGTGCAGGTGTCTGCACTGTTGTCAGCACGAGGTGGAACAGGTGGAGCCTGGGGCTCAGCAGTTGGAGGTGACAGCAGCAGTCACACACCAGGTCTGGGGTACAGTGTCAAGCAGTGGCACATGTCTACCGCCTTTGATCTGTTTCATAGCCTGGTCTGGCGAACAGCACCACTACCAAGGGTGTTGTGCACCAGGACCGCCCACACCCTGGGGTCACGATGTTATTGGGGCACAGTACTCATTGGATCACACACACCCACCTGCTGCAGGACTCAGTACAGCTGCAGGGCGGGTTGCAAGGTCCGTGGAGGCACTGTCTGTATCCGTGGAGTGGCATAGCAGGAGTGTGCTGGGACCGAGCCGAGCTGGTCCTTATGTGGACGGATGTGAGCTGCCATTGACAGGCTGACCCAGGCAGTGGTCTCTGTCATGACGACATGGCACACTGTCAGGTGCCCCTGTACCACACACCCCACACAGTGTGTCTTCTCCCCCATTCCTGGTGTCGTGGACACCAGGCCTGTCAACGCTGGGTTCTGCTGTGGCATCCCGGAGCACCCCTGGTGCAAGTTTGTTTGGCAGGATGCAGACCCCTGTGCGCTCAAGGTCACGCTTCATGCAGTGGGATCCCTGGTGGTGCACCAGCGCCACTCGATGTGGCCTCTAGCTCAGCCTGCCAGTGCTGTTGCCGACGGTGGGGCCACCCATGCATCCGTGGTGGCCATGGGACAGTGCTATCTGACTGAGTTGTTCCTGTGTGCAGGCCCTGTCTGGTGCTGCCTCGTGCAATGTGTGTCATGGTGGGCAGTGCACTGCTTGTGCTCTGCTCACCACGCTGACACACGGACCACCTGCACACTCTCCCAACTGCTGTCCACAGGTGCTGTGCATGATGATGCCTGCATTGCACTGTACACCTACAGTGCAGGGTGCTCAGGTCCTGACACATGTATCGTGGGACAGTCCAGGTGGTGGGTATTGGTAGCTGTGTGTTACAATGTCATTTCAACAGTGCTGTGCTGCTGCCCAATGTATGGCTGCCTGGTGTGTGTGTGTGTCCATGTGAGTGCTCACCTCTCTGATGGTGTGTTGGTATGCCTGGAACCTCAACTCCCCTGACCTTCATGCACGGTGTGTTCCCCTGTGTTCTTGTGGTTTGCATGGACAGTGTTGCCTGCACATGTCCCCTAGACTTACCATGTATTGGGCATATGCTCTTTCTGCAATGGTGTCCCGGTGCAGCTGGGCCTGCCGGTCAGTCGGGGTCCCTCCATCCTAGGGAGGCTGCTCATCACCAACATCACCGGCACCACTGAGTGCCCCTATCCGGGTGTCCTCTGGACCTGTACAGCTATCCCATGGTCTTTGGCCATGTTGCAGGATGCAACAGGCCAGAATATCCCACAGGCCTTTTGGGGGCTGTAGAGCTCCACTGGAGGTGTCCAGGCATCGGAAGTGTGCCTGAGCATCCCAACACCAGCTCTATGATGTTACATTGTTGCGCATGTGCCCCATTGAAGCATAGCTGCGCTGGGGTCATGGGGCACCTGCACGTGTGAGCAGCCAGGGACGGAGTGGGTATCCGCAGTCACCTGTGTGGAGATAGTGGAGATCAGTGTCATGTCAGGTCCATATTGCCTTATATCCTTGTGTGTGCCACTACCATGGCACCTGTGTCATTCCCACCCTTGCCCAGAGTTTGCATTCCATACATGTGACTCACCCACTAGATGACCCGTGGGATGTCCCCACTTTAATCAATGGCACAGTGCAGACTGGTGCCATATGAAGGCATCATGTGCTCTGCCAGGGTGTGTGGACACATTGGATAATGCTCCAGTGGCATCACACACCACCTGGCAGTTGACACTGGAAAATCCCTTTGGTTCGGATAGGCCTGGCCGGTCAGGGCCAGGTGGGCGTAGGAATGGCCACATGGGTGCAGTCTATGGCCCCTAGCATGCCAGGCATATGTGCTACCCTGTGAACTCCTGTGACAGCTTGTTTCGTGACGCCTGCCACTACTGTGTTGGGAAATGGATGCTCACGCAGCATGTGGCAGCAGTGCGCTGAGGAATTGGGTGAGGATGGGATGTGGCGACTGTGTAATGCCTGTGGTGTCCTCTGTTGGCCTCTGGAAGGTGCCCGTGGTGAGCAGGCACATGGGCTGTCACCTGGTCTCCATGGACAGAGCGACTCACGTGAGGGTGCCTGCATCACATCACTGCACAGCTCTGCAGAGCCATCTCAGTATGCCCTGTTCAGGTGGTACTGGGCCTGATCTTGACATCTGTGTACAGCTCAAGCTGATGTGCACCATACCATCTGTCGGGCATACCACCGACGGGTCCCTCCGTGGCCACGTCCCCTGCAGCATGGTGTCTCACCCCTCATTACAGCTTCCATGTGGAAGCTGGCACTGTCCATCTCCCTGGCTTCTGCCCCGGCTGCTGTTCTTGTGTTACCCCACTGCCCCACTGCTGCTTCCACTGCACCAGGCACCCCACTGGCCTCTCTGTCCTCCTGGACCCACTGTCCATCTCTGCCCTTCCAGCTCCTGTCTCTCTCTGTCTCTCTCCCCCAGTTTGCGGCCTGCTAGGGTTCTGTGCCTTCCTTGAGTACTTTTGTTTTGGCTCAATTCCGCTCTTGCAACTTCCGCTGAGCCACTCTTGTGCATTGTAAGTGTTCTATTTATCGCATTGCGCGACTTTATGGCTGGACCCACCCCCTCGGGTTGCACATGCCTTCATTTCATTGCGCTGTTGTTCAGCATGTTTTGGTGGTGCAACTGGCCCTTCTGGAATATCGTAGAATACGCGATTTTTGAGTTGCGCATGCGCAACCCCTGTTGCACGCTGGCGCAACCCTTTTTGAATATCTGGGCCATAGTCCCTTATCCTCCCAAACTCCATTCCAGTTCCTAACACCCCCAACCCACTCCCTTCACCCCACTTCCTGAGCCAGTCATTAACCTCTGTGAGCTTCATTTTTTTCCTCCACTGAGGCCTTTGGTACTGGCAATATCTCCGAAAAGGAAATGTTGCATCCATTATCCCAACAGACTCTGGCAAGTTTTTGGAACCTTGCTTGGATTTCCAAAATGCTATTTCCCTCTAGATCATTAGTTCCCAAATGCACCAGGAAATCCGGTTTCCCTCCACAATCCCTAACCATTTCATACACCATGAACTTTGCTTTGTGCAGTGTCAGCCCAGGATGCACACTACCTCACCTGGCTATGGCATCCACCCCTGTCCCTCCCACTGATACCCCTAATCATCGAGTCCTCATCAACAGAACCTTAACACCACCATCATCCTTATGGTTACCTCCACTATGCCCTCTCAGCCCCCTTCCCCTTTATTCATGATCTCACTCGTGAGTCTTCCTGCCTTACTAGAGACCCCTTGTCACCCTCCCCTCTGCCTCCCTTGCTATTTTGCCCACTTAACTCAAACTCCTCTGAATAGGTGTCCCTTTAACCTCTCTTATCCAAACCATTTATCCTGGCCATGATGGTTTCTCCTTCCCCCACACCACCATCCTCCCTCCTTGTAATAGTACCCCTGCCTCCAGAAGCTCTCTGTGGGTCCCCTTTAGCTAGGGCCCCATCCTTGGAACTAACCCCTGCTGAAAGGGGCCCTCTCCCACCTCCTTGTCTCCCAGTTTCTCTCCAATCATGCTCTCCTCTCTCATGTCTGGAATATGTTGCATCTCCCCCATTTGCTTAACATATATGTTTCCCCTTCTCCCTCTGGGACTATTTCTATCCTTTCCATTGCCGGCCTGTGATGCCCTATGGGTATCAGACTCCCTCCCCCCGGCCTCTGTATAAGTTTTCTCATTTCCACCAACCCCTTCCTCCCCCTCTAGGTTGCTTAGTAGCTCAAATGTATTGTGACACTCTATGTCAGCCTCCATCAAGTAACCCAAGATTCCCCTGACTGCACCTCTAAACTGCCCCTCTTCTTCCCCTCTTGCTCTGTTCACCTTAGGAGCTCCCTTCCCACAGTCTGCTGTTTTAGGCTTCCACACAACAGCCCTCCTGACTCTTCCCCTCCACTATCTTTGTATTCAGAATGTTCACCCGTCACGTTTCCCTTAGCATCAACTTCCTATCTAAGGGTCCTCTGTCCCTATTATCCCCCCTCCTGCTTGCTGTAACATAACGTCCTGTAATTTCAGAGCGCTGCCCCAGCCTCCCTCAGCCCCACCCTTCTGCTGCCCATATCCACCTCCTTATCCTTGGACACCCCCAGCTTACTCCTTAACCAATATATCTCACTCCTGATACAAGATAACTGTCTACAGAGTGGGCAGCCTCCCTCTCTCCAGGCCCAATTTAGAATTATTGCCATCCCACAGCCTGTGCAGCCTACAACCCTTCCAAAGATGCCTGCCATGGTGGAATATGGCCACCCTGTTTAACCCCCTCTGTTTATAATGGCACACTCCCTTTTCTCAGTCCCTTTCCCCTGGAATACAGTTTCTCTCTATACTGACTGTAGTTATTTAGGAACCCAATTTCAACCCCACCAATAAAGTTCCAAAGTCTCACAAACACATACAGTCCAGTGTGTGTTCAGTCCCACTAACAGTGTGTGTAAGCAGACATCAGGTACCGTATGATGTCACAGGCCCACCAGCTGCTGTTACTTCAAATTTCAGTCCTAAACAGAAATACTCAGCCTTTCAATCCCAACCCCAGTGGTTTTTCAGTATTTAAGAAAGCCTACAAAACAGGGTGGGTGGAGGGCTCTTACCAAACACCAGGCAAACAACACATTTAAATTACCTCTAATTAACCCTGACAAACAACTGTCCCAAACCTCAAAAAGTTACAATATCACAGCCCAAGTAACAGTTCTAATTCAAGGTAATAATTTTACCACATACAGCTAATTTCACTTACAAACTATTCCAATATTTCAGTTAAAACAGAATATAAACCCAGACCTCTGTCCAACCAACCTGCTGCTTTGAGTTCCCAAGTGAACAATGGAGGCCAGGGTAATTCCTGTTTAAAGACAAGGTAATTGCAGCTAATGTCCCTTCCCCCAAACACCAGGCAAACAACACATTTAAATTTCCCTCTAATTAACCCTGACAAACAACTGTCCCCAAACCTCAAAAAGTTACAATAACACAGCCCAAGTAACAGTTCTAATTCAGGGTAATAATTTTTACCACATAGAGCTAATTTCACTTGCAAACTATTCCAATATTTCAGTTAAAAACATAATATAAACCCAGAGCTCTGTCCAACCAATGCGTAGTGAACATTTTTCTGGCTCCTTTCTGCAGTGAAAAGTTGGTCAGGCTTACTTTCATGGAGCCGCTGTTTTCTATGCCAAAACGTGGTGAAATGTGGACTTTATGTGGTGAAAATTTTTCTAGCTCACTTGCTGTGGTGAAAAATTGTTTAGTCTTTCTTCAAGGAGTCGGCTGTTTTCTATGGCAGAAAAAGCAGTGAAATTTGGACTTGCGCTGTGAAAATTTTTTTCTGGCTCACTTTCTGAAGTGAAAAAATTGGTTAGGCTTACTTTTGTGGAGCCGGCTGTTTTTCTATGCCAAAAATGCAGTGAAATTTTGACTTGCACTGTGAAAATTTTTTACTGGCTCACTTTCCAAGGTGCAAAAATTGGTCAGGCTTACTTTCATGGAGCCGGATGTTTTTCTATGGCAGAAAAGCGATGAAATTTGGACTTACACGGTGAAAATTTTTTTCTGTCTCACTTTCCATGGTGAAAAATTTGGTCAGGCTTACTTTCATGGAGCCTGCTGTTTTTCTATGGCAGAAACGTGGTGAAATTTGGACTTGCGCTGGAAAAAATTTTTTGGCACACTTTCCGCTGTGAAAAATTTGGTTAAGCTTTACTTCATGGTGCCAGTTGTTTTCTAGGCCAAAACACAGTGAAATTGGACTTGCTGGGTGATATTTTTTTCTGGCTTACTTTCCGAGTGAAAAATTGGCTAGCTTACTTTCATAGAGCCAGCTGTTTTTCTATGCCAAATACACGGTGAAATTGGGACTTGTGCTGTTAAAATTTTTTTCTGGCTCACTTTCCATGGTGAAAAAGTTGGTTAGGTTTACTGTCATGGAGCCGGCTGTTTATCTATGGCAGAAACGCAGTGAAATTTGGACTTATGTGGCAAATATTTTTTCTTGCTCACTTTCCACGATGAAAAAAATTGGCTTGTCTTACTTTCATGGAGCCCGCTGTTTTTCTATGCCAAAAACACGGTGAAATTGGGACTTGCGCTGTTAACATTTTTTTCTGGCTCACTTTCCACGATGAAAAAATTGGCTTGTCTTACTTTCATGGAGCCCGCTGTTTTTCTATGCCAAAATTGTGGTGAAATTTGGACTTGCATGGTGAAAATTTTTTCTGGCTCACTTTCCGTGGTGAAAAATTTGGTCAGGCTTACTTTAATGGAGCCGGCTGTTTTTCTTTGGCAGAAACGCAGTGAAATGTGGACTTGCACTGTGAAATTTTTTTCTGGCACACTTTCCATGGTGAAAAAATTGGTCATGCTTAGTTTCATGGAGCCGGCTGTTTTTCTATGCCAAAAACACCGTGAAATGTGGACTTGCACAGTGAAAATTTTTTCCACCTCACTTTCTCTGGTGAAAAATTTGGTCAGGCTTACTTTCATGGAGCCGGCTGTTTTTCTATGGCAGTAAACGCAGTGAAATGTGGACTTGTGCAGTGAACATTTTTTCTGGCTCCCTTTCTGCAGCGAAAAAGTTGGTCAGGCTTACTTTCATAGAGCTGACTGTTTTTCTATGGCAGAAACGTGGTGAAAGTTGGACTTGTGTGGTGAGAATTTTTTTCTGGCACACTTTCCAAGGTGAACATTTTTTAATGGCTCCCTTTCCGCTGTGAAAAAGTTGGTCATGCTTAGTTTCATGGAGCTGGCTGTTTTTCTATGCCAAAAACGTGAAATGTGGACTTGCGCAGTGAAAAATTTTTTCTGGCTCACTTTCTGAAGTGAAAAAATTGGTCAGGCTTACTTTCGTGGAGCTGGCTGTTTTTCTATGCCAAAAACACAGTGAAATTTTGACTTGCGCTGTGAAAATTTTTTACTGGCTCACTTTCCATGGTGAAAAATTTGGTCATGCTTACTTTCATGGAGCAGTCTGTTTTTCGATGACAGAAACACAGTGAAATTTGGACTTACGTGGCAAATATTTTTTCTTGCTCACTTTCCACGATGAAAAAATTGGCTTGTCTTACTTTCATGGAGCCCGCTGTTTTTCTATGCCAAAATTGTGGTGAAATTTGGACTTGCATGGTGAAAATTTTTTCTGTCTCACTTTCCGTGGTGAAAAATTTGGTCATGCTTACTTTAATGGAGCCGGCTGTTTTTCTATGCCAAAAATGTGGTGAAAAATGGACTTGCAAGGTGAAAATATTTTCTACCTCACTTTCTCTGGTGAAAAATTTTGTCAGGCTTACTTTCATAGAGCCTACTGTTTTTCTATGGCAGAAACACGGTGAAATTTGGACTTGCGTGGTGAAAACTTTTTTCTGGCACACTTTCCGTTTTGAAAAAATTGGTCATGCTTACTTTCATGGAGCTGGCTGTTTTTCTATGCCACAAACACGGTGAAATTTTGACTTGTGTGGTGAAAATGTTTTTCTGCCTCACTTTCCACGGTGAAAAAATTGGTCAGGCTTACTTTCGTGGAGCCGGCTGTTTTTCTATGCCAAAAATACAGTGAAATTTGTACTTACGCGGTGAAAAATTTTTTATGCCTCACTTTCCACGGTGAAAAAATTGGCCAGGCTTACTTTCATGGAGCCACCTGTTTTTCTACGGCAGAAACACGGTGAAATTTGGACTTACGCAGTGAAAAATTATTTCTGGCACACTTTCCAAGGTGAAAAAATTGGTCACGCTTACTTTCATGGAGCCGGCTGTTTTTCTATGCCAAAAACTCGGTGAAATGTGGACTTGTGCGGTGAATATTGTTTTCTAGCTCACTTTCCGCTGTGAAAAAATTGGCTAGTCTTTCTTTCAAGGAGCCGGCTGTTTTTCTATGGCAGAAAAGTGGTGAAATTTGGACTTGTGCAGTGAAAATTTTTTTCTGGCTCACTTTCCGAAGTGAAAAAATTGGTCTGGCTTACTTTTATGGAGCTGTCTGTTTTTCTATGCCAAAAACGCAGTGAAATTTTGACTTGCACTGTGAAAATTTTTTACTGGCTCACCTTCCACGGTGCAAAAGTTGGTCAGGCTTACTTTCATGGAGCTGGCTGTTTTTCTATGCAGAAACACGGTGAAATTTGGACTTGTGCGGTGAAAAATGTTTTCTGGCAATCTTTCTGCGGTGAAAAAATTGGTGACGCTTACTTTCATGGAGCCGGCTGTTTTTCTATACCAAAAACACGGTGAAATGTGGACTTGCATGGTGAAAATTATTTTCTAGCTCACTTTCTGCGGTGAAAAAATTGGCTAGTCTTTCTTTCAAGGAGCCAGCTGTTTTCCTATGGCAGAAACACAGTGAGATTTTGAATTGCACAGTGAAAAAATTTTTCTGGCTCACTTTCAGCGGTGAAAAAGTTGGCCAGGCTTACTTTTATGGAGCCGTCTGTTTTTCTATGCCAAAAATGCAGTGAAATTTTGACTTGCACTGTGAACATTTTTTACTGGCTCACTTTCCACGGTGCAAAAGTTGGTCAGGCTTACTTTCATGGAGCCGGCTGTTTTTCTATGCAGAAACACGGTGAAATTTGGACTTGTGCGGTGAAAAATGTTTTCTGGCAATCTTTCTGTGGTGAAAAAATTGGTCAGGCTTACTTTCATGGAGTCAGATGCTTTTCTATGCCAAAAACACAGTTAAATGTGGTTTTGTGCAGTGAAAATCTTTATCTGGCTCACTTTCCATGGTGAAAAAGTTGGCTAGTCTTACTTTCAAGGAGCCAGCTGTTTTTCTATGGCAGAAACGTGGCGAAATTTGGACTGGCGCAGTGAAAATTTTTTTCTGGCTAACTTTCCACATTGATAAAATTGGCTTGTTTTACTTTCATGGAGCTGGCTGTTTTTCTATGATAAAAACACAGTGAAATTTAGATGTGTGCGGTTAAAAATTTTTCAGGCTCACTTTCCTCAGTGAAAAAATTGGTTTGAGTTACTGTTATGGAGCAATCTGTTTTTCTAAGCCAAAAACGTGGTGAAATTTGGACTTGTGCAGTGAACATTTTTTTCTGGTTCCCTTTCTGCAGTGAAAAAATTGGTCAGGCTTACTTTCACGGAACCGGCTGTTTTTCCATGACAAAAACGCAGTGAATTTTGGAGTTGTGCGGTGAAAATCTTTCACTGGCTCACTTTCTGTGGTGAAAAAATTGGTCAGGATTACTTTCATGGAGCTGGCTGTTTTTCTATGGCAGAAACGTGATGAAATTTTGACTTGCGCAGTGAAAATGTTTTTGTGGCTCACTTTCCACAGTGAAAAAAGTGATCAGGCTTACTTTCATTGAGCCAGAAGTATTTCTATGCCAAAAACGCAGTGAAATTTGCACTTGCGGCTGTGAAAAATTTTTCTGGGTGACTTTACGCGATAGAAAAGTTGGTCAGACTTACTTTCATGGAGCCGTCTGTTTTTCTATGCCAAAAACGTGGTGAAATTTGGACTTGCATGGTGAAAATGATTTTCTGGCTCACTTTCAGCGGTGAAAAAATTGGTTAGGGTTACTTTCATGGAGCCAGCTGTTTTTCTATGCCTAAAACACGGTGACATTTTGACTTATGCAGCGAAACATTTTTTCTGGCTCACTTTCCATGGTGAAAAAATTGGCTAGGCTTACTTTTATGGAGCCGGCTGTTTTTCCATGCCAAAAACGCGGTGAAAATTGGACTTGCACGGTGACATGTTTTTTCTGGCTCACTTTCTGCAATGAAAAAATTGGCCAGTCTTACTTTCATGGAGCCAGCTGTTTTTCAATGCCAATAACCTGGTGAAATTTGGACTTGCGCATTGAAAATGTTTTTGCGGCTCACTTTTTGTGGTGAAAAAAATTGGTCACGCTTACTTTCAAGGAGCCAGATGCTTTTCTATGCCAAAAACACAGTGAAATGTGACTTGCACGGTGAAAATTTTCTTCTGGCTCACTTTCCATGGTGTGAAAATTGGCTAGTCTTACTTTCAAGAGCCAGATGTTTTTCTATGGCAGAAACAAGTTGAAATTTGTACTTGCATGGTGAAAAATTTTTTATGGCACACTTTCCGCGGTGAAAAAGTTGGTCAGGCTTATTTTCATTCAGCCGGATGTTTTTCTATAACAGAAACGCTGTGAAATTTGGACTAGCATGGTGAAAATGTTTTTGTGGCTCACTTTCTGAAGTGAAAAAATTGGTCAGGCTTACTTTCATGGAGCCGGCTGTTTTCTATGCCAAAAACGCAGTGAAATTTCGACTTGCGTATTGAAAATTTTTTACTGGCTCACTTTCCGCAGTGAAAAAATTGGTCAGGCTTATTTTCATGGAGCCAGATGTATTTCTATGCCAAAAATGCGGTGAAATTTGGACTTGCGCTGGGAAAATTTTTTCTGGCTCACTTTCTGCAGTGAAAAAGTTGGTCAGGATTACTTTCATGGAGCCGGCTGTTTTCTATGGCAGAAAAGCGGTGAAATTTGAACTTGCGCAGTGAAAACTTTTTTCTGGCTCACTTTCCGAAGTGAAAAAATTGGTCAGGCTTACTTTCATGGAGCCGGCTGTTTTCTATGCCAAAAACGCAGTGAAATTCTCGATTACTTGCAGAAAATTTTTACTGGCTCACTTTCCACGGTAGCAAAAAGTTGGTCAGGCTTACTTTCATGGAGCCGGTTGTTTTCTATGGCAGAAAAGCAGTGAAATTTGGACTTGCGTGGTGAAAAATTTTCTGGCTCACTTTCCATGGTGAAAAATTTGGTCAGGCTTACTCATGGAGCCTGCTGTTTTTCTATGGCAGAAACGCTGTGAAATTTTGACTTGCAGTGAAACTTTTTCTGGCACACTTTCCATGGTGAAAAATTTGGTTAAGCTTACTTTCATGGTGCCAGTTTTTTTTCTAGGCCAAAAAACACAGTGAAAATTGGACTTGCATGGTGATATTTTTTTTCTGGCTCACTTTCCGTGGTGAAAAAATTGGCTAGGCTTACTTTCATAGAGCCAGCTGTTTTTCTATGCCAAATACATGGTGAAATTGGGACTTGCGCTGTTAAAATTTTTTGTGGCTCACTTTTCGCGGTGAAAAAGTTGGTTAGGCTTACTTTCATGGAGCCGGCTGTTTTTCTATGGCAGAAACGCAGTGAAATTTGGACTTATGTGGTGAATATTTTTTTCTTGCTCACTTTCATGATGAAAATATTGGCTTGTCTTACTTTCCTGGAGCCAGCTGTATTTCTATGCCAAAATTGTGGTGAAATTTGGTCTTGCACAGTGAAATTTTTTTCTGGCTCACTTTCTGTTGTGAAAAATTTGGTCAGGCTTACTTTAATGGAGTCGGCTGTTTTTTTTTGGGAGAAACGTGGTGAAATTTGGACTTGTGCGGTGAAAACCTTTTTCTGGCACACTTTCCATGGTGAAAATTTGGTTAAGGTTACTTTCATGGTGCCAGCTGTTTTTCTATGCCAAAAACGCGGTGAAATTTGTACTTGCGAGGTGAAAATTTTTTTCTGCCTCACTTTCCATGGTGAAAAAATTGGCCAGGCTTACTTTCATGGAGCCAGCTGTTTTTCTATGGCAGAAATGCAGTGAAATTTGGACTTGTGCAGTGAAAATTTTTTTCTGGCACACTTTCCATGGTGAAACAATTGGTCATGCTTACTTTCATCAAGCTGTCTGTTTTTCTATGCCAAAAACGTGGTGAAATGTGGACTTGCGTGGTGAAAATTTTTTTCTAGCTCACTTTCCGTTGTGAAAAATTTGGTCAGGCTTACTTTCATAGAGCCTACTGTTTTTCTATGGCAGAAACGCAGTGAAATTTGGACTTGCGGGTTGAAAACTTTTTTCTGGCACACTTTCCGTTTTGAAAAAATTGGTCATGCTTACTTTCATGGAGCCGGCTTTTTTCTATGCCAAAAACACGGTGAAATGTGGACTTGCACGGTGAACATTTTTTCTGGCTCCCTTTCTGCAGTGAAAAAGTTGGTCAGGCTTACTTTCATGGAGCCAGCTGTTTTTCTATGCCAAAAACACGGTGAAATTTGTACTTGTGCAGTGAAAATTTTTTTTTCTGACTCACTTTCCACGGTGAAAAAATTGGCCAGGCTTACTTTCATGGAGCCAGCTGTTTTTCTACGGCAGAAACATGGTGAAATTTGTACTTATGCAGTGAAAAATTATTTCTGGCACATTTTCCATGGTGAAAACATTGGTCACACTTACTTTCATGGAGCCCGCTGTTTTTCTATGCCAGAAATGCGGTGAAATGTGGACTTGCGCGGTGAAAATTTTTTTCGAGCTCACTTTCCATGGTGAAAAAATTTTCTAATATTTCTTTCAAGGAGCCGGCTGTTTTTCTATGGCAGAAAAGTGGTGAAATTTGGACTTGCGCAGTGAAAAGGTTTTAATGGTTCCTTTTCCGCGGTGAAAAAGTTGGTCACGCTTAGTTTCATGGAGCCGGCAGTTTTTCTATGCCAAAAACGCGGTGAAATTTGTACTTGTCTGGTGAAAAATTTTTTCTGCCTCACTTTCCATGTTGAAAAAATTGGCCAGGCTTACTTTTATGGAGCCAGCTGTTTTTCTATGGCAGAAACACAGTGACATTTGGACTTGCGCGGTGAAAAATGTTTTCTGGCAGTCTTTCCGTGGTGAAAAAATTGGTGACGCTTACTTTCATGGAGCCGGCTGTTTTTCTATGCCAAAAACGCGGTGAAATGCGGACTTGAGCTGTGAAAACTTTTTTCTAGCTCACTTTCTGTGGTGAAAAGTTTGGTCAGACTTACTTTCATAGAGCCTACTATTTTTCTATGGCAGAAAAGCAGTGAAATTTGGACTTGCGCAGTGAAAACTGTTTTCTGGCACACTTTCCGTTTTGAAAAAATTGGTCATGCTTACTTTCATGAAGCCGGCTTTTTTCTATGCCAAAAATGCGGTGAAAGGTGGACTTGCGTGGTGAACATTTTTTCTGGCTCCCTTTCTGCAGTGAAAAAGTTGGTCAGGCTTACTTTCATGGAGCCGGCTGTTTTTCTATGCCAAAAACACGGTGGAAATGTGGACTTGCGCTGTGAACATTTTTTTCTAGCTCACTTTCCACGGTGAAAAAATTGGCTAGTCTTTCTTTCAAGGAGCCGGCTGTTTTTCTATGGCAGAAAAGCAGTGAAATTTGGACTTGCGCAGTGAAAATTTTTTTCTGGCTCACTTTCTGAAGTGAAAAAATTGGTCAGGCTTACTTTCATGGAGCAGTCTGTTTTTCTTTGCCAAAAACGCAGTGAAATTTCGACTTGCACTGTGAAAATTTTTTACTGGCTCACTTTCCACGTTGCAAAAGTTGGTCAGGCTTACTTTCATGGAGCTGGCTGTTTTTCTATGGCAGAAACACGGTGAAATTTGGACTTGCGTGGTGAAAAATGTTTTCTGGCAATCTTTCTGTGGTGAAAAAATTGGTCACGCTTACTTTCATTGAGCCGGCTGTTTTTCTATGCCAAAAACGCAGTGAAATGTGGACTTGCGCGGTGAAAAAATTTTTATAGCTCACTTTCCGTGGTGAAAAATTTGGTCAGGCTTACTTTCATGGAGCCGGCTGTTTTTCTATGCCAAAAACATGGTGAAATTTGTACTTGTGCGGTGAAAATTTTTTTCTGACTCACTTTCCACGGTGAAAAAATTGGCCAGGTTTACTTTCATGGAGCCAGCTCTTTTTCTACGGCAGAAACACTGTGAAATTTGGACTTACGCGGTGAAAAATTATTTCTGGCACACTTTCCATGGTGAAAAAATTGGTCACGCTTACTTTCATGGATCCGGCTGTCTATCTATGCCAAAAACGTGGTGAAATGTGGACTTGCGCGTTGAAAATATTTTTCTAGCTCACTTTCCGTGGTGAAAAAATTGGAAAGTCTTTCTTTCAAGGAACCGGCTGTTTTTCTATGGCAGAAAAGCAGTGAAATTTGGACTTGCGCAGTGAAAATTTTTTCTGGCTCACTTTCCGATGTGAAAAAATTGATCAGGCTTACTTTCATGGAGCTGGCTGTTTTTCTATGGCAGAAACACAGTGGAATTTGGACTTGCGCAGTGAAAAATGTTTTCTGGCAATCTTTCCACGTTGAAAAAGTAGGTCACATATCTGGACTGCTTTTGTGCGGTATGGGCTGCACACCCATTGGCTCTTGCTCTGCACCAATGGGCATGCAGCCCCTACTGGGAAGTCAGTCGGCGGGCGGCGGGTGGCAGGTGGGTGGATGCTGCCCGCCGGCTGCCGTGGTGCGGGGTGTTGGGGCTTCGGAGGTGGGTGGGTGGGGACACTAGATCCACCAGGGATATGGTCTTGGGGTGGGGTCACCCATAAAATGCAGCCCATGATCGGGCTTAGCGGTCTACTGGCCCACCAGGGCTACGTTCTGGGGGTTGTTTTAAACATATTCAGCCCGTGAATCGGGTTAGCGGTCTACTGACCACCAGGGATGTGTTCTGGGGGTCACCTTGCTGCCCGTGATCAGGCCAGTTGGGGAGTGGGGATTTCTTTCACTTTGCCAGTAATCGGGCTGCAGGGGCGCCGGTCCCTGACAGCTGCTGCCTGGCAGGGCACCAGGTGCAAGTCCTCAGGGATCGGCACACCTGCATGCTAATGGCATGCAAATGGGGCCATAAACAGATGCAAATGGCCCTCCATGCCTTACGCAGATTATGGCCCCATTTGTAATGTCCCTTTTGAATATCGGACATTTGCACATGGCGCAATGGTATTTGTGCCACGCAGTTGAATGCTTCACTCTGACCACTCTGTGTGGCACAAGTTCCACTGCACCATGCACAGTGGTTGTGGCTGGGGGTGATATTAGCGCAATATCAATATCAATATCAATAGTGCAACTCCTTTGAATATTGCCCCAGCCACACCCCAGCGCAACTATTTTGTGCAGGTAAGCGGGCCTGCGCCTAAGAATAGCGCAGTTTGAATATCCAGCCCATAATCTCTGTTCATACACTGCAGTTACTAAACATTTTATTATAATTTATCTTGCTCTCTGCTGTATAATAGAATGTAATAGAGTCTATAGTTTTAATTTCTGACATGACCACACTCACCCCTTGTACAAACCTGTGATAATAAAAAATAACAATCACTGTTTTAACTAATAGCATGTTTAGCAATAACAGTAGCAAGTCCAAATCTCAGATCTGAAGTAACAAAATGCAGTGACACAAACATATAAAAATGTCAGCAGATACAGGCCAATTGGTCTATCACATCTGCTTAGTTGTGCAGCACACAGGTTCAACTCCTGCTGCTGCCCCAGACCCTTACTTCCTTCTCTTCCCCTCAACTTCCCATCAACTAATATCTTTCCCATGACCCTGTCCCATCCCCTTTTGAAGCTCTCCACTGTTTTAAGAGATACCACTTCCTCAGGAAGTGCATTCCACCCCTACCACCCTCTCCATGAAGTAATGTCAACTCACCTTTCTCCTGAAACTACCTCCCACCAATTTCAGGCTGTGCCCCCTAGTAATTCTGTCTCCCTTTAATTGAAACATGCTCTCTGTACAAACCCTGTTGATGCCCTTTAAGTACTTGAAGGTTTCAATCATGTCACCCCTCTTCCTTCTCTCCTCCAATGAGTACATGTTGAGGTCCCTTTACCTATCCTCATAAGGTGATCTGAAATGTGTCATAGAAAACATGACAGTAAAATGTGGTACTTCGCATTTATTGTACAACAGAAAACAGTATTCTGCAGTCTTATGTTTACAAAGTTGTTACCTGGCTTGAGATAAAAGAATCACCTGCTTCAAATCCCACCAGAGCCACTTAAACATGATGACCCAGGAGCACTTGTGTTAGATGATGGGCTTTCATCATGTTCATAGCTACTGTTGCAAAATAGAATCTGTGCACACAGATTTGTTTTTTAAATCTGAGTGAACACATTTTACGGTAACATGTATGTCCATTTCCCTGTTGCAGTAAGGTTAAATTGGTTGAGATACATTGGGTGGGATATTCAAAGGGTTGTGCCATGCGCAATAGGGTTGCGACCTGCGAGGACCAAAAGTGCGCCATTCTGAGATATTCAGCAGGAGGCAGTTGTGCCATCAAAGCATGCTGAGCAACAGCGCAATGCAAAGGAAGGCATGCACAACCGGCGGGGTGGATCCATGCATAAAGAGCGCAATGCGATATTCAAAGACTTGCGCAGTGTGCAAGAGAGGAACTGCCAGAAATTGCGCACTAGCAGAAATGAGCCAAAATAAAAAGGCTCAAGGAAGTGGTGCAAGAACGCTACAAGGATGCCAAGTGGGGTAGAGAGAGAGACAGACAGACAGACAGTGACAGGCTAGGGCAGGCAAGGTGAGCATTGTGGGCCATAGGCTGCAGAGGCCAGCGGGGGGTGCCCGGTGCTGTGGAAGTAGCAGTCAGGACAGCGGAGGTAACACAGCAACACCAGCTGGGGGGAAGCCAGGGAGATGGACAGTGCCACCTTCCACATGGAAGCTGTAATGAGGGGGTGAGAATGCAAGCTGCAGGGGAACGAGGCTGTGGAAAGGCCCGTCAGTGGTATGCCCCCAACAGGAAGTACTGTGCCCGCATCAGCTATGAGCTGTATACAGATGTAGAGATCGTGGGCCGGTACCACCTGAACAGGGCAATACTGAGGCGGCTCTGTGAGCTGTGCAGTGATGTGATGCAGGCACCCTGACGATGGAGTCACGCTCTGTCAGTGGAGACCAAGGTGACAGCCTGCATGTTCCTGCTCACCACAGGCACCTTCCAGAGGCTGACAGGGGACACCACAGGCATCACACAGTTGGCCACATCACGCATCCTCACCCAATTCCTCAGCGCACTGCTGCCACATGCTGCAGAGCACATCCATTTCCCCAGCACTGCAGCAGAGCACAGCAACATGCAGGAGTTCCACAGGCACATATGCCTGGGCATGCCAGGGGCCATAGACTGCACCATGTGGCCATTCGCACATTCACCCTGGCCCCGATGGGGCAGTGATAGGAACCGAAGGGCTACTCCAGTGTCAACTGCCAGGTGGTGTGTGATGCCACTGGGTGAATAATCAATGTCTGTGCCACACCCTGGTGGAGCACATGATGCCTTCATGGCATCAGTCCACACTATGACATCGTTTCGAGAGTGGGGACATCCCCACAGGACATCTAGTGGGTGAGTACGCATGTATGGAATGCAAACTTGGGGCAAGGGTGGGAATGCCACAGGTGCCATGGTAGTGGCACACAGGGATATGGGAAAAATGGACCTGAACATGACACTGATCTCCACTATCTCCACACAGGTGACAGCGGTACCCACTCTGTCCCTGGCTGCTCACACCGTACCGGCACCCCATGACCCCATTGCAGCAACGCTATAATGAGGCACATGCGCCACACGCAACATCATAGAGCGGGTGTTTGGGATGCTCAAGGCACACTTCCGATGCCTAGACACCTCTGGCGGTGCCCTACAGCACAGCCCCCCCAAAGGCCTGTGGAATATTCCTGGCCTGTTGCATCCTGCACAACATGGCCAAGGACTGTGGGATAGCCCTACAGGTTGAAGAGGGGGACAGCGATGGGGACACCAGTGGTGCCGGTGTTGATGGTGATGAGCAGCCCCCCCTAGGATGGTGGGACCCCCGACTGATCCGGCAGGCCAAGCTGCACTGGGACACCATCACAGAGGAGAACTATCCACGACACAGGTAAGTCACAGGGGCCATGTGCAACCAACACTGTCCAGGCGCAAACCACAAGCACACAGGGTAACACACCAGGGGTGCATGATGGCCAGGGAGTGTAGGGCCCAGGCATACAAACACACCCATCAGGGAGGAGTGAACACTCATATGGACACACACACACACCAGGCACAGAGCGACATGGGCAGATGCACAGCACAGCAGAACCGACATTGCTAACACACAGCACCACCGACCACCCCCACCACCTGTACTGTCCAAGTACATGTGTCAGATGCTGGGCACCCTTGCACCTTAGTGTACAGTACAATGCAGGCATCATCATGCAGACGCACCTGTGGACAGCAGTTGGGAGGGTGTGCAGCTGGTCCATGTGTCAGCGTGTTGAGCAGAGCACCCAGCAGTGCACTGCCCACCATGACACACATTGCACACATGGCAGCACCAGACCAGGCCCGCACTGGGAGACAGGTCAGTCATGTAGCACTGTCCCACGGCCACCGCGGATGTGTGGGTGACCCCACCATGACCCAACAGCACTGGCAGGCTGAGCAGGGGACACATGGGGTGGCACTGTTGGACCACCAGGGGTCACACTGCGTGAACGTGACCTTGCCCGCACAGGGGTCTGCAGCATGCCGAACATACCTGCACCAGGGGTGCTTGGGATGCCCACAGCAGAACCTGGTGTCGACAGGCCTGGTGTCGCACGACGCTGGGAATGGGGAGTGGAGCGTGAACTGTGTGTGGTGTGCGGTGCTAGGGCACCTGACTGTGTGCCCAACGCATCCACGACAGAGACCACTGCCTGGGTCAGCCTGTCAATGGTGGCGTCACATCCATCCACATGTGGACCATCTCTGCATGGTCCAGAGCACACTCCTGCTGTGCCGCCCATAGCCACAGACAGTGCCTCCATGGACATTGCAACCCACCTCTGCTGCTGTACTGATTCCCGCAGCAGGCGGGTGTCTTGTCCAATGGGTACTGTGCCACAACAGCATCCTGTCCCCCAGGGAGTTGAAGGTCCTGATGCACAACACCCCTTCAGGGTGGGCGCTGTTTGCCAGGACCAGGAATGGGCATATCAAAGTGCGGCGGGCATGTGCCACCGCTGGACACTGTACCCTCAGACCTGGTGGGTGACTGCTGCTGCTGCCCCTCCAATCGCTGTGCCACAGGGTCCACTCATTCCACTGCTGTGGCTGCAACAGTGCCAGACACCTGCACAGCCACCGGTGCTGCCCCACCGGTGCTGACAGGCACAGCCTGGGACTGTGCTGACATGCTGGCACACAAGTTGGAACCAGCAAGGCCCAGGGGCATGTGCTGGCCTGCTGTGTGTCTGTCATGGGACACACACATGCCACTGCCCATTGCGGTCCTCACATCATCAATGGTGCAGGTACGTGCTACAGCCACAGTCACAGCGTGCTGGCATGCTTGCATGCCAGACTGCTGAGACACAGGCTGTGCACCCCCACACCCGAATCACCAACACCAGAGTTGGCAGCACAGCATGCATGCTGGTGCAGTGCATGCTGGCTGGTGACAGAGGTGGATGGACCCTCCTCCATATCCTGCAGGTCATCCTCACTGCCTGGTCCCACCACCACTGTCTCCTGAAGAAGAACAGGATCTGTAACAGAAAGAGAGGACATGTGAGTGCATGTGAACAACCTTCCCCCCCAACACCACCACCATGTCATACCGTGCAGTGATGGGCTTCCACCTGTCTGGAATCCACCTCCTGGTATGCCCTCAATAGCACTGGGCTGCACAGTTGCAGCCAGTCAGTCCTCAGCTGGGGTCAGCTCCAGCACCGCTGGCTGGCCCCCACCAGTGCCAGCACGTGCCGCCCTGAGGGTTGCCACCTTCTCCTTCACCCTCCTGTGGTCTGTCCCAATCTTCTTCTTGCATTCCTGCACAGAGTGCTGGTGGCTTCCGTGCAGGTTGACTGCCCGGGCTACCCCCTCCCATGCAGCTGCATGGGCCTGAGGGGTGCCCTGGCTGCCACTCAGTAGTGCCTCATCCTCCAGGTAGGCCTGGAAGAGGGCCTCAGTCTCTGCTGTGGTGAAGTTGGGCCTCCTCCTTCACCCACCATCCTCACCCTCACCTCGTCTCTGCTCGGTCATGGCGATCTGTATGGGTCAAAGTGGACACCTGTCACTGTGCAGTCTACAGCATTATCCCATGCCCATTGTCCAGAACATCCCACAGCATGCAACTCACCTCTCACCTGCAGTAACCGAATCTGGCCAGCGCAGCCCACTGTCGCAGTTTTATAGTGCAATGCATGCAAATTAGGAGAGGAACAACTGTAATGAGATGCAAATCGCGCCACTGTGCCTTTGAATGGCTGATCAGTTGATTTGCATGTGTCGGCTGAATATCGCGCCATTGCGCTTTTCACAAGACGGTTGAGCCGGCTGAGTCAATAGCTCAGATCTGTGGCTGTGCAGTACACTGCATTGCACATGCCCAGGTAGCTTACACAGGCGTCTGCCGCACTGATGGTGTGCTGTGCGCGATCGGCAATTCAGACCATGGCCACCATTGTGCTAGTGGCACTACAGTACTGGGCACTATATGGCACTGTGGCACTACTGCGCAATAGTCCACAGTGGCACTGTCATGCAGGTGGTCAGTTGCGCAGGATGCGTAGATGTCAGATGGCACTGTGTGTGGCCTTGCATCATAGACCCTGACCTGGTGTCCGACCTTTGCCCTCTGGTGCTGTTCGGTTGCCATGTGTACAGCCCTATTGCGCTGTCTGGTGACAGCACTATGTGGACTAATGGCGCTGTACGAACAGCACGATTGGAACCTATGGTGGTCTATTGCGCAACATTTCACGCGCAATATGCAAGAGCGGGCGCCATTGCCTGCTGTAAACTTGGAAGCTATGGCACACAGGAGGGAAGTACAATGGAGCCCCATGGAGGTGGCCAACCTGGTGGCCCTGGTAGAGCCCCACTATGGGGCACTGTATGGTGAGGTGCCCCTCACCATGGCTAGGACACAGGTCTGGCTGCAAGTGGCCAATGACCTGGTGGGGGTCACTGGGCAGTGCCGGTCTGCTGAGCAGTGCCGGCACCGATACAGTGACCTCCGCAGGAGGGAGTCTGACCTGCATGAGCGGCTACGGTCATGTGCCAGGAGGGGCATGGTGCCTAGGCCAGGTGGGTGTACCATCTATGCACCTGTATTCTCTGTAGGGGTGTGAGTGTGTTTTGGTGGCTGTGCATAGGTGATGGCTCTGACATGGTTGGCTGTGTCCAGTGTGTGCAGGTGTGAGATGCATGGGGCTGGCTGTGTGGGCAGGCACTCTCACTGGGGCAGGGGCAGTCTGCTTTGGAGTCACACTGATGTTTTCTCAACATTTGTCTCCCACAGGCCGGGCTGAGAGGATGCAAGCACGTGGTGAGGAGGGCATGACAGGGCCCCGTGCCAGTTGGTGTGCAGCAGGGGTGGGCCACAGCAGCAGCAGCAGCAGACACAGCTTCTTGTGGAATGTGAGTATCATTACATCATGGATGCTATTGCATGCTGGAGGTGGCATGACCACCAGCCATGCACAACACAACCATGCATGACACAGGTGACATTCATCACTGTCCAGTGTCACTACAAGTCTGTGTGCATCACTGGTGGTCCATGCATGCACTGGGCACATGGCTGTGTAACTGGCATCGCACCACATTGCCACGTCACTTGACAGCCTTGTTTGTGCTGTGATGGACATGGGCAGTGTGTGTGTGCAGTGGTGCACATAGCTGGTGCCACCTGTTTGGGATGGCCATGTGCATGTTCACTGTGGGTGGATGCATACCATCACAGGTGCGGGACATTGGGCTATATGGCTTGCAGGTTGGGTGGTGTTCAGGGTTGTGGTCAGTCACAGCCATTGACTGTGTTCCCATTTTCCTAGGCTTCAGTGTTCTCCAGAGGATAGAGGGCACTGCAGCAGCTCACACAGGTGTCCTTTGACAACAGAACCATTCTCACCAGCATCCAGCGCCATGGCCTCCGGAGGAGGCATGGCCAGACACAGCGGCACCAGGCAGAAGAGGACCAGCCTGCTAGGCCTTAGGCTGGATTCCCCTTCCCACTTCACCGATCCCTCCCACCCTGCCTTCCCTCTCCAAGTTATTCATCCCTCACCTTGCCCACCCCTACCTTGTACCCCACCCTCTTGTAAATAGTTATGTTGTTGGTTTTGTAATTTACATTTTTACAATACATTCATATTTTGATATGAATACTGTGTTGGTCTCTGATTTGCAGCTGGCTATGGTTGCTCAGTTGCAGTGGTGTGCATGCCATCTGGGGTGGTATGGTCCTGGGTGTGTGTGTGTGTGTGTGTGTGTGCTGTGTGTGCATGGGGAGGTGTCTCCAGCATGGCAGTGACTTTCTGTTGGTCTTGCCATCTGCTGCCACCCACTGCTGGGTGAACAGGGTGAGTCTTGCTTGTATGCTTCTCTGCTACACGGGGTTGACATGTGCCGGGGGGGATGTGCTGTTTCCTGCAGTGCCAGTCACTGCACATGGGTGGTGTCTTGGGGTCATGGTGCAGGGTGTGCTGTGCATACGGGGGCTGATGTGCACTGTGGTTGTCAACCCCCTGTGTGTGGCAGTCTCAGCCTGCCAATGGTTGTGCTGGGGCATCATGACCCTGCTGTGCTTTGTTGGCTTGTCCCCATGGGCCAGTAGATCATCCGTCCCACCCCCAGTGATGCTGTGCTTGGGGTGTGCAGGTGTCTTGTTGGTTCTGCAGTGTGTTCCTGTGCCCATGTGTGGCATGGCTGGCGGTGGGCCCCAGCCTGCCTCCCTGGTTGTGCAGTTCCATTGCTCTGCTGGGGGGGGCTCTGCTTGCACTATGTCACCTCTGGACTGCTCAGCTGGGCTGCCCTTGTTGTGCTATGGTGCTACCTTACTGCTCAGCTTCCCCTTCCTGGTTGCGCTATGGCACAGTTTGTGCGATATTCAGGCGTTGGCTGCTGCATATTGTTCTGCTCCATGTTTGAATATCTGGTCTGTTGCACATATGCGCAAGTGATTTGTGCTTGTTCCTGCTAAGTTGCACATTTTGGGCGCAGTTTGAATATCTGGGCCATTATATAAACTGACAGTAAATGCACACAGAGGGAATAAGTGAACAGAATTTAAAAGACACTTAAACCTCATTTTTGTGCCTGAAATTCCACTTAAAATTGATCCCAGACTGAATCAGAGTAGACAGTGTCCAATTACAGAATGTGCTGCCTTAGCATGGAATTAGTTTAACCTTGCTGCAACAGGCAAATGGACACACATTGATAACATTGTTTTAGTACTGACATTTGGAGCTGCATGACATAGCATAGCATTTATCAAACAGGGCTCATACACTTATAAACGGATACTTATTTTGGACCAGTAATAGAAAACAAACAAAAAAACTATTCTAGTCACTATACCCTCTGTATGACTGGGTTTGCATTTCTAATTTATTTTTGAACTCTATAGCTTAGATGTGGGAGTGCTGACAGCAATAGAAATTCCTACATGATGACTCCCAGCTTCAAGGCTGGGATTCTTGGGGGAGGGGGGTTCGGGACTACTTCATACATTGCTGTGTCTCCCACATAATACATGTACCTAATTAGCCATGTGCTACTGGGTCAGCATTCATTCAAAGTAAGGAGATATAGAGGATTGTGTATGAGCAGTCATACATAACAAGAATATTCTTGTATCGAGAGGTTTCTTGGTAACAGATGAACTCGAGAGCGCAGCTTGAGAGGTACTCTGTTATCAAGGGAACCTCAAGATACAAAAATATCCTTGTTTGTGTATGACTGCTCATACACAATCTTTTACAGTGTAAGGGCAGTCACAGCATAGGAAATCACACAAAACCAGCTGGAGAAGACAACAGAGAATAGAAATGTTAACATTTTCTTTTTTTTAACTGACACAGTGTTCTGCAAATGTTTCATCCCTCCCCAGTTATGCTGTGCTTGGGGTGTGGGGTACATTGTTGGTTTGGCAGTGTGTCCCTGTGCCCATCTGTGGCATGAGTGGTGTGCCCCTGCCTACCTCCCTGGTTGTGCAGTTCCATTGCTATGCTGCTGGGGTCTCTTTGCTTGTGCTATGGTGCCTCTGGACTGCTCAGCTGGGCTAGCCTTGTTGCGCTATGGCGCATCATTTCTGCTCAGCTTCCCCTTCCTGGTTGCACTATGGCACAGTTTGTGCGATATTCAGACGTTGGCTGCTTGCGCAATTGGCCTTGCTCCATGTTTGAATATCGCGACAATTGCGCATGTGCGCAAGTGAGTTGTGCTTGCTCCTGCTGTTGTGCACTTTTTGGGCGCAGTTTGAATATCCCACCCATAACGTAACACAAGAATTCATGTACAAATACAAACTCCTATCATATAACATCCATAAATAATATGATTTTTACTTGTTTAATTTTTTAAGCAATGTTACAAGTAGGGAGACAACTGAAAAAAATCATTAAGACCTGGTTTCAAAAAAGATTTAGGGCCAGATATTCAAAACTTTGCCCCGGGGATAAAGTAGCACTGCCTGGTGGGCAAACTTAGCCCAGAGCACGAAGCAAGCTATATTCAAAGGGAAATAGCCTGGTGCTAATCCTGCTGAATTTAGCAGTCTAAGAAAGCCGGGCCAACTGGTCAGAGAGTGAAGGGCAAAAATAGCCCGGGAATAAGACAACACTGAATGTAGCAACAGGGAAGTGCAACTTCAACTGAAGCTCATTAGACTTGTAACAAGCCAGTGTTGCAGGTAGAGAACATTGTGTGTGATTGCAGAGATGTCTCAGATCTACTGCAAACACACCTCTCAACCCCTGCCTCATAAATTAGGAACAAGACTTAAAAATATCAGGGACAAAGGTTTAAACCAGGGACGCACCTTAACAATCGGTGATATCCACTCAGGAAACATAGACATAGAAACATAGACTTTGGACGGCAGATAAGGACCCCTAGACCCATCTAGTCTGCCATTTCCCTACCTACAGGATAGGCTGCAGATACTAGTTAACCAACGGCCTATTTCTTCCTACCCCCCACAAGAATTGCCTTATGTCTGTCCCATGCATTCTTGAATTCTCCCACAGTTTTAGACACCACAGCCTCCTCAGGAAGGCTGTTCCATGCATCCATTACCCTCTCTGTGAAATAATACTTCCTCACATTGCCCCTGAACCACCCTCCTTCTATCTTTAAATTGTGTCCTCTTGTTCTTGCAAGACTCTTTTTCTGAAAGATGCTCACCTCTTGGACTTTGTTGATTCCACTGAGGTACTTAAAAGTTTCTATCATGTCCCCTCTCCTTCTTTCCTCAAGGGTATACATAAGCTCCTTTAGTCTCTCCTCATACGGCTTCTCTTGCAGACCCTGCACCATTTTAGTTGCCCTCCTCTGGACTGCCTCTATCCTGTCTATGTCCTTGAGGAGATGGGGTCTCCAGAACTGGACACAGTACTCCAGATGGGGTCTCACCAACTGTCTGTACAGATGGATAACAACTTCCTGTTTTCTGCTGATGATGCCTTTCCCTATACATCCCAGTATACCCCCAGCCCTCCCTATTGCCTACTCACATTGCTTGCTAACTTTAAGGTCATCTGATATGATTACCCCCAGGTCCCTTTCCTTTTTTGTTGTTGTTACTACCTCCCCACCCATTGTGTATTCTTCCCCTGGGTTCTTGTTTCCCAGGTGCATTATTTTGCACTTCTTTGCATTGAATCCTAGCTGCCGTACTTCTGACAGCTGGTAGCTGGTAGAATAAGTCGTGTAGTGTAAAATTCATTTTCTAAGGAAGAACACGTCTGTAACATTAATGTCTGACATTATGTTATGCTTACAACCCCCACTGTTTGGTCATGGAAACACAATTTGTAGGAGGGACAGAGTAATATTTTGAAGTAAAATCAGGGATGTCCCTGAAAATCAAGGACAGTTGAGAGGTATGAGTCAGCAAACAACAATGTAAGCCACACACTGCAGAACTGTGCTATGCTGAAGTAAGGTTTGCCCGGGGCTAACCCAATTGCACAGTGCTAACACATTAGCCCAGTGCAAACTAGATAGCCCGAGGCAAATGGGAGCTATATTCAAAGCTCCCATGCAAATGAGCCTACTTAGGTAATCTGTGGGCAAACAGGTATATTTGCATCTCATTAAGTGCTGCTTAGCATACATTACCATGCAGTGTGCCCGGTGCTACTGCATGGAGCACAATGCTCCCCCTTTTGGTCAGAATGGAAGTACAGGCTGGTTGCTGCAGGCTAAGGCATGCCCACAGCATCCCCTGTTGGTCAGAACAGAAGCACAGGCTGGAAGCAGCAGGAACTATGTGCTGGCAAGCACAAGCAGTGCATACAACATATCTATGCAGCACTGCAAGCAGTACAAAATGATCTACATATATATATATATATATATATATATATATATATATATATATATATGGATATGACATGGCCCAACTGAAGATATCATATTTATCTTCACGAGAGGCCAATGATATCTGATGTCATAGGCCTTGAGTGAAGATAAATATGATATCTTCAGTAGGGCCATGTCATGTTTTGTTTATACAATGTGGCCCAGATATTCAAAAGAGTTGAGCCATGCGCCGAGTAGGGTTGCACCTGCACAAGTCCAAAATTGTGCCATTCCCAGATATTCAGCAGGAGGCAGTTGTGCCCCTAAATCATGCTGAGCAACAGTGCAATGATAATGAAGGCATGCGCAACTGAGAGGGGAGGAACCATACATAAATGGGCGCAGTCGTGTTCAGCGACTTAAGCCTATGCGCAATGGGGAGCAAGCGCAGTTGCGCCCATAGCAGAAATTAGCCAAAAATAAAAAGGAGCAAGGAGAAGCGCAAGAACGCTACAGGAAAGCCACATGAGGCAGAAGTCTAGCCAGACAGACAGGGCAGGAGGGACACACAGAGCAGGCCAGGGAAAGGGCTCCTGAACACACAGGCACCGGGAAGGTGTGGGAGGCCACAGCCAGTGCAGAAGGGGGAAGTGCCACACAGCACAGAGGCCACCACAGGCAGGTGTTCCCAGTGCAGGGGAAGTAGCAGGGAGGACAGCAGGGGGAATACAGTAACAGTTGCCGGGGGGGTGAACACAAGCCAGGGACATGGCCAGTGCCACCTTCCAGATGGAGGTCATTATGAGGGTGGGTGAGAAGGTGGGCAGCAGGGGGGCGTGGCCGTGGAAGGGCCCGTCGGTGGTATGCCCCCAACAGGCAGTACCGAGCTCGCACCAGCTTCGAGCTGTACACTGATACTGAGATTGTGGGCTGGTACCACCTGAATAGGGTAATTCTGAGGCAGCTCTGTGAGCTGTGCAGTGATGTGATGCAGGCACCCACACTACGGAGCCATGCCCTGTCAGTGGAGACTAAAGTAACAGCCTGCATGTGCTTGCTTGCCACAGGTACCTTCCAGAGACCAACTGGGGACACCACAGGCATAACCCAGTCGGCCACGTCATGCCAGCTCACCCAATCCTCAGCGCACTGCTGCCACATGCTGTGGAGTACATCCATTTCCCAGCACACCGGCGGAGCGAACAGTAAACATACAGGAGCTCCACAGGTAGCATGTATGCCTGGCATGCTAGGGGCAAGGACTGCACCCATGTGGCCACACGCACACCACCTGGCCCCAAGGGGCCACATACATCACCACAAGGGCTATGCCAGCATCAACTGCCAGGTGGTGTGCGATGCCAGGGGGCGCATAATCAATGACTGTGCCATGCACCCTGGGGGAGCACATGATGCCTTCATCTGGCACCAGTCAGCACTGTGCCACAGATTCGAGAGTGGGGACATCCCCACTGGCCACCTAGTGGGTGAGTATGCAAACCACATGGACAATCATAGGGCCTGGGGGGGCATGGCCAGAGGAGACATGGGTAGTGGCCTACATGGCCTGGGGCAGGGCAGTGCTGATCACCAAACTAACCTCCACCCTCTACACACAGGTGACAGTGGATACCCACTCTGTCCCTGGCTGCTCACACCCTACCGGTGTCCCGTGACCCCATCACAGCAACACTACAATGAGGCACATGCCACCACATGTAATGTCATCGAGCGGTGTTCGGGATGCTGAAGGCACGCTTTCTTTGCCTGGACACCCACGGGCGTGTCTACCAGTACAGCCCCTAAAGGCCTGTGGGTATTCCTGGCCTGGTGCATCCTGCACAACATGGCCAATGAATGGGATAGCACACAGGTCAAAGAGGGGACAGCAATGGGACAATGAGGACATCGGTGACAATGGTGATGGGCAGCCCCTCCTTGGGCGATGGGACCTGACTGATCTGGCTGGCACAACTGCACTGGGACACCATCACGGAGGGACACTTCAGCCAACCCAGGTAAGTCATGGGGCCATGTGCAACCACCAGTGGCTAAGGCACAACCCACAAACACGCATGGACACACACCAGGGTGCATTCTGTCAAGGGAAGTGGCAGGGCACAGAAGCACACACACAGCCAGGGATGGGTGAGGATTAACATACACGTGGACAGACACACACACACAATGCACCAAACGTGCACAGAGGGCAGGAGGCACACCGACCCAGAACGCCAACCCTAGCAACACACATGTCCACAGGCCACCACGCCCACTGCCTGTCCATGTGCATGTGTCAGATGCTGAGCACCATTGCACATTGTGTACAGCGCAATGCAGGCATCATCATGCACACGCAACTGCTGACAGCAGCCAGGAGGGTGTGCAGGTGGACTGTGTGTCTCGGCAGAGCCAGGTACCCACCCTGCACTGCCCACTGAAACACACAATGCACACAGGGCAGCACCAGACAGTAGCTGCACTGGGAGACAGGTCAGTCATGTGACACAGTGCCCCGGCCACCATGGATGTGTGGGTGGCCCTGCTGAGACCCAACAGCACTGACAGGCTGACCACTGGCCTCATGGGGTGGCACTGATGGTCCCCCAGGAGTTCCACTGCATGACGTGACTGTGCTCAAGCAGGGGTCTGCAGCACACTGAACATGCCTGCGGTAGGAGTGCTCAGGATGCCCACAGCTGAACCCGTGTGGACAGGGTGGGAGTCGCCGCGACACTGGGAATGGGGTGACAGTGCACTGCGTGGTGTCAGTGATGCATGTGCACCTGACTGTGCGCCCATTGTGGCCATGACAGCAGTGAATGCCTGTGCATGCCTTTCAATGGCAGTGGTCACATCCTCCTGCAAATGGACCATCCCTGCCAGGATCAGAGTGGTGTCCCTGCTGCGACACTCCTCTGCCCACTCCACAGCCACACGCAGTGCATCCACTGATGTCGCAAGCCACATCTGCTGCTGGACTGATGCTTGCAGTAGGTGGGTGTGCTCGTCCAAGAGGTCATCTGCCTCCTCGGCATCCTGTCCCTCAGGGTGTGTATGGCCCTGATCATCAGCACCCCTTGAGGGTGGGTGCTGCGCACCAGGACCAGGTCTGGACATGTCCACAGGTGGTGCACAGATATCACTGCTGAACCCTGTACCCCCAAACCCATTGGACGACTGCTGGTACTGCCCCTCCAGCTGCTGCACCCCAGGGCTCAGTAATGCTGCCGCAGTGACCGCAACAGTCCCACTGTCCTGAACAGACACCAGTGCTGCCCCACTGGTGCTGACAGGCACAGGTTGGGACTGTGCTGACACGCAGGCCTCCACAGCAGCACCACCCACAAGCATGGGAGCGATGTGTCCTGCTGTGTGGCCATCCTGTGGCACACACGTGTCACTGCCCATGATGTTAGTGACATCATCATCGGTGACGGACTCTGCACTGGCCCCAGTCACAGCATGCTGGCATCTGTGGATGCTGGCACGCTGGGACAAGCAGGGCTTCCTCTGCACCTGTTACAATGACATCAGTGTGGACAGCCAGGCAGACTCACTGTCGCAATGATCCACGTATACCTGTGGAGGTGGATGGGCCCTCCTCCATCTCCAGCTGACTGTCCTCAGTGGACAGGCCCACCACAGCTGACCCATGCAGATGCTCAGGATCTGTAAGGGAAAGCAAAGTCATGTTATTGCATGTGACCTACCCTGCCCCCCCATAGACATACCATGACTTACCATGCAGTGATGGGCCACCACCCATCTGGAAGCCACCACCTGGAACACCCTCAATGACATTACACTGCATGCTTCCAGCAAGCATCTCCTCCTGTGGAGTCAGCTGTACCACCTCCGGCTGTCCCGCACCTGTTGCAGCTCGTGCTGCCCTGATGGCAGCCACCTTCTCCTTAATCCTCCTCCTGTCCGTACCCATCTTATTCTTACACTCCTGCATGGAGCGTTGGTGGCTGCCATGCAAGTTCACAGCATGTGCCACCTCCTGCCATGCAGCAGCATGGGCTTGGGGTGTTCCCCGCCGTCCACTGTGAAGTGGCTCCTGATCCAGGTAGGCCTCGAACAGGGCTTCGGTCTCGGCTTTGGTAAAGTTAGGCCTCCTCCTCCTCCCTCCACTGTGTTCCTCCTCTCCCACAACTTGCTCGGTCATTATGTTGCCTGTAAGAATGGCAGTTGTTATCTGTAACTGTGCAGTCCCATGCATGTCCCTAAATCCACAGTTCACACCCCAAAACAGCATGCAACTCACCAATAGAGTGCAGTAACCAACTATGGCCACTGCAGCCCAATGTCGCACTTTTATAGCGCAACCCATGCAAATGAGGCGAGGCGCAACTTTAAGTGGATGCAAATTGCAGTGCTGCGCCATTGAATGGCTGATTAGATGATTTGCATATGACGGCTGAATATCGCGCTGTTGCACTTTGTGCAATTGTGTTGAACATGCTGAGCCAATGGTGCAGTTCTGTGACATGCATAGTACACATCTCACTGCGCATGCCCGGGTAGCTGAAACAGGCATCTGCCACACCGATGATGTGCTGTGCACAGTAGGCAATGCAGGGCATGGCCACCATTATGCCAGTGGCGCTATAGCAATGGTCACTACATGGCGCTGTGGCAGTGGGCCATCATAGGTGCACTGGGCCAACTGTGCAGTAGGCCGCTAATGGCGGTGGCACACAGGCAGCCAATCACACTACATGCATTGGGTTACAATGGCGCTGTGCGTGTCCATGCGCCAGAGACCCTTGACCTTGTGCCTGACCTTTGCCCCCTAGGCTCCATGCGTCAGACATGGGTGCACCTCTATCGTGCTGTTCAGTGACAGCGCAATAGGGAATGGCAGCTCTGTACTGCGCAGCATCTGCATGTGGGGAGCCGCACTGCAGAGTGCCATATTGCCAAATCGAGCAGCTAGAATGGTACGCAGGAGGGCAGCTCAGTGGTCGGCAATAGAGCTGGCCAACCTAGTGGCCATTGTGGAGCCACACCATGGGCCACTGTTTGGGGAGGCACCCCTGGACAGGTCCAGGACTCAGGTGTGGGAGGAGGTGGCCACTGCACTGAGGAGGCCACAGGATGGGGAGGAGCACCGAGCAGTGTCGCCACAGGTATGGGGACCTGTGGTGCAGGGAGCAAGAGCTACTATCACGCCTGCGGCACGTGCCAGGAGGGGCACGGTACCACAGCCAGGTAGAGGTTTACGTCAACACACTTTTATCTTCCATATGGGTAACAGTGTTGTATGTGTCCAGCACATGGGGAGGGACCGTCCAGGGTTGGCTGTGGTGGTGTTCACAGGGTGTGGGGTGGTGGGTCTGGCTGGGTGGGAGGGCACAGAACTGGGAGCAGGGGGACTTTGCTACAGGATTGTACTGATGTTCCTCTCTCCATGTTTGCCCCACAGGCCCGGAGGAACACCGCCTTGCCCGTGAAGAGCAGCGGCAGGAGGAGCAGAGTGCGGCAAGGCGGGTGAGGGCCTCACTGCCTACTGGACCTTCCCAATGAAGGTGAGTGCTATACTCCATGATTACTATTGCATGCTGTGTGACAGGGTGGGCAGTGGGGCATGGCCACCATCCATCGACACCACTGCCATGCATGCGACTTGTTACAGTCAACACTGTCCAGTGGCAATGCATGTCTGGGAGTGCATCAATGGTGGCCATGCATGCACCAGGATCATGGTTGTGCCACTGCCTTTGCACCACATAGCCATGTCACTAAACAGCCATGGTGGTGCTGTGCATGACTTAGCCGGTGGGTGTGTGCAGCGTTCCATATGGCTGTATGCGCCTGGGTGGGCAGGTCATGTGGACGTGATCACTGCGGATGGTCAAACACTATCACAGAGGTATGTCCCATGGCTGTATGCCATGCACAGTGGACGGGCTGTATGGGGTTGTGCATTCACACCTATTGACTGTGTTCCCTTGTCCTAGGTACACGCCATCTATGGGAAATAAGGGAGGTGCTGCAGGAGATACTCCAGGTGGTGAGGGCTTCGCTGGACATCCTCAGAAGGATAGACAACACAAGGGTCCTCCGGAGGCACAGAGCTCGGAGGAGTTGGAGTGGGGAGAGGCGCTCCTGCTAGGGATCCATCAGTCCCTGTATTCCCCTACCCCCTGGACCCACCCTCACAACCCTCCTTTCCCGTCCCATTTGTTCACCCTGCCCCTACCCACCCCCACCCTGTTTGTGCCCCCCCAACCTTGTATATAGTTTGTACATAATACTGTAAATAGTTGAATTTTATATGTTTGTTCAATACACAGTTATTTTGATATGAATGCTGTGGTGGTCTCTGATTTGCAGTGGGCTATAGGTGCTCAGCTGCAGTGGTGTGTGTGGCATCAGGGGTGGTGCGGTCATGGGTATGTGTGTGTGTGTGTCCATGTGGAGGTGACTATGGTGTGAGGGTAGCTATCAGTCAGTGTCTGTGGTGTGTGTGTTGTGCCCTGTGCACTGGATGACTGTGTACAGTGGTCCATGGTGCATGCTTTGTGTCCATGGCGCACCTATCAGCCTGTCCATGGCCTGTGCAGCTGACTCACATGCATATCTGTGACCTACATGGTTCTCTGGCATGTTAGTGGTGGCAGTCCCTGCAGGGCAGCCACTGTACCCATCACATTGCTGGATTGCCTCCTGTCACTGGTGCAGTGCATGTCTGCCTCGGGTGGCACTGTGGCCTCCACAGTTGTTGTCCCACCTCCATGCTGTGCCTTGTGTGTGTTGCAGGGGTTGTGCCCCACTGTCTGTGACATGTGCTCTGGCGAATGATGATGGTGTACAGGTCCACAGTGCCTGCACAGGGTGGCTGGCACTTCAGTGCCATGGAGGACTGCGGGTTGTGTGTACACAGTTTACATGGGCCCACACTGGGGGCTTGGTTGCCCCACCACTGTGTCCACGTGTTGTTGTGCCCTTGGGTATGGGTGGGTGTCTGTCCATACACTGTGTGGTATCCGGTGTGGTGCATGCTTTCACACACCACTGTGGGTGTCTGTGCTGGCTGTTGTGGCCAGTGGTGGGTCGGGGTGTGTCATTGGAATACTGTGCAGGGTGCTGTACCACTGGTGGTGGTGTCCTGGGCACACCCTGTCTCATGTGGGGTACCTCATGTGCCGACGCATGATTGGTCTCTCAGCAGTACCTTAGGGGGACTGTGCATGGTGGCACTGTGTCTGCCATTGTTGCATTGCTGTGTGCTGTCACCCACTGATGGGTGCTCGTGGTGGGGCTGGCTTGCATGGTTCTGTGGTGCACAGGGTTGCAGTGTCACAGTGGGGATGGTGGCATGCATGGGGTTTCCTGCAGTGGTGGTCACTGCTCATGGGGTGGTGTCTGGGGGTCATGGTGCAGGGTGTGCTCTGTATTGGGGGGGATGGTGTGGCACGGGGTGGTCAGCCCTCCTTGTGTGCCAGTCATAGCTTGCCGGTAGGTGTGATGGGGCACCATGGCCTGGCTGTGGGTTGTTTGCTTGTCTCCATGGGCCAGTGGTTATTCCAGCCCTCCCCCAGTTGTGCAGTGCATGGGGTGTGGGGGGATGATGTCTGTTCTGCTGTGTGTTCCTGTGCCCATCTGTGGCATGGGTGGTGGGCCCCTACCTCCCTGGTTGTGCAGTTGCATTGCTCTGCTGCTGGGGGGCATCCCTTGTTGCACTATGGCACCTCTGGACTGCTCAGCTAAACATCCCTTGTTGCGCTATGGTGCATCAGATCTGCTCAGCTTCCCCTCTCTAGTTGCGCTATGGCGCAGGTGGTGCGATATTCAGTCGTCGGCTGTAGGCGCAATTTGATCTGCTCCATTTTTGAATATCTCATTTCTTGCACATGGGCGCAATTGACTTGTGCTTGCTCCTGCTATTGCACACTTTTTGGGCGCAGTTTGAATATCTGGGCCTGTATGTTTTGGGATCAGCCTTCAACTCCCTCCCATGCCCCAACACAATTCCCCATACAGAGATTTGCCCCCCCCAGCCACGCAGGTGACTTACTCATGCCCCCCCCAAGCAGAACTGTACAACTGCACATACCCCTCCCACTTAACACAACATGCAGCATTTGTGAAACACTTGTTGGTTCTGTCATTTTCATACTGTCTTACAAGTAAGCACTTTCAATTGCTTTGCTTTAATGCAATGGGGCTGAGCGCTTTCTATAGCAGTAAATGAAGTGCTGCTAGATTTAAAATAAGGAATTCATAGTACAAAAAATAACAAAACTGTGTTTTTCATGTTAACTTTTGTTAGTTTTGGGTAAAAGACCTTATTTGGTTGATCCTGCCATTTATTTTCATCCTCTCATGCAGTGTGGCTGAGCTCTGTCAATAAGTGTACATGGTGTGCAGTTAAAAACGTAAAATACAGCTCCCTCTGTTGGAAAAGTAGGACATATTTATATTTTACTGTATGTTTACCTAGCTTTCTACAGAAGAGTTTGCTGACTGTAGCGAAGCAAGATGAGAGGAAGCAGGAGTGCACAGCAAGCAAGTCGGCAGCTTGAGAATGGAACCATGAGGGTGTGTTGCTATGGCAACGGTCACTTAGGCTTGATCCTGTTTTTCTTTTTAGTGCTCCTTTAGGCATCTGCTGGTGGCACTGGACTGTGTGTGCTCTCCTAGCCCTAATGCTCTCTCTTTCTTTCTGTTCTCCCCCCCCACCCCATTCACATTTACAGCCCCTCGGGTTTTGAGTAGTAGCCATGGAGCGGATCATCTGTTTCTGACATCAGAGAGTGCTCCATGATTGCTTATGTTCTGTGCTACTTTTTATTTTTAATTTGCTGACTCTCTAGCTGTGCGCTGTCTTTCTTGTCACTACAGAATGCAGGATCTTCTTACAGAAATCAACCTACACAAGTTATTTGAACAGAGGAAGCCATATTTTAAATTTAACCTATCAGGTAATTTACAGTTATTGACAGTGGTCGACCACGTTACCTAAGAGGATGAAAGTGAAAGTGTATGGTGTTGCAGTATGACACTGTAAATGGCAGAATCGAACTGAAATGTTCTCGTAGCTAAAACTAGGGAAAGTTAAGATAAAAATATTGTTTTTTAAAAAACACTATTTTGTTGCATTTGTGCACAGAGGGTGCTTTATTGTAAATTTCCAGCAGACATTATTTATAGCTGTTGACAGCACTCATGCACAGAACAAGAAAGCAAGGAAAATGAAAGTTCTACATCGCAGGGTGGTATCAGTATGACATACAGGAATGTAGAGATATCGCTATGATGTATAGGAACATGGAGATATCTCTATGATGTATAGGAACATGAAGATATCAGTGATATCTCCACTCTGTGCCTGAGATACTACTTTTTATCTGCCTTGATATCCCAAAACATACTTTGTATAAATATAGATAGATAGATAGATAGATAGATAGATAGATAGATAGATAGATATGTAGATCTGTAGCACTCTATAACTGTAGATAGATACAGAGAACATGAATATATATATATATATATATATATATACACACACACACACTACAGGTGGCCACACATGCCCTGCATGATGGCACACCCCACATCAACATGGGCAGCCCACAGCAGGTGTGGGTGGAACACAAGTATGCATGGGGCAGGCATAAGGCAAACCTGCTGGAGGCAGGGGGATGTCAGCTGTAGGGTCACTGGGCTGTGCAGCGCAAGCCATCCAGTAAACAGGGACCTGGGCAGACAGGCTGGGCCAGGCAGCCCTTTCAGCCATCATGGTCCTGCTGCCCACCTGTGTTGGTTCCACTCCTGGTAGTCCAGTGGTCCCCCAGCATGTATTCCGAATCCCCAGTTTAAATGATAAATAATATGTTTCCTGGTAGTCCAGTGGCCCCCCCAGCATGTATCCCAACCCCAGTTTAAATGATAAATAATATGTTTCCCGGGTAGTCTAGTGCTTCCCCAGCATGAATCCCAACTCTGTGAAACATAGACTAAACCATTTTCCTGGTAGTCTAGTGGTCCCCCAGCACGAATCCCGACTCTGTGAAACATAGACTAAACCATTTTCCCTGGTAGTCTAGTGGTCCCCAGCACGAATCCGACTCTGTGAAACATAGACTAAACCATTTTCCTGGTAGTCTAGTGGTCCCCCACCCCAGCATGAATCCCGAGTCCGTGAAAACTGAAATACACAGTTCCGTGGTAGCCAGTGGTTCCCCCACAGGTGTGGGTTTAAACATAATGAATACTTATTTATTGAGAAATCTTTTGTTAGAAGGTAAAGGGAGATAAAATAGTCCCATTTTAGGATGGGTGGGGAAACAAGATCATGAATTTAAACTCGCTCGATGCACATTCTGTTGAGGGTATGGCCAAAAAAATAAACTGTGGGTCACTATTTGTGTATTTCAATAAAATTGACTGGAGCACTAAATGTGCAGTTGAGTAAGTTGAAGGGTGAGTTTGATGAACCTCTTGGTGGCAGTGATGAACTGAAGGGATCTTCCAGGCTGCATTGTGTTTCTGTTGGTTTCTGCTGCTCTTCATGTTCTTCATCCTGTGTCACTGATGTGGACTGTTTTCCTAGGAGGTTGCTCCATTTCTTTTGGACTGACATAGATGCTGTCCAGTAGCTTTGCAGACTTGCCTCATCTGTGCCTCTGTTACTGATACAGTCTCTCTTGACTGGAGCCCTGCATTTGACAGAATCTGCACAGCAGTTGCTCTGATTGAGTGGTTGGTATATCTCTTGCCTAAATTAGCTTCGGTGCTCAGTTTGGACATTAAAGACCCAACCAAGTTAATGCAGAAAGTCACTCTCTGGCAAGCTCTCCTTCTCCTCCTGCTCATGTCAGGGAACGTCCATCCTAATCCAGGTCCTGCCATGCCCAGTGACACTAAGAAGGGCACACATAGTGGCCTATTTCTGGCCTCCCTCAACATCTGCAGTCTACCTAAAAAACTTACCCTGCTGCAGGGTTGGCTTGCCCAACACCCCACAGACATCCTTACCTTGTCAGGAACCTGGCTCTCAAAAAATATCTCCGATGCCTCGGTCTCCCTGAGGAACTGTACCATTTTCAGAGCTGATAGGACAGGCAAGAGGGGTTGGGGATGTGCCATATATGCTAAAACATCCCTCCAGCCTCTCTTAGTCCCACTTCCCATGCCTGAACATGGTGCACAGGCCATTACCATCAAAGTTGCCCTTGGTACTCATGGTAAACCTCTGTATATTATGGCAGTTTACATCCCCCCAACAATCCAGAAACTAGCATTTGATTCTATCTTGTCTGGAATCACATATCTTTCCCCTAAGAGTGAAATGATTATTATGGGTGACTTTAATGTGAACTGGCTATCCTCTACGTTGACTTCCTACAAAGAAGCTGCCCATGCCTATGACCTTACCCAAGTAGTATCGTCACCCACTAGGCAGGACCCTCGGACAGGCTCCTCCACACTTATAGACCTTACCTTTACAAACCTCCTGAACCACCTCTCCAAAGTCAGAGTGCTTCCTGATGTACTTAGTGACCACTCCCCTGTCTCCTGCTGGTGGACAAATAAAAATACTCCTAACAGACCTAAAACTTCCATCCAAAGGCGCCTCAAAAAAGGTGCCCTCTCTTGCCTCAAAGTGTACATCTCCACCTGTGACTGGGATCCAGTCCATACTGCCCAATCTATAGACACTGCACTCACTGCATTTATTACTATCTTCAACGCTGCCTGTGACATATTTGCCCCTTTCACAAAAAAGGTAATAAAAACCTAGGACACCCCTTGGATTACCCAGTCCCTCCTACAACTGATGCATCACAGAGATAACCTCTGGCATAGGGCCCTAACCTCACAGCTACCCCATGATAGACAGCTTTACAGAGAAGCAAGAAGTAAATGCACGAAGGCTATCCAGCAAACCAAGGCCACCTACTATCACCAAGCCTTCACCACCACTTGGAGCTCTGGGAAATCTTTCTGGAACAATGTCAAGGAACTCTGTGGGAAAGCCACCAACAAAGACCCAACCCAGCTCCTAGTTCAGGGTACCCTCTCTCACGACCCCACCACCATATCCAATACCCTAAACACCACCTTCTCTGACCTTAGTCACGTCCTCCCTATAAACTTCTTTGACCACATTACCTACCCCCCTACTGTTACACCTTCTTCCCCTACACACCCTTCTTTCAGGCTGCATAGTCTCTTGCAATGAGGCTAAACGCTACCTCTCAAAAGCCCTGCATAACTCGTGTTACGGCAGTGACTCCCTGGACCTTAAAATTCTTCGGCTTACCCTTAATGAGACTCTGCCACATCTCACTAAACTCCTCAACTACTCACTGTGCCTTGGCCAAATCCCTACTATATAGAAGAGGGGAATTATCACACCTATTCTAAAGAAAGGTGATCCAACAACCCCAGGCAACTATAGGCCCATTACTATCCTTCCTCCCCTCTCAAAAGCACTAGAAAGAATTGTGTCTGACCAACTCACTGAATACCTGGGCAAATATGGACTCCTCTGCCATGAGCAACATGGTTTCAGAAAGAGCACAGTACTACCATGGCACTCTTGAATTTACATCTTACATTCATGAAGCTCTTAAACAGGGGTCAGCAGTAGGGGCAATCTATGTTGATTTGACCAAGGCATTTGACACTGTCAGTCATGAGCTACTTCTTCATGCCCTTGCATCCTCCATATTGCACCTGAAACTATCTCCTGGTTCAAAAACTATCTACTGACAGAACACAACAAGTAAAATTAGCAACACACTCTCCTCCAAGCAACCAGTTCTAGCTGGTGTCTCCCAAGGGTCAATACTTGGACCTCTGTTATTCACTCTCTTCTGAACTCACTCCCCCAAGTCTGCAGTGGAAGCTATTGCTATATGCAGACAATGCCATGCTATATTGGAAACACACCAACCTCATCCGTCTCCAAAGTACCCTGCAAGGCTGTTTTAGAGAGCTTGAATACTGGTTCACTGATCACCAACTAATATTTATCTACGACAAAACAAAATCCATGATATTTGCCCACCGCCAAAAACCCCTCAGTAACTCTCAGCTTTCAATCTCAAACATGCAGGGTACCCACATTGAACAGGTCACTCATTTTAAATATCTAGGTATCACTCTGGACGCATCCCTCACCTACCACCAGCATATTAAACTTCTCTCCTCCTCAGTCAACACCCGACTTGGCATTCTTTACAGGCACAAACACTGCCTTACCCCACAGGCTCTACGGTTAGCTGTTACAAGCTCAGTCCTTTCATTGGTCGATTATGGAATAACTATTTATAGTGCCGCTGACCAATCAGCCCAAAGCAGCATCAATATAGCACTCAACAAAGCCTGCCGCATGGTCACTAGCAGCAATAGACAAACTCATATTTGTTTGCTCTATAATCAAGCGGCCGGGCTAACCCTTGAAGGGAGGCTTAAATACCAAACCTGCCTCCAAGTCAAAAAGATCCTTATGAAACTCACAACCATTTGTCTACACCACCTCATCCGACCAGCCCCCCCATAGGGGTACCCCTAGATAGCTGGCCGGGACCTCCTATACAGTCCCCCACTGCAGGACCTCTCTAGGGCAAAGGTCTTTCCGTTATCGTGCTCCCCTCTGGCTTAACAATCTACCATCTTCCATCTTACTTGCCCCTAATCTAAGCCAATTCAAAACCAGGATCAAGAGGCTTCTTCAACTCTGACACCTGTAGCTGTTTCTATCATCCCCTAGGTTGTCGGTCATAGGTGCCACCACACCATATGACTATTTTCAACCTCAGATGTTATCTGAGCCTGGCAATACCTTATACTGTGATTGTTGAACACTTGTAATGTCCTGTTTTGGAAACTTCTGTACAACCTGTTCTCTGTGTAAATGTTCTATTACAACTGATGTGTTGCCGTTGCTTATGCTATGATTTTGAACATTTTATCGAAATTTAATGTCTTTGTATTGAGAACTTTGTACATTCTGTCTTGTTGTAATGTCCTGTCGTGATTGACTTAGAGCCTTTGCAAAGGAGTCCTTGACTCAAAGGTTGTAATTCCAAAATTTTCAATAAATAAATAAATAAAAATAAAATAAATAAATAGTTTTTACCCATCGGATCTTTACTATACCAGATACCTTGGCTGCCTAGAAGTGATTGTGCAACACGTCGTGGGTGAAGGTAGAATGCTGTACTGTCGGGGGATTTTGGAAAGATATTTCTCTTTGCATTTGACTGGGCAGTTTGGATTTCTGGGCTCTTCATAAATAAATCTCCTGGTATTTTCTTTGTTGATTTCCAAAGGATTCAAGTGATTCTTGGTGTGGGCGTTGTGAGAAAGGCGTATGTATTTCATTCCTTTCTCATCTGTGCTCACTTTAAATGACTGAGACATCATAGAAACATAGAAACATAGAATTTGACGGCAGATAAGGACCGCTTGGCCCACCCAGTCTGCCCATTTCCCTACCTAATGGATAAGCTGCAGATCCTAGTTAACCAGCAGCCTACTTCTTCCTACCCCCACCCCCCAGAATTGCCTTATGACTATCCCATGAATGGTTGAATTCCACCACTGATTTTGACTCCACAACCTCCTGTGGAAGGCCATTCCATGCATCCACAACCCTCTCTGTGAAAAAATACTTCCTTAAATTACCTCTGAGCCGCCCCCTCCATCTTCAAATTGTGCCCTCTTGTTCTTACACACCTCTTTTTTTGAAAGATGCTACCCTCTTGGACTTTGTTGATTCCTTGAGGTACTTGAAAGTTTCTATCATGTCCCCCTCTCCCTCCTTTCCTCGAGGCTATACATATTAAGCTCCTTAAGTTTCTCTTCATATGTCTTCCGTGCAGACCCTGCACCATTTTAGTTGCCCTCCCTGGACAGCTTCCATCCTGTCTATGTCTTTGCAGAAATTGGTCCGGATATTCTAGTTATTAGCCATTTGCGCAACAGGGTTCTTGCGATGCGCAAGTCCAAAAATGCGCCATTTAGCGATATTCAGAAGGAGGCAGTTACCCCTGAAAACATGCTGAGCAACAGCGCAATAAAAATGAAGGCATGCGCAACCGAAGGGTGTGGATCCATGCATAAAGACACAATGCGATATTCAAAGATTTAGCGATGTGCAATAGCGGCACAGCCAGAAATTGCACACTAGAGGAAATAAGCCAAAATAAAAAGGCTCAAGGAAGGCACAAGAACGCTACAAGGCTGCCAAGTGGGGGAGGGAGGGAGAGAGAGAGAGAGACACTGACAGACAGACAGACAGGCAAGGAAAGCGTGGGCCATAGGCTGTAGAGGCCAGCGGGGGGTGCCCGGTGCAGTGGAAGTAGCAGTGAGGACAGCAGGGTAACACAGCAACACCAGCCGGGGGGGCAGAAGCCAGGGAGATGGACAGTGCCAGCTTCCACATGGAAGCTGTAATGAAGGGGTGAGAATGCATGCTGCAGGGGGACGTGGCCGTGGAAGGGCCCATTGGTGGTATGCCCCCAACAGGCAGTACCGTGCTCGCATCAGCTTTGAGCTGTACACAGATGTAGAGATCATGGGCTGGTACCGCCTGAACAGGGCAATACTGAGATGGCTCTGTGAGTTGTGCAGTGATGTGATGCAGGCACCCTCACGACAGAGTCACGCTCTGTCGGTGGAGACCAAGGTGACAGCCTGCATGTGCCTGCTCACCATGGGCACCTTCTAGATGCCGACAGGGGACACCACAGGCATCACACAGTCGGCCACGTCACGCATCCTCACCCAATTCCTCAGCGCACTGCTGCCACATGCTGCGGAGTACATCCATTTCCCCAGCACCGCGGCAGAGCGTACAGCAAACATGCAGGAGTTCCACAGGGTAGCACGTATGCCTGGCATGCTAGGGGCCATAGACTGCACCCATGTGGCCATTCGCACGCCACCTGGCCCCGATGGGCTCGCATATCAGAACAGAAAGGGACTTCTAGTGTCAACTGCCAGGGTGTGTGATGCACTGGGCGCATAATCAATGTCTGTGCCACACACCCTGGTGGAGCACATGATGCCTTCATATGGTATCAGTCTGTGCTGTGCCATTGATTCAAGAGTGGGGACATCCCCACAGGCCATCTAGTGGGTGAGTACACATGTATGGAATGCTAACTCGGGGCAAGGGTGGGAATGCCACAGGTGCCATGGTAGTGGCACACAGGGATATGGCCAATATGGACCTGAACATGAGACTGATCTCCACTATCTCCACACAGGTGACAGCGGATACCCACTCCGTCCCTGGCTGCTCACACTGCATCGGCGCCCCATGACCCCATCGCAGCAATGCTATAATGAGGCACATGTTTCCACACGCAACATCATAGAGTGAGTGTTTGGGATGCTCAAGGCACGCTTCCAATGCCTAGACACCTCCGGCGGTGCCCTACAGTACAGCCCCCAAAAGGCCTGTGGGATATTCCTGGCCTGTTGCATCCTGCACAACATGGCCAAAGACTATGGGATAGCCATACAGGTTGAAGAGGGGGACAGCGATGGGGACGCCAGTGGCACCGGTGTTGATGGTGATGAGCAGCCCCCCCTAGGACCACGGGAACCCCGACTGATCTGGCAGGCCCAGCTGCACCGGGACACCATCACAGAGGAGCACTATGCAGAACACAGGTAAGTCAAGGGGACATGTGCAACCAACACTGTCCATGCGCAAACCACAGGTACACAGGGGAACACACCAGGGGTGCATGATGGTCAGGGGAGTGGAAGGGTCCAGGCATACAAACACACCATCAGGGAGGGGTGAGCACTCATATGGACACACACACACCAGGCACAGAGCGTACATGGGCAGATGCACAGCACAGCATAACCGACCACCCCCACCACCTGTACTGTCCAAGTATGTGTCAGATGCTGGGCACCCTTGCACCTTGGTGTACAGTACAATGCAGGCATCATCATGCAGATGCACCTGTGGACAGCAGTTGGGAGGGTGTGCAGGTGGTCCGTGTGTCGGCGTGGTGAGCAGAGCACCCAGCAGTGCACTGCCCACCATGACACACATTGCACACATGGCAGCACCAGACAGGGCCCGCACTGGGAGACAGCTCAGTCATGTAGCACTGTCCCACGGCCACCGTGGATGCATGGGTGGCCCGCTGTGACCCAACAGCACTGGCAGGCTGAGCAGGGCCACATGGGGTGGCACTGTTGCACCACCAGGGGTCCCACTGCATGAACGCGACCTTGCCTGCACAGGGGTCTGCAGCATGCCGAACAAACCTGCACCAGGGGTGCTAGGGATGGCCACAGCAGAACCCGATGTCGACAGGCCTGGTGTCACACAACGCTGGGAATGGGTAGTGGAGAGTGCACTGTGTGGGTGTGTGGTACAGGGTCACCTGACTGTGTGCCCAATGCATCCACGACAGAGACCACTGCCTGGGTCAGCCTGTCAATGGTGGCGGTCACATCCGTCCGCATACGAACCAGCTCGGCATGGTCCAGAGCACACTCCCTGCTGTGCCACTCCACAGACACAGACAGTGCCTCCATGGACATTGCAACTCACCTCTGCAGCTGTACTGATTCCTGCAGCAGGCGGGTGTGCTCCTCCAATGGGTACTGTGCCCCAACGGCATCCTGTCCCCCAGGGTGTGGAAGGTCCTGATGCACAACACCCCTTGAGGGTGGGCGCTGTTCGCCAGGACCAGGAATGGGTGGATCAAAGGGCAGCGGACATGTGCCACCGCTTGACACTGTACCCCAGACCTGGTGGGTGACTGGCGTGGTGCCTAGGCCAGGTGGGTGTACCATCTATGCACCTGTATTGTCTGTAGGGGTGTGTGTGTGTTTTGGTGGCTGTTCATAGGTGATGGCTTGGCCACAGTTAGCTGTGTCAGTGTGTGCAGCTGTGAGATGAATGGGTATGGCTGTGTGGGTAGGCACTCTCACTGGGGCAGGGGGCAGTCTGCTTTTGAGTCACACTGATGTTTGTCTCAACATATGTCTCCCACAGGCCGGGTCGTGAGGATGCAGGCCCAGGTTAAGGAGGGCCATGCCAGGGCCCCAGTGCCAGCAGAAGTTGCACCCCAGCAGCAGCAGCAGCAACAGCAGCAGACACAGCTGCTTGAGAAGTGTGAGTATCATGACTTCATGGATGCTATTGCATGCTGGGGGGGAAGACCACTAGCCCTGCACAATACAACCATGCAGGAAAGGGGAGGTCATAATTCCACTATACAAGACACTAGTGAGGTCCCACCTGGAGTACAGTGTACATTTCTGAGACCATACCTACGTAAGGACGAAGTGGGCAGAGAAGGTTCAGAGGAGGGCAACAAAGATGGTGCATGGCTTGCATCACAAGTCCTATGAAGACAGGTTAAAGGAACTGAACATGTACTCCTGGAGGAGAGGAGGAGAGAGGGATATGATAGAGACCTACAAGTATCTTAGAGGGAGGAACAGGGTGCAGGAAAACACTATTTTGAAGTGAAAAAGATGTTCCAGGACTAGAGGGCATGGGATGAAGTTGGAGGGAGGAAGATTCAGAGGAAACATGAGAAAGAATTTCTTCACAGAATGGGTGGTGGACAAGTGGAACACCCTGCCAGAGGAAGTGGTGGGGGCTGAAACAATCACAGGATTTCAGAATGCACGGGATAGACATAAAGGAATTGTGGAGGTCGGGGTAAGGGGCAACAGACTTCTAGGAAAACAAAGTGAACTTACAAGCTCAAATGGACAGACTGGGTTGGCCATAGGCCCTTATCTGCCAACACTGTCTATGTATCTATGTATGTATGCACGACACAGGTGACATGCATCACTGTCTAGTATCACAGCACGTCTGTGTATGCGTCACTGGTGGTCCAGGCATGCACTGGGCACATAGCTGTGTAATTGGCATCGCACCACATTGCCACGTCACTTGACAGCCTTGTTTGTGCTGTGATGGACATGGGCAGTGTGTGTGTGTGCAGTGGTGCACATAGCTGGTGCCGCCTGTTTGTGATGGCCATGTGCATGTTCACTGTGGGTGGGTGCATGCCATCACAGGTGCGGGACATTGGGCTATATGGCTTGCAGGTTGGGTGGTGTTCAGGGTTGTGGTCAGTCACAGCCATTGACTGTGTTCCCATTTTCCTAGGCCTCGAGGTTCTCAGGAGGATTGGTCGGGATGTTCGGGGCCTCAGACAACTGTTGGTGGACAACCAGGCCATCCTGCAGTCCATCCAGTGCCATGGCCTTTGGAGGAGGTGGCACAGGACGGGGCGCCACCAGGCAGAGGACGAGCAGCTGGCTGGCCCATAGATGATATTACCCTTCCCACTTCTCCCATCCCTACCACCCTGCCTTCCCTCTCCAAGTTTTTGATCCCTACTCTTGAACACCCCTACCTTGTACCTGTCCCCCTTGTAAATAGTTTTTCTTGTTTTGGTTCTGTACTATATTTAAATATACATTTCTATTTTGATATGAATACTGTGTTGGTCTCTGATTTGCAGCTGGCTATGGGTGCTCAGTTGCAGGGGTGTACATGCCATCTGGGGTGGTATGGTCCTGGTGTGTGTGTGTGTGTGTGTGTGTGTGCGTGTGTGTGTGTGTGTGTGCATGTGTGTGCGTGTGTGTGTGTGCATGTGTGCGCGGTGTGTGCATGGGGAGGTATCTCCAGCATCGCAGTGACTTTCTGTTGGTCTTGCTGTCTGCTGCCACCCACTGCTGGGTGCACAGGGTGTGTCTGGCTTGTAGGCTTCTGTGCTGCATGGGGTTGACGTGTGCTGGGGGATGCATGGTTTCTTGCAGTGCCAGTCACTGCACATAGGTGGTGTCTTGGGGTCACAGTGCAGGGTGTGCTGTGCATACAGGGGCTGATGTGCACTGTGGTTGTCAACCCCCTGTGTGTGGCACTCTCAGCCTGCCAGTGGTTGTGCTGGGGTGTCATGGCTCTGCTATGCTTTGTTGGCTTGTCCCCATGGGCCAGTAGATCATCTGTCACACCCTCAGTGATGCTGTGCTTGGGGTGTGCAGGTGTGGTGTTGGTTCTGCAGTGTGTTCCTGTGCCCATGTGTGGCATGGCTGGCGGTGGGCTCCAGCCTGCCTCCCTGGATGTGCAGTTCCATTGCTCTGGGGGGTCTGCTTGCACTATGGCACCTCTGGACTGCTCAGCTGGGCTGCCCTGGTTGCGCCATAGCGCAACATTTCTGCTCAGCTTCTCCTTCCTGGTAGTGCTATGGCACAGTATGTGCGATATTCAGACGTTGGTTGCTTGCGCAATTTGTTCTGCTCCATGTTTGAATATCGCACCTGTTGCGCATATGCGCAATCGGTTTGTGCTTGCTCCTGCTGTTGCGCTCATTTTGGGCACAGTTTGAATATCTGGGCCATTGGGTCTCCAGAACTGCACACAGTACTCCAGATGGGGTCTCACCAGCTGTCTGTACAGAGGGATAATAACTTCCTGTTTTCTACTGGTGATGCCTCTCCCTGTGCATCCCAGTATCCCCTCAGCCCTCCTTGCTGCCCTCTCACATTGCTTGCCCATCTTTAGGTCATCTGATATGACTACCCCCAGGTCCCTTTCCATTTTTGTCATTGTTAGTATCTCACCCCCCATTGTGTACTGTTCCCCTGGGTTTTTGTTTCCCAGGTGCATTACCTTGCACTTCTTAGCATTGAATCTAAGCTGCCATACATTTGACCATTCCTCTAACCTTGCCAAGTCCCTTCTCATCCTTTCCACCCCACCCTGTGCATCAACTCTGTTGCAGATCTTAGTGTCATCTGCAAAGAGACTTACTTTTCCTTCCAGTCCTTCTGCAACATTCTGTGACTCTGAACCTCAGCTGTTGATCATTTCTTTTGGCTTGTGACTTAACCGCCAGGTATATACTCCTGTCTCTCCTGTTATGTACTTATACTTATACTACTCAAAAGGGGTTGTACCTACCTATCCCTCCACTTCTATCTCTTGGGCAGTCGCATACCTAAAATTAAGCCAGGCATGTTCCCTGTAGACATGTTTATACACCTGGCTCAGAGGCTCCTCCTGCTATCTGGTGATATTGAATCTAACCCTGGTCCCAAACTCTGCACCCCACTCTCTACCTCAACTAGCACTAAAAAGGCCTGGTACTAGCCCATATGAACATTAGAAGCCTCCTGAGTCACCTGGCTGAACTTGAAGCCTGGGCTAGTTGGTGGATCCTGACATACTATGCCTCACCGAAACCTGGTTGAAACCTACTGTATCTGATACCTCCTGCCCTCTACCTGGGTATAATATTCTTCGGCGAGATCGATCTGGGTCCAAGAGGGGGTGGGGTCGCTATTTACTATAAAAGTCATCTGTCTCTTAGCATCCTTCCTAACCCTGATTCCCTCATGCTATGTGAAGCGCTGCATGCAACCCTGACACTTGAGGTCGAAACACCTACATTTCGCTTTGTGTATAACCCGCCAACCAGTGGGCTGAACGTCTCAGGACCTACTGCAGTACGTTTCTCAAAATGTAAAACAAATGAAACACTCCTCCTCGGTGACTTGAACCTGAACTGGCTGGGCCCATCACAATCTCCTTGCATCTTTGATCCAGAGCACAATTTTCACCAACTTATAACTATCTGCACTAGAACCACGTCTTCACTATCAGGGTCATTACTGGACTGGATCCTTACAAATAGACCCGGATCATGTTTCCAAAGCTACCGTCCTGGCTGACTCACTTACAGATCACTCCACCAACGCCTGTCACTGGCGCCCTGCCCACCGCCTGCTCCTCAACCACGACTGATTACCTTCACGAACTATGCTGCCCTCGATACACGTTTCTTATCTGACATATCTGACATAGACTGGACTGACGCTTTTCTCCACCCTCCAATGTTGACACTGCCCTTAACATATTTCTCACCAAGTTTGGCGAAGTACAAAAGAAACACCTCCCAAAGGTAAAAAGAAGAGTCAGAGGTCAGCAGTCAAGATGGCTAAATAAAGAACTCCTATGTAAGTTAAAAGTCCGAGATAAGCAATGGAAACAATACAAAAAATCTGGGCTCCCCCTGGATCTTATCCTGTACAAGCAGTATAGAAATGATTGCAAAAGGCGCATCAGGCAGGCTAAAAGCATATACTGTCAAAACCTGCTGACTAACTCCTCCAACGACCCTCGAAAATTTTGGAGCCACATTAAAACTTTTTTAGGATCTACGCAAGCTGTCACCCCCTCAGAAATGGTCCTGCAAGGTGTCCACTGTAATGACTCCTTCACTATTGCAAACGCGTTTAACCAGCAGTTTTCCGACCTATCTGCCTACACAGCTTCCCTTCAATCTCCTGCTACACAACTGAACTCAACATTCCCTGGTGATTCACCTACCTCATCTAAACCATTCTACTTCAAAGCGGTCACCAGGCATCAAGTCTTCAAGCTGCTCAAGGCTATCTCTGACAATACCAGCCCCGGCTCTGATGGAATGGAACCCCGTCTATTAAAGATGGCTGCTCACCTCATATCTGGACCTATAGCTAGAATCTTCACCCTATCCCTCTCCAATGGCTCTGTCCCTGAAATCTGAAGCCGCCAGAATTACTCCGTGTTTAAAAAGGCAGCAAAAATGACACGACTAACTACAGACCAATTGCTATACTATCAGTCCTTAGCAAAACTTTGAGAAATTAGTCTCTATTCAAGTTACCACTAGTTGAAAACTCCAACTTACTCAATACAGCACAGCAACGGCTTTAGAAACACCACAGCACCATGACTGCACTAGCAAAATTCTCCTCTGACATTCTTACCAACATGGACAAAGGGAAGCTAACAGGGGCTGTTTTCATCGACCTCACTAAAGCGTTCGACCTTGTTGACCGTCCTTTACTACTTGCCTCCCTCAGAAATCTGGGCTTCTCCTACCCTGTCACTACCTGGTTCAGCAGCTACCTTGCCAACAGGACTCAAGCAGTGAAATTCAACTCGGCGATCTCTGACAGTGCTGTTATCAATATTGGCATCCCTCAGGGCTCCATTCTCGGTCTTCTCCTCTTCTCACTATTTGTAAACAATCTCCCTGATGTAGTAACCGCTGGCCACTCACTACTTTATGCTGATGACCTGGTCATCTATGCCCACTCTGACAATATCACCAACCTGAATGCTGCCTTACCACAGACTTCCACTTGGTGCAGCGTGGCTACACACCGAACGCCTTGTCCTTAACTCCAATAAAACTAAAGCCATGCTATTTGGATCCCCACACAAATTAAGAACCTGCTCTTCTTCTCTCTCTCTGTGCCTGACATTAATGGTAACCCTCTGGAGTCTGTTAGCTCTTTTCGCTACTTGGGCATTCACCTTGACCAAAATCTTGACCTAAAGCTGCACATCCAGAAAACTTGTAAATCTGTCAATTGTAAGCTAGGGGCTGCTTACAGGACTAACCTGCTTACCCCTGCCGCTAAACTGCAATTGCTAGAGGAATCCTGTTACCAACCCTCACCTCACGGTGCTCCCATCCTAACCATGGCCAGCAAACTGCTCTGCACCAATGGGACACCACCTTCAACAATGTTTGCAGGTATGCGGCTAAAAGCACCGTGCCTGAAGCTCCATTGTCAGCTATACAAAGACCTGGGCTGGCTATCTCCCTCCTCCACCAGGCAATATTACCTCTGCAACCTTTCGGACACCATCATCAGAGCATCAAAGCCAGCTGAGCTCTCAAAACTACTCCAACCGGTTATACCTTCACGGGACCTTAGATCCTCTGACAAGTCCTTATTGAATATTCCTCTCTGCCGCACAAAAAAGGGCTCGGGAGCCTTCAGTTATGCTGCCCCTCACTTTTGGAACTTGCTGCCCCAGGGACTAAGAAATGCTCCTTCTCACGATGCATTTAAGCACAATCTCAGATCTTTCCTTACCTCTATGGACAAATGTGTTTGTTTTGATCCCTCTTGAATCCCATGCTCTAACCTGTTCTCCTCCCCTTCCCTATTATGTATTATAGGCACTTGCGCTTTTTTTATTCTTGGTTGTTTTTTGCTTTTATGTTTCATGTTTGTTGATACTGTATAACATTGTTGTTCTGATGCCAATTGTAAAGCTCTCTAATTACTGCCTAGTCACTTAGCTTGCCCTCGCTCCTGAGCTGTTTTCCCCCACCTTCATTCCTTATCCTGCACCCTCTGTTCCTGTAACACTTACTTTCCCAGCCCCGCTCTCTTCCCTTCCCACTTAGCCATTTCTCCAGTACCCCGTCATTACCCCCTCCCTTTTTCCTGCCCCTCCCCTCTCCTGCTCTTTGCCGCCTCACTCCCCCTCTAACCGCCCTCCACTCCCCTCTCTGCCGTCTTTCGGTTCCACGCCTGCAACAGGTTGCTACCTTGTACCGCCAATGCCGTGAATCCTTGCCGCCACCCTTCCTACCTTTCTTTCACCTTTCTGCCCTCTCCTGCCAGCTTTCCCTCCTTCTTTTATTCTTCCTCTTCTCCCTATGCTCAGTCCTCACCCCTCCCTCTCCCTATTTTATCCCGCCTCCACCAGTTTGTGTGACTCCCTCTCTCTCCTGCCGTCTCGTGGTTCCACGGCTTGGCGCAGGTTACTACTCTCCCCGCCAATGCCGTTTTCACTGCCTCGCCTGTCCTCCTCCCTTCTTCTGCTCCCTCGTTCTTACTAGGTGCACTCATCTCCTCACCCCCACTCATTTCCCTATCTGTTCCGTGCCCTTCATCCCTTTTCCCTATACCCTGCCCTTCCCACCCTACCCTTCCCTCCCCATTCCTTTGGTTCAAATCCCTCCTCACCCTTGCACCTAGTCCCCCACCGCCCTCCCTGCACATCACCCTCTCTCCTCTCTGTTTTTGACCCATAGCTTCACTGTCCTGTTCCCGACCTCTCCGTCTCTCTTGCCGACTCCCGGTTCCACCGTCCGGCCACAGGTGGTAACCTTCTCCTTCAATGCCGCACTTTGTGCCTTAACCTCCCTCCTGTCCTCCCCTTTTGCTATTCCTTCACCCCCTGTCTCCGTCTTCCTCCCTACCCTTACACCTGTCCCCTACCACCTCTCCCCTAGTTCTCAACAACTGAATACATGTAATTTTATCCTTATTTCTATGCTTGACTACACTGTGTGACTTTGTCCTTTGCAAATGTATCCTGCTCTGTGTAATTTCTTATGTATCCTGCAAATGTATCCTGCTTTGTGTAATCTCTTATGTATCACTGTGTTCTGTAACTGTACCTCCCAGGTTGTGCCTGAAAATAGTCACTTGTTGGCTAGCGCACTTACCCGGTCAACAAAAACTAAATAAAATGTTGCTTATAAAGACATTGAAGAGGACCGGTCCTAATACTGAACCCTGCGGTACTCCACTAGTAACCCTCCTTTCTTCTGAGTGGACTCCATTTACTATTACTCTCTGTGTCCTATTCTCCACCCAATTCTTTCCCCAGGTTGTCATCTTGGGACCCACTCCCAGGCTGGCTAACTTGTATATTAATCTTTTGGGTGGGACTGTGTCAAATGCCTTGCTAAAGTCTAGGTAGGCCATGTCCACAGCCCCTCCCTGATCTACTACTTTGGTTACCCAGTCAAAGAAATCTATCAGATTCATCTGGCATGACCTTTCCACTGTGAATCCATGCTGCCTAGGGTCCTGTGCCCCTCTGGCCTCCAGATACTTGACAATTCTTTCCTTTAGAAGTGATTCCATCATTTTCCCTATCACTGAGGTTAAACTAACGGGTCTGTAGTTTCCTGCTTCTGCCTTGCTCCCGCTTTGTGAAGGGAATCACATCTGCCTTCCTCCAATCCTCGGGTACCACCCTTCCTCCCATGATTTGTTAAAAGGGTAGTCAGTGGTGTCACTAGTTCTACCTTAGTTCTTTAGAATTCTGGATGAATCCCATCAGGCCCCATTGCTTTGTCCACCTTCAGTTTTAAGAGTTCTTTCAGAACCCTTACTTCTGTAAATGGGCTGGTATTAACTTCTGTATCCAGAGTGTTACTACTGTTTGTTTTATGTACCTCCCTCTTCATTTGTAAATACTGAGCAAAATATTTGTTTAGTATCTCTGCCTTTTCACAGTCTCCTCTACCCACCCTCCTCCCTTTATTAAGCCTCACTATCCCTCCTTGGTCTTCCTTTGCTCCTGATGTACCTATAAAGGTTTTATTCCTCTTCTTAACTGAGTTGGCTATCTTTTCTCGGTTTGGGCCTTTGATATTCTGACTGCCTTCCCAGCCTCCTTTTGCTTTAACTGATACAGTTCTCTGTCCTGCTCCTTCTGCATTCCTTGTACTTCCTGAATGCTTTCTTTCTCTTGAACCTTCACTGCCACTTCCTTTGAGAACCATAGTGGTTTCTTACATCGCCTTGTTTTGTTTATTTGCTTCACACAAAGGCTAGTTACCTCTGTGATGGCAGTTTTATTATTCCCATTGTTCTTCCACCCTCCTTCCTGCCCATTTGCTAGTGCATTCCTTAGGCACTCACCCATTTTGGCAAAGTCAGCCCTCCTGAAGTCCAGTACTTTTATCTTTGTTTGGCTTGACTCTATTGCTGTGTTTATTGTGAATCATGCTGTTCGATGGTCGCTAGTTCCCAGATGGCTACCCACTTCTACATCTGTGATCCTCTCTCCATCTCCATTTGAGAGTATCAAGTCTAATATTGCTCCCTCTCGTGTGGACTCCAGTACTAGTTGTCTAAGGCATGCCCCCTGTAGGGCATCTAGAATAACTGCACTCTTTGAAGTGGCAGCTGCAACTGCACTCCAGTTAACATCTGGCATATTCAGATCACCCATCAGCAATATTTCCCTTTTCTGCCATTCTAAGTATACTTTCTATCATTTCCTTGTCCATTTCCTCCCCTGAGAAGAGGGCTGTGATACAACCCTGTGCGGATTGTGGTGCCATTGCCTGTCTCCAAATTTACCCACAGTGCTTCTTCTCCTCCTGTTTACCTTTTTGTTCTGTTGCATTTATTCCTTCCCTTATGTAAGAACTACTCCTCCTCCTCTTTTACCCTCCTGTTCCTCCTGTAGATAGTGTATCCTGGTATGTTTATGTCCCAGTCATGGTTTTGTGTGTACCATGTTTCTGTGACTGCCATGAAATCAGATGTTCCTCCTCCATCAAGGCCACTAATTCAGGAAGCTTGTTACCTAGACTAGGGCATTGATACTCATTACTCCATTTTTTGATGGCTTTACCTTCTGTTGCAGCATCCCCCACTGACCGTTCTACCTCGGTCTTTTTCTCATTTAGTACCCTGTTTTGTAGGGAGAGGCTGGGATTTTCCTGCTGCTTGTCAGTGCCTCCCCTTTGACTAGTTTAAAAGCTTGCCAATGAAGCATTTAAACCGATTGCTCAAAAGACTTGTTCCCTTCCTGGACAGATGCAGACCATCCTGCCAGTATAGGCTGGTGTCCCTCCAGGTGGAACCCCAGTCCCCAATGAAGCCAAACCCTGTGCTCCACACCATTTTTTAACCACTCATTAAACTGCATGGTGCCATTACCCTCGCCTCCCCATGCCTTTGACAGGCAGCACCTCTGAGAAGGATACTGTGTGTGCTACTTGTCTTAGGCCCCTTCCCAACTCTGCAATGTCCTCCTGCACTGCTCTAACCTCATGATGAGCCAAGTCATTTGTCCCTAGGTGGACAATTACATCCAGCTCAGAATCCCTTGCAGCTGTTCTTGTGATTCTGAAGATGCGCTTCCTGTCCCTCCAAGCCATGGCACCAGGCAGGCACCTTACTTCAGTTTTCCCAGCTCCTCCCAGTTCTATCCCCCTAATAATTGAGTCCCCACCAGGAGCTGCTTCCTTTCCTTGTGGTGTCCTCTGCCTCCTTCCTGTGGGCCTCCCTTGTGACAGTTGTCCTCAGCCTCCTTAGTCTCTTCTGTGGGTGTATCCATAGGAGAGCTATGCTCCCCCAGAATGGTGTATGGATTGTGGTGTGGAACAACTGACTGGGTGTGCCTCTGTTCCGCCATCCTCACCCTCCCTGAGCCCACTGTGGTCCAACTGCTGTGCTTTCTTTGCAAACTCTGAGGTAGTGGTGGTGGCTCTGGTACTTTCTGGATGGGGGAGGTTCCCTTCCTACTGTCCAGTGTGGCCTGGGGGAAGGTCCCTGTACTACTGTCCAGTGTGGCCTTAAGAAGGGCAACTTCCTCCCTCAGGGCAGAGAGTTGTCTGCAAATAGGGAAGCATCTCAGCCTCCAGAAAGACTCCTGAAAGACTGCTGCCCCACAGCCATTACATTGCACTACTCCCCACATTTTTCTTTTTGTGCGTGTGTGATTGGTTTGTAATATAGAAATAGATATATATTTATATTATACAATGTGTATGCTCATATTGTCAGTGCAGTGTGCTAGAGAGGATATGACAGTGACACGCACCTTGCACTCTTGAGGAAATGATGTCAGAACCTCAGGTATAAAGGAACTTTTCCAGGTGTGGGTGGGGTGAGGGGTGGGAAGGGTTGGGCCTAAACTGTGCCCTCAGAAAACAATCAGCTAAAGCTCTGACCCACTGCTGCAATGAGTGCCTTCCTGTCAGCAAGATGCCCTACACAACAATTTGATAAAGAAATACCCTGCTAATCAAACAGAAAAATCCACACATCCAAGTGAGACACAGGTAAACCTCCCCAGCCCCAAAACAGGCCTGGTGGTTTGTGCTCTGAGAGCTGTCAGCCCCCAAAATAAGTCAGCTGTGCTTTAAACTCCTCCTGCACTGAAAATCTTAAGAATTGTAACAAACAAACGTAAACCTAGATCCACCACCCTCTGTTGCTTGAAAGACTGTCTTTTCCTGTTTCATACTGCAGGTTTTTCTATGACCACTCCTTAACCCCAGTAACTTTGTTAAAAAGAGTTTAACTATCACAAACTCCTATGCACCAATAAATTATTTAAAAATAGTTTCTGTCCCAAAATCCTAGTAGTCAATCCAGCTACCCCCAAGGGACAACCACTCAAGGTACTTAAGGTAGGCAATGGTCTGCCCATCCGAACAATGACGTAAAACAAGTTTCTTTACAGTTAAGGATAGGAGTGCCATGTGTTACCTTTGGATCCACAACAATATTTGGGGAAAAATCCCCAAGTAAGCATATCTCCGGGGTAAACAACTCATCAATACCCATTAAGGGGTCTGCCCGGTGTTTAATCTGATCCCAGAGTTTCTTGATCTCTGGGCAGTCCACAGAAATATACTTGAGGGAACCCTCCTGTTGCTGACATCTATTACATAAAGCATCAGGAGAACATTCCACTCTCTGAAGTTTTATGGGGGTCCAGTACACATCATTTAGTATCTGATATTGGGTAAGTCTCAGTCTGTCTTGTGGAATATATGTGAAAGTGGCCTTCCAGACAGTTTCCCATCTCTCTGCTACACCCAGAAAGTGATATGACCAGGCCCTGGGGATGCCATTATGAGAATCCAGTATCCTTTCTCTAAGAAGGACATATGGCGTAGAGATAGCATGAGGCCTACCACTGAGATATGCCAGTACGTTAAAGTGGTTGCTCATTTCAGGACCTATGTTCAGGTCCATTGGGGAATGGACTAAAAGGTGGCACTTTGAGAACTTTGAAAATCCAAGGCCTGTCCAAGTTGAGTTTGGCCAGAATCTCCCTTGAATTCAGCCACTTCCCATCTGGAAAGAAGTCTATGACCTTGTAGTCTCCCAGGGGGGTAACCACGCTGGAGAAATGCTGTGGCCCCCAATTCTAAGATTGAGATTTCCAATCATAGGCTGTCTGGGGTCTCTGGTGAGTTTATAGCACAAGAAGGTGCACAGCTGTGTGAGTGTATCTTCAATGAGATGGAATTGGGGAGTTAGCCAAATAGGTTGGAAGAGCAGCTGTTGGAAGAGTTGCCACATGCAGTACAGCCTCAGGGGAAAGTTTGGCATCTGCTAGCATCTTTCTCTCTAATGTCAACCATTCCAGGACATAGAGATGAGAGGCAATCTCCTCTTGAGGGGTCAGCCATCTCAGATATTTAGCCACTTTGCTGACCCAGAAGCACAGATTGAAGTGAGGGAGCTTCAGACCCCCTCTAGATGTGGAGGCTGCCAACTTCCTATAAGCATGTCTGGGCCATTTCCCAAGCCAGATAAAGGAAGAAATAATAGCATGTACCTTTCTAAACCATCCTACAGGGATCCATGAATTTAACATACTTAGAGAGTAGAATAGTCTGGGTAGTGCATTCATTTTAATTATGTTGATTCACCCCCAGAGCGAGATCAGAAAAGATTGGCATCTCTGCAAGTCTTGTTGAATGGTAAGGAGGAGAGGATCCACATTTAATTTCCTCATCCATGTCACTGTTTTAGCTAAAAGTAATCCCAGGCATTTAAGGCTTTGGGGACTCCACTGTACTCCCAGGAATTCTATTACCCTTCAGGTAAGCCTGTGATTAAGTGGAAAAACTGTGGTCTTCCCTAAGTTAATCTTATAATTGAAGAGTTCTCCATATCCTGATAGTAGAGAAAAAACTACTGGAAAAGTCTGGTCTGGGTACACCAGGTGAAGGAGGACATCATTGGCATAGGCCGATAGTTTAAATTCTTGAGTGTCCACCTGGATTCCTCTAACTTCACCATGTTCTCTTATCCTCATCAATAGAAGCTCCAAGTTAATGTTAAACAAAAGTGGGGAAAGAGGGCATCCTTGTCTGGTACCGGAGGCTAGGGGAAATAGGCTGGAAAATACTCCATTATAGTAAATACGAGCATGGGGATGTTGCTAGAGGGAAGAAATCCACTGGATGAATGTTTGTGGGAAACCAAATCAGCTCATATTTAAAAACAGAAATTGCCAATTCACTCTGTCAAATGCCTTCTCTGGATCCAGGGAAAGCAATCCTGCTGGAATATCAGAGTCCCTGGATGCAGAGAAGATGTGTGTAAGTTAGGGATAGTGAGGCTGAATAGAAGGGACGGTGGGTGGGCACAGAGGGACAGTGAAAAAGCAGGGATACTGAATGAATACTTCTGCTTAGTATTAATAATAATAAATTTTATTTCTCACAAGCGCCTTTCAACCATCAAGGCGCTTTACAAAAAGATAAAAGATCATGATAAAACTGTAAACAAACAAAATAATCGGAGGATCCAAATTTAATCGGTGCCACCAAAAGCATGGCACCATAAATAGGTTTTCAGTGCCTGTTTAAACCCCCCCACAGTCGTACACTCCCGAAGCTGATGGGGTAGAGAATTCCAGAGGGTCAGGGCCGTGTGCATAAATGCATGTGCTCCTGAAGATTTCAGAGACACCCTCGGAATCTTTAGTAACCCCTCGCCAGTGGAACGCAACTGTCGCACTGGGCGGTAAGGCACAAGGAGCTCTTTCAAGTAGTCAGGGCCCAGTCTGTTTAGGGCTTTATAAATTAGTAAACCAACTTTAAAGGTGATCTGCCACCTAATCAGCAGCCAGTGCAGATCGTGCAGCACAGGAGTAATGTGGGATGATCGGAAGCTCCCGTCAACAATCGTACTGCTGCATTCTGCACGAACTGCAGGTGGTGGATATCAACCCCAGGTAGCCCTAAGTACAGGGAATTGCAATAATCTAGGTGCAAGGTCACAAAGGCATGGACCAAAGTAGGCAAGTTCCTGGAAGGAGCCAGGTGTTTAATCCTGGAGATATTCCCAGAATGATAAAAGGAAATCTTGACGACGGCCGACACCTGGGCTTGTAAAGTCAGCCCGTCGTCAAGCATTACTCCCATGTTTTGCACCTGTTCAGAGGATAGGATCTGAGAGCCCCCAAGAAAAAGTCCAGAGGGCTGATCAGCCCACGACCCCTCTATCTGGTGACCCGGGTCCACTAACATCACCTCTGTCTTTCTGGAGTTCAACTTTAACCAGCTCAAATTCATCCAGTCCTGGATTTTAACAAGGCAGGAATTAAATAGAGACAGCTCAATCCTGGTCAGGGGCAAAAGACAGGTAGAGCTGGGTATCATCAGCATAACAGTGAAACCTCAGCCCATACCATCTTACACTGTCTCTGAAGGGCAGCATATACACTGCAAACAACATGGGGGACAGCACTGAACCCTGAGGTATCCCGCATGACAGGCAGAATGGGTCTGAGGAAAAAATCTACTGTATTCACAAAAGAGGAGGAAGGGGAGGTGCCTAATTCAATTAACAGAAACACTCTGGATGCGGGGTCGATATGGGGGTCGATCCCAGTCCTTTCACAGAAGAAAGGGTTCTGAAAGAACTCCTAAAACTGAAGGTGGACAAAGCAATGGGTCCTGATGGAATTCACCGCAGAATTCTAAAAGAGTTAAGGGGAGAACTAGTGACACCACTGACTACCCTTTTTAACAAATCATAGGAGGATGGTGTGGTACCTGAGGACTGGAGGAAGGCAGATGTGATTCCGCCTCACAAAAGTGGGAGCAAGACAGAGTGTATTACCTAGGCTACCACCCTGTGACCCACCCCCAGGCTGGCTAATTTGTTTATTAATTTTTTGTGCTGGACTGTGTCAAATGCCTTGCTAAAGTCTGGGTAGACCATGTCCACAGCCCCTTCCTGGTCTACTACTTTGGTCACCAAGTCAAAGAAATCAATTAGATTTGTCTGACATGACCTTCCTGCTGTGAATCCATGCTGCCTTGGGTCCTGTGCCCCATTGGTCTCTAAGTACTCAACAATTCTTTCCTTCAGAAGTGATTCCATCATTTTCCCTACCACTGAGGTCAAACTGACAGGTCTGTAGTTTCCTGCCTCTGTCTTGCTCCCACTTTTGTGAAGGGGAATCACATCTGCCATCCTCCAGTCCTTGGGTACCACACCATCCTCCCATGATTTATTAAAAAGGGTAGTCAGTGGTGTTACTAGTTCTTCCCTTAGTTCTTTTAGAATTCTGGGTTGAATCCCATCAGGCCCCATTGCTTTATCCACCATCAGTTTTAAGAGTTCTTTCAGAACCCTTTCTTCTGTGAAAGGACTAATATCAACCTCCCTATCCAGAGTGCTTCTATTGACTGGATTAGGTATCTCCTCCTGCTTTTCCATTGTGAATACTGAACAGAAGTATTCGTTCAGTATCTCTGCTTTTTCACTGTCGCTTTCTGCCCAACCCCCTTCCTCTTTATTCAGCCTCAGTATCCCTGCCTTAGTCTTTTTTGCTCCCTAATGTACTTATAAAAGGTTTTACCCCCCTTCTTAACCAAGTTGGCTATATTTTCCTTGGTTTGGCCCTTTGTTATTCTGATTGCCTTCCCCGCTGCCTTCTGCTTTAACTGGTACAGTTCTCTGTCCTGCTCCTTCTGTGTTTCCTTATACTTCCGAATGCTATCTCTTTCTCCCTTACCTTCCCTGCTACTTTTGAGAACCATAGAGGTTTTTTCTTTTGTTTTGATTTATTTGCTTCACAAAAAGGCTTGTTGCCTCTGTGATGGTGGTTTTAATGTTTCCCCATTGTTGCTCCACCCCACCTTCTTTCCTGTTTGCTAGTGCTTTTCTGAGGCACTCTCCCATTTTGACAAAATCAGCACTCCTGAAGTAAAAGGCAAAGCTGAGATAGGGTAGGAAGAAATAGGCTGTTGGTTAACTAGAATCTGCAGCTTATCCTGTAGGTAGGGAAATGGGCAGACTAGGTGGGCCAAGCGGTCCTTATCTGCCGTCAAAGTCTATGTTTCTTTGTAAGTTTGCGGAAGTGGTCAGCCGAATGCCTGTCCTCCATAAACCCCACCTGTTCAGGATGGATTATATAGGGCAGGACTCATTTTAATCTATTGGCAATGAACTTGGCCACTATTTTAATGTGTCAGTTTAGTAAAGAAATAAGTCTGTAACTGCTGATGTTTTCCAGGTCCTTGACAGGCTTGGGTAGCACAATAATCAATGCCTCCAGCAGAGAACCATCCAAAGGATTAGAATTCAGTATCCACTCAAATAGCCACTTCAACCAAGGAATCAGGTTGGTAGAAAAAAATTGTATAAAAATTGGGAGAAAAGCCATCAGGCCTAGGGGCCTTCTTGGAGAATAAAGAGAAGATAGCTGCTTGTATCTCAAATTCTGAGATAGGGGGATCAGAAATTGCTGTTGCTCCAGAGTAAGGGAAGGAAGCAAAATGGCTTTAAGATAGTCTCAAACTACTTCTTTTGCTGGCGAATTGGCCATGGGACTGTATAGCACTCTGTAATAATTTGCAAATTCCTCTGTTATGTCTTTAGGGGAGAGATGCAGGGACCAATTTACCTGGGATCTAATACTTTGAACTAACCTGGATTGTGCTACCTTCTTAAATCATAAAGAGAGGAGGTTGCTTCTCTTTATTAGAGGAGACCAACTTAGTGCTTCATAAGGCACTGAAGATCTTACACGAGATATTTAGTATTGCTTATTCTGCCTTTCCATGAAGGAGGCAGAAATACTCATCTTGAAGTCCTATTAAAGTGGAATGCTTTACTTCTGTGGTTCTGGGGGATAGTGAAGCTTCTATATTCTGAATCCTTGACAATAGGAACAGTGCCTTTTGATCTCCTAATCTCTTTCACTGAGAGGCCAACTTGATTAAAACCCCATGAAGTACACATTTTAATGCACCCCATTCAAAACCAGGTCTCTGTGTGGAATTTAAATTCATGCTTATATAGTCCTTAATTTCCTCATGTATCTGGTCTACTATTTCCTCATCTTTAAGCAATTGATTGTTAAGTTTCCATACTGATTCCTTGGGGGTATCCATGTGAAGAGACAAGGAACAAGCCATTGCAGAATGATAGGGTATCACCCCAGGGTCAATTGTGGAGTCTATAAGGCCCCTCAGCAACAAATGGCTTATCAGAAAATAATCTATCTGTGACATAGATCCATGGACCTCAGACCTAAAAGTGAATTCCTTTAGATTGGGGTGCAGGAGATACCATGGATCACAGAGTCCCAAATGGTCATTTATATCTCTAACAACCCTTTGGGCTGAGGAGAGGCCTTTCCTTTTTACATCTGACTTATCCAAATCAGGTGCAAAGGGAAGGTTCCAGTTGCCTCCCAGTATTATTGGTATGTTGGTGAAGAGTGCCAGTACCTTAAGAAGATCAGTGAAGAGCTGGGGCATATCAGCATTTGGACCATAAAGACTTCCTAAGATTAAAGTCCTCCTGTCTAATATTCCCTTCACCAGGATATACAGGTACCTTCCATCAGGGTCCCTTATAACTTGCTCACTAAGGAATAATATGCCCCGAACCACCAGAACGGCCACCCCTGGAGCTTGGGTGCTATTCCCAGCATGAAAAACTTGACCCACATATTGCTGTTGAAGTAAGTTCCCTTCAGCTTCTAACAAGTGCATTTCTTGGAGGAATGTAGCATCCCTGTTAAGTAACTTAACATGTTTAAAGACATGGGGCCGGATATTCAAAAGAGTTGCACCATGCGCAATAGGGTTGCACATGCGCAAGTCCGAAAATGTGCCAATCTGCCATATTCAGCGGGAAGCAGTTGTGCTACTGAAAACATGCTGAGCAACAGCACAATGCAAATGAAGGCATGCGCAACCGAAGGGGGTGGACCCATGCAGAAAAAGTGCAATGCGATATTAAAAGGCTTGAGCAATGCGCAACAGCGGATGAGCCAGAAGGTGTACCATGGTGGAAATGAGCCAAAGTAAAAAGGCTCAAGGAAGAGGTGCAAGAACGCTACAGGGAAGCCACATGAGGCAGGGAGATGGAGAAGGCAACAGTGGCAAACAGTGCAGGCCAGGGAGTGCACAGGAGAGAAGAGGGACAAGGAGGGTGTGGGGCCACAGACTGCAGAGGCCAGTAGGTGTACCCAGTGCAGTGGAGGTAGCAGTCAGGACAGCGGGGGTAACAGAGCAAGAACAGCCATGGGGGAACACAAGCCAGGGAGATGGACAGTGCCAGCTACCTCATGTAAGCTGTAATGAGGGGGGTGAGAAGGCATGCTGCAGGGGGACATGGCTGTGGAAGGGCCCATCAGCGGTACGCCCCCAACAGGCAGTACCATGCCTACATCAGCTTTGAGCTGTACACGGATGTATAGATTGCGGGCCGGTACCGCCTGAACAGGGCAATACTGAGGCGGCTCTGTGAGCTGTGCAGTGATGTGATGCAGGCACCCTCACGACGGAGTCACGCTCTGTCAGTAGAGACCAAGGTGACAGCCTGCATGTGCCTGCTCACCACGGGTACCTTTCAGAGGCTGACAGGGGACACCACAGGCATAACACAGTCAGCCACATCATGCATCCTCACCCAATTCCTCAGGAGCACTACTGCCACATGCTGCGGAGTACATCCATTTCCCCAGCACCGCGACAGAGCATACAGCAAACATGCAAGAGTTCCACAGGGTAGCACGTATGCCTGGCGTGCTAGGGGTGATAGACTGCACCCATGTGGCTATTCGCCACCTGGCCCTGATGGGGCTGCATACCGAAACCGGAAGGGTTTCACCAGTGTCAACTGCCAGGTGGTGTGTGATGCCAGTTGGCACATAATCAATGTCTGTGCCACACACCCTGGCGGAGAACATAATGCCTTCATATGGTATCAGTCCACACTGTGCCATCGATTTGAGAGTGGGGACATCCCCACAAGCCATCTAGTGGGTGAGTACGCATGTAGGAATTGCAAACTTGGGGCAAGGGTGGGAAAGCCACAGGTGCCATGGTAGTGGCACACAGGGATATGGGCAATATGGACCTGAACATGATACTTATCTCCACTATCTCCACACAGGTGACAGCGGATACCCACTCTGTCCCTGGCTGCTTACACCCTACCAGCGCCCCATGACCCCATCGCAGCAACACTATAATGAGGCACATGCCACCACACGCAACATCATTGAGCGGGTATTTGGGATGTTTAAGGCACGCTTCTGATGCCTAGACACCTCCAGCGGTGCCCTACAGTACAGCCCCTCAAAGGCCTGTGGGATATTCCTGGCCTGTTGTATCCTGCACAACATGGCCAAAGACTGTGGGATAGCCATACAGGTTGAGGAGGGGGACAGTAATGGGACACCGGAGACGCCGATGATGATGGTGATGAGCAGCCCCCCCTTGGACGGCAGGGACCCCGACTGATCCGCAGGCCCAGCTGCACCGGGACACCATCACGGAGGAGCATTTTGCATGACACAGGTAAGTCAAGGGGCTATGTGCAACCAACACAGTCTAGGTGCAACCCACAGGTACACAGGGTAACACACCAGGGGTGCATGACGGCAAGGGGAGTGGAAGAGTCCAGGCACACAAACACACCATCAGGGAAGGTGAACAGTCATATGGACACACACACACACACACACACACACACACACACACACACACACCAGCGTACATGGGCAGGTGCACAGCAGAGCAGGAACAGACATGGCAAACACACAGATCAATGGACCACCCCCACCACCTGTACTGTCCAAGTACATGTGTCAGATGCTGGGCACCCTTGCACCTTGGTGTACAGTACAATGCAGGCATCATCATGCACACGCACCTGTGGACAGCAGTCAGGTGGGTGTGCAGGTGGTCCGTGTGTCGGCGTGTTGGGCAGGGCACCCATTAGTGCACTTCCCACCATGACACATATTGCACACAGGGCAGCATCAGACAGGGCCCACACTGGGACACAGGTCACTCAGGTGGCATTGTGCCACAGCCACCTCAGATGCGTGGGCGGCCCCGCCATGACCCAGAAGCACTGGCAGCCTGATCATGGGCCACATAGGGTGGCACCGATGGACCACCAGGGGTCCCACTGTGTGATCACGACCGTGTCCGCACAGGGGTGTGCAGCATGCCAAACATACCTGCACCAGGTGTGCTCGGGATGCCCACAGCAGAACCCGCATCGACAGGCTGGGTGTCACGCAATGCCGGGAACGGGGAGTGGAGCGCGAGCTGTGTGGGGTGTGCGGTACAGGGGCACCTGACTGTGTGCCCAATGCGGCCACGACAGAGACAACTGCCTGGGTCAGCCTGTCAATGGTGGCGGTCACATCCGTCCGCATACTGACCATCTCTGCAAGGATCAAAGCATTGTCCCTGCTGTTCCACTCCACAGCCATGCACAGTGCCTCCATGGACGTTGCAACCCGCATCTGCTAATGTACTGATTCCAGCAGCAGGCGGGTGTGCTCGACAAATGGGTCCTCTGCCACATCAGCATTCTGTCCCCCAGGATATGGAAGGTCCTGATGCTCAACACCCCTTGAGGGTGGGCACTGTTCACCAGGACCAGGTATGGGCATGTCAACAGGCAGTGTGCATGTGCCACTGCTGGACCCTGTAACCTCAGACCTGGTGGGTGACTGCTGCTTCTGCCCCTCTAACTGCTGTGCCCCAGGGACCACTCGTTCCATTGCTGTGGCCGCAACAGTGCCAGAGACCTGCACAGCCACCGGTGCTGCCCCACCGGTGCTGACAGGCACAGCTTGGGACTGTGCTGACGTGCTGGCACACACGTTGGAACCAGCTAGGTCCAGGGGCATGTGCTGGCCTGCTGTGTGTCCGTTATGAGACACACACGTGTCACTGCCCATTGCAGTCCTTGTATCATCAATGGTGCAGGTTCCTGCAACAGCCACAGTCACAGCGTGCTGGCATGCTTGCATGCCAGACTGCTGAGACACAGGCTGTGCACCCCCCACACCCGAATCACTGACAACAGAGGTGGCAGCCAGGCGTGCATGCTGGTGCAGTGCATTCCGGCTGGTGACAGAGATGGATGGACCCTCCTCCAACTCTGGCAGGTCTTCCTCACTGCATGATTCCACCACCACTGTCCCCTGCAGACGAACCAGATCTGTAACAGAAAGTGAGGACATGTTAGTGCATGTGATCAACCTCCCCCCCCAACACCACCACCATGTCATACCGCGCAGTGATGGGCTTCCACCTGTCTGGAATCCACCTCCTGGTAAGCCCTCTATAGCACTTCATTGCATCAGTCCTCAGCCGGGGTCAGCTCCGCCACCGCTGGCTGGCCCCTGCCTGTGGCAGCGCGTGCCGCCCTGAGGGCCACCACCTTTTCTTTCACCCTTCTGCGGTCTGTCCCCATCTTCTTTTTGCATTCCTGCACGGAGTGCTGGTGGCTTCTGTGCAGGTTTACCGCATGAGCTACCCCCTCCCATGCAGCTGCACGGGCCTGAGGGGTGCCCCGCCATCCACTCAGTAGTGGCTCCTCTTCCAGGAAGGCTTGGAAGAGTGCCTCTGTCTCCGCCTTGGTGAAGTTGGGCCTCCTCCTTAGCCCACCATCCTCATCCTTTCCTGGTCTCTGCTTGGTCATGTCGGTCTGTATGGATGGAAGTGGACACCTGTCACTGTGCAGTCTACAGCGTTATCCCATGACCATTGCCCAGAACATCACACAGCATGCAACTCACCTCTCACCTACAGTAACTGAATCTGGCCAGGGCAGTCCACTGTTGTATATTTATAGTGCAATGCATGCAAATTAGGAGTGGCACAACTTTAATGACATGCAAATCACGCCACTGTGCCTTTGAATGGCTAATCAGATGATCTGCATGTGACAGCTGAATTTCGCGCCGTTGCGCTTTGCGCAATACGGTTGAGCCGGCTGAGCCAATGGCATTTCTGTGACTGTGTAGTACACCGCATTGAGCATGCCCAGGTAGCTTACGCAGGCGTCTGCCATGCTGATGATGTGCTGTGCGCGATCAGCAATTCAGGATACGGCCAACATTGTGCCAGTGGCACTACAGCGCTGGTCACCAAATGGCGCTGTGGCACAACTGCGCAATAGTCCACTGTGGCACTGGCACGCAGGTGACAGATCGTGCAGGATGTGTAGACATCCAATGACGCTGTGCGTGGCCTTGTGCCACTGACCCATGACCTTGTGCCCGACCTTTGCTCCCTGGTGCTGTATGTCCGGCATGTGTATGGCTCTATCGCGCTGTTCGGTGACAGAGCAAAGTGGACCAATGGCGCTGTACGAACAGCGTGATAGGGACTCATGGAGTTGTATTGCACAACATTTCCATGTGGGGTTGCTGCGCTACGGAGTGCCATATTGCCACTGTACAACTGGAGAATGGCACACAGGAGAGCTCCACAGTGGAGGGCCTTGGAGGTGGCAAACCTGGTGGCTGTGGTGGAGCCTCACCATGGCACACTGTTTGGAGGAGTGCCCCTACAGGTGGCACGCACCCATGTGTGGCAGCAGGTGGCCACTGCCCTAGAGCAGGCCACTGGGTGGAGGAGGACTCCAGAGCAGTGCAGACACCACTATAGTGACCCGCGGAGGAGGGAGTATGCTCTGCTGGAGTGCCTCAGGTCTTGTGCCAGGAGGGGCATTGTGCTTAGGCCAGGTGGGTGTGCTCTGTATGCACCGGTATTGTCCGCATGGGTGACACTGTGTAATGTGACCTGCGCATGGAGGTGGGTTGGGCTATGGTTTGCTGTGAAGGTGTCTGCAGGTGTGTGCTGTTTGGGTCTGGTTGTGTGGGAAGGCACACTCAATGGGGCAAGGGGCTGTCTGCTTTGGGATCTCACTGATGTGTTTCTCTTCATTTGTCTCCCACAGGCGTGGAGGAGCGGAGGCAGGCCCAGGCTGAGGCATGGGATGGCGATGCCGGGGTGGCTGGCAGAGGTGGTGTGCCACAGCCACAGCAGCAGCAGCAGCCACAGCCACAGCAGCACCTGCAGCAGCGGCTTGATGAGGGTGAGTGTCATTACATCATGGATGCTATTGCATGCTGGGGGAGGCATAGCCACCTTCCATGGACGACACTACCATGCACGCAACATGTGACAGTCATCACTGTCCAGTGGCACTGCATGTGTGTGTGTGCATCACTGGTGGTCCATGCATGCACTGGGCACATGGCTGTGGCACTAGCATCCCACCACGTAGCCACATCACTGGGCAGCCTTTGTTGTGCTGTGATGGACATGGGCGGTGTGTGTGTGCAGTGGTACACATGGCTGTTGCTGCCTGGTTGGGCATGTCTTGTGCACGGTCACTGTGGGTGGGTGCAGTCCATCACAGGAGCGGGCACTTGGCTGTATGCCATGCATGATGGGTGGGATTCAGGGATGTGGACAGTCACAGCCATTGACTCTAATCCCTTGTCCTAGGTATCCAGATCCTGCGACAGATAGAGCGAGGACTGCGGAGGCTCACACAGGTGGCCATAGATACCCAAGCCATCCTCCTAGATATGCAGCAGCATGGGATGCGGTGCCGGTGGAGGCCCCGGGCACAGCACCAGGTGGAAGGATGGCAGGCTGCCAGGTGGTAGCTGCACATCACCACACCCCACCTTCCCTCTCCCGGTTGTTCAATCCTGCCCCTTACCCACCCCTATCTTTTACCCATACCCCCACCCCTGCTTTGTATATATGTACATGGTTGCTTTGTTGTACTTGTTATTCTTCTTCATTACATTTATATTTTGATATGAATACTGTGGTGGTCTCTGATTTGCAGCTGGCTATAGGTGTTCAGTTGCAGTGGTGTGCATGGCATCTGGGGTGGTATGTCATGGGTATGTGTGTGCGTGTGTGTGGGGTGGTGTCTCTGGTGTGGGTGTGGCTTCCAGTCAGTATTGCTGTGTGCTGCCACCCACTGCTGGGTGCTCATGGTGGGTTTGGCTTATATAGTTCTGTGGTTCACCAGGTTGCAGTGTGCCGGGAGGGCCTGGGGATTTCTGCAGTGCTGGTCACTGCACATGGGTGGTGTCTTGGGATCACAGTGCTGGGAGTGCTGTGCACATGGGGGGGCTGCTGGACACTGGGGTGGTTCACCCCCTTTGTGTGGCAGCCTCAGCTTGCCAGTGGGTGTGCTGCAGTAACACAGCCGGGATGTACTTTCTTTGCTTGTCCCCATGGTCCAGTGGCTGTTCCATCCCTCCCCCAGTTATGCTGTGCTTGGGGTGTGGGGGTACGTTGTTGGTTCTGCAGTGTGTTCCTGTGCCCATCTGTGGCATGGGTGGTGGGCCCCTGCCTACCTCCCTGGTTGTGCAGTTCCATTGCTATGCTGCTGGGGGTCTCTTTGTTTGCGCTATGGCACCTCTGGACTGCTCAGCTGGGCCACCTTTGTTGCGCTTTAGCGCATCATCTCTGCTAGCTTCCCCTTCCTGGTTGCGCTATGGAGCAGGTTGTGCAATATTCAGAAGTTGGCTGCTTGCGCAATTTGTCTTGCTCCATGTTTGAATATCGCGTCTGTTGCGCATGTGCGCAATTGACTTGCGCTTGCTCCTGCTGTTGCGCACTTTTTGGGCGCAGTTTGACTATCCGGCCCTGATATCTTTTGTTTTTATTTCTCACCCCACGAACATGTCAAGAAAGAAATCTGGTAGCACTCAGCATTTTACTCCATTATGAAATAAATGTGTAACAATTATTTTGGTGAGATAAATCACCCACAATAAAAATACTCCCCTGCCAAGCCAGTCCCCTACTCCCTCCTCCGCCCCACCTCCTTCGATGGTTTCCAAAACACAGCTCCCAAACAGCAACCAACATATCCCAACATCTCCTTCCCAATGACAAGAGCAACCCCCCCCAGTCCTCTCCACATTATGGTACTTGATACACTTTCTCATGGTGGCCTCACCCCCCCGGACAAAACATCCTGACACACATGAGATAAGCCAGTACATTAAGATGGGAATAAGATAATTGGAGGAATTCAATGAAGCTCTTTTAACTAAGGATTAAATATAACCAATATGTCAGCTTGGTATCATGACTAACCCCTGGTAAAATACAAAGGAAAGGTCACATATCACCATGACGAAAACAAATAATGTGTGGTCCAGTGTTTATTCAGTTCCATCTTCTTTAGGCCCTCACAGAGCTCTCGTGGTGAGCCTAGCAAAATAAATGAACCTTGAGCACCCGGGGTACAAGGGATAACAGACAAAACTAAGGTCCCTTCGAAGCAAACAAAATGGGAGTTATCCTAAGCCTTCCTAGTAGGTAATCTTTGGTCTGTCCCCTTCCAGGCCAAACACGAGCATTCTCATAGGAACAAGGCCCATGTGAGCCTGCACTGCAGTACATTGCAGAAAGCCAAAACTTTGATCCACCGGTGGGCCTTACCACAGTCCTTACTTGCGTCGAACTGTGAGTCTGTTGCATCCTAGTTCACAATCAAGGAAGGTGTCCCAATTCAGAAAGAGGAATAGGGTGCCTGACAATTTGAAGCTGTTTTGCTGGGTTCAGATTTACTACACTTCCCCTTTAACATGGCGACTCCTACGTGCCGCAAGCAGCATACACAAATTATTTCAAAACATGGCCAACAGTCCTCCACAGAAAACTTCTTACCCCAGAAGTCAATCCGTTCCTCAGCGGTCTTTAAACAGTACAGGAAAGGACTCCTTCAGAGACTCTTCAGCTATTTTCAGGTTGTTGAAGGCTTGCCATGACCCACCTATCAGTACTTGAAATTAGGCTGGATAGCCCAACAGGAACTTGATGTTAGCCACAATAAGCTTGGCAACAACAGCACAATAAGACACTCTTTTTTGTCTGACAGAGGAAGATCCTGAGCCACCTGAAGCACGATCCCCTTCTACACCACATCTTTTAATTCTGTCACCTTGTCAATAAGTGTTGTCTCACTTGGTAGTTCAGAAACTTTAATATAAATTTCCAAGGGGTGGCCCAAGGAGGAGGCATGGGCCACAGAGCCCTGTGAGCATGTTCAGTCATGTACCCAGTTCAAAAGGGTGATGGTCCAGCTAGCTTGGTGAGAAATTTTTGTATAAAGAGCACTGGATTCTCTCCCTCTTCCTTTTCGGGAAGCCAATCAGAATTAAATTATTGTTGAGGCTTCTACCTTCAAGATCTTCAACCTTCACCTCTAGCCTGGCAATCCTGGATCTTGTGGCTTCCATAGCCAGATCAATCATTCTGATTTTCTTCTCTGATGAAATTATCCTGGCTTTGTTGTCACTAGTGTGTCTAGTGAGATCTTCTATGGCTCCAGACAGACTCTTGAAATTCGTGGCCAAGGAGTGCGACTCTTCTTTAAAGGGTTCAAATTCCTCCCGAAATAACTCAAGAGTCAGAGGGATTTGCTGCTGGCACCCCGTGGCCTGCGAGTTAGTGGAGTGAGTCTGGATCTTTGTCTTCTTACTCATTTTCTCTGGAGTATTTGGCGAAATGTGGTGAGGCAGTGCAAGATGCTTTTCGGCTTCCATTGACCCGCTGCAGTTGCCAAAATTACACCTGGAGAGCCTAGACTAATGCTGGCTTTAGCCCTGACAGATTACTATACACTAGCGGCCCGTGAGTTTAATATTTTAATATTCTAAGAGAGGGGTGAGCAGGAGCATTCAGAGAAAGGTACTACCACGTCAGCTGCATCACGTGATCTTAAAGAGATAAGACACTTAATCACCCAGTGATAGCCTATGTGCCTGGGACTGAATGACTTATATCTGCTAGAAACAATATTATACAAATCACAGCCAGGTACTAAGCCTCTTATTGCATTTTAGTGACTTATTTTGGAGGCTGCCAACCCACATTGCATGATGTCAGCTGCAAATGGAAGCATGATTTTGATATAGGCATTATCCCTCATATATGGAAAGCAGCAGCTGCACATTTCCAAGACTATTCCAAGAATAGCTTGGCAGAAGACTCCAGGAGAAAGGACTGCTGTGTGACTGAACTTCTATGCTGGGACTAAAGTAGAATAACTTTTGTATTTAGATCTTTAATTTAGGGTAAAAAAACTAACATACAAAACAAAACAAAAAAAAGTGTGTGTTTGGGTTAACTGAACTGAATGGGTAACTGAAAAGTAATCTAGGTGTAAATCTCAGGTGACTGAAAGGACTTAACTGTTGTGAGGTTTAAATTACTTGTAGAAAGATCTGGTAAGTAGGGGGAGTGGCTTAGCTAGAAGGAAGCTACATTTAAAGACTGCCTTAGAAAGATTCTGCTAATAGCTTGGCAGAAGACACCAGGAGAAAGGACTGCTGTGTGACTGAACTTCTCTGCTGGGACTAAAATAGAAGAACTTTTGTATTTAGACCTTTAATTTTGGGTAAAAAAACTAACATACAAAACAAAACAAAAAAGTGTGTGTTTGGGTTAACTGAACTGAATGGGTAACTGAAAAGTCATCTAGGTGTAAATCTCAGGTGACTGAAAGGACTTAACTGTTGTGAGGTTTAAATTACTTGTAGAAAGATCTGGTAAGTAGGGGGAGTGGCTTAGCTAGAAGGAAGCTACATTTAAAGACTGCCTTAGAAAGATTCTGCTAATAGCTTGGCAGAAGACTCCAGGAGAAAGGACTGCTTTGTGACTGAACTTTTCTACTGGGACTATATTGTCCTCCTTCCCTTCCCTCCATCCCCCCACCCAAAGCTAGTTCTATTTTTATAGGCACAGGATTTGACTGACAACAGGAACTTCCTGTTTAGGGGCAGTAAGTGAGTGATCACAGAACCACCAAGGACCCACCATCCTAGAAGGGCAAGAGTAGCTCTCAGCCCCTCTAGCTGCTGGAGGTCTGCCTCTGAACAAGTAAGCGGTCTACTGAGAATATAGGATATTCTTGTCTCAGAACAGGACAATCAGGAGCTTAAAGCAAGGTCAGCACCCAGGTTGGGGACTGACCAAACGAGCAGACACGAAAGACCGTTAGGCCTATTCTGCTGGCATTTTAGTATGTTAGTATGTTAAAGGGCACACAGGCAGAAAGTAAGGAGAGAGAGAAAAAAAACAGAGGAAAGAGTAAGGATTGCAAACAGTTAAGGGGCCAGAAATAAGACATGATTGGAGTGGTGCAGTGCAGTGGCTGTGGAGCAGCAGTCTTCCGGGAGATGTTCTGGAGGACGCGGTGTTGTCCCATCTGCAGGCACCTCTCTGGGCTGAAGGAGGAGGTTGCTCATCTCCAGGCTGAGTTGGCCAGGATTTGTGGGACCTCCTCTTCCATCCAGGGACCACCAGTGCCACTGCTGTTGCCTCAGAGGTTGCCAAGAAAGAGGAGCGGTTGGACCACAGTGGGCTCAGGGAGGGTGAGGGTGGTGGAACAGAGGCACATCCCTCCAGTTGTACCTCTCCACAATTCCTATGTCATTCTGGCAAAGTGTGGTTCCTCTCTGGAGGCACCTACAGTGGAGACCAAGGAGGATGCTGGGAACCTCCACAAAGGAGACCCACAGGAGGATGGCAGGGGACCCTGCAGGGGAAGGAAACAACTCCTGGTGGGGGACTCCATTGTTAGGAAGGTAGAACTGGGCAAGGAAGGGGAGAGGGAGGTAGGGTGTCTGCCTGGCACCATGGCTTGGAGGGACAGGGAGCGAATCCTCAGGATTGCTGGAGCAGCTGCACAGGGGAGGGAGCTGGATGTCATTGTCCACTTAGGGACAAATGACCTGGCTAAGAAAGGGTTTAGAGAAGTGCAGGAAGAGTTTGTGGAATGGGGAGGGGCCTTAGTCAAGTAGCACACGGTAACCTTCTCGGAGGTGCTACCCATCTATGGCATAGAGAGGCTAGGGTGTTCCGCATCATGGGATTCAATCAGTGGTTGAAAACTGGGTGGAGCTCAGGGATTTGGCTTCATTGGGGACTGGGGGTTCACCCTGGAGTGATGCAAGCCTATACTGGCATGATGGGCTGCATCTGTCTGGGAGGGAACCAGGATCCTAGGTGATAGGTTTAAATGCTTCATTGGCAAGCTTTTAAACTAGCCAAGGGGAGGCACTGGAAAGGAGCAGGAAAATCCTAGCCCCCCAAACAATCACGGTAGTAAGTGTGGCAAACACCAACATGGAGGTGTCGATAGGAGAAGGGCAGGGTAAATGGAGAAGGTGACAAAGGCAAGAAGGACAGGATGGGGCAAAAGGGGTAAGGCCATCAGGAAATGGAGGGTAATGAGTACCAATGCCTGTCTGGGCAACAAGCCCCTGAGCTGGTGGCCTTAATGGAAGAGGGATGCCTGGATATCATAGCAGTCACAGAAACATGGTACACAGAGAACCATGACTGGGATGTTAACATACCAGGGTACATAACCTACAGGAGAGACAGGCAGGGGAGAAGAGGGGGAGGAGTAGCTCTCTATGTAAAGGAAGGGATAAAAGCAACTGAATAAAAGAGTAAACAGGGAGGAGAGGAGGCACTGTGGGTCACCTTGGAGACTGGAAAGGGCACCACAATCCGCACAGGGGTTGTGTACAGACCCTCATGTCAGGGGAAGGAATGGACAAGGATATGATGGAAGGCATTCTTAGAATGGCAGAGAAAGGGAGATACTGTTGATGGAGACCTGAATATGCCAGATGTTAACTGGAGCACATTTGCTGCAGCGACATCCAAGAGAGGCCATTCTTGACGCCTACAGGTGGCAGGCATTAGACAGCTAGTTTCAGAACCCACTCGTGAGGGAGCAATCTTAGACCTCGTATCTCAAACGGGCAGTGAGAGGATCTCGATCTAGAAGTGGGTTGCCATCTGGGGACAAGTGACCATCAAACAGTGTGGTTCACGTTAAACTCAGCTACAGAGTCAAGCATACAAAAGTGAGGTACTGGACTTTAGGAGGGCTGACTTTGGCAAGATGGAGAGTGCCTCAGAAAGCACTAGCAAACAGGCTAGAAGGAGGTGTGGAGCAACAATGGGAATTATCAAACTGCCATCACAGAGGCAACAAGCCTTTGTGAAGCAAATAAACAAATCAAAACGAAAGAAAAACACTATGGTTCTCAAGAGAGGTGGCTGTGAAAGTCAGGAAGAAAAGATAGCATTCCAGAAGTATAGAAACACAGAAGGAGCAGGACAGAGAGCTGTACCAGTTAAGACAGAAAGAAGCAGGAGGGAAGTCAGAATAGCAAAGGCCCAAACTGAGGAAAAAGATAGCCAACTCAGTTAAGAAGGGGATAAAACCTTTATAGGTACATCAGTGAGCGAGAAAGATAAAGGGAGGATAGTGAGGCTGAATAGAATAAATGGTGGGTGGGCAGAGGGGACAGTGAAAGCAGGAATACTGAACAATATTTCTGCTCAGTATTCACAAAAGAGGAGGGGGAAGTGCCTAATCCAATTAACAGAAGCACTCTTGATAGGGGGGTCGATCCCAGTCCTTTCACAGAAGAAATGGTTCTGCAAGAACTCCTAAAACTGAAGGTGGACAAAGCAATGGGTCTTGATGGAATTCACCCAGAATTCTAAAAAGAATTAAGGAAGGAACTAGTGAAACCACTGGCTACTCTTTTAATAAATCATGGGAGGATGGTGTGGTACCCGAGGACTGGAGGAAGGCGGATGTGATTCCCCTTCACAAAAGTGGGACCAAGACAGAGGCAAGAAACTACAGACCTGTCAGTCTGACCTCTGTGGTAGGGAAAGTGATGAGCACTTCTGAAGGAAAGAATAGTTGAGTACCTAGAGGTCAGTGGAGCACAGGATCCAAGGCAGCATGGGTTCACAGCGGAAGGTCATGTCAGATGAATCTAATAGATTTCTTTGACTGGGTGACCAAAGTAGTAGACCAGGAGGGGCTGTGGACATGGCATACCTAGACTTTAGCAAGGCATTTGACACAGTCCCACACAAAAGATTATTAGTCAAATTAACCAGCCTGGGAGTGGGTCCCAGGGTGGTAGCCTGTAAAACATTGGCTGGACAACAGGACACAGAAGGTAATTGTAAATGGAGTCCACTCTGAAGAAAGGGCGGTTACTAGTGGGGTACCGCAGGGTTCAGTATTGGGTCCAGTCCTTTTTAATGTCTTCATCAGTGGCATTGCAGAGGGACTGGAAGGAAAAGTATGCCTTTTTGCAGATGACACAAAGATCTGCAACAGGGTTGATACACAAGGAGGCGTGGAAAGGATGAAAAGGGACTTGGCAAGGTTGGAGGACTGGTCAGACGTATGGCAGCTAGGATTCAATGCAAAAAAGTGCAAAATAATGCACCTGGGAAACAAGAACCCAGGGGAAGAATACACAATGGGTGGGGAGGTAGTAACAACAACAAAACAGGAAAGGGACCTGGGGGTAATCATATCAGATGACCTTAAGGTTAGCAAGCAATGTGAGAAGGCAGTAGGGAGGGCCGGGGGTATACTGGGATGTATAGGGAGAGGCATCAGCAGCAGAAAACAGGAAGTTGTTATCCTCTGTACAGACAGTTGGTGAGACCCCATCTGAATACTGTGTCCAGTTCTGGAGACCCCATCTCCGCAAGGACATAGATAGGATAGAGGCAGTCCAGAGGAGGGCAACTAAAATGGTGCAGGGTCTGCAAGAGAAGCTGTATGAGGAGAGACTAAGGAGCTTAATATATATACCCTTGAGGAAAGAAGGAGAGGGGGACATGATAGAAACTTTCAAGTACCTCAAGGAATCAACAAAGTCCAAGAGGGTAGCATCTTTCAGAAAAAGAGACTTGCAAGAACAAGGGGACACAATTTAAAGATAGAAGGAGGGCGGTTCGGGGCAATGTGAGGAAGTATTATTTCACAGAGATGGTAGTGGATGCATGGAACAGCCTTCCTGAGGAAGTTGTGGAGTCCAGAACTGTGGGAGAATTCAAGACTGCATGGGACAGACATAAGGCAATTCTTGTGGGGGGCAGGAAGATATAGGCTGTTGGTTAAATAGGATCTGCGGCCTATCCTGTAGGTAGGGAAATGGGCAGACTAGATTGGCCTAGCGGTCCTTATCTGCCGTCAAAGTCTATGTTTCTATGTTTCTATGTTCTTGCAATAACTGACTAAGATTGATCCAAATAGACTTTCTCTACAGAACTCGCTATACACCAGCTCAAATGCACACCACAGATCTATCTTAATCACTCACATGTCTTAATTGCAGCGTAGAGGGTGGCACGCTCTTGCATATGACACTGACATTTCCTTATATTTAATAATTTTGGGGGGGCATACATATAATAATGACTGAAATATTAGGGCCAGGGATCCTAAATACACCCCTGCAATACCTACTGGGAGCGGAGAGGAGGTAGACCATCTGTATTACCCAGGCAGTTGTTGGATTTTGCTTTAATAAATGCCAGAAAAATGATGACACAGCAATATCTAGCTAAAGAGCCCCCTTCTGTACCATTATGAACTACTCACGTACTCCGGTATCTTCAAGTGGAAAGGAATTAGCTTTGTGCATATTTGAAGGCAGAGAAGTTTGCAGCAATTTGGCAACTGTTGATAGATGTAGTGGAGTGGGAATTTCCCGATCTGAGTACTCTTAACACACTGCACCATTCAACAAATGTGAGTTCCCTATCATTTATTAAGAAACCAACATAACTATAAAAATAAATATATGCACATATTTCTACTATAATTCATTGCTATGTCCACTGTAGCATGCACTGAACATTAATTCTAATTCTGTACTGTTAGTATACAAGTTTGTCATGTGCTTGTATACTTCCTTTTATGTCTGTATTGATGATACAGTGATACACCCTTTGTACACTGATTCTCTACAATAAAATATGTTTACAAAAATAAACAGTTGCTGCAGGGGGCGTCCACTGCTACACGTACATTACTTCTCAGATTTAAATTCACTGGTGAGTATCCATGGGTCTCCTGGTCCTGGGAACAGCTACTCTGTGCCAGGACAGTTTCCTTTCTGGATCCCAAAGGCTAATCCCATGTCAATCCCTATGCCAGGTGTCTCATATCACAGTTTCTTCTGCTCAATGGATAGTGTGCTGGGCCTAGCATGGCTTTTCTTAATTCAACCTGCCCATGGCAGTGGCAGCAGTCACCTCAACCCCTCTGCCAGCAGCAATAAGTTTAGTACCCATCCCAACTCAGGATCTCCTATATTCAGTGTGAACATATCTCCTACCTTAGTCAGCAGTCTTATCTCTCTCACCAGATTTCTTTTCCTTAGCAGTTCAGCTTGTATCAGTGCTCAGGGACAGGACTGCAAATACCATCCAAAGGTGACATGTTCTCTTCTGGGGATCCCTTCTGTTCTACATGGCTGTCAGGAACTCCCCATGAGGAAAGCCCCACAGGGTCCCCACACCTACCCAGTGTGTCCCATCAAATGATTCTCAGAATGAACAGCAATCTATTTTAAGTGCCCCAGAAATCTTCCTTGGCATTTACACTGTTGCCTTGGGTCTCTCCATATAGTATCATAGTAAAAGCCAGCAGAATAGGCCCCATGGTCTATCGTGTCTGCTTGGAAGCTAGCCCCCTACTGGGAGCTCACTCCTCCATCCCCCAGCCCCAGAGGTTGCCCTCCTGGCCTCAGTTTCCCCCTGTACCTGTCCCAACCCTTCTTGAATCCTTTCACTGTGGTCTCTTCCATCAGACGCCTGGGCAGTGCATTCCATGGTTCCACCACCCTCTCTATGAAGAAGTGTCTCCTGCATTTTCCCCTGTACTTCCCCCCTTCCAGTTTCCACTCATGCCCCTGGTAATTACCTCCTTGTTAAGCCTGAACTCTTCCCTGGCTCTGCCCTTTTTATCTCCTTTACATACCTGAAAGTCTCTATCATGTCCCCTCTGTCCCTCCTCTCCTCCAATGCGTACAGATTGAGTTCATCCAGTCTCTCCTCTTAGGTCCTACCCTCCATGCCCTGAATCATCCTGGTCACCCTCCCTTTGACCCTCTCCAGCAGCGCTATGTCCCTCTTAAGATGAGGTCTCCAGAACTGCACACAGTATTTGAGATGCGGCCTAACCAGGGCACTATACAGAGGGAGGATCACCTCCCTCCTCTTGGAGGAAATCCCCCTGGTTATGCAGCCCAGTATCCTGTTTGCTTGTGTTGCAGCTCTTCGACAATTCTCTGTTATTCATTTTCCTGTCCACCACTATCCCCAAGTACCTCTCGCCCGATGTGACTTGCAGTGTGGTTCTCCCCCCAGGGTGTATGCATGTCCTGGGTTTCTGACCCCCAGATGCAGCACCCTACATTTTCCTGCTATGAGCTTCAACCCCCACTTCATAAGTTACAAGATGTGTGAGCATTGAGCTGATCTGTCATCAAATGTCTAAATCCAATAACAACTGCAAGGGGTGAGGTAGTTGCTACCTCATGGCAAAAACTGTAGAACCTCAAGGGCACATTGACATCCTCATTTCTATTACCAAACTCCTCCCACTGGACTGTCTCTGTTGTAGCCATTACCAGAATGCTCTCTGGTAATCACCCCCACCCTCTAGTGGTAGGAATTGGTTGTTACATTTCTATAGGGGCTCAATAAAAAACAAGAATCCAGTAACGCATGTCCCTGTAAGGCCAATTGACAGACTGCTAAACATTCTCAGTTTAAATTTTGGATAACATAAATATTTTGGTTCAATTAAATAAATGTAAGCAAAGTGAAGTGAAATATTTCTTTTATTATCAATAAAGGCTTAATTTGTAATTAAGTTTAAATGTAGAGTTGATTCCACTTGGAGGGCATTCCATAGTACCAGCACAATATTCTGTGGTGATTTGCATACACAGCCCTTCATGCTTTGCATTATGGGGGTATGTGTGATTTTGTATTTTTCTGTACAGCACTGTCACATCTAAGACACCACTAAGTTTCATTCTCATTGAATAGCACTCCCTTTGGGCTCCTAAAGCTTTCCTCTTGCAACAACCCTCTGTTTAAGCACAGCATTCTGCCAGTCACTCTTCACATTTCTGAGCATATTAGGCTTGCAGATAAGATCCACTGCTGTCATTGCCAGTGCCTTAGCAGCACGCAAGGTGTAGAACTGGGCATTGGAAGAGCCTGCAAAACAAAGAACAAGCAGATATTTCAAAAAGACAAACATTGCAAATAGACAAGCAATTCAAACAGAAAAGACATTCCAACAGGTCAGAGTTTACAAGACCAAGGGCTAGATATTGAGACTGCACCAGGCAATGGCGCAAGTGGAGGTGCAGCACAACCGACAGGCATGGGGGCCAGACGGGGGACATTCAAAGGTGATGTGCCATGGGGCATCACCTTTAAATACAGCATGGAATGTGCATGGTGCATATACAATGCTCTGCGCATTCCCCAGACAGGGAGGACTGGGAATACTCCAGTGCAACTGTAGTTGTGCTGGGCACATATCCGAGATATTCAGGCATGGGCATGCAAATGGGGTCTTAATGTATGCAAGGTGCAAATGGGGCCATTTGCATGTCATTATGGCCCCATTTGCATGACATGAGCAGGGAAGTCTGGCAAAATGTGCCTGGTGCCCTGCACTGCATGTGGTGCAGACAGAGGGGGTCCTGGGGCACCTCCCACCCTGTAACCTTGATTGCCAGTCATTATACAAAGAAGGACACCCTGGTAGTCTAGTAGTTCCCTCCTCCTCCCTGCCTGTAACCCCAACAGAGGCATGAGTGGGGGGCTCCCAGGCTGGCCTTGCCCCCCCATTAAATGCCTAGCTGCCTTTTGTTTTAGTAATGTGGACTGAGAGCTCAGGAAATCAGCTATTCTTTTAGGAATATCTGAACTAACTGCTGCAGGAATCACTTGTAAATTCCTTGCAAGTCATGCAACACAACCTCTTCTCCCAGTCCTGACTCCCACCAGTGCCACTTGGCCACTGCCACATCAGCAGTATGCTACACTCCCTCCCTCCTGCTGCTGCACCCAAGAGTCCCAACCTGCAGGTCCCTCTGCTGACTGATCTGTCTGGTTGTGAATTCTTGGAGATGGCATCACGGGAGATAATCACCCAACCATGACCCACCTGACCCTTGGCCTTCACCCTCCATCCACATCCCCAGTCCCCATCCCATTGCTGCTGATTGCCCCCTGATCCAGGGATACCTGCAGACCCCATATGCACATCCAGAAGGACTCACTGTCAGCAGCTCCCATACCTGGCTGCTGGCTGTCCGGTGGCTGACCTGAGTCCCATCATGACCTGACTGATGTCTAAGCACCCATTGGATCAGATGTTATTCATCAGAAGGAGAGGTCAAAGTGTGGGTGCAATGGTCAGCACAGTGGAAACGGACCTGGTGGCTGGATCCGGGGTTGACAGACTGGATGGTCCATGGAGCAGGTGGAAGGACTGGGAAGAGTGTGTGTGAGGGACCTCACTGTCTGACTCCATCTCTGAGGCTCACTGCAGATCATCTTCAGGTGTATGGGTAGTGATGGTGGTGACAGTTGCAGACTCGCAGCCTTAAATGCTCCTCTGCTGAGTGCTGACAGCTCTGGGTGCTGGTTGGAGGGAGGTAAGGGTTGGAGTTGGAGACAGTCTGGATGGCCCAGGGGTTATTGCTCTGCTGCAATGCTGCTGTGGCAGTGTGGCACTGCACGGGCATGGCACTGGGGGGGCACAGGGGGATTCCACCATTTGGTCCTGATCAAGGATGGGCTGCTATGTTGGATGTTTGGATGGGACATGGACAGAGGCATCCATGCATAACTCTAACATGCTGGACAATGCACCATTTGGAGTGTGTTTGTCACACATTTCCTGGAGGCCATTCCCCCACCCCCCCCAGTTTTGTTAGGTGTTTCGGCCCCCCCTTGTTTCCTGCTCCTCTGCACACCTCTGAACCCTGATTATGGGTGATTCCTAAAGATCTTAATCCCGGTGATTCAGTGACAGCTCCAACCCTCCACTCACACAGGACCCCCTGCCCACCCAGCTCCCCTCCCATCATTGGTGGGCAGCTGCAATCCACCCATATACTGCCCGGCTGGTCTCCAAATGACAGCTTACAGTATGTGCTGTAAACCTATTGGTCCACAGTGTGGACCAATAGGCTTACAGCTCATACTGTAAGCTGTCATTCTGCAGGTGGCTGGGTGGTGGCGCGGCAGGTTGCAGCCACCTGCCTATAATGGAGGGGAGCTGGGGTGGGCTGGGGATTCTGCTTGTGAGGTGGGGGTGCCACTGGGCTGTCGGAACAAAGGCTTAAAATATTACTTTTTATAATGATGCACTTGGATTCACCTCGGGCCTTACCCAAAAATTATTTTATAAATTACCAAAAATAATACTGTCAATATTTACATGTAATATTATCCTATGCTCTGCAGATTCAAGTATAATGGTAAATGACACTGCATAGCACCTGTATAGTTATATGAAAAATATATATTTTATTTACACCTATACAATGGTTCTACATATTTCTTATTAGCATACATATCCAGCCTAATCTTGTAAACATCAACAAAATTGTTTTAGATAACTTAGCAACTAATAAATTTTAGCAAATAAACAATGTAAAGAAATAAGCAATATTTAGCATAATAAATCGTAACAGCTATACTACTTTTATCATACTCAGTATTTAACATAACCTTTATGCATAAGAACATATACTTCTAAGATTAATGCCTCAGATTATTTCTGTATAAAACTTGTTTTAAAACTTCATTGCATGTAAAATGTAGTTTCTATGAGAACTAGCAACAGCTCATTACATTAATGGTTTGTACTGTACTTTTATAAAACTCAGTTTTAACTTTTTAAATACTAACATACTAACATACTAAAATGCCAGCAGAATAGGCCTAAAGGTCTTTCGTGTCTGCTCGTTTGGTCAGTCCCCAACCTGGGTGCTGACCTTGCTGTCCCCCGCCTTCTCTGGCTTCTCCTTCCCAGTTCCGGATATTCTTGCTGCATTGGATTTTGCTTCCAGAACCCTTCCCTGTACCTGTCCCACCCCTCTTGAACCCTCCACTGTCTCTGCCTCCACCAGCCCCTAGGCAGTGCATTCCATGGCTCCACCACCCTCTCAGTGAAGTAGCAACCTCCTCCTTTCTCCCTGAATCTTCCCCTCCAGCTTCCAGCCATGCCCCTAGTGGCCCCTTCCTCCTTCCTTCAAGCACCCGACTGTTCCTCCCTATTTACCCTCTTCATGTACCTAAAGACCTCTATCATGTCCCCCCGGTCCCTTCTCTCTTCCAATGTGTACATATTTAGCTCTTGGAGCCTCTCCTCATAGGTCCAGTCCCCCAAGCCCCAAATCATTTTGGTTGCCCATGATACACATGTACAAATGATACACAGTTCATTAGTTCAAAGCTTTGAGCTATGTACCCAGATTTTATAGTTAAGAGCAGATTCCCTCTTACTTTCCCAGATAAGCCAATTTAAAATACCAAGGGCCAGATATTCAAAACTTTGCCCAGGGGCTACATTAGCACTGACCAGGAGGCAAACTTAGCCTGGAGCACAAAACAAGCCATATTCAAAAGGAATAGCCCAGGGCAAACAGATTCTGAATATAGCATGGGAATGAGGCCAGGCAAACTGGGCTGGGAGTGCAGGGCAAACTTAGCCCTGGAATAAGACAGTTCTGAATATGGCAACCAGGAAGTGCAAACCACAACAGCAAAACAGTGCACAGTGATGTGAAGGTAGGTAGAGATGAACTATGGGGTCAATGTGTGTGCCAGCAAATGCGTGGCTCCAGTACAGCTGCAGGCAGCAGCGTATGTGAATGTACAGTGTGCAAAACTGTAAAATATTCCCCAAACTGTTTGCACAGTGCTAACACGTTTGCGCTGGTTTAGTGCAGGGCTAAACCATTAGCCTGATGCAAACACGTTTGCCAAGCACTAAACTTTGCCATATTCAAAAGTGACATGCAAATGAGCCTACTTAGGTAGTCTGTGAGCAAACATCCAGATTATCATCTCATTATGCCCTGATTTGCTTGCAGTTTGCACCGAGCTAACTGTTTAGCCCTGTGCTAAACCCGCGCAAATGTGTTAGCGCTGCACAAACAGCTTGGGGGAAATTATACAGTTTTGAACACTTCTTCCACATGTGCTGCTGCCTGCAGCTGTACTGGGACAACGCAGCATAGGCACAGATGGTGGTGGTGCTGCATGCAACTGTCACACTGTAGGTCATGCTACAGTGCACAGCAGACACTACAGTAGCAAGGGGGCCAGTAGTGTGTGGACACTGCAATGCCTATGGTGTGTAGGGCATTGATGATAACTTTACTATACATGGTGAGAGGCCCAGCCTGCAGGTGTTTACTGACAGTGGACATTGCTGTTACGCTGTTGTGTGACCAACAGATGCTGCACCTGTGGCATGGGATGCTCACAGTGACATGTTCATTTCTGGCTTTGTGTGCTGTGACAGTTGTACAGCTGTGCAGTATGTGGCCAGGGGGCATATATTATCCAAAAGGCATGCTGGTATTGGGGTATTCCCAATACTGGCCCATGTGCTCTGCATGATGTGTCCCAGCCTTGTGGCCACACCTGGTCTGTGGCACAGCCTTGCCACCCATACATGCTCCCCTCAACATCCTCCATGTCCACAGTGCTGCATGTGTGTGCTGGCATCTGTTGGTGTCCACAGAAGTGTGGTACACAGGTGTGCACTGTATGGCCACACTACCATGCTGTCCACTGGCAGTAGGGTCACCACTTACTGCCTGGCATGGCTGGGACTTGTGGCAAATGATGGCATCATTGTGATGCCATCAGTTAGCAACATGCTTCCTCTATGTTTGGTTTTATCTATGCATCATATGTATTTGTTAGGGTCATGCAAAACCCACGCTAAACCCAAGCAAACACCACGCAATGCCATAGTGTTGCACAAAGCTGATTGCCCAGGGTTAAGACAAGCTTTTCCTGGGCTGTAATGCGCACTGCGTTAAGTGTCAAGCTAAGTCACGCAAAACCACTTACCGGCACTAGTTCCTGAATATAGCATTTCGCCTGTATTCATGTCAGTTAGCCTCTTGCATACATTATAATTTTGCCCAGCGCTAATGCAGTTTGCCCGCAATATTTGGCCTTTTGAATATAGCAGACCCGCACTAATCCTGCGCTAAACCTGTGCAAATGGTTTTTGCCTGGTGCAAAGCTTTGATTATCTGGCCCCAAGACTATTAATTAAAATTAGTGAAAATAATAAAAAAAAATACTTATATTTCTGGTTGTAGAAGTAGTTCTTCTCTTCTTCACTTAAAACTCTGTCTGAGTCTGGCTTTTGATGTAAAAGTTTCTTTATTAGCTAACTTTGACCCTGGAACTTCTTTTAGCATGGATACACTCTGCAAGTTAAACCTTTGCTAACAATCAGTTCTTGGCTTTGTAGAACACAGCTTCAATCTGCACAGTCCATAGTAATACTGGATTTAAAGAACTTTCTTGTGAATAGCAAGTTGTTTTAACAGCTGGAGCTTTTTGACCCTTTCATGTTGTGCATCTGCTTTTAAAACCTTGGGACAATATATCTCTTTGCTCAGCACACTGTGTAGCTTGTGTGAGTTTTAAAAGTAAGTCTGTCTGGTTTTCAGCAGGCAACATCACTTGTCAAAATGCTCAGCAAATAACACAAATCTTGCTTTAAACACAATAAAAATGTCCTTGAACTTCTTTCTTGCCTCTGGATATCTTCAACAGCACTGAGCTTTGGCTCGCCATAGGCTTACATTTCAAACAGGTGTGGCCCAAAGTTCTTTGGTCTAGCATCAGTATAAAGCCATTAAAACTCTTAGTTAACTGAACATAGGTCTTCCTACATCGATAGTTAGCTCAGATCTCAGGAGTGGCCAGCAGTGTTTACTATTATAAAAACTGCTCTGGTGATGTCATCACCAGATTTGGATTGGTTTGAGTCACCAGAAAGGAAGAGCATCTTATAAGATGAATGGTGACATCTAGATATGCCTCTTTAAGACAACTCCTTCTTCTCAAACATATTTTTGGGTCAAAATTATTTATTTAAATAAAAGTTTTATTTAATGAAATTTGATAATTAAACTTGCATATTTAAGTGTTTTACATTAAGCCAAACATTTTTGAAAAAGTCTGATATCTGTAGTATGGATACTTTCTAAACTACACTATTAATGTTATAACTTTATAATTTTAATAACACTTCTTTAAACAAAATACTAATTTTACTCTTAATTGTCTAAACTACAGAATGACATAAGATATGTAAGAAAAATTCATTCTTAAAGTCCTCAAAACATTACTTTTTTGTAGAGATACACAAGATCCTTTGTTATTTTCTTAAAGACATCAATCACTGTCAGAAAAGTTAATTCACTATAAACTTTTAGACGGTCTTTCTCTCTACAGTAACAAACTACAGATTTAATAATTAACTTGTTAGACTTTCCAAGATGTGAGCTATTACAAGATACTAGATTTGTCTAGTTCTCCAATAAGAAAATGATATTAAATAAATGATATTCATAACTTTGGAATGCTTCATTTTGCAACTATAAAACTTGGTAAGCTTATTTATCATACTGTTGTCCAATAAGTGTCCAATTTTCATAGTGACAGTACATCGTATCTTTAAACTATGAATAGAACTTATTATTATTATACATGGTAATGGGACTTTCAGAGTCTAAGATAATTTTTTTTTTTTGTGTTACCAGTCACATGATCTCTTATCTTGATGGTGACCATGGATCCCTTGCTTTGCTAAGGCTTTTCCATACAGATACCTATAAATCTGTCATGCAAGTCTGGGACATCACAGAGATGGTCCTTTGGAATGTGGCTGGGCCTCTTTAGAACAACATTGCACTACATGTTTACCTTGGAAGGTTCACTTATATCATGGCTTAAAAACCAAAATGGAGTCTCATCTTCATTTTCTCAGACCTCATCTAGCATATGGCAAAGTGCTGCTTAGGGAAAAGAGATATTTTTCTATAAAGCATTAAAGCCAGATACCTTGTCTTAAGGTTTAATTAACTAACACATTTTGTTTTTTCTTAGGAACTTATGTAAACAATAATCTTAATCAGAAATTAGTCCCATATAAAAATCAGATAAAATAATAATTAAAAATCAATTCTTGAAGATAAAAATAAATTAATTTTTCCATCAAGAGTTTTGTCCCTACAGGACCACCGAGGATTAAGATCTGTAGGTGCTACCCATGACTAGGGTTATGGGCAGGGAGTGGGGAACCACTGGACTACCAGGGATTGTATTCACTGCATTTCAATGGTGATTGGGCTGCCGGGGGGAAGGAGGTACCACTAGACTACCAGGGACCATTAGAGTGATTGTGGATGGTGTTGTTGCTGGGTGGGTGGCCATCCATGGCTGCAGCTGCTGTGTTGCACTGTGCAATATAGCAGCCTGCCTGTGGGCAGCCAGCATTTGAGCCTGATATTTCTGGCTCAATGTTGTGCCCCAGTATGTGGCACATCTAGGGGTTGTGCCTGCATATGCACCACATATCTCAGGCTGAATATTGGAATGTGCCACATATGCATGGGCACACCCCCTTCAGATGCACTGCATACATTACCAATGCACCCTGGTACATCAGGACTTACGCTGCACAGGTCCCCCTTTTGAATATCACCCTGGGTGCACTATTGAGTTGCGCCAGGTGCAACTGCTCTGAATATATAGCCTCAAGAGTATTACCTCTGTTTGATTTCTAACTGTGGTGCATCTCTAAATAACACTGTAGAACACAGATGAGCAAGGAAATAATCATTAACATGCTGGTTCCCATATACCAAGCCACAAGGGTCAGAGTTCCTGTTCCCATGTAACCCCCAGAACATAAGAGCTGGGAACCAGTTCCCATACATCAAGCAATAAAGGCAAGTATTTCCTTTCCTATGTATCCCCCAGAACATATGAATTAAGGTACCAGTTCCCATATACCCAAGGCATTAAGGTCAGTGTTCCTGTTACCATACACTCCAGGACAGAAGGGATAGGGTGCCAGTTCCAATATACCACATCTAAGGGTTAGTATTCCTGTTCCAATGTACCCCAGGACCAAATGGTTAGGGTGCCAGTTCCCATATACCCAAGGCATTAGGGTCAGTGTTCCTGTTCCCATGTACTCAAGGACATAAGGATTAGGATGCCAGTTCCAATATATCAAGCCATAAGGGTCAGTGTTCCTGTTTCCATGTGTATGGAGGACATAATGGTTAGGATGCCAGTTCCCATATACCCAAGGCATTTGGGTCAGTGTTCCTGTTCCCATGTACTCCAGGACAGAAGGGTTAGGGTGCCAGTTCCCATATACCAAGACATTAGGGTCATTGTTCCTGTTTCCATGTACACTCACAGCATAATGGTTAGTGTACCAGTTCCTACATACCAAGTCATAAGAGTCAGTGGGTGGGATATTCAAAAGGGTTGTGCCATGCGCAATAGGGTTGCACCAGCGCACATCCGAAATTGCGCAATTCTGCGATATTCAGCAGGAGGCAGTTGCGCCACTGAAAACATGCAGAGCAACAGCACAATGCTAATTAAGGCATGTGCAACCGAAGGGGGTGGAACCATGCATAAAGTGTGCAATGCGATATTAAAAGGCTTGCGCAATGTGCAACAGTGGATCAGGTGGAAGTTGCGCCATAGCGGAAATGAGCCAAAATAAAAAGGCTCAAGGAAGAGGTGCAAGAATGCCACAGAGAAGCCACATGAGGCAGGGAGACAGAGAAGGCCAGAGGGAGAAACAGTGCAGGCCAGGGAGAGCACAGGACAGAAGAGGGGCAAGGGAAGGTGTGTGGGGCCACAGAGTGCAGAGGCCAGTATGTGTACACGGTGCAGTGGAAGTAGCAGTCAGAACAGCTGGGGTAACAGAGCAACAACAGCTGGGGGGAACACAAGCCAGGGACATGGACAGTGCCAGCTTCCACATGGAAGCTGTAATGAGGGGGGGAGAGAAGCATGCTGCAGTGGGAGATGGTCGTGGAAGGGCCTGTCGGCTAAACAACCCCAACAGGCAGTACCGAGCCTGCATCAGCTTTGAGCTCTATTCAGATGTTGAGATTGTGGGCCTGAACAGAGCAATGCTGAGGTAGTTCTGTGAGCTGTGCAGTGATGTGATGCAGGCACCCTCACAATGGAGTCACGCTCTGTCAGTGGAGACAAAGGTAACAGCCTGCATGTGCTTGCTCGCCATGGGTACCTTCCAGAGACCAACAGGGGACACCACAGGCATAACATAGTCAGCCACATCATGCATCCTCACCCAGTTCCTCAGCGCACTGCTGCCACATGCTGCAGAGTACATCCATTTCCCCAGCACTGCGGTGGAGCGTACAGCAAACATACAAGTTCCACAGGGTAGCACGTATGCCTGGCATGCTAGGGGCAATAGACTGCACCCATGTGGCCATTCGCATGCCATCTGACCCTGATGGGGCTGCCTATCGGAATCAGAAGGGATTTTCCAGTGTCAACTGCCAGGTGGTGTGTGATGCTAGTGGGCGCATCATCAATGTCTGTGCTACGCACCCTGGCAGAGCACACGATTCATTCATATGATACCAGTCAGCACTGTGCCATCGATTTGAGAGTGGGGACATCCCCACAGGACATCTAGTGGGTGAGTATGCATGTGGGATTGGCAAATCGGGGGCAAGGGTGGGTAAGCCACAGGTGCCATGGGTGTGGCACACAGGGTTAGGGGCAATATGAGCCTGAACAAGACACTAACCTCCACTATCTCCACACAGGTGACCGTGGATACCCACTCCATCCCTGGCTGCTCACACCCTACCGGCAGCCCACGACCCCATTGCAGCAACACTTCAATGAGGCACATGCCGCCACATGCAACACCATTGAGCGGCTGTTTGGGATGCTGAAGGCACGCTTCCAATGCCTAGACACCTCTGGTGGTGCCCTACAGTATAGCCCCTCAAAAGCCTGTGGGATATTCCTGGCCTGTTGTATCCTGCACGACATGGCCAAAGACTGTGGGATAGCCATACAGGTCGAGGAGGGGGACAGCGAAGGGGACGACAGTGACACCGGTGATGATGGGGATGAGCAGCCCCCCCTTGGACGGCGTGCCCCCGACTGATCCTGCTGGCCCAGCTGCACTGGGACACCATCACAGAGAAGCACTTTGCCCAACACAGGTAAGTCATAGGGCCATGTGCAACCAACAGTGGCTAGGGCACAATCCACATATACATAGGGTAACACACCAGGGGTGCATGACGGCAAAGGAAGTGGCAGGACACAGAAGCACACACATACAACCAGGGAGGGGTGAACAGTAACACACCACATGGATAGACAGACACACAAACACGACAGGCACAAAGTGCACAGGGGTCAGGTGCACAACAGAGCAGAAACACAGACACTAAAAACACACATGTCAACAGGCCACCACCTCCACTTTTACTGTCCATGTACATGTGTCAGATGTTGGGCACCCTTGCACTTTGGTGTACAGCGCAATGCAGGCATCATCATGCACACACACCTGTGGACAGCAGTCGGGAGGGTGTGCAGGTGGTCCATGTGTCTGCATGTAGGGCAGGGCACCCACTGGTGCACTGACCACGAAACATACATTGCACACAGGGCAGCACCAGACAGAGCCCGCACTGGGAGGCAGCTCAGTCATGTGGCACAGTGCCATGGCCACCTCAGATGTGTGGGTGGCCCCGCCGGGACCCAGATGCACTGGCAGGCTGAGCACGGGCCTCATGGGGTGGCACTGATGGACCCCCAGGGGTCCCACTGTGTGAATGTGACCTTGCCCGCACAGGGGTCTGCAGCATACTGAACATACCTGCACCAGAGGTGTTCGGGATGCCCACAGCTGAACCCAGTGTCGACAGGGTGGGTATCACACGACATCAGGAAGGGGGAGTGGATAGCATACTGTGCAGTGTGAGTGGCACAGAGGCACCTGACTGTGTGCCCAATGTGGCCACGACAGTGACCAATGCCTGTGTCTGCCTGTCGATGGCAGCTGTCACATCCACCCGCAAATGGTCAATCCGGGACAGGATCCTCTCATTGTCCCTGCTGTGCCATTGCAGAGCCACACACAGTGCTTCCATGAATGTTGCAACCCCCATCTGCTGCTGCACTGATGCCTGCAGCAGGCGGGTGTGCTCATCAAAGAGGTCGTCTGCCACATCGGCAACCTGTCCCTCAGGGTATTGAAGGGCCTGATGTACAGCACTCCTTGAAGGTGGGCGCCGCTCACCAGGACCGGATATGGGCATGTCCACAGGCGGTGCACCTACATTACCACTGAGCCCTGTACCCCCAGTCCCGGTGGGTGACTGCTGCTGCTGCCCCTCCTCCTGCTGTGCCCAAGGGATCAGTTGTTCTGTTGCTGTGGTTGCAACAGTGCCAGTGACCTACACAGCCACCGGTGCTGCCTCACCGGTGCTGACAGGCACAGCCTGGGACTGTGCTGACATGCTGGCACACATGTCAGAGCCAGCTAGGTCCATGGGCATGAGCTGTCCTGCTGTGTGTCCATTCTGTGACACACACATGTCAATGCCCATAGACACATGTCAATGCCCATAGTGATTGGTGCATCAACAATGGTGCAGGTCTGTGCCACAGCCACAGCCGCAGCTTGCTGGCATGCTTGCATGTCAGATCACTGAGACATAGGAAGGGCACTCCCCACACCTGTCTCAACAACATCAGTGAAGGTAGCCAGGCATGCACACTGGTGCAGTGCATACACTGGCAATCTGCAGAAGTGGATGGTCCCTCCTCCAACTCCAGGTGGCTGTCTGTAGTGGACAGGCCCTCCACTGCTGACTCCTGCAGACACACAGGATCTGTAACAGAAAGGAAGGACACATTAATGCATGTGATCTACCTTCCTCCCGACCATGACATACCAAGCAGTGATGGGCTACCACCTGTCTGGAAGCCACCTCCAGGAACACCCTTAATGGCACTGCACTGCATGCTTGCAGTGAGCATGTCCTCTGTCGGAGTCAGCTGCACCACCTCCGGCTGGCCCCCGCCTGTTGCAGCATGTGCCGCCCTGATGGCTGCAACCTTCTCCTTCACCCTCCTCCTGTCGGTCCCCATCTTCTTTTTACACTCCTGTACAGAGCGCTGGTGGCTGCCATGCAGGTTGATGGCACATGCCACCCCCTCCCATGCAGCAGCTGCATGTCTGGGAGTGCATCAATGGTGGTCCATGCGTGCACTGGGCACATGGCTGTGGCACTGCCTGCCCACCGTGTAGCCATGTTACTGTACAGCCTTGTTTGTGCTGTGCTGGACATCGGTGGTGTGTGTGTGCAGTGGCACACATGGCTGTTACTGCCTGGTTGGGCATGTCTTGTGCACGGTCACTGTGGGTGGGTGCAATCCATCACAGGAGTGGGGCACTTGGCTGTATGCCATGCATGATGGGATGATGGGTGGGCTTCAGGGATATGGACAGTCACAGCCATTGACTCTGATCCCTTGTCCTAGGTGCCTGGATCCTGCAGTGCATAGAGTGTTCCATTCTGCAGCTGATTCAGGAGGCAATGGATTCGCTCGCCATCCTGCGGGACCTGCAGCAACATGGTGTTAGGCACAGGAGGAGGCCCCGGGACCAGCACCAGGTGGATGGAGAGCAGGCTGGCAGGCAGTAGCCACCCATCACCTCCCCCCTTTACCTATCCCTCACACCCTGCCTTCCCTCTCCCAGTTGTTCACCCCTGCCCCTTACCCACACCTACCTTGTACCCATACCCCCACCCCTGTATTGTATATTTGTACATAGTTATGGTTGTTCTTATTGTTATTCTTGTTATATTTGAAATATATATTTTGATATGAATACTGTGGTGGTCTCTGATTTGCAGCTGGCTATAGGTACTCAGTTGCAGTGGTGTGCATGGCATCTGGGGTGGTATTGTCATGGATGGGGGTGTGTGTGTGTGTGTGTGGAGGTGTCTCTGGTGTGGGAATGGCTTTCAGTCGGTATTGCCGTGTGCTGCCACCCACTGCTGGGTGCTCATGGTGGGTCTGGCTTGTATGGTTCTGTGCTACATGAGGTTGCAGTGTGATGGGGAGATGCATGGGGATTCCTGCAGTGATGGTCATTGCTCATGGGAGGGGTCTTGGGGTCACAGTGCAGGGTGTTCTGTGCACAAGGGGGCTGATGTACACTGGGGTGGTCCGCCCCCTTTGAGTGGCAGTCTCAGCTTGCCAGTGGGTGTGGTGGGGCAACATGGCCTGGCTGTGCTTTGTTGGCTTGTCCCCATGGGCCAGTGGATATTCCATCCCTCCCCCACTTATGCTGTGCTTGGGGTGTGGGGGTGCATTTTTAGTTCTGCAGTGTGTTCCTGTGCCCATCTGTGGCATGGGTGGTGGGCCCCTGCCTATCTCCTGGTTGTGCAGTTCCATTGCTCTGCTACTGGGTGGTTCCTTGCGTGTGCTATGGCACCTCTGGACTGCTCAGCTGGGCTGCCCTTATTGTGCTATAGCACATCGCATCTGCTCAGCTTCCCCTTCCTGGTTGCGCTATGGCGCAGGTTGTGCGATATTCAGACTTTGGCTGGTTGCGCAATTTGCCTTGCTCCATGTTTGAATATCACGTCTATTGCGTATGTGCACAATGGACTTGTGCTTGCTACTGCTATTGCGCACATTTTGGGTGCAGTTTGAATATCTGGCCCAGTGTTCCTGTTCCCATGTTACCAAGAAAATAATTTTTAGAGTGCTGATTGCCTAATATCAAGACACAAAGGTCAATGTTGCTGTTCCCATTAACCCCAGGACATAAGGTTTTGGGTGCAACTTCCCATAAACCAAACCACTGGTGTTAGTGTTCCTGTTCCCATATACCCCAGGATATAAGGGTTGGGTGCCGTTTCCATATATCAAGCAATTAGGGTGAGTGATGTGTTCCTGTTCCCATTTAAAATGATATTAGGATCAGAGCTCTTGTTCCCATTTATCCTTGGATGCAAGGATTAGAGTGCCAGTTCCTATATAATCAAGGTGTTGCAGTCAGTGTTCCTGTCCCTATGTAACTGCAGGACATAATGGGTAGGGTGCCAGTTCCGTATACCAACCCATAAGGGTCAGTGTCCCTGTTCCCATGTACGATATCCCACAATATTAAGCACATGCAGGTCCCTGTTCCTTTTCACCTAAGCAATAGAGTTAGAGTTGTCTTTGGAAGGTAGTATAGCCTACAGATAAGATCACTAGACTGTAAACCTGCAGACTTAGCAGACCTGGGTTGAACCCCACACTTGCCTGTAGCATTCTGCTTAACACTAGACAAATCAATTAGCCTCCCTATACCCCTTGCTTGCACCTGGAAAAATACTTCAGCCTAGTCTTCCTTTCCTGGTGAAAACTTCTAAAACAGATTAAAAAACATACCATCCAGGGCATTAGGGATAATAATAATTATATTTTTATTTATATAGTGTAATTCTAATTTCAAAGCGCTGTACATACAAAACATATCATAATAATTTAAAAACTTAACACAAAATCAGCATTGATTTAAAAACATCCCCAATTATAAACATTCATTAAAAGCTTGTCAGAATAGGTATGTTTTCAGGCTGGTTTTGAAGCTCTCCACGGTTCTGCACTCCCTAATCTGATGAGATAGAGAGTTCCACAGAGATGGTGCCACAAATATAAATGTCCGGGCACCAGATGTTTTTAAATGTACCCTGGGAACCTCTAACAACCCCTCACCAGATGAGCAGAAAGGCCGGCCGGAGCAGTAGGAAATCAGGAACTCTTGCAGGTAACTTGGTCCCAGTCCATTCAGGGCTTTATAGGCCAACAGACTGATCTTAAAGGTGATCCACCACTGTATAGGCAGCCAGTGCAGAACACGCAGCATGGGAGTAATATGACTAGAGTGTGATGTCCCAGTCAACAACCAAGCCACAGCATTCTGCACCAGCTGCAAGTGGCGGATATCAACCCCTGGAAGCCCCAGGTAAAGGAGTTACAGTAATCAAGGCATGAGGTCAATAAGGCATGGATCAACATGGGCAAGTCATCAAATGGAACAAGGTGCTTGATTCTGGAGATGTTCCTAAGATAGTAAAAGGAAGTCTTGACAACTGCAGACACCTGTGCATGCAGTGTAAGCCCATCATCAAGGACGACCCCCAGATCATGCATCTGTTCAAAGGCCAGCAGTTGTACACCATCCAGCCAAAGCCCAGATGGTAGACCCACCACTGACCTCTCTATCTGGCACCCTTGATCCACTACCAACACCTGTCTTCCTGGAGTTCAATTTCAGCCAGCTAGTCTTCATTCAGTCATGGATCTCCATCAAACAGCTGTTAAACAACAAGACTGCACTATCCTGGTCGGGTGCAAAAGACAGATAGAGCTGGTTTTCATCAGTGTAGCAATGAAACCTCAGCCCATATCATCTACAATGTCTCTGAGGAGCAGCAAATACACTGCAACAGCATGGGGGACAACACCAATCCCTGAAGGACCCTGCACAGCAGAAAGAATGGTTCTGAGGAAAAAATCCCAGACACCACCCTCTGAGACCTGCCAGTGAGGAAAGAGTGAAACCATCTGAGAACTGGACCAGCAAGGCCATAGATAAACTTCAGGTGCTCAAGTAGCACCCCATGCTCCACAGTGTCGAATGCTAAAGAGAGGTCCAGAAGTATCAAGATGGAGCAGCGATTCTGGTCTCTCACTATCAGATCATTGAGCACCTGAACCAGACCTTACTCAGTGCTATGTCACTTCTGGAAGCCTGACTGGAGAGGGTTGAAGATATGGATGGTAAGATGCTTCTCCAGTTGTAGAGCAACCACTTTCTCAATCACCGTCCCAACAAAGGGAAGGTTAGAGAGAGTTCTGTAGTTGGCACAGTTGTTCAGGTCCAAAGAAGCTTTCTTAAGAAGGGGTGTCACCACTGCCTCCTTCAGGGAGCTGGGAAATTCTCCAGAGTCTAAGGAGCACCAGACAATCTGTGCCAGGATCAGGCCGATAAACTCAATACACCCCAATAATAGGCGTGTAGGGTCCAGATCCAAACTACAGTACGTCGGCTGCAAATTCTGGACAATCTGCATGATATCCTCAGTCTCCAGCTGGTCAAATGAACTCCAGGTTGACTGAGAGAGAGTGCTCAAATACCATCCGCTATCAACTCCCACAGAAAACGCTAAGCAGATCTCATCCCTGATGTCGGCCACCTTATCCACAAAAAATCGAGCAAACTCATCACACTTAATTTGAGAAAATGGTCCTCAAAACTGCAGACAGGATGGGTTGCACAACCTATCTATAGTTTTAAAGAGCTGAGCTGGTCAGTTTTGAGCAGCAACAATCTTGCCGGACAGGAATTCTGCCTTCTTACACGTGATTGCTGATTGATAGCAATGCTAATGTTCTATCAATCTAAGGTGGTCGAGCATCAAAGAACAATTTCCACCAGCAGCATTCTAACCTTCGTCCATCTCGTCTCATCTCCCTCAAAACTCTATCAAACCAGGGGAGTCGGGGGCGAAGAGACAGTGGACGAACATGGACTGTGGCGTTGGAATCCAGAGCCTCAGTGATGGCCTTGTTATAGGCCAAAACTAAATTCTCTGGATCCTCGCCTGCCTGTAGAACTCCCAATATATCCAATACCACCTGAAGTCCTACAGGGGTTATTCCCCTCAATGGGTGGTATTTGACCATTTCTACAGGGGCAGGTCTATAAGGGGGGGACTGGAAATTGACTCTCACTGTGTAGTGATCGGACTATACAACTGGTTCCACCACCAAGTTGAAGGCCTCGATCCCCAGGAGGAAGACCAGATCAAGAGAGTGACCTTGCTTATGAGTGGAAGAGGTAACTACCTGTGTGAGCCCCAATAAATACATAAGTTGGAGGAAATCTTGACCAAACTGTGAGAGTTCATCATCGACCCAGGCATTGAAGTCACCCAGGACCATCAGCCTGGGTGACTCCAATGTCATGTCAACGATGAAGTCTGTGATTTCCTGCAGGAAAAATTTCTCACCCCCGGGTGGACAGTAGATGAGAATGATTCTACAGCCCACACCTGGTACTGAGGTAAACTTAAATGATCTGGTCCCCTTCCTTGGTACAACAGTAAAGTCCCATTCTGATCTAAAATAGATAGCCCCTGAAGTCCAATCTTGAGTGGTATATCACCAAAAAAACTTCCTGAACAGCTGCCTCCAAAATGGGGCCTGTGTTGTCATTAAGCCAGGTCTTGGTGATGCAAGACAGGTCTGTCGACTCAGCAAGATCAGCAATAATTTCTGTCTTGTTTCTAACAGACCCGACATTGCATAACACCACTCTGGTCGGACGGGGTTCCGGAGCAGGCCGAGTTATCTGCCCAAACAAGCTGGAGCCCTTGGGTATGGTAACTAGACATGGAGGACTATGCTCCAGTGACCATTTCAACCCAAGGCATCTCCTGGACCATACAACCATGATACAGCTGCCCCGCACCCCCCTCTGTAATCCTGGACCCCCGCCCCTTCCCTCCTACTAACGATACCCAGCACCCTACAGCGGTAATAAAGCATTCCAGGTAAAGGAGGGGGTGAGAAGGGATATAATATATATTTCATATTCTTTGTCAAAAACTGCATTGATGCAACATTTAGAGTTGAGGCTACAGCATCAAAAGTTGGGAAATGTGGCTTTAGGGTTTACAATCCTAAAACCCACTATGACTCCCATAAAGCAAATCAGGGGTGGAGTCTTCCTATGGGTTGTCAACCATAAAGTTCACCTGATTCTATACACTCCAGAAAAATACACACCTATTTAGGTGAGCTTCAGGGTTGACAACCCATATGAAGGCTCCATACCAGATTTGCTTTAGGGGTGGCATTGGGGTTTAGGGTTGGAAACCCTAAAGCCACATTTCCCTACTTTGATGCTGTAGCCTCAACCCTAAATGTTTCAATAACTCAGTTTTTTGCAAAGAATTTCCTCACTTTTTGAGATAATAGTAGCCTTATTTTCCAGTTGGAGTACAGGGTCCTGCACTCCAATGCATCTGTACTTAGAAACATAGAATTTGACGGCAGATATGGACCGCTTGGCCCACCTAGTCTGCCCATTTTCCTACCTAATGGATAAGCTGCAGATCCTAGTTAACTAACAGCCTACTTCCTCCTACCCCCAACTAAGACTGCCTTATGTCTGTCCCATGCATTCTTGAATTCCCCCACTGTTCTTGACTTCACAACCTCCGCAGGAAGGCTGTTCCATGCATTCACAACCCTCTCCATGAAAAAATTCTTCCTCACATTACCTCTGAGCCGTTCCCCCTCAATCTTCAAATTGTGCCATCTTGTTCTTGCACGTCTTTTTCTGAAAGATACTACCCTCTTGGACTTTGTTGATTCCCTTGAGGTACAGCACTTGAAAGTTTCTATCATGTCCCACTTCCCTTCTTTCCTCAAGGGTATACATATTAAGCTCCTTTAGCTTCTTTTCATATGTCTTCTGGTGCAGACCCTGCAGCATTTTGGTTGCCCTCCTCTGGATAGCCTCCACTCTGTCTATGTCTTTGCAGAGACGGGGTCTCCAGAACTGCACACAGTACTCCAGATGGGGTCTCACCAACTGTCAGTACAGAGGGATAACAACTTCCTGTTTTCTACTGTTGATGCCTCTCCTTATGCATCCCAGTATCCCCCAGCCATCCTTACTGCCTTCTCACATTGCTTGCCCACATTAGGGTCATCTGATATAATTAGCCCCAGGTCCCTTTCCATTTTATTGTTGTCAGTATCTCACCCCCATTGTGTACTCTTCCCTGGGTTTTGTTTCCCAGGTGCATTACCTTGCACTTCTTTGCATTGAATCTAAGCTGCCATACATTTGACCATTCCTCCAACCTTGCCAAGTCCCTTCTCATCCTTTCTACTCCATCTTGTGTAGCAACCCTGTTGCAGATCTTTGTGTCATCTGCAAAGAGACATACTTTTCCTTCCAGTTCCTCTGCAATGTCACTTATAAAGACATTAAAAAGGACTGGTCCCAGTACAGAACCCTGCGGTACCCTGCTAGTAACCCTCCTTTCTTCACTGTGGACTCTGTTTACTACTGCCCTTTTCATTCTGTTGTCCAGCCAATTTTTTATCCAGGCTACCACCTTGGGACCCACTCCAATACTGACTAACTTGTTAATTAATGTTTTGTGTGGGACTATATCAAATGTCTTGCTAAAATCTAGGTAGGCCATGTCCACAGCCCCTCCCTGGTCTACTACTTTGGTCACCAAGTCAAAGAAATCAATTAGATTCATCTGACATGACCTTCCCCCTCTGAATCCATGCTGCCTTGGGTCCTATGCCCCACTGGCCTCTAAGTACTCAACAATTCTTTCCTTCAGAAGTGATTCCATCATTTTCCCTACCACTGAGGTCAAACTAACTAGTCTGTAGTTTCCTGCCTCTGCTCTGCTCCCACTTTTGTGAAGAAGAATCACATCTGCCCTCCTCCAGTCCTCAGGTACCACTCCATATTCCCATGATTTGTTAAAGAGAGTAGTCAGCGGTGTCACTAATTCTACCCTTAGTTCTTTTAGGATTCTTGGGTGAATCCTATCAGGCCCCATTGCTTTGTCCACCTTCAGTTTTACTAGTTCTTTCAGAACCCTTTCTTCTGTAGATGGACTGGTATCAACCCCATCTCCAGAGTGTTTCTCTTGTTTGATTTAGGTACCTTCCCCTTCTCTTCCTTTGTTAATACTGATCAGAAATATTTGTTCAGTATCCCTGCTTTTTCACTGTCAGCCTCTGCCCACATTCCCTCCCCTTTATTAAGATTCAGTATCCCTCCCTTGGTCTTTCTTCACTCCCTAATGTACCTATAAAAGGCCTTATACACCTTCTTAACAGAGTTGGCTATCCTTTCCTCGGTTTTGGCCTTTGCTATTCTGACTGCTTCTCTGCCTCTTTCTGCTTTAACTGATAAAGTTCTCTGTCCTGCTCCTGCTATGTTGCCTTATATTTCCTGAATGCTATCCTTTTCTCCTTAACCTTCCCTGCCACCTCTTTTGAGAACCATAGCATTTTTTTCCTTCATTGTGTTTTGTTGATTTGCTTCACACAAAGGCTTGTTGCCTCTGTGACGGCTGTTTTGATTACTCGCCATTGTTCCTCCACCTCTCCTTCTTGCCTGTTTGCTAGTGCTTTTCTGAGGCACTCTCTCATTTTCCCAGATTCAGCCCTCCTAAAGTCCAATACTCTGGCTTTTGTATGTCTTGACTCTATGGCTGTGTTTATTATGAACCACACTGTTTAGCGGTCACTTGTTCCCAGATGGCTACCCACTTCTAAATCTGAGATTCTTTCTCCATCCCATTTGAGAGTACCAGATTGTTTCATCCTGAGTGGGTAGACAAGCAGCACCTCCAAGAAGGTTACCCTGTGAGCCACTTGTCTAAGGTCCCTCCCCAACTCTACAAACTCCTCTTACACTGCACTAATCCCATTTCTAGCCAGGTCACTTGTCTCTAGGTGGACAATGACATCCAGCTCCCTCCTCTGTTCAGCTGCTTCCATGATCCTGAGGATTCACTTCCTGTCCCTCCAAGTCATGGTGCCAGGCAGGCAGGCACCTTACCTCCCTCTCACCTTCCTCCACCACTTCTACCCTTCTAATGATTGAGTCCCCCACCAGAAATTGTTTCCTTCCCCTGTGGGGTCCTGTGCCACCCTCCTGTGGGTCTCCTTAGTGGAGGTTCCCAGCATTCTCCTTGGTCTTCACTGCAGGTGCCTCCATAGAGGAACCACTGTCCACCAAAAAAGTGTATGAACTGTGGAGAGGTACAGCTGGAGGGATGCACCTCTGTTCCACCACCCTCTTCCTGCCTGTGTTCACCTTGGTCCAGCCGCTCTTCTTTCTTGGCAACCTCTTAAGTAGCGGCAGTGGCCCTGGTAGTCCCTGAGTGGGGGAGGAGGTTTCACGAATCCTAGCCAGTTCAGCCTGGAGACAGGCAACCTTCTCCCTCAGACCAGAGAGGTGCCTGCAAATAGGGCAGCATCACAGCCTCCAGAATGTCTCCAGAACACAGCCACTCCACAGCCTTTGCACTGCACCACTCCCATTATATCTTATGTTGTGTCCCCTCTCCTGTTTCTCTGTATGCTTACTCTCTTCTCCCCTTACAACTCTCACCATTCCTGTCCTGGGACAGCCACTTCATGTATTCTTCAGTAGCCTCCTTCTCCCTTGCTCAGAGTCAGACCACCAGCAGCTGGGGGGAGGGGGAGAGCTACTTTTTGCTTTAGGGTTGACAAAACTAATGTTTCTCTAGGATCTTTCCCTTCCTAATACCAAACTGGAAGTTCCTGTTGTCAGTCAAATACAGTGGCTATAAAAGTAGAACTGGCTTAGGGTGGGATGGAGGGAAATTAGTAAGAAAAATTATATATTTTTTTTGCAGTTAGCTGCTTTCTGCTCTACAAACAAGATTTCTGTCTTCCAGAAGCTACCAGCAGGAAGTTATAATTTGAGTCACCTGCTTTTATACTGCCCAAGCCACACCCCCAATTAACCTCTTCCCCTCCTACTGATTTAGCAAAGTAAGTTGATACAGTACCCTTCCCAACACAGAAACACACACTGACTTTTTTAAAACCCTAAATGTGACCCACTCTACTTCCAATAAAGTATATGTTTGCTTAATCTCAACAGGCACAGACTCCTGCTGAGATAGAAGTGTTAAATTAGTAAGAAAAATTGTAGTTTTTTTCAGTTAGCTGCTTTCTGCTCTACAAACAAGCTTTCTGTCTTCCAGAAGCTACCAGCTTTACTGAGATAGTGTAATCATATCCTTATTTCTCTGATGGAGCACAGACCCTGTGCTCCAATGTATCTGTACTTACCAAGATAGTGTAATCATATCCTTATTTCTCTCATGGAGCAGGGGCCCTCTACACCAATGCATCTGTACTTACCGAGATAGTGTAATCACATCCTTATTTCTCTGATGGAGCAGGGGCCCTGTGCTCCAGTGTATCAGTACTTACTGAGACAGTGTAATCATATCCTTATTTCTCTGATGGAGCACTGGCCCTGTACTCTAATGCATCTGTAATTACCGAGATAGTGTAATCGTATCCTTATTTCTCTGATGGAGCAGGGGCCCTGTACTCCAATGCATCTGTACTTACTGAGAAAGTGTAATCATATCCTTATTTCTCTGATGGAGAACGGGCCCTGTACTCCAATGCATCTGTACTTACTGAGAAAGTGTAATCATATCCTTATTTCTCTGATGGAGAACGGGCCCTGTACTCCAATGCATCTGTACTTACCGAGATAGTGTAATCATATCCTTATTTCTCTGATGGAGCGGGGGCCCTGTGCTCCAGTGTATCAGTACTTACTGAGACAGTGTAATCATATCCTTATTTCTCTGATGGAGCACTGGCCCTGTACTCCAATGCATCTGTAATTACTGAGATAGTGTAATCATATCCTTATTTCTCTGATGGAGAACGGGCCCTGTACTCAAATGCATCTGTACTTACTGAGAAAGTGTAATCATATCCTTATTTCTCTGATGGAGAATGGGCCCTGTACTCCAATGCATCTGTACTTACTGAGAAAGTGTAATCATATCCTTATTTCTCTGATGGAGCAGTGGCCCTGTACTCCAATGCATCTTTACTTATGAGATAGTGTAATCATATCCTTATTCCTCTGATGGAGCAGTAGCCCTGTTCTCCAATGCATCTTTACTTACTGAGATAGTGTAATCATATCCTTATTTCTCTGATGGAGCACGGGCCCTGTACTCCAATGTATCTGTACTTACTGAGATAGTGTAATCATATCCTTATTTCTCTGATGGAGTACTGGCCCTGTTCTCCAGTGCATCTGTACTTACGAGATAGTGTAATCATATCCTTATTTCTCTAATGGAGCACGGGCCCTGTACTCCAATGTATCTGTACTTGCTGAGATAATGTCATAATATCCTTTTCTCTGATGGAGCAGTGGCCCTGTACTCCAATGCATCTGTACTTACGAGATAGTGTAATCATATCCTTATTTCTCTAATGGAGCAGTGGCCCTGTACTCTAATGCATCTGTACTTGCTGAGATAGTGTAATCATATCCTTATTTCTCTGATGGAGCACAGGCCCTGAGCTCCAATGTATCTTTACTTACTGAGATAGTGTAATCATATCCTTATTTCTCTGATGGAGCAGGAGCCCTGTGCTCCCATCCCTCCATAGATATGTGTGAAACATAGAAACATAGAGTTGACGGCAGATAAGGACCGCAAGGCCCATCCAGTCTGCCCATTTCTTTTTCTACCTTATAAATGTGCCATCGGCCTTTGCTCTGTCAGTGGCCTATCTATTCATAGTCATTTGTATTGCTCCCTTATGCCTATCCCATGCCTGTTTGAAGCCCTGCACTGTATTCATAGCCACCACTTGTGGTAAGCCATTCCATGCATCCACCACCCTTTCTGTGAAAAGAATTTCCTCACATTCCCCTTAATCAGCCTCCCTCTAATCTCATGCTGTGTCCTCTTGTCCTGCTATTTTTCTTATATTTAAACATGTTAGACTCTTTCACCTTGTTTATGCCCTTAAGGTGTTTGAATGCCTCGATCATATCACCTCTCTCCTCCTTTGCTCAAGGGTATACATATTGAGCTCCGTTAATCTGTCCTCTATGTCTTCTGATGCAGTCCCTGCACCATTTTGGTTGCCTTCTCTGACTGCCTCAATTTGTTTAATGTCCTTGTGAAGGTGTGGCCTCAATACTGCACGTAGTACTCCAGATGGGGCCTAACCAATGTCTTGTACAGAGGATTATTACCTCCCTCTTATGACTTGTGATACCCCTACTAATACACCCTAACACCCCCTAGCCTTACCTACTGCTTTAGAGGTCTGCTTGGATGATTTTAGGTCATCAGTGATGATGATGCCCAAGTCTCTTCTTCCTTTGTGACTGCTAGCAACTCCTCCCAGCCTATAGGTGACTTCAGGGTTTCTCTTCCCTATGTGCATGATTTTGCACTTCTTTGCATTAAATCCCAGTTCCCACTCTTCTGACCATTCTGCTAGGTTTATCCAGATCTCTTCTCATTCTGCCCACCCCATCTGGATCATCTACTCTGTTGCAGATCTTGGTGTCATCTGCAAACAGACAAGCTTTTACCCTCTAGTCCATCTGCAAGGTCACTAATGAAGATGTTGAAGAGGACTGGCCCCAGGACTGATCCCTGAGGTACCCCACTTGTGACTTGCATCTCTTCTGACTGTATACCATTTACCACCACTCTCTGTTTTCTGCCAGTCAACCAGTTTGCCACCCAGTTGACCAACTTCTGACCCACCTCGAGCCTACCCAGCTTATTTATCAATCTTCTATGTGGAACAGTGTCAAAGCTTTGCTGAAGTCAAGGTAGGCGACATCAACTGCTCCCCTTGGTCCACCACTTGGTTACCCAGTCAAAGAAATCTATGAGATTAGTTTGACAGGACCTTCCTTTGTAAACCCATGCTGTCTTGGATCCTGTGTCCCTATGGATTCCAGGTGTTGCACTATCCTTTCCTTAAGGGTGCCTCCATAATCTTGCCCACTACTGAGGTGAAGACTGACCGGGTCTGTAGTTCCCCGCCTCTTCCCTGCTACCACTCTTGTGGAGTGTGTGTGTGTGTGTGTGTGTGTATATATATATGATATAGATATATATATATATATCTATAGATATATATATATTAGAGGCAAAACTCCTTTAATATTAGTTAGGGTTGTTCTGCAGTGGCAAAAGTGAGGAATTTGGTGTTGGGTTAAGTCTCCCTTGGATACTCTCAGCCCACCCCTTATCAGCATCAGGGTGTGCATTTGGTCTGGCACTAACTCTCACCCCATTATATGTGTAAAGCACAGAGGTATAGGAGAATGGGGCGAGAGTCAGGACTGATGACCTCAATGCACAATTCCCATGCTGCTGTTGAAGGGTGGGCTGGGGTCCAGGGGGTTTCTACCCAACACTGAATTTCCTCACTTTTGTCACTGTGGAACAACCTTGACTAGTGCATTAAATTATATATATACAATGGTAGCACCATAATGCTACCATAGTTAGGGTTGAAGAGCCATTTACATGTTAAACCTAAAATTTTGCACCTTAATAACTTTGCAGCCATTCAATGGATTTGCCTGAATTTTAGAATACATGATCAAGAACCATAGCTCTTGGGATCTGCCAACCTTTGTACTGTTTGGATATAGGGCTGCGGAGTTAGTAAGTGTGATCTGTGTACGCATTTACACTTTTTTGCAATTCTTTGGTCATCTTTACAGGTCACACAGTTTGCATGACCAGTCTGAAATCTTCAGAAAACATGTGGCCAGGGTCCCTGATGTGCCTTTTGAAGAGTTTGTGAAAAAATATTAAACGGTTCAAAAGTTATTCAAAAAACAGTTTCCCATTATAAGTCAATGGAAAAGGTTAACAAAAAGTTCAACACTTTCTCAAATGTAGTTTTTACTTTCACAAATGGCCCTTTTACTTTCACAAATCCACCATTTTGTTTTCCGTTGGTGATCAGAAAAATGCTTGCCATTTAAATTTGGGACCCTCTTGCAACACAATTCTTTTTGTGTTCACCTAGTCGGACCCTGAGGATGCTAGGCATGTCTTTATTTTGAGGTTAAACACCCTAGAAATATGTTTTTCAAGTTTCTGGAAAAAGTACTAGTAGTAATTGTCACACTCACGAGCGTGCATGTAATTTTGCAGCTTTCTAAATTGCAACACTACTTTTCCAAGCAATGGCAAAATGACAGCAATTCTTTCCACCCTGCTGCAAAAGAACAGTTTGGTCTTTTGGGCTGAAATTTAGAGGGAATGCAGCCAACATCTCACAGATGTGAATTTCAGTGTTTTGGTGAAAAAGTATTACAGGGCAGCAAAGGTACAGTGCTCCAAAATTGACCCTTTTTCCCATAGGATAACATTAAGGTGTCCGCCACATTACAGAAATCCTTTGCTGCCCTGCTGCAAAATAACAGTTTGGTCTTTTGAGCTGAAAGTTTGAAGAAAGAAAGCCAACACCCCACAGATGTGCCTTTCAGTGATTTGGTGAAAAAATATTACAGGGAGCCAAAGTTATCAACCTCTGAACCTCTTTTTTCCCATCAATAACATTACAGCTGTCACGCTTTTCAGGGCCCATATCTCGGAAACGGTGCGAGTTATGGACTTTTTGTCAGAAAAATGCTTAGCCCCCTATCAAGGGCTAAGTACAAAACTAGTCAGGAAAGTCATACATCATATGAATTTTAAATTTGTTTTCTACATCATACGGTTCCTGAGATATAAGCAATTTAGTATTCCAACTCCTCGTTTTCTGCTCCGAGATCCATTATTATGCATACATTATTTGTACTTACTGTCTTTCTCTATTCAACTTTTGGGGAAAACCAGCCTGTGCACTTACATTACAGTTACTCTTACCGCCTGCCATGTGTTCTTACCTGTTTCACTTATCGGTTCCCATCTACAGCACCATGTCGCGTTACCTTTTGCATTTTCATTTGCACTTGCATTTGCGTTATGTTAACCTTTTGTGTCTACAGTACTGTTTATCTTTCTGTTTTGCTTTTCGTCACCAGGTGCATTATCATTTGCATTTGTGGACACCTTGTTACTATATGACAAGACATCACAGGGCCCCGTGCTCCTGCCACGCATTAATCACTATTTCTCATTATCATTCTCAAAAGAAGGAATCAGAGGCAAAACTCAATTTAATCATGAGTTAGTTGTTCACAGTGACAAAGTGATGAAGTCTGTTGTTGGGTTGAAAGCCTCGGACCTCTCAACACCTCAACTGGCATCGGGTACACATTGAAGTTGTTGGTCCTAACTCTCACCCCATTCTCCTCACTCTGCTTTCACACTCTGAGTGGGATGAGAGTTGGGGTCACTAACCAATGCACCCCGATGCAAGTTAAGGGTAGTGGATGGGGGTCAAGGGGCTTAGTCCCTAACCAAATTCTCACTTTGTCACTGTGGATCAACCCTAACTAATGCATTAAATGGAGTTTTTGCTTCTAATATATATATATATATATGGCAAAAACTATTTTTAATTGCATACAGGCGTTGAGCGACAGTCAGGAAATGAGATGTGAGGGTTGAGCATCTAGTGCCACATCTTTCCTCCACAGACTGACAGTTGTTTGAGTGTGCCATGGGGTCATGTGGACCAACTCTCACCCAATGCCATGTGTAATCAGGTTGATATGCTACAAGAAAGGAGAATGGGGTGAGGTTAGGCTGCACAACCTATGGCACACCTGGCATCTATCAGTCTGTGGAGGGGATGGGGTAGAGTTAGATGTTCAACCTAACATCATTTCCTGACTTTTGTCCAACTGATCCCTAACAATGCATTAAACACGTTTTTCAGATAAATGTCCTTACTTTTTGAAAAGTGTAATACAGCTTGTAAAAAACATGTACAGGGGAGCTAGGACCCAGGGAGGCGGCACCTTTTGGGCCCTGAGCTTCCACCAAGTTACCGATTACTGCATAACAGTGTAATATAAGTAATAAAAACATATATTGGTGGGAGTGTGGGGCCTGAAGGCCCTGCGTTCCCACCAAGTTGCCATTACTGCATAACAATATTCATCAGTGGGAGCACAGGCCTGGAGGGCCCGTGCTCCCATTTACACATAGCTATACAGCATCTCTAAATGGCAACAGACCCTTGGAACACAGATGTAACACTATCTTATGAAACATGCAACCTATGAAAAAAATTCAACTGCAGGCTTACTGTATGGTTTAAAATCTTGTTCTAGCAGCATAGATCACCCAAAGGTGATCTAAGCTGTCAGTAGCAAAAAGTCTGTATCTCGCTTCATTTTCGAGATAACAGCACTGAAAGGCACTACAGAGACTGCAATGTAATCCTATGGGAAAACATCAAATTTGTCATAGAATATCTCAGCAACCAATTAATTCCCAAACACATAAACAGCATAGTTCAAATCTCTAGGCCATCCCTTCAACACTCTGCAAATTTCAAGTAAAAAGACCCAACCATTTTTAAGATATGCAATTCTAAAATTTTTACACCTTTAAAAATGTTTAGGCCATGAGAGAAATCTTAGGCTGTGGCCTAACAAAACCTTCATCCATGAGGGGACATCTGGTCACACCAATATGGGCCATCTGTCATCCCCAGGGACATCTGGTCTTCCCCAGGGACATCTGGTGATGAAAATATGGCTATCTGGTCATCCCCTCATGAAAGAAGCTCATAGATGAAGATCATAGCAAATGTATTAATGCCACTATTTAATGCCTATGTTAGACCACATCTTGAATACATATAGCAACTGTGGTGCCCCTACAAGAAATCTAATATCCAACAAACGGAGAGAGTACTGTGGAGATTTACAAAAAATCTGCATGGCATGCGGCATCTATCTTATGATTCTAGGTTATGTAATTTGAACTTATTTTCCTTAGAAACTCTTAGGCTACGTGGGGATCTATTATATCTTTTTGATATAATGCAGAATCCTGAGCTAATGGTGGAACTAGGACTAAGTTTTAAAGATTCGCCTTACAATATTAGAGGACATCTGTTACAGTTAGTATGTAAATCCTTTAATTTCCAAAAAGGAAAAATTTTTTCACATTTAGGGTAATTAAACCATGGAATAAACTACCATTAAATGTTATAATAAGTAAAAACAAAGATATTTTACAAAAAGATTGGATAATTACTTATTATCCATTAAATAGATTTTTCTTATTATTAAATTGGTTAGCATGTGAGCACTCATGAGCTATACAGCTTCCTGCTCACTATTTACCTTAGTAGTATGAACCTTAATAGTATCTCACTGCCAAAGCTCATGAATGAAGATCATTAGCGAAGATCAAAAGAAGAATTTTTAAGTTTTAAAAAAACTATTTTTTGACAAAAATGAAGCAAACCAAAGGCATGGTTCAATAGAGGGGGTCATCCTGACCACAAACCATGCCTCATTTGTCCCAAAAGTCACCCGTGGAGAAAGCTACAACATTTTGTTTGATGAGAAAAACTAAAAACAACATGGCGGCTTGTGAACAAAGAATTTTTCTCACTGCAGAAGATTATCCACTGTGAGCATGCAAAATTTTCAACCGTGAGACCATTCTTCTTTCGTAAAATATACATATACATTTTTGAGTGGATGGAGCATGCTCAGAACCCCAAAATTAAAAATTTAATAACTTTGGAATGGATTAATATTTTTATACCAAACTAATACTGGGTTGCTCCTTGACTGAACCTCTTTTCATATTCTAAGTTTCAGACTAAAAGACCATATGATGTCCAAGCAGCGCCACAGGCAAAAAATGCATCAAAAGTGGTGAAAAGTGAATTTTTTGATGCTTTGCTGTGCAAATACCATATGCCAACTGAAATACAACTTGGTAAATCAAAAGATCTATCATACCAGACTGAGCATTCCAAGTTTCATGCAAATCCATTGAACGGCTGCAAAGTTACTAATGCGTGAAATTTGAGGTGTAACATTAAAGAGCCTACTGAACCCTAACTATAGGGTTGCAACCACGCCTATATTTGTGGGGGAGCACAGGGCCCAACAGAGGAGATAGATAGATAGATAGATAGATAGATAGATAGATAGATAGATAGATAGATAGCTGTCAGTAAATGCAATAGAGAAATGCAGGGACAGATTGACAGATAGATAGACAGATAGACAGACAGACAGACAGACAGACATATATATAGATACTGTCTTTAAATACTGTAGGTAGAGACAGAGATGGACAGATAGACAAACAGACAGACAGACAGATAGATACATACCATCTGTAAATACTGTAGATAGAGAGAGACAGATATAGATAGATGGATAGATAGATAGATAGATAGATAGATAGATAGATAGATAGAGTCTGAAAGTACTGTAGATGACAGAGACAGGGATAGATAGATGATAGACAAAAAGAGACAGACAGACAGATGGATGGACAGATGGACAGACAGACAGATACTGTTTGTAAATACTGTAGATAGAGACAGGGACAGATAGATAGACAGACAGACAGATACTGTCAGTAAATACTGTAGCTAGGGAGACAGAGATAGATAACAAGAAAGAAAGAAAGAAAGATAGGAAGAAAGAAAGAAAGAAAGAGTCTGTATATACTGTAGATAGAGAGAGAGACAGGGGCAGATAGAAAGATACTGTCTGTAAATACTGTAGATAGATAACGAGAGAGAGGGATAGATACATCTTTTTAAATTTATTTATGTCTTTGGTAACCAGGTAAGGCCCACTAGGTACAAGTGTCTGTTTTTTGTGAGAATGAAACCCAGGAATAGTCTGCTGGATGTACCAAGCTCATTCACAACTTATTCCTCTAACCTCTAGGCTATACTGCCAGCCCAATAGATCGAGCTACATAAACAGGTAGATAGATAGATAGATAGATAGATAGATAGATAGATAGATAGATACAGTCTGTATATATTGTAGATTGATATATAGATAGATAGATAGATAGACAGACAGACAGATAGATACTGTCTGTAAATACTGTAGCTATAAAGAGAGAGAGGGATACATGAATAGATAGCTAGATAGATAGATAGACAGACAGACAGACAGACAGACAGGCAGATCAAGAGATAGATAAATAGATGGCTACTGTCTGTAAATACTGTAGATAGAGAGAGGCAGGAATAGATAGCTAGACAGATATATAGATAGACTGACATATAGATAGAAAGATAAGGGGCCCAATTCTAGAAGGGTTACACCAGGCATAACAGCAGTTGCACCAAGCAGAATAGTACACGCAGCAACTTACACCAGCAGTTGTGACATGAGTTACTCCCACAAAGTGACCTGCACATGTCCCAGGCCACTTGCACCAAACAGCTGTTACGCCGCATAAACTCCCTGCAACATGGTGCTAGGGAGTTTACGGCAGCAGTTGCACTCCATTCTAGAAGGGCAGCCACAAAGTGCCCACATCAGGATTCTACAAGAACCCCCAGAGGAGATCCGGTAATGTAGGTTATACCAGCATTTAGCTGGTATAACTTATGAATGCCCCCAGGGTCCTGTACTCCTGTCGGCTGTCCAGCAGACAGTGCACAGTTTCCCTCCACCCCCATGCCAAGCACACCCCAGTGGGATCCCATGGGGCTACCCATACCCCCAGCCCCCGAAACAGCTGTTGGCAGAAGCCCCACAGGGCGGCGCTGCCATCCCTCCACCCAGCCCTGGCAGTCTAGTGCCTCCCTCCCTTGAACTGTACAGTTCCACAGGGCCGGTTCTAGGATGTACTAGGCCCTGGTGCAAGACTTTGTAGTGGGCCCCCATCCACAGACCCCTCATGAAGTGCCCTCCCCACCCCGGTCTCCCAAGCCACCAAAAAATATTGCTGCTGCTATTCCATTTTGTGAACTTAAAGTTGTACTCGGAGGGATTTTGCTGCAGCAAAAGTTTCAGTCACATCAGAAAAATGTACTTGTCTTATATTATGATTAATTTCTATAATCAGCCTCAGAAGCAAAGCAGTCAGAACAGGTCACATCATCAGAGACTCTGAGGTCAGTCAGAATTTATTTGTGTTGCTCTTGTACAGTGACTGACTACAGTAACTCACTCAGAGAAGATGAAGATCTTATGACACCAGATGTCCGGACTCCACTTTGCCACTCGTTCATCTGCCACCAGTGTAAAATTTCTTGACTCGCGAGATACATGCTCCCTGACCCTGACACTGCAGCTGCGCAAACATTTTCAGTTCACCCCTGCATCCCCCATCCACCCACAACAACGCAATGTATTAATGTTAATTAAAATGATGCCGGCAGCCTTTTAGCTAAGCTGCACCCCAGGCAAATCAGAACAGCCACCCATGGCATAAGTGAGGGAGGGCGAGAGCAGGGGAGGAGCTGCAGAGCAATGCTAGCATCAGGGGTGGGGTGGAAGCAAAACAGACCAATGAGCCGCTGGTCGCCAGTGCAGGAGACAAGAGAATGAAGCCTGCCAGGGCCCAGGGCAGCATGGAGGAGGAGCCAAAGCAACAGTCACACCAGAAGAGAGGACTTGGATGCCGATGACGGATGGAGTGTTGAGGAGGCACCAACTGCTGGGCGGAACTGCTCACACACTCTGACAGCGCCACACTACCACTGCAGGTATGTCCAAGGAGGTGCGCTTGCTCAGGAGGACAACATGAGCATTTGCAGCAGGGAGGAGGGGATTTAATTTTTAAATGTCCAGGGTGACACACAAACAGGCACACTGAGTGACTGACTCAGGAGGGACCGCGGGTCTCAGGCAGGGGGGCCGGGTGGGCAGGCGGCGACGGGCAGCAGGCTGATTGCTCTGTGTGTGAACAGTTTAAAAGTAAAACAAACAAAAAATACTATTCTGACTTAAGGAGCCATGGGCCCCGCTGGCACTCTGGGCCCTGGTGCAGTGGCATCCCTTGTACCCCCCTGACGCCGGCCCTGCAGTTCCATAATGTAAAACAATTCATGATTCCCTGGTAGTCTGGTGCCCCCCTCACTGAACTGTACATTCCCATAATATAAAATAATTCCCAATTCCCTGGAATTTCTGAGCGAGTCAGTGCAGTAGCACTAATACTGCACTCATTCTTTGGCTGGCCGTGGAGGGGATAGGTGGGCTGTGCCAGTCGGTGGCTGGGGATGGGTGGGGGATGCTGGATGAGCTGGCACAGCTGGGTGGGGGGTTGGGGGGCCATTAGACTACCAGGGCATTGGGAATTATTTTATATTATGGAAATGTACAGTTCGGGAAGGGGGCACTAGACTACCAGGGAATCGGGAATTATTTTATATTATGGAACTGTACAGTTCAGGGAAGGGGGACACTAGACTACCAGGGAATCGGGAATTATTTTATATTATGGAAATGTACAGTTCAGGGAGGAGGGGCAGTAGACTACCAAGGAATTGGGAATTATTTTATATTATGGAAATGTACAGTTCGGGGAGGGGGGCACTAGACTACCAGGGAATCGGGAATGCTTTTATATTATACTACTGTACAGTTCGGTGGGGGCACTGGACTACAGGACTGGTGACGTGCCTCATTGGCGGAGGGTGACCTGGGGATCAGGGCATGGGTGGGGGTGCACTTGCAAACTGCGGTAATAGAAACATAGAAACATAGACTTTGACGGCAGAAAAGGACCACTTGGCCCACCCAGTCTGCCCATTTCCCTACCTACTGGATAAGCCGCAGATTCTAGTTAACCAACAGCCTGCTTCCTGCAACCCCGCACTACAATTGCTTTGTGTCTGTCCCAAGCATGTTTGAATTCCCCTACTGTTTTAGACCCAACGACCTCCTCAGGAAGGCTGTTCCATGTATCCACCACTCTCCGTGAAAATAATTTCCTCACATTACCCCTGGAGCCGTCCCTCTATCTTTAAACTGTGCCCCTTGTTCTTACACATCTCTTTTTCTGAAAGATGCTACCCTCCTGGACTTTGTTGATTCCCTTCAGGTACTTGAACGTTTCTATCACGTCTCCCCTGTCCCTTCTTTCATCAAGGGTATACTATTAAGCTCTCTCAGTCTCTCTTCATATGGTTTCTGATGCAGACCCTGCACCGTTTTAGTTGCCCTCCTCTGGACTGCTTCCATTCTGTCTATGTCCTTGCTTAGATGAGGTCTCCAAACTGCACACAGTACTCCAGATGGGGTCTCACCAACTGTCTGTATAGAGGGATAATCACTTCCTTTTCTACTTGTGATGCCCTTCCTATGCATCCCAGTATCCCTGGCTCTCCTTATTGACTTCTCACATTGCTTACCCACCTTTAGGTCATCTGATATGACTACTCCCAGGTCCCTTTCCATTTTTGTTGTTGTTAGTACCTCCCCTGCTATTGTGTACTCTTCTCCGGGGTTTTTGTTTCCCAGGTGCATTACTTTGCACTTCTTTGCATCGAATCTTAGTTGCCATATGTCTGACCATTCCTCCACAGAAACACAGAAACACAGAAGTTGACAGCAGATAAGGACCGCAAGGCCCATCCAGTCTGCCCATTTCTTTTTCTACCTTATAAATGTGCCATCGGCCTTTGCTCTGTCAGTGACCTATCTATTCATAGTCATTTGTATTGCTCCCTTATGCCTATCCCATGCCTGTTTGAAGCCCTGCACTGTATTCATAGCCACCACTTCTTGTGGTAAGCCATTCCATGCATCTACCACCCTTTCTGTGAAAAGAATTTCTCACATTCCCCTTAATCGGCCTCCTCTAATCTCATGCTGTGTCCTCTTGTCCTGCTATTTTCTTATATTTAAACATGTTAGACTCTTTCACCTTGTTTATGCCCTTAAGGTGTTTGAATGTCCTGATCATATCACCTCTCTCCCTCCTTTGCTCAAGGGTATACATATTGAGCTTATCTGTCCTCATATTTCTTCTGATGCAGTCCCTGCACCATTTTGCTGCCCTCTCTGGACTGCCTCAATTTGTTTAATGTCCTTGTGAAGGTGTGGCCTCCAATACTGCACGAGTACTCCAGATGGGGCCTAACCAATGTCTTGTACAGAGGGATTATTACCTCTTCTGACTTGTGATACCCCTACTAATACACCTAACACCCCCTAGCCTTACCTACTGCTTTAGAGGTCTGCTTGGATTATTTTAGGTCATCAGTGATGATGATGCCCAAGTCTCTTTCTTCCTTTGTGACTGCTAGCAACTCCTCCCAGCCTATAGTGGCTTCAGGGTTTCTCTTCCCTATGTGCATGATTTTGCACTTCTTTGCATTAAATCCCAGTTGCCACTCTTCTGACCATTCTGCTAGTTTATCCAGATCTCTTCTCATTCTGCCCACCCCATCTGGATCATCTACTCTGTTGCAGATCTTGGTGTCATCTGCAAACAGACAAGCTTTACCCTCTAGTCCATCTGTGAGGTCACTAATGAAGATGTTGAATAGGACTGGCCCAGGACTGATCCTGAGGTACCCCACTTGTGACTTGCATCTCTTCTGACTGTATACCATTTACCACCACTCTCTGTTTTCTCCAGTCAACCAGTTTGCCACCAGTTGACCAACTTCTGACCCACCCCAAGCCTACCTAGCTTATTTATCAATCTTCTATGTGGAACAGTGTCAAAAGCTTTGCTGAAGTCAAGGTAGGCGACATCAACTGCTCCCCTTGGTCCACCACTCTGGTTACCCAGTCAAAGAAATCTATGAGATTAGTTTGACAGGACCTTCCTTTGTAAACCCATGCTGTCTTGGATCCTGTGCCCTATGGATTCCAGGTGTTGCACTATCCTTTCCTTAAGGAGTGCCTCCATAATCTTGCCCACTACTGAGGTAAGACTGACCCGGTCTGTAGTTCCCGCCTCCTCCCTGCTACCACTCTTGTGGGTGGGATCACATGAGCCTTCTCCAGTCTTCTGGGACCTCTCCTGTGCTCAGAACTCACTAAACAATTCTGCTAATGGCTCTGCTAGTTCCTCCTTTAGCTCCTTAAGTACCCTGGGATGTTGCCATCAGGTCCCATTGCCTTATCCACCTGAGCTTAGCAAGCTCTTGTAGGACCCTTTCTTTTGTGAGGAGTAGTGCTCACCTCCTTCCCCTGTGTCCATGATGCTGAGCTGTGGGCCCTGCCCTACCTTCTCTTCAGTAAATACTGAGCAAAAGTATCTATTTAGGATAGATGCCTTTACAGGGTCCTCCTCCTCACATGCTCCTTTTCTCCATTGCTTAGCATACCCTCTGGACTTTCTCCTTTCACTAATGTATCTATAGAAAGTCTTCTCACCTTCTTTTACTGTTCGTGCTAGTGTTTCCTCAGTTTGGGACTTTGCCTGCCTTACTGCCTTACCTGCTTCCCTTAGGGCAGTTTGGTATGCCTCCTATCTTCATCCCGCTGTGTTCCTTATATTTTCTGAAGGCCAGCCTTTTGGCTCTGACCTTTTCTGCTACTGTATTTGAGAACCAAAGTGGTTTCCTTCTTCTTTGCACTTCCTTTCTGTCTAACACAATGGGATGTTGCTTCAAGTATTGTATCCTTAATGCTTGCCCACTTTGCCTGTACCTCCTCACCTGTGTTTCTTTTGCCAGGGCTAGCTTAACTCTGTTGGCCATCTTATCAAAGTCAGCTCTCTGAAGTCCCATATTTTGCCTTGAAATGGGATGATTTAGATGTAGTAGCCAAATTGAACCATACCATGTGATGGTCACTGGCCCCCAGGTGACCTTCTACCTGGAGATCTGTGATCCCTTCTTTGTTAGTCAGTAGTAGATCTAGGATAGCCCTGTCTCTTGTGGGTTGCTGTACCAGTTGTTTGAGGCCCTCCCCCTGCAGGGAATCCACTATGAGTCTAGTTCTGGCAGATGTTCCTGCTGGTATTGACCAATCTGTATCTGGCATGTTGAAGTCTCCCATTATCAGAACCTCCCTTTAGCTGTCATGTTTGTATATCTTCTAACAGTAATGTGTCTATGTCCTCCCTCTGGTCTGGGGGCCTGTAGACAACCCCAGTTCTTATGGCTGTCCCATTTCCTGTTTCCAGGGTGACCCACAGTTCTTCTGGCTCCTTATGTGTATTCTGAATTTCTGTAGTTTGATATTTTCATTAACATACAGGCCACCCCTCCCTTTTGCACCTCGGTCTCTTCTGAACAATACATAGCCAGGTACTGAAGTCTCCCAAGTGTGGTTACTGGTAAACCACGTCTCACTAATTGCTACTATGTCCAGTTTAGCCTCTGACATTATTGCCTGCAGGTCTGGGATCTTATTTCCCAGGCTGTGAGCATTTGTACATGATTTTCCATTGGCCAGATTTTGGTGTGTTAGTTGTTGGGTGAAGTTTGGCATTACCCCTGTGCATCGTATGGGGAGACAAACCTTTTTTCTTACCTGGTGATGCAAATGAACAGCAAAACCACGCTGAATTCCTGTTTGACCACTAGCTGAGGGGAGGGGTGTTCTTCCCATTCGACGTATGGAGTTGCTGCACCCTCTCCCCATTTGCTAGTTTAAATATTCTGCAAAGACGTCAAACTTCTGCCCCAATGCACTGACTCCTCTTTAGTCAGATGCAGTCCATCAAATTTAAAGAACTTGCTCCCAGAACTGTTGCCAGTTCCTACAAATCTTGTGTCCTTTTCCTGGCACCAGTCCTGAGTCACTTGTTTAGCTCCCTATCTCCCCTCTCTGACCTTCCGTCCATCTGCTCCCTTCTCCCAGACTGGCAGGATCTCAGAGAAGGAGATGCCGAGCGAAATAGATGATAGTTTGTCACCCAGCCTAGTCAGGTGTTCCTTGGTCTCCACAACTGACCGGCTGGCGAGATCATTAGTCCCTATGTGTACTAGGACATCAATGTTTTCTCCTGCTTTGTGAACAATTTTAGCAATGTCGGTTAGTGTCTCTCCATGCTGATGTACCTGGAGACATCTGACCATCACCCTGGCTGGAGATGGGTATCAACTCCCCAATCATGGAGTCTCCTATGATCAGAAGTTTTTGATTTCCTTTGTGCTTGTTTAGTTTTGGTTCCTGATTTGGGTGAGTATTGTTGTGCTAGCTCCTGTGCCGCAGTGTCCTGCTTTTGCAGTGTCTTCTGCCTCTTTATTTGATTTCAGAGATAGAGGCAGATACCTGTTTGTAGTGTTTATATGGTTTTGGAGGTAATGTGTTGGAGAGCAGAGAGTGATGGGGCACCTGATTTGCTCCTCCTAACCACCTGCCAACCTCCTGGACCAACTACCCTCTGCTGGTCGAGGTTTTTCTGTTGGATGCTGGGGAATGGGCGGTGGTTCTTATAATGTATTTCCTCTTCAATATGAAATTTGAGGCTGCAATCTCTGCCCATGCTGCCCGGAGCTGAGACCTAAGATCTCCAAAGGCCCAGCATCTAGGACAGTGTCCTAAATCCTGTAAGACTGTCCTTCTGAAAATTGTTCCACAGTACCTGCAGTTAATGAAATCCATTCCAAATAAGTTGCTGGGTTTGTAACCTAGTCAGAGTAATTAGAAGGAAAAAAAATGCAAGTAATGGTTTAATTGTGCTTTGTTTAACTTGTTATAACAAGTTAAATTACTAGTGCCCTGTAAATGAGATCACTCTTGTGGAGGCCCCACTGATCCTCCTTCTGCTGTGCCGCAGGAAATGTCACAACTGTGGTACCCTATAAAGGAGTATAGCGTGGGGTGGTTGGGGATGGGTGGGGTGGCTGGGCCCTTCCCCGCCTAAAAAGAAGAACCACGGACGAAAGAACAAGGAGGTAAGAGCAGAAACAATCAGTCAACAACAAATGCAGTAACCCTGAAAGCTTATCCTAATGTTAGATAAAACTGTAAAACCTGTAAAGCACCACCTGTAATAATTTCAGAGAAGATATACCCTGTAAGAAACACTTTGCTCCAGAGAAAATAAAGCAGTAACAGAAGATATACTTGCAAAAGACAATTTGAATCAGAAGATTACAGCAGTAATCTGTTAGCACACACTGTAGGCACACCTTGTAATAATGCAGAAGAAGGTATACCAGCAACAACAATTTGAATCAGAGAAGAAATAAAGCAATGAAATGTTAGCAACAAACAGTAGCAATCCCTGTGAGTAAAAAATAAAAACACCACCACACAGTAAATCTGCTTAGCCAAACTAAGTCTTAATCATTCTCCCTTGCTCTGGTAAGTTTCTCTACTCTGCCTTTCAAGCAGTCTTAGAAGGAAAGAGCTCAGGTGAAGCTAGGTGCCTTGGCCAGCAAACCAAGTCTTCTACCTCCAACCTTGCCAAGTCCCTTCTCATCTTTTCTACCCACTCTTGTGTATCAACTCTGTAACAGATCTTTGTGTCATCTGCAAAGAGGCATACCTTTCCCTCCAGACCCTCTGCAATGTCACTTATAAAGATGTTAAAGAGGATTGGACCCAGTACTGAGCCCTGAGGTACTCCACTAGTAACTCCCTTTCTTCGGAATGTGTTCCATTCACTATTACCTTCTGTGTCCTGTTGTGCAGCCAGTTCACTACCCAGGCTACCACCCTGGGACCCACTCCCAGGCTGGCTAACTTGATTATTAATCTTTTGTGCGGGACTGTGTCAAATGCCTTGCTAAAGTCTAGGTAGGCCATATCCACAGCCCCTCCCTGGTCTATTACTTTGGTCACCCAGTCAAAGAAATCAATTAGATTAGTCTGACATGACCTTCCTGCTGTAAATCCATGTTGCTTTGGGTCCTCTGCCCCGCTGGCCTCTAGGTGCTCAACAATTCTTTCTTTCAGAAGTGATTCCATCATTTTCCTTACCACTGAGGTCAAACTTACAGGTCTGTAGTTTCCTGCTTCTGCCTTGCTCCCACTTTTGTAAAGGAGAATCACATTTGCCCTCCTCCAGTCCTCAGGTACCACCCCATCCTGCCATGATTTGTTAAAAAGTGTGGTCAGTGGTGTCACTAGGTCCCCCCTTAGTTCTTTTAGGATTCTGGGGTGAATCCCGTCAGGCCCCATTGCTTTGTCCACCTTGAGTTTTAGGAGTTCTTTCAGGACTCTTTCTTCTGTGAATGGACTGGTATCAACCCCCCTACCCAGAGTGCTTCTATTGTCTGATTTAGGTAACTGCTCCTCATCTTCTTTTGTGAATACTGAGCAAAAGTATTCATTCAGTATCTCTGCCTTTTCACTGTCTCCCTCTGCCCACCTCCCCTTTCCTTTATTAATCTTCACTATCCCTCCCTTAACCTTTCTATGCTTCCTAATTTACCTATAAAGGTTTTATCCCCTTTTTGACCAGAGTTGGCTATTTTTTCCTCGGTTTATGCCTTTGCCATTCTGACTGCCTTTCCTACTTCTTCTGCTTTAATTGATACAGTTCCTCGTCGTGTGCCTCTGTGATTCCTTATACTTTTTGAATGCAGCCTTTTTCTCCTTAACCTTCCTGCCACCTCTTTTGAGAACCATAGTGGTTTTTTACTCCACTTTGTTTTCTTTATTTGTTTTACAAAGACTTGTTGCCTCTATGATGGCAGTTTTGATTTTCTCCATTGTTCTTCCACCCTCCTATTTGGCCATTTGCTAGTGCATTCTTCAGGTGTTCACCCATTTTGCCAAAGTCAGCCCTTCTGAAGTCCAGTATCCTTGTTTTTGTATGGCTTATCTCCATGGTTGTGCTCATTGTGAAGCACACTGTGCAGTGGTCGCTTGTTTCCAGATGTCTACTGACTTCTAAATTTGTGATCCTCTCTCCATTTGAGAGTACCAGGTCTAGTATTGCTCCCTCCCGAGTGGGTTCCAGCACTAGCTGTCTAAGGTCTGCCCCCTGCAGGGCATTGAGAATGACCCTGCTCTTGGATGTGGCTGCAGTACATGTCCTCCAGTTAACATCTGGCATATTCAGGTCCCCCATCAACAGTATCTCCCTTTTCAGCCATTTTGAGAATGTCCTCTATCATTTTCTTGTCCATTTCCACCCCTTGAGACGGGGGTCTGTATACAACCCCTGTGTGGATTGCGATGCCATTCCCCATCTCCAAGGTAACCCAGAGTGCCTCTTGTCCTCCCCCTTTACTTTTTAGTTCTGTAGCTTTGATCCTTTCCCTTATGTATAGAGCTACTTCACCTCCTCTTTTGCCTTCCCTGTCCCTTCTGTAGATTGTGTACCCTGGTATGTTGACATCCTATTCATAGTTCTCGGTGTACCATGTTTCTGTGACTGCCACAATATCCAATTGTTCATCTTCCATCAAAGCTACTAGCTCAGAGAGCTTGTTTCTCAGACTACGGGCATTAGTAGTCATTGCCCTCTATTTAATGTTGGCTTGATCCCTTTTACCCCCATCCCTGCTCTTATTGCTCTTATCTATTTTACCATTTACCCCCATCCTGCCCTGTGTTGAGCTCTGTACCTCAGTGTTTACCCTACGACCTGACCTGTTTTGTGGAGGTAGGCTTGACTTTTCCTGCCTTTTATCAGTACCTCCCCCTTTATCTAGTTTAAAAGCTTGACAAGGAAGCATTTAAACCTGTCACCTAGGAGCTTGGTCCCCTTTGTGGACAAATGTAGACCATCATACCAATATAGACCTTTATCTCTCCAGGTGGACCCCCAGTCCCCAATGAAGCCAAAGCCTTGTGCTCTGCACCAGTTTTGCAACCATTCATTAAACTGCATGGTGTGCAGTACCCTAGCCTCATTCCTGCCATGGACTGGTAGCACCTCTGAGAAGGTTACTGTGCTTGCTACCCATCTGAGGCCCCTCCCCAACTCCACAAATTCATTCTGCACTGCACTGATCCCATGCTTAGCTAGGTCATTTGTTCCAAGGTGGACAATAATATCTAGTTCTGTCTCCTGTGATGCTGCTTCTACAATTGTGAGGATTCGCTTCTTGTTCCTCCAAGTCATGGCACCAGGCAGGCAGCTTACTTCCTTCTCTCCCTTCCCCAGTTCTACCCCCCTAACAATTGAGTCCCCTATCAGTAGCTGTTTCCTTCCCCTGTGGTGTCCCTTGCCACACTTTTGTGGGTCTCCCTTGTGGATGTCCTCAGCATTCTTCTGGGTCTCCACTGAGGGTGCCATCATAGAGGAACCTTGCTCTGCCAGAATGGCATCTGATTTGTGTAGAGGTACAACTGGGGCTTACTCTGGTCCACCACCGCACCCTCCAGAACCCACTGTGGTCCTACTGCTCTTCATACTCTGAAACCTCTGACTCAGTGGTTGTGGCAGTGGTGCTCTTTGGGAGGAGGCCTCCTTAGTCCTTGCTAGTTCAGCCTGGAGGTGGGCAACCTCCTCTCTCAGAGCTGACAGTTGCCTACAAATGGGACAGCAATGCAGTTTCCAGAATGTTTCCCGGAAACTGCTGCCCCACAGCCAGTGCATTGCACCACTCCCACATGTCCCGGCTCCCTTATTCTATACAATATGTAATTATATATGTATTATTATTTGTTTTGTGTAACTACTCTTTATGCACGTTGCAGGGTTATTAGGAATATGACGGTTCTGCCCCAAGACCTATTGAGGAAGTGCTGTCAGAACTGTGGCTATAAAGGAAATGCCGTGCCTGGGGGTGGGGTGGGAAGGGTGGGTGGGTAGTGCACAGCCACTGGTGACTGTTAGAAACAATCAGATACACAACTGCTCCACCACCCTGGTGAGTACTGTCCTTTATAGTAATACAACTAACACCACAATTTACTAGACCACGGCTCCAACACAAACCAAACCTCTCTACTGAGCCCAGGGATAAAAATGAACTCACTCCTCAGCCAGCAGGACACTTAAAATGTTGCAAAAATATCCTTCAAAATACTAGGTTTCAACCCCCGCACTCAAGCAAATTCAGTTGTATCTCACTCTGGTTATAAAATTACTACCCTTTTAAAGGAATCCTGCAATTCTCTGCTTAATGCCAATAAGGAAAAATACAAATAAAACTTTTTGTAGAAAGTGTATCTCCCTTCTTACCCAGTGCTCTGAGTATTATGCTTTAATCAGGTTTCCAGGTCCTAAATGGAGTTGCAGTTTGTTCTTTGCAGTAAGTTTGAGCTTCCAACAGACACTTTAAAGTCAGTGTGACTGGCTTCTAACTGCGAAGGATGTCTGAGATATGCACAGAGCTGAAACCCCACCCAGAGCCAATTGATTGACTAGTGACACCTGTGATGTAAGCAGGCCTTTTCAATGCAGGCAGACTGCTATGTCTGATTCCAATACACAAAACCTTTCAGTGAAACCAGGGCTAAAAAATTAACTTCTCAGCCTGCAGGACACTTAAAATGTTACAAACATATCCTTCAAAATGCTAGGTCTCAACCCCTGCACTCAAGCAAATTCAGTTGTATCTCACTCTGATTATAAAATGACTACCCTTTTAAAGGAATCCTTCAATTCTCTGCTTAATGCCAATAAGGAAAAATACAAATAAAACTTTTTGTAGAAAGTGTATCTCCCTTCTTACCTAGTGCTCTGCAGTATTATGCTTTAATCAGGTTTCCAGGTCCTAAATGGAGTTGCAGTTTGTTCTTTGCAGTAAGTTTGAGCTTCCAACAGACACTTTAAAGTCACTTTAAAGTCAGTGTGACTGGGTTGCTACATGCTGGCCAGGTACACCCTCTGTGCTGTGTACCTTGCCCCATGTTGCAAGTTGCAGGACTTTGCAGCGGAGACCCTACCCCTTTTAGAATAGGGGCCACTGTCACAGTTACGGATGACGCAGGTTGCGTCCGGTGGCAACCTGCGCCAACCTTCTAGAATCAGGCCCACTGTCTGTAAAAACTATAGAAAGAGAGAGTGGGATAGATAGATAGCTAGATTGATAGATAGATAGATATAGAAGGATAGATAGATAGATAGATAGATAGATAGATAGATAGATAGATACTATTTGTAAATACTGTAGATAGAGAGAGACAGGGATACATGGATAGATAGATAGATAGATAGATAGATAGATAGATAGATAGATAGAGTCTGTAAATACTGTAGATAAAGAGAGACAGAGATAGATAGATAGTGTCTGTAAATACTGTAGCCAGAGATTGACAGGGATAGATAGATAGATAGATAGATAGATAGATAGATAGATAGATAGATAGATAGAGTCTGTAAATACTCTAGAGAGAGACCGGGATAGGTAGATAATAGATATGTAACCCCCCCTACAAATGGGGGTTCTCAAAAAGGCTTCTACGAGCTTGCCTAGTTGCTCACAGCCTGGTTGGTGTTTGGTGATAAAACCGTTTAAATGTTGTTGCCAGTGAGCACTTTCAAAACCTCCATGTACTGTCTCTTTAAGGGCTGCCTACTTGCAGTCATAATTAGTGTAAATGGGGGGACTGTGTGTTTCCATGCCCGAGTCCCACCCGGGCTGCTGAATAATTGCTCCATTTCTGCCATCGCTAAATGTGCAGAGTTACATATCTGTCATCTACCTATCCCTGTCTCTCCTGACACTGCCTCATGGTTCAACAGCTATCTGCAAAACAGATCTCAATGAGTCAGAATTGCTGGGACACTCTTGGATCTCAGACCGGTCTGATCTGGAGTCCCCCAAGGATCCATCCCGGGTCCATTACTCTTCAGCCTTTTTCTTAACACGCTTCCAAAATCTTGCACTAAACAGATTATCCTCTATGCTGATGACGCTGTTATCTTCTCCTCCCACAAGAACCCTGAGCTCCTGCAGACCAATCTTCAGCAAGGCTTTGCCGCAGTGGAAAACTGGTTCATTCATCATAAGCTTGTCCTCAATCATAAAAAAAAAAAAAAAGTAATGCTCTTTAACAGCTCTCAAAACAGGCATAGATCTCACCCACTACCTATCTCTTCCAGCGATGGCAACACCCTTGAGCAAGTGCAGTCATTCAAATACCTAGGGTTATCTCTGGACTCAAATCTCTTCTATGGGGCACACATAGACAATGTTGCCAAATCAGCAAATATGCACCTAGGCCTACTTTACCGACATAGACAACACCTTACTGCAAAAGCACTGAAGATTGCCATCCAAAGCTCAGCAGTCTCCATCACTGATTATGGTCTTATAATCTATGGCTCTGCCTCTGCCACTGCCCTGAGATGAATTTCAACATCACTTAACAAGGCCTGCAGGCTTATACCAGGTGCTCATCGTCTCACTCATACATGTGACCTGTATGACTGATCTGGCTAGCTTCACCTTTCAAATCACATAAAACACCAAACTTGCTTTATGGCAAAGAAAGTAACCATGGGCCTCGCTCCACCGGGAGTCCAAACACTGCTTAGTTCTAGACTAAAGCCATGTAACACCAGGGGCTCTGAATACCAGCTTCTTCAGGTTCCCCGCCGTCTCACCTCTCAGGGCCAAAGATCCTTTGCCATCAGAGCACCTAGCCGGTTAAATGCGCTCAATCCTGATATCTCCTCCACTACCACCTTTGGCTCATTCAAACATAAACTCCGCCTCCAGCTTACTAACTCTAGCTCCTGTGAATGCTACCTATAATCTCCTCAGCCCTCTTGTTTTTGTTCCCAACTATCACCTACCACTTCTCCACCTCCTCCTTTTCCTCTATGTTACTTTTTTATTTCTTCTTTCTTTTCACCATTCTTGACTCTCCTCCCTTCACCCCCCACCTCAATGATCTTTTCCTTTTTGTTGACTAGTTTCAGGCTGCTCTCAGTTGATGACCATGCCCTTTGGCTGCAATTCCTGCCCTCTCCAACTTTGCTCCTCACGTTTATCTTCATCTTCCACCATCCCTCCTACTTATCTCTCTGTTACTCTGTGTTCCCATGTATATATTCTACTTATTCTAGCTATTGTATTGATCTACCATTGCAACCTAACATGCCAACCTATTTATTGTTTTGTTCCTATTTCTGTAACTTGCATTGTATTTGTTCTCTGATGTGGAACCTTTGTAAAAGAGTCTGTCTCAAAGGTACTTATAATCCTAGTTGTAATAAAATAAAAAAAAAGTGAGCCCTGCTGAAAGATGTAACTGATTACTGACAAGTCATTAGAATATCAGTAATCAGTTACCTCACCCTTTGCCCAAGGAACCCTTGGTTTGATGGTTTCTTGAAGGAGCTGAGGCGAGTTGGTCCAAGGATGGAGAGAACTTGGTGAAAGTCTGGCCTTGATGCTGACAGGCTTAAGCTGATGGCACATTATGATGGCTATCAGCTAGAAATCACCCGTAAGAAGGCAGAATTCCTGACCAGGAAGATTTCTACTGTGCAGAATTGACCGGCTCAGCTTTTCTGGACCATCGACAGATTGTGCAATCCAATCTGTCTTCAGCCCAGAGAAGCTCTTTCTTAGCTGAAATGCGAGGAGTTTGCTCAGTTCTTCGCAGGTAAGGTTGCCAGCACCAGGTCTATCATTGGCATAGTCTCTCCTATAGGTAGTTGTGGTGATCGGCAGGATGGGGTGCGCACTTGATCTCTCTGGTCAGATTCAGCAGCCAGAATTCACGGATATTGTGATGGTCATCCAGACAATGCGTCCAACCAGTTGTAGTCTAGATCTGGGCCCGACACCCCTCTTATTGGGATGTGTTGACGTTATCTGCCCAATCCTTGCTGAAGTTGTCTGGAGGTTTAGTTTAGTTTTAGTATATTGTTCTAGGAATTATTACCTTTGAGCCAATGGCTCTTTTACTAAGGTTCCACATCATCAATGTACAAACAAACAAGACATGTTACATAGAATGGTCAGCAAATTATAAAGGTTTCACTAAGCCAGTATAATACAGTACATCACAGGAAAAAAAAAACATTGGAGGATGGTTAAGGTAGGAAGGGTAGGAGGAGATATGGGGAGGGGAGCAGACTTAGAGTAGTTAGAAGTACTCAGATGCCTTTGTCAAGAAAGGAGCAGAGGAGGAGGATGAAAAACAGTAAAAACAGCCATGAAGGAAGAATCATTTAGTCAAGGCAGATACAGGAGCTAGAGGTGAGAGTAAAGCACAGATTTGAAAGCTCCTAGTGACGTGGATGATGTAATGAGTGAGCTCAGGGCATTGTACCAGCTGGGAGCATGATAGGCAAAAGATCTTTGGCCCTGTGTGGTCCGGCATCTGGAGACCTGGAGAGGCTGGTGTTCTGATCTTCTGATGGGGTGGATGCTGGTATTTGGGCAAAGTAGGTCTTGGATACACGGCCGAGTGCGGCCCAAGATGGAATTTTTTGCCATCAAGCATGTGAGGTACCTTATGCAATTTGAGAGTTGCAACCATCCTGTTTCAGTGTAGAGCTCACATGTATGAGTACGTCTTTGTGCTCCAGTGAGCGACCGACAGGCCTTATTTAGGGTGGTTGTGATGCGCCTTAGTGCGGTGGTCGTGGCAGAGCCATAGATAATTAAGCCATAGTCTATGATTGAGATGACAGAGCTTTGGATAGCAATCCTCAGTGCAGCTTGGGTAAGGAATTGCCAGTTTCGGAACAGGATACCAATGCGCTGGTTCACCGTTTTCACTGTGTTATCAATGTGGGTCACAAAGGTAAGACCTTGATCAAAGGTGATTCCAAGGTATTTAAATGTTGACACTTGCTCAAGGGTATTTCCTGGTTATGTTTTGATAGTAAGTGAAATTTGTCTTTTTCTGTTTTGTGGATTGGTGAAAAGCATGGATTTTGTTTTTTTGTGATTTAGGACCAGCTTGTGATCTAGGAACCACTTTTCAACATTGGAGAAAGCAAGTTGCAGGCTCTGGAGTAAGGGTTTCGGGTCCTTATGAGAGGAGAGAATCATGACATCATCAGAATTAAGGATTATTTGTTCCGGGCAGGATCTGGGGAGACAGTTTAGGAAATGGCTGAAAAAGAGGGGGCCTAGGATTGACCCCTGTGGAACACCTGAGAGGACCGGTTTTAAGTCTGAGAGAACTTCTGAGATTTTTACTGATTGAGAGCGTTTGACCACGTAACTTTTAACCCAGGCACCTGGTCCTTCCGAGAGCCCAAGACTGTGTAGTTGTGTGATAAGTAAGCCATGGTAAACAGTATCAAATGCCTTTCTTAGGTCAATGAAAACAACTCCAGTTTGACATCCTTTGTCCAAGGCAGTGTGAATTTCTCCTGAGAATTCCAGTAGGGTGGCCGATGTACTGTGTCCTTTCCTAAATCCATGTTGCTGCAAGCACAGTATGTTATCCTTATGCAGGTAGTCTGAGAGTTGGTCAGTCACAATGTGTTTGAGGGCCTTGGAGAGGGGTGGAAGTTTAGATATAGGCTGACAGTTTCCTGGTAGGGACTTGTTGCCACTTTTGAACACTGGTGTGACTATAGCAGACTTCCTTTTGCTGGGAAATTGACTACGGCAGAGGGACAGATTGAACATTTTGGTGAGTGGGTGCACCACCTCTTCCAAGGTAAGGGACAAAACTTTAAGATCAATAGTATCACTGCTTGCTCTGGATTTAGAGATGGCCTTTTTTATATATTTGTAGACTTCATGTGCCTTAACTATTTTGAACTGGAAAAGTGGTTGGTCAGGTGAGGCAGTAGGAGATGTTGGTTTTGGTGAGTCCGTGTCAGAGAAGAAGTCCGGTGGGAGAACTCCACTGAGGTCAGTGAAAGTTTTATTTAAGGCCTTTGCCATGACCATTGGGTCTAGGGTAGTGGTTCCATCGACAGTCATTATAGTGGGAGAGGATTTGGACTGCTTACCAGTGATATTTCTGATGTTGTCCCAGAATGTTCTCCCATCACCCCAGGAGTTTGTGAGGGCATTTTTGAAGTAGGAGCTCTTCATTAGTTGTATTTGTTTGGTACATTGGTTTTATGCCTGTTTATAATTCTGGATATCCATCAAGGAGCCTGTGGCTCTGGCTATGGCCAGAGGTGGTCCCAAGCTTTGAGTTGGGCCAGTAGTTTGGATGTGAGCTACGAATTTGAGAGCGCTTTGATTTTATGCTTTTTTACTGGTGCGTAGGTATCACAGGCAGTGTTGAAAGTTGTGATAAAAGAATCTAGGGCTGCGTCAACATCTAGAGTATTGTATATAGGGGACCAACTTTGCTGTAAAAGACAGGTCTTGAGCTTAGTAAGGTTTCCATGGGGTAGCACTCTGCTTGAGATGATTTTTGGAGGTGCTTTTTGGAACTTATTTGTGCAGGTACAGATCACAGGGGAGTGGTCACTGAGAGAGTCTGGGAGAACAACTGTGTTTTTTATGCGGGCTGGGTGGCTAGCAAGGATCCAGTCAATGATAGTGCAAATTCCAGTTTTGTAGTTTTTTCTAGTGGGGGAGCTCACCATCTGCGTTAGGTTAGCTGCTAGGATAGCATCCTTGAGGGACCGAATGTCTGATGTGAGCCAATTTATATTAAAGTCACCAAGAAGAAGGAGCTCAGTGTCAGGTGGTTACAATCTTACAAATTCAAGAACAGCCTGGAGGCCGGACCCTGGATCTTTAGGAGGGATATAAACAGCAGCCCCAGTAAGCACTTTATTTTGGGCACCAAGTAGTAGCTTGACAGGGAGAAATTGCACAGAGGAATTAGTGGTGGAAAAGCAGACAGGGTGGCTAGAGAGAGGTTGTCCTTAATGTAAATAGCACAACCCCCCCTTTTATTAGTCCTGTCCAGTCTGAAAATATTGTAGCCTTGTAATGAGATGGCATGGTCCAAAGTGCTTGGTGTCAGCCAGGTTTCAACAATGGCTAGTATGTCGGGATTGTGTTGACTGGCAAAGACTTGAAGGGATGCCAGTTTTGGAAGGAGGTTACAGATATTTAAGGTGGTGATGGAGAGACCGACCCCCCTCCATTTTTGCTAGATTTGTTACCCTGGTAGAAACAGGGCCAGGGTTTGGATGGACACTTCCTGACATCAGAAGGAGGAGGAGCAGGAGTTTAAGGGACATCTGCCGCAGCTCATAGTATGACATGTAACACCTGTTTCTTGTTAGTTTGAGTACAGTGTAGTCGTTTATGGTCCCAGCGTAAGGTAATGGCTAGGAGCAGGTGTCAATTTGTCAACTCCAAGACTGGGGTCTTTCCAGAACCCCTAAAGGAGGTGGTCATTCGACCATTCCTTAAGAAATCCTCCTTGGACCCAGACTGCCCAGCCAACTACCGACCTATTGCTAAGCAGTGTCAGTGGCTCAGTAGGGGGCACACTCGCCTCTGAGGCCGGGAGATCAGAGGGCTGTGGGTTCAGTTCCCACATCTGGCACTTGGGTTAATATCCCAGTACTGACACTGTAATGCAGCATGAGAGGGGTGCTGCATTTCTGAGGTACCGTCTTTCGGATGAGATGTTAAACCGAGGTCCCATCTGCCTGGATTGGTGGTAGTTCAGGTGGATGTTAAAGATCCCATGGCACTTATCGAAAAGAGTAGGGGAATTTCCCCGGTGTCCTAGCCAAATTTCCCTCATTCACTAAAAATACCACCAACAGCTTAATCTGGTTCAAGGTCAGTTGGCATTCATCTGTATCCCCCCTTCCCCAGGTTGTGCCTGAAAATAGGCAGGATTTGTCTAGTGTACTTACCCGGTCAACAAAAGCTAAATAAATAAATAAAATAAACCTGCCATTTGTTGGTAAGGTTATTGAAAAGGTGGTTGTGCTGCAACCAGATGATCATTTTACAACTCACAAGATCTATGATACTCTCCAGTTTGGATTTAGGCAGAAGCATAGCATGGAGATTGCACTGGTCCGAGTATTGAATGACATCCTGATGGCTAGAGATCAAAAGGCATGTACCTTTCTGGTCCTTCTTGATCTCTCTACAGCATTTGACTTTGTAGATCATGATGTGCTGTTGGATCGCTTGTGGCTGCTTTGTGGTCTGTCTGGTACAGTCATCAAATGGTTCCACTCTTTCCTCGCAGACAAGCTTCAGAGTTACCACCAGAATTTATTCCTCTGGCACTTATTCCCTGTCTTGCAGGGTACCACAGGGCTCCATTTTGGCCCCCATGTTGTTTGCAGTGTATATGCTACCATTGGGAGATATCATCAAGCGATACTGTTTAAGTTTTCACTGCTATGCAGATGATACTCAACTGTATATGTCTTTTCTGCCCAGACAGGATGCTGCACTCTCTGTACTACTGCCTTACCAAGATCAGAATCTGGATGAGTACTAGTTGGCTGAGACTGAATCCAGATAAGACTGAAGTGCTGGTTGAGGACCCTGGTCATCTGGGGGCAAGTATGCGGTCCTGTCAGGCATCAGGTGTTTTACTTGATGGCATACAGCTCACTGCCTCAGACCAGGTGCATAACCTCGGCATTATTTTTGATGATGGCCTGACACTACGGTCTCAGGTGTCAGCCTTTGTCAAATCCTCTTGTTATCATCTGAAAATTATCACCAGGGTGAAACACTTGGTTCCTCCAGATGATCTTCCAACATTGCTCTACTCCTTCATCACTACCCGCCTTGATTACTGCAATTCTCTCTACCTAGGGCTTCCAGGGGTTGATATCCGCTGCTTGTAGCTACTGCAGAATGTGGCAGCCAGGCTTTTGACTGGGACTTCTAGGTCCAGTCATATTACTCCTGTACTCCGTGAGCTGCACTGGCTGCCTATTCAGTGGCAGATCACCTTTAAGGTTGGTTTGCTAACCTTCAAAGCCCTACATGATCAGGGACCCAGTTACCTGCAAGACCTCTTGATACCCTACTGCCCCCTCATCCTCTCCGATCCACCCATGAGGGATTGCTAGAGATTCCCAGGGTATGATTAAAAACATCAGGTGCCCATGCCTTTGCTTTTTTGTCTCCAACCCTGTGGAATTCTCTACCTCATCGGCTAAGAGAATGCCTGACCATTGACAGATTTAAGAATGAGTTAAAAACATACTTATTTAATTTAGCCTTCCCTAATGATGAATGTATTTTAGCTTCCTGTTTTAATGTTATATCTGTATTTGGTTTTATGTACAGTGCCTTGCTTTTTGAAAGGCACTATAGAAATAAAGTTTGATTTGATTTGATTTGAAAATGTAATTTGTTCTAACCTGCCTCTCTTGCAGCGAGGACTGTTTCTGTTTTGCTCCACCATTTTGGTCCTGAACTGCCGAATTGGACCAATCAGTATGTGAGGACTCTAAAATGGAGCCTGGTAAAGTGGAACTGTGTGGTGCCAGACTCTGAGAATTGTAGTTTTGGACTACTGGCTCCTTTTTGCACCAACAGGTGGAGTATGTTGTGACTGACAGTAGATCGAACAAATTGGACCTTTTGGATTCTGGGGAAATCCCTCGAGCTGTCTGCTGGCAAACCAGATCTGTGTGGGAAGCTGAGAGATCAACAGCTCGTATAGCTAGTGCAGCTGTTGTGGTGTAGTTCATGCAGGAGAACCATGGAAGGCCTGACTTCTGGTCTGCTAGTCTGCTTTCTGCCCTGAGAGGGAGAAGAGGACTCTTTCTTGGACTGAATCTGATTTTTGTGAGAATGAAGCAAGCTGCTGATTTGGGACCAGGCTTAACCTGTAAAAGACTGAAAATTTAGCTGAATGCAATCAGCCTGTCAGGAACTGTGGCCTGGTACAGTAACAATTTCTGCATATGAATGTGCTATGTGCAGGATGGGGATCGCAATCTCATCCCCTTTGCTGTGAACTGTGTGCTAGTTGCTGGAAGCTGCTCCCAGCTAATGGACTGAATCTGTTGTTGCCTATTGCAGATAGTACCAGCCATGAGGGCCTTGTCTCCCTACCCTGCTGCACAGAGAAGATCCATCAACGAGGGACCCACCAGGGGACCAGCCCTCTGCTCCTTGCCTGAACAAGAACAATGCTGAAGCAACTAGTGTGGGCCCCGCTTCCTCTGGCAATCGAGAACGTCCACCCTTCATCTCTCCTGTGTTCAGCCTGGGTACCATGAATAATTACCAGGGTAGCTCCCTGCAACCTTTCTTAAATCAAAAGTGTGCCATCTGATTCTTGTGTAGTTTCATTTTTATGAACTGAGCCCTCTGGCTCCGGATTACAAATTGTGTGTGTGCGTGTTCTTTTTCCATCACAGGGCCCCAACCAGCTGCACTGCCATCCTACCCCAGGCATCGATCCTGGCTAGCCTTTCCCCCATCCTGGGTACCCAGAGAGTGTGACTGAGTTGAACTCTGATTGCATGCACAGTAGTGTGATTATTGTGTTCAAGCAAATTAACCTGATTTCCCCCCCCTCCTTGTTACAGCCCCTTTAATAAATCATATCTTCTTATCTTTGAAATCTACCTTGCCTGTGGAGTCAGTATATATTGAAAAGTATTGCATTATAGCTGTGTGCCTTGCATAACCTTATTTTACAGGGGGTCCCCAGAACCATGCTGAAGGAATCAGTCCTGGGGGTAAGTGCCAGGTTTATGTGTATGTGTTTTGTGTATCTGGGGTTTTGGGAAGGTTATTTCTGTGCGTTGAGAGGGACACTAGTGGGAGTCGAGGGGGGTTACAGTGTCCCAGAGGGCTGTGATCTGGTTAGGCTGACCACAACCTATCCTGCCATTTGGGTGGAGGCACCCGTCATTGAACTTAGGCCCCTTAACCTGCCACTAGCCATGCAGGCAGGGGTAGTAGCCCTTGAGGTAGCACCACCTAGGGGTTACATCTTGGAGGCACCACTGGAATTAGCATCCTCTAGTGGCTGAGAGAGAAAGATATCCCAATATGTTTAGTTTTGGGGAGAAAATGGAGGATCTTGCTATGCCCAAGATAAAAATTTCCCCCCATAAGTTGTTGGTGCACCGAATGATGGGGTGGAGTGAAGCTGAGGGGTTAGACCCCTGACAGGCTATCCTGTTATTGGATGTCCCATTAGGGACTAATAATGCTGATATTGTAGCCACTGCAGAGCATGTTAAGGGCTTGGGCAAGGTTGAAGTAAAGGGGAACGCTGACTTGTTTGAACAAATTATGATAGTGTTGCTCTCATATAGTTCCCCAATAGATCCAGAGAAGGTACCCCCTGTTATTTTGCATAAAGTTACCCAGAAGGGATGGAGGGTCATTCATTTACATAGTGGTCCAGCCACCCTGGGTGGGTCCCCCAGTATAGAAGGGTTTAAGGAAAAGTTGGTCAAATTGTTAGCATCTGAAGGGTGAACTGCTCAAGAACTTGTAAAGGTGCTAGACCTTTCAGAGGAGCACATGCTCCTGCACTCCCCAGCCACATCCCCAGCTTCCCCCAAGAGAGCTCCTGTAGCCTCCTCCCCCATCATAATTCCCCCCATACAGCTGGACTCCTACCGAAAGCTTAGACTTTTCTCAGGTACTGTCTCAGTGCCTATGGGGGAGGATGAGCTAGAAACATGGATGGATTATGCTACCCCTTTAATGCAGGAATGGCAGTGTTCGGAGGGGGAAAAGAGGAAGCGATTAATGAAGAGTTTAAGAGGCCCTGCTCTGGAGGTCATCCATTTTTTTTGTGAGCGACTAGTCCAGAGGCTACTGTGGCTGAGTACCTCTCTGCACTGGAAGAAGTGTTTGGCAGTACTGAGTCGGGGACGACTTGTTGTGGAAGTTCAAGTTAGCTAAACAGTGGAAAAATGAAAAGTTGTCCACTTTTGTTACCAGGATCGAGAGGGCTCTGCAGAGGGCCCACAGGAAAGGAGAAGTGTCTGCAATGGAGCTGAACCAGGTCAGACTGGACCACATTCTAAAGTCAGCCAGGTTTTCCTAGTGTAATGATTTTAAAGCTCAAGTTGCAAGATAGGATGGCTAACCCTCCTGAGTACTGTCACCTTATGAGGGAAATTCGTGAAATTGAGAGTGATGAAGAGAACTGGGAGCCCTCTGCTGGGGTTGTGAGCACCTGCCAGAATCCAGAGAGGAGTGACTCAGATGAGGCCCAGCAGCTGAGAGAGTTGATTAAAGAGTTGACTGAGGCAGCCAGAGAACCTGATCTATATCAGGCACCCCCAGAGACCAAAAGTGGAGTGGGAGTGCATGTTGTTTCTTCTGAGACCCGGACTGAGGGTGACCTTTTGGCAGAGATATGAGAGTTCAGAGCCATGGTGAGGAACTACAACAGGCTGCACAAACCCCCAACCATAGTGGAGATTCAGAAGTTTAGAAACATAAGTCCAGGAAGGGCCTCTAGGAGCCCCTGAGGTACCCCAACAGAGAAAAGATCCCCCACCTAAAAACAAACACTCTAAAGAACATAAGTTTTACTACCACTGTGGGAAGGATGGACACACCCACCTCTTCTGCCATTCGTCCAAAGATCTAAGGAGGGTCCGTGATAAACAATTAGCTTTGCTTCATCCAAATAACAACTGGTCACCAGGGGGAGCTGTACGGAAAAGTTATGCTACTAAGGCAATGCCAGACCGACACCAACTTTTGTGCCACCGGAATGGTCCGAAGTGGTGGGTTACTCCATGGAGATGACAGTGAAAGTAAATGGAGTGTCCATGCTGGACAGTGGCTCCCAAGTAACCATCATGTTCCAAGACGTACAATAAGCATTTGCCTGATGTACCCTTACAACCTTTGGAAGGACTGCATGTCTGGGGGTTAAGTGAAAAGGCATACCCTTACTCTGGATACATTCAGATTTGGTTGTCTTTCCCCACCTCGGTGGCTGGAGTGGTGGAGCAAGTGGAGAACTTGGCCCTAGTGTGTCCCCCTACTGGACTGTACAGTGGGGTTCCTTTACTAATTGGGACAAATGCTCATATGTACGGGAGGTTGGTGCAACTATGCTACAAGAAACAGGGGCAATGGACTAGTAGAGCTTGGAGGATTCCTGCCTTGATCAAGAAGGCTTATGAGTCATGGAAGAATGCTGAGGAGGTGGATCCAGATGAACTGGTTGGGGCTGTATGGAAGAAGGATCCTGAGTCCATGATCCTGGTGCCTAATGTTCAGTGTACCTACAAGGGGAGATACGCTTAAGAAAGGATGTTAAGAATAAGATACTCATGCTGGATGCACCAGGTGATGGAAAATTGCCGTAAGGATTGTTGGTTAAACCCAGTATCTTACCCACTTGGGTTCATGCCTATGCCCAACAGGTAATGGTCCAGGTTCACAATGTGTCAGATCGAGATATTTGGGTGAATGGAGGCTGCACCCTGGCTACCATACACTGTGCAGACACTGCAGTGCTACCCAGTAACAAGCACTTGGGGAGAATGACTGAGTGACTCCCGACTTGTTTGATTTTGGTGACTCCCCATTGCCAGCTGAATGGAAGACTAGAGTCAGTGAGAAACTTGCCCAGAGAGAGACCAGGTGTTTTCACTAAAGGAATTGGATGTGGGATGTGTACAAGGAGCGGAGCATCATATCCTCCTGCATGATGAACGGCCATTCTGTGAGAGGTCTTGGTGCCTATCACCCGCTGATATAGATGATGTAAGAAGACATCTGCAGGAGATGCTTGTGTCTTGTGTGATGCAAAAATCCAGAAGCCCTTATGCTTTACCTATTGTGGTGGTGAGGAAAAAGAATGGAACAGTTAGAATGTGTGTGGATTATCGGACCCTCTACAGGTGGACCATCCCCCATCAATACACCATGCCCCATATTCAGGATGCTTTAGACTGTCTGAATGGCAGCAAGTAGTTTTCAGTGTTAGATCTTCACAGTGGGTACTACTAGATCCCCATGGCCCCAGAAGCCCATGAGAAGACAGCTTTCATCTGTCCACTTGGGTTCTATGAATTTATGAGAATGCCCCATGGGATCTCGGGTGCCCCTGCCACCTTTCAACGATTGATGGAGTGTGCAGTGGGGGACATGAACTTGTTGGAGTTCCTAGTATATCTTGATGATGTTATTGTGTTTGGAAGTTCATTGGAGGAACATGAAAGCTGACTTTTTAAAGTGTTGAACCGACTGGAAGATTTCAGCCTCAAGCTGTCCATCGACAAATGCCAGTTCTTTCAGACATCAGTAAAATATGTGGGGCACATAGTGTCCACCGAAGAGATAGAGACTGATACTAGCAAAGTTGGGGCCTTGACCACCTGGTCCCAGCCCCACAACCTAAAAGAATTACAATGATTCCTAGGATTTTGTGGTTATTACCAGCGGTTCATAAAGGACTATTCAAGGGTGATTTGCCCACTTCTGAATCTTACCCAAGGTTACTGTCCCACAAACAAAAAGTACAATAGGGTGGCCTCCACTGAAACAGAGAGAGTATATTTCCTCCCAAGTGAATCTTTTGGGTCACGCTGGACACCTGATTGTGAAGCTACTTTCCATGAAATCGTATATCAGCTCACCCCTGCTCCTGTCCTTACCTATGCTGATCCTGCAAAATCCTATGTATTACATACCAATGCTAGCCTACAAGGCTTGGGGGCTGTGTTATATCAAGAACAAGAGAATGGCCTGAGACCAGTGGCCTTTGCCAGCAGAAGTTTGACCCCATTTGAGAAAAACTATCCTGTATATAAATTGGAGTTCCTGGCATTGAAGTGGGCCACTGTTGACCAGTTCCATGAATACCTGTATGGGGCAAAGATACTGGTAAAGACAGATAATAATCCATTGACTTCTGTGCAGACTTCAGCTAAATTGGATGCCACTGGTCATTGGTGGCTTTCTGCATTGTCTACCTATGATTACGCTATTGAATACAGAGCAGACTTGAATCACGTAGAGGCTGATGCTCTCTCCTGGAGGCCTATTTCCTGAAGTGATTGGGTCAGACTGTCTGAACCTGACATTCGAGCACAATGCCAAACATTTGCCAAGGAGGAACAACTGTCCACAGATGCAGTGGACTGTCTAGTTGATTGCTTGGGGACCTCTGACACTTGTATACCTGCTGCTTACTGCCACTTCTCCACATTAGATGTTAGTGTACTGCTTCAGTTTGATAATAACAGCATCTAGCAGGCTTAGTCCCGAGATCCTATGATCAGGTCAGCACTTGAAGCTCTCTACGCAGGGAAAGGTATGTCCAAGTTGCAGTCCTCTGACCTGAGAACTACATTATTGTACAAAGAAGGCCCCAAATTGAAGCTGATTAACCAGTTACTGTACAGAGAAACAGTAGATGGGGCATCAAGTAGACAAGCAACAGCTGGTTTTGCCCACCACTTTCAAAGACTTGGTGCTGAGGTCGCTACACAACCACATGGGTCACCTCGGTATAGACCGAACCCTTGATCTAGTGCAGTCTAGATTCTACTGGCCTAAGATGTGGGCCGATGTGGAGTATCATGTACAGACTTGTAGTCGCTGCCTGCAGAGAAAGGCCTTGCCCCAGAGGGCTGTCCCCTTGTTAACATCAGCACCACCACCCTCGTGGAGTTAGTTTGTATTGATTTTCTGAGTTTGAAGCCTGATCAGTGGAACATTAGTAATGTGTTGGTGATCACCTATCATTTTACAAGGGACATCCAACATTCCCCACCAAAGACCAAAAAGCATCCACTGTGGCCATGGTACTGGTAGAGAATTTCTTTGTTCACTATGGAGCCCCCCAGAGAATCCATTCTGACCTAGGATGAGATTTTGAGAGTTGCTTAATCAAGGAGATGCTCTCTCTGTGGGGGGTGTGGAAGTCTAGAACCACCCCTTACCACCCACAGGGGGCTCCACAGTCAGAACATTTTAACCTTACCCTGCTTGACATGCTAGGAACTCTCCATCCGAAAGACAAGCCCAAATGGAGATAGCAAATTTGCAGCTTGGTACACTCTTACAACTGCACCAGAAATGATGCTACTGGGTTCTCCCCCTACCACTTTATGTTTGGAAGAGAGGCTCGGCTGCCAGTGAATGCTTGTCTCAGGGTCTCTCCTGCTGGGGTCCAAGCTGACAATAATAATAATATGCTTTATTTTTAATGCGTCTTTCAAATGTCAAGGCACAGTACAATTAAAACAGTTAAAACCAATTCCGTAATCACAGTAAAAATACACAGTACAGTTAGAATCTGTCGTCTTCATCACCATATGCCCTGTTCCAAAGATACATTTTTAAAGGCTGTTTGAATCCCCCCATGGTCATGCACTCCCTAATCTGATGGGGAAGAGAATTCCAGAGGGTAGGGGACACAAACATGAATGCCCAGGCCCCAGAAGATTTAAGGACACCCTCTGAATCTCCAGCAACCTCTCATCGGCCGAGATGGAGCAGTCACTCAGAGTGGTATAGAACCAGAAGCTCTGTCAGGTAGTCAAGGACCAGTCCATGTATGGCTTTATATGTCAGTAAACTGACTTTGAAGGCGATCTGTCACTGAACAGGCAGCCAGTGCAGTTCCCGCAGTACCGGTGTGATATTGGAAGATCTAGGAATCCCCATCAACAACCGGGCTGTGGAATTCTGCACCAGCTGCAAGTGGAGGATATCAACCCCAGGTAGGCCAAAGTAAATCAAATCGCAATAATCCAGACACCAGGTCACAAAGGCGTGGATCAATGGAGGAAGGTCACCAGACGGAACAAGGTGCTTGATCCCAGTGATGTTTCTCAGATGATAAAAGGATAACTTAATGACAGCCGACACCTGCGCTTGAAGTGTCAACCCATCATCAAGTATCACTCCTAGGTCTTGCACCTGTTCAGAGGTAGGAAGCTCAGAGTCCCCAAGGAATAATCCTATGGGTTGACCTGCCCCCAACCCCCCCATCCAGTGACTTGGATCCATGGCCATCACCTCCGTCTTCCCAGGGTTCAACTTCATCCAGTCCTGGATTTCAGTGAGGCAGTCATTAAGTACCAAGAGTGCTCCATCCTGGTTGGGCGCTGAAGACAGGTAGAGCTGGGTATCATCAGCATAGCAATGAGACCTCAGCCCATACCATCTTAGAATGTCTCAGAGGGGAAGCATGTAGACTGCAAACAACATGAGGAAACAGCACTGAGCCCTGAGGAACCCCACAAGACAGACAGATAGGGTCAGAGGAAAAGACCCCCGACACCACCCTCTGAGTTCTCCCAGTGAGAAAAGATGTAAACCATCTGTGGACCAAACCAGAGAACCCATGGATGAATCTCAGGCTCTCAAGCAGAACCTCATGGTCGACGATGTCAAAAGCTGATGATAGATCTAAACGTACCAAAATGGACTGTTTTTTCTGGTCTCTCGACAATTACCTACAATACATGCAAAAGCTAAAAGCTCAATTAAACCATGCTTAACAATTAGCTCAGACCATGGCTGCAAAGAGAAATTCAGCCAATAAAGAAAGATATGATAAAAAGATGAAGGCGCAAGAGCTCCAAGTGGGAGATCGTGTATTGTTACGAAATCTGGGACAGCATGGCAAACACAAAATTGCTGATCAGTGGCACCATCTCCCCCACATCATAGTAGTCAAATTAAATGAATTGCCAGTGTATAAAGTGCAGCCTGAAAACAACTCAAAAGATGTCAAGATAATGCATCGTAACCATTTGTTGCCCACTGGTCAAATAATGATTGAATCTGAGCCCCCTGACATTGCTCCCCCTGACCGGTGACAAGGGCTGCTGCAAGACAGAGACAGAGAAAGCCTGCCCCAGTAGTTTCTGATTTAAGGTTTCCTTCACTGCAACCCCAATTGAGAATGACTGTCAGTCTACTTCGGATGAAAGTGAGTGCAACTATGGTTGTTATCCTTCCTATGAACTAAGTCAGTTGTTTTAAGGTAACCCCCTGGTCAAGTGTGGGGATGAAGCTGGGCCTTCTAAACTGTCTTACCCCCCAGCTTTATCCATGGAACCAATACTCCCTGAGAGTGAAGTGCAAAGTGTCAAGTCTGATGATATTGAATCACTGTGTATGGTGGAACTGTGTGATTTCCCTGAGGAAGAAACAGATGAACTAAGACCGACTGGTGACCTACCAGAGCAGGAAGAGTACTTTGAGTGTAACGATAGTTACCTTCCAGTGCTGGAGTGCCTTTCAAGTGAGCAGAGTGCTGTGGAACCAGAATTTGCAGATCCAGGGGCTGACAGTACCTCAAGTCTGAACTTTTCTACCCAGATAGAGACTCCTCTGGCAAGTAAAGGAAGTGCAGAGAGTGAAGTTAAAGGTACAGAGACTGTGACTGCTCCCCACAGGAAGACTGGTCGAGCTGTAAAACCAGTAGTGCACCTCAGCTATGATTCCCCTGGGAGACCTGTGGATTTGCCTCTCAATGTGGTCCATAAGAGGGTGTATGTATCCCAGAGTTCACTGCCCAAACTGATCATAAGTGCAAATTCCAAGTTGATTGTTCTGCCCACCAGGTATGGTGCCCCTGCCCCATCTGGACCCAAGGTAGCTGATAGGGAAGGGCCCCCTCTCTCCATGTTCCAAGTACAGGAAGTGATAACCTGATTTCAAACTGCAATGTGGGTATGAATAACCAGTGCAATGTATGTATAACGTAATGTAAGAAAAACAGTGTACTGTGAAATACAGTGAATGTGTATGGCCTAGGTTTAATATGATGACTAATGTTTTAAAAGTTGTAGGCCTAATATCCTAGTGTTATAGATAAGATAATTTGCATTTAAAGTTATTGTGACGGTAACCACTTGACGTGGACGCTAAGTTTTTCCAGGTCAGGAAGGGTGTAACCCCCCCTACAAAGGGAGTTTCTGAAAAGGCTTCTGCAAGCTTGCCTAGTTGCTCAAAGCCTGGTTGATGTTCGGTGATAAAGCTGTTTAAATGTTGTTGCCAGTGAGTGCTTTCAAAGCCTCCATGTACTGTCTCTTTAAGGGCTGCCTGCTTGCAGTCATAATTAGTGTAAATGGGGGGACTGTGTATTTCCATGCATGAGTCCTGCCTGGGCTGCTGAATAATTGCTCCATTTCTGCCATCGCTAAATGTGCAGAGTGAGCCCTGCTGAAAGATGTAACTGATTACTGATAAGTCATTAGAAAAGTAATGAAAATGTAATTTGTTCTAACCTGCCTTTCTTGCAGCACGGACTGTTTCTGTTTTGCTTCACCATTTTGGTCCCGAACTACAGAACTGGACCAATAAAATGGAGCCTGATAAAGTGGAACTGGGTGGTGCCAGACTCTGGGAATTGTAGTTTTGGACTATTGGCGCCTTTTTGCACCAATGGGGGAGTGTGTTGTGACTGACAGCCGAACTGATAAATTGGACCTTTTGGATTCTGGGGAAATCCCTCAAGCGGTCTACTGGCAAGCCAGATCTGTGTGAGAAGCTGAGAGAGCAACAGCTCATATAGCTCGAACAGCTGTTGCGGTGTAGTTTGCGCGGGAGAACCGTGGAAGGCCTGACTTCTGGCCTGCTAGTCTGCTTTCTGCCCTGAGAGGGAGAAGAGGACTCTTTCTTGGACTGAATCTGATTTTTGTGAGAACAAAGCAAGCTGCTGATTTGGGACCAGGCTTAACCTGTAGAAGACCAAAGATTTAGCTGAATGCGATCAGCCTGTCAGGAACTGTGGCCTGGTACAGTAACGATTTCTGCATATGAATGTGCTATGTGCTGGATGGGGATCGCGATCTCATCCCCTTTGCTGTGAACTGTGTGCTAGTTGCTGGAAGCTGCTTCCAGCTAATGTTGGACTGAATCCATTGTTGCTTATTGCAGATAGTCCCAGCCATGAGGGCCTTGTCTCCCTACCCTGCGGCACAGAGAAGATCCATTGACAAAGGACCCACCAGGGGACCAGCCCTCTGTTCCTTGTCTGAACAAGAACATCGCCATAGCAGTTCATTGGGCCCTGCTTCCTCTGGCAATCCAAAACATCCACCCCTCATCCCTCCTGTGTTCAGCCTGGATACCATGAGTAATTACCAGGGTAGCTCCCTGCAACCTTTTTTAAATCAAAAGTATGCCATCTGATTCTTGTGTTCTTTCATTTTCATGAACTGAGCCTTTCAGCTCCGGATTACAAATTGTGTGTGTGTATATTCTTTTTCCTTCACAGGGCCCCAACCAGCTGCACCACTAGCTTATCCCGGGCAACAGTCCTGACTAGTCTTTTCCCCCATCCTGGGTACCCAGAGAGTGTGACTGAGATGGACTCTGATTGCATGCATAGTAGTGTGATTATTAGTGTGTTTATGCCAATTAATTTGATTTTTCCCTCCTTGTTACAGCCCCTTTAATAAATCAGATCTTCTTTTCTTTGAAATCCACCTTGTCTGTGGTGTCAGTATATACTGAAAAGTATTGCATTATAGTTGTGTGCCTTGCATAACCTTATTTTACAGAGGGTCCCCAGAGCCACGCTGAAGGAATCAGTCCTGGGGGTAAGTGCCAGGTTTATGTGTGTGTGTTTTGCATATCTGAGGTGTTGGGAAGTTTACTTCTGTGTGTTGAGAGGGCCACTAGTGGGAGTCGAGGGGGGGTTACAGTGTCCCAGAGGGCTGTGACCTGGTTAGGCTGACCACAACCAACCCTGACCTTTGGGTGGAGGCACCCATCTTCAAACCTAGGCCCCTTATCCTGCCACTAGCCACACAAGCAGGGGTAGAACCCCTTTGGGGTAGTGCCACCTAGGGGTTACAGAAAGATAGACAGACAGATGGATGGACGGATGGACAGACAGACAGATACTGTCTGTAAATACTGTAGTTAGAGACAGGGATAGATAGATACTGTCTGTACATACTGTAGAAAGAAAGAAAGAAAGAAAGAAAGAAAGAAAGAAAGAAAGAAAGAAAGAAAGAAAGAAAGAAAGAAAGAAAGAAAGGAAAGAAGAGAAAATACTGTCTGTATATACTGTAGATAGAGAGAGACAGGGATAGACAGATAGATATATAGCTAGATAGATAGACAGACATACAGAGACAGACAGACAGATAGATAATGTCTGTAAATTCTGTAGATAGAGCGAGAGATAGGTAGATAGACAGACAGAGCGATAGATATATGGATACTTTCTGTAAATACTACAGATAGATAGATAGACAGATATATTCAGAGCCAGATTCTAGAACTGTTATGCCTGGCGTAACAGCAGTTGCACCAAGAAGAATGGCGCATGTAGCACTTACGGCAGCAGTTGCGACTTGCGTGATTCTACAAAGTGGCCTGTGACATGTCGCAGGCTGCTTGCATCGAACAGCAGTTATGCTGGCAGTTGCACCATAAACCCCTGTGACATGGCACTAGGGGGTTTATGGCAGCAGTTGTGTCCCACTCCAGAAGGGCAGCAACAAAGACTCCAATGCTGGGATTCTACAAGAACCACCCAGAGAAGAACCAGTATCGTAAGTTACACCTGGAGTTAGCTGGTGCAACGTACATACATCCTCCGAGGGTTCTGTAGAACCTGGTCCATGTGCCCCCCATGCCATGACCACCCCCCCATTGCCCCAATGGGCACTGCACAGAACCAACTCTAGACTTGGGGGCACGATCTTTCCCCATCTCCCAACTATATACACACCCCCGTACAGTAAGTGCTCCACAGGGCTTCCCACCACCCTGCCCCCAGAATCGCACATTGTAAAATGCCCCACAGGGTGGTGCTGTCATCCTCCCACACATGCCCCAGCCCCTGCATCACCAGCCACAAATGTGGCAAAACCTGATAAGGCTGCAATCTAAGTAGCCCCCACCCAGCCATGCCAGCCACCAACACCCCCACCCATCTACAGATGGTAACTGGCACAGCTCACCTTCCACCACTCATGGCCAGCCACCGACTGAGTCTGCCAGCTTGAGCGCATACTGGAAAGACATGCTCAGAAATTAATTTCTAAACATGTCTGTTGTGTACATGTTCATACTGAACTCCGCTATGTGCAGGCCATAGTGGCGTAGAGGTGGGCTGTGCCAGTCACCCTGCTGGGGACTGCGTGGAGGGGTGCTGGGTTGGCTGGTATGGGTGGGTGGGGGCCACTAGACTATCCAGGGCTTATCAAGTTTTTGCTGTATTTGCAGCCAGCAACTTGGGGGTCAGGGCACGGATGGAGGAATGACAGCACCCCCTGTGGGGCATTTTACAACAGGGGATTTGAGGTGTTGGGGATGTGGGCATCCCTGTGGGGCAAGACTTACACAGGGCATTGGGGGAGATGGTGTGGCCAACCCTGCAGGGCAGCTATTGTGACTTGCTGGGCAGGGGGTGCACTTGCGATCTGCGGCTGCAGGTTGTGACATGCTGGCCAGACAAGCCCTCTGTTTGGTGTACCTGGCTGCATGTCACAAGTCGCAGGACTTTCCTACGGAGAACCTGCCCCATCTAGAATAAGGCACAGGGAAAATGTCGCAGTTGCAGGTGGCACAAGTTGCGTTTGGCAGCAACTTGCGCCACCCTTCTAGAATCGGACCTACTGTCTGTAAACACTGTAACTAGAGAGAGAGATACAGGATAGATGATAGATAGAGATAGATAGATAGATATAAAGATAGATAGATAGATAGCTAGCTAGCTAGCTAGCTAGACAGACAGACAGACAGACTGACACAAAGGAAGAAAGAAAGAAAGAAAGAAGGAAAGAAAGAAAGAAAGAAAGAAAGAAAGAAAGAAAGAAAGAAAGATAGAGAATGTCTGTATATACTGTACCTAGAGAGAGACACAGCTAGATAGATAGATAGATAGATAGATAGATAGATAGATAGATAGATAGATAGATAGAGTCTGTACATACTGTAGAGAGAGAGAGATAGGGATAGATAGATAGATAGATAGATAGATAGATAGATAGATAGATAGATACTGTCTATACATATTCTAGATGGAGACAGACAGATAGATAGATAGATAGATAGATAGATAGACAGACAGACAGACAGACAGACCAAGAGGCTGACAGACAGAAGGACAGACAGATACTGTCTGTAAATATTGTAGATAGAGACAGGAATAGATAGATAGATAGACAGATAGATAGATAGATAGATAGATAGATAGATAGATAGATAGATAGAGTCTGTCAATACTGTAGAAAGATAGAGATAGGGATAGAGAGATGATAGATAGATACTGTCTATAAATACTCTAGATGGAGAGAAACAGGGATAGATAGATGGTAGATAGATAGACAGACAGACAGACCCACACACTGACAGATGAATGGACAGACAGGCAGATACTGTCTGTAAATACTGTAGATAGAGACAGGGATACATAGATAGACAGATAGATAGATAACAGACAGACAGACAAATAGATAGTGTCTGTAAATACTCTAGATAGAGAAGGGATAGATAGATGATAGATATCTGGATAGATAGAGACAGACAGACAGTTAGATAGAGAGATAATGTCTGTAATTATTGTAGATAGAGAGAGAATGATAGTAGATAGATAGATAGATAGACAGACATAGCAATAGATAAGAGGGATATTGTCTGTAAATACTGTAGATAGAGAGGCAGTGATAGATAGATAGATAGATAGATAGATAGATAGATAGATAGAAGATAGATAGACCGACAGACAGACAGACAGACAGACAGATACTGGACCAGATTCTAGAACAGTTACATCTGGTGTAACAGCAGTTGCACAAGTAGAATGGCACAAGCAGCAACTTACACCAGTAGTTGCAACTTGTGTTGATTCTACAATGTGGCCTGCGACATGTCACAGGCCACTTGCGTCAAACAGCAGTTATGCTGGCAGTTGCACTATAAACCCCCTGCAACATGGTGCTAGGGGTTTACAGGAGCAGTTGCACCCCATTCCAGAAGGGCAGCAACAAAGACCCCAATGTAGGGATTCTATTACAACTCCTGAAGGAAAACCACCATCGTAAGTTACACCTGCAATTAGCTGGTGTAACTTACATACATCCTCCAAGGGTTCTGTAGAACCCGGTCAATGTGCTCCCCCATGCCCTGACCTCCCCCGCTGTTGCCCCAATGGGCACTGCACAGAACCAGCTCTAGACTTGGGGCATGATCTGGCCTCATCCCCCAACAGTACATGCCCCAGTACAGTAGTGCTCAGGCTACCCACCCTCCCGACCCCTGACTCCCTGTGTACTCCATGCCCGGAAGAGCTGTTCACACCCTCAAGAACCCCAAGATCCCCATTGTAAATGCCCCGCCCAGAGAAGAGCTGTCATCCTCCACCTGTGTCTCTGACCCTGTCGCCAGCCGCAACATGGCAAATAGGTGATAAGCCCTGGTAGATTAGTGGCCTCATCAGCCATGCCACCACACCCAGCATCCTACCACCTGTCCCTAGCCAGCGACTGGCACAGCTCACTCTCACCACCATGGAATTCACGACTGAGTTCAGTATGAGCACATATTCTCGAAAGACACGCTCAGAAATTAATTTCTAAGTGTGTCAGTTCTGTACGGCTCATACTGAACTCAGTCGGCGCTGGGCCATGGTGGTGAGAAGATGGCTGTGCCAGTCTCCACCTGGGGACCAGTGGAGAAGTGATGGCTGGACTGGCATGGCTGGGTGGGAGGTGGGGGCCACTAGACAACCAGGGTTTATCCGATTTTACCGCGATTTTCGGCCAAGTAAACCCAGGGGTTGGGGCATGGTGGGGATGACAGCACCGCCCTGTGGGGCATTTTGCAATGGCAGATTCAGGGCACTGGGGGTGTGAGCAGCCCTGTGGGACAAGACTTACACAGGGAGTTGGGGGCAGTTGGGTTGGCCAACCCAGCGAGGCAAGACTTACAAAGGGCGCCAGGGGCTGTTGGTGTGGCAAGCCCTGTGGGGCAGTTATTGTGGCTTGCTGAGAAGGGGGTGCACTTGCGACCTGCGGCTGTGGGTTGCGACATGCTGGCCAGGTAAGCCCTCTGTTCAGCATACCTGGCTGCCTGTCGCAATCCGCAGGACTTTCCTGCGGAGACCCTGCCCCTTCTAGAATAAGGTGCAGGGTAAACGTCAGTTGCAGGTGGTGCAAGTTGTGTTTGACAGCAACTTGTACCACCCTTCTAGAATCAGGCCCACTGTCTGTAAATACTGTAGCTAGAGAGAGAGACAGGGATAGATAGGTAGAATAGATAGATAGATAGATAGATAGATAGATAGAGAGATAGAGTCTGTAAATACTGTAGACAATGAGAGAGACAGGGAGAGATAGATGATAGACAGACAGACAGACAGGTACTGTCTGTATATACTGTACCTAGAGAGAGACAGGGATAGATAGACAGACAGATATAGAGAATAATGGATAGGGAATGGTTTAATATGAGAATTTAATGCACACCCGAGTTGTAGGATGCTACATAAACCTCGAGGGCAAAGCCTGAGGGTTTTTTCAGAGCATCCCACAATGAGGGTGTGCATTAAATTCTCATATGAAACACCCTCCCCATCTTTTATTTTTTATAATAATGGGCCAGCAATTTTTCTCCAGCAGTTTGTGAGACTGTTTGGCCCCGCCCACATACAGAATGTTGGCCAGTGAGGCAGCAGCATAGTTTGACTGGCATGGCTCTTGAATAAAATATCAACCTGGTTGGGTACATTGAGAGAAATTGCTGACCAGTTATTATAGATAGATAATGTCTGTAAATATTGTAGACAGATAGAGATAGAGATCGACAGATGATAGACAGGCAGATAGATAGAGAGATAGATAGATAGATAGATAGATAGATAGATAGATAGATACTGTCTATACATACTCTAGATTGAGAGAGACAGGGATAGATAGATGATAGGTAGATAGATAGATAGACAGACAGACAGACTGAAAGATAGACCAACAGACTGACAGATGGATGGACAGACAGAAAGATACTGTAGATAGAGACAGGGATACATTGATAGACAGACAGACCGACAAACAGGTAGATAGATAGATAGATAGACCTATAGAGAGATAGAAAGCTAGATGGATAGTGCCTGTATAAACTGTAGATAGAGAGAAGAGATAGATAGATAGATAGATAGATAGATAGATAGATAGATAGATAGATAGATAGATACTGTCTATACATATTCTAGATGGAGATAGACAGAGATAGATAGCTAGCTAGATAGATAGATAGATAGACAGACAGACAGACAGACAGACCAACAAGTTGACAGATAGAAGGACAGACAGATACTGTCTGTAAATATTGTAGATAGAGACAGGAATAGATAGCTAGATAGATAGATAGATAGATAGATAGATAGAGTCTGTCAATACTGTAGAAAGATAGAGATAGGGATAGAGAGATGATAGATAGATACTGTCTATAAATACTCTAGATGGAGAGAAACAGGGATAGATAGATGGTAGATAGATAGACAGACAGACCCACACACTGACAGATGAATGGACAGATAGGCAGATACTGTCTGTAAATACTGTAGATAGAGACAGGGATACATAGACAGACAGATAGATAGATAGACAGACAGACAGACAAATAGATAGTATCTGTAAATACTCTAGATAGAGACAGGGATAGATAGATGATAGATATCTGGATAGATAGAGAGAGACAGACAGACAGATAGTTAGATTGAGAGATAATGTCTGTAATTACTGTAGATAGAGAGAGAATGATAGGTAGATAGATAGATAGACAGACATAGCAATAGATAAGAGGGATATTGTCTGTAAATACTGTAGATAGAGAGGCAGTGATGGATAGATAGATAGATAGATAGATAGATAGATAGATAGATAGATAGATCGACAGACAGACAGACAGACAGACAGATACTGGACCAGATTCTAGAACAGTTACATCTGGTGTAACAGCAGTTGTACAAGTAGAATGGCACAAGCAGCAACTTACACCAGTAGTTGCAACTTGTGTTGATTCTACAATGTGGCCTGCGACATGTCACAGGCCACTTGCGTCAAACAGCAGTTATGCTGGCAGTTGCACTATAAACCCCCTGCAACATGGTGCTAGCGGTTTACAGGAGCAGTTGCACCCCATTCCAGAAGGGCAGCAACTAAGACCCCAATGTCGGAATTCTATTACAACTCCTGAAGGAAAACCACCATCGTAAGTTACACCTGAAATTAGCTGGTGTAACTTACATACGTCCTCCAAAGGTTCTGTAGAACCCGGTCAATGTGCTCCCCCATGCCCTGACCTCCCCGCTGTTGCCCCAATGGGCACTGCACAGAACCAGCTCTAGACTTGGGGCATGATCTGCCCATCCCCAACAGTACATGCCCCAGTACAGTAAGTGCTCATAGGGCTGCCCACCCTCCCGACCCCTGACTCCCGTGTACTCCATGCCCCGGAAGAGCTGTTCACACCCTCAGAACCCCAAGATCCCCATTGTAAATGCCCGCCCAGAGCGCCATCATCCTCCACCTGTGCCCTGACCCCCATGTCGCCAGCCGCAAATATGGCAAATAGGTGATAAGCCCTGGTAGACTAGTGGCCCCCAATCAGCCATGCCACCACACCCAGCATCCTACCACCTGTCCCTAGCCAGCGACTGGCACAGCCCACCTCTCACCACCATGGGAATCCACCGACTGAGTTCAGTATGAGCACATACTGGAAAGACACGCTCAGAAATTAATTTCTAAGTGTGTCAGTTCTGTACGGGCTCATACTGAACTCAGTCGGCAGCTGGCCATGGTGGTGAGAGATGGGCTGTGCCAGTCTCCACCTGGGGACCAGTGGAGGAGTGATGGCTGGACTGGCATGGCTGGGTGGGGAGGTGGGGGCCACTAGACAACCAGGGTTTATCCGATTTTTACCGCATTTTCGGCTGGCAACTCAGGGGTTGGGGCATGGGTTGGGGATGACAGCACCGCCCTGTGGGGCATTTTGCAATGGCAGATTCAGGGCACTGGGGTGTGAGCAGCCCTGTGGGACAAGACTTACACAGGGAGTTGGGAGCAGTTGGGTTGGCCAACCCAGCGAGGCAAGACTTACAAAGGGCGCCAGGGGCTGTTGGTGTGGCAAGCCCTGTGGGGCAGTTATTGTGGCTTGCTGAGAAGGGGGTGCACTTGAGACCCTCGGCTGTGGGTTGCGACATGCTGGCCAGGTAAGCCCTCTGTTCAGCATACCTGGCTGCCTGTCGCAAGCCGCAGGACTTTCCTGTGGAGACCCTGCCCCTTCTAGAATAAGGTGCAGGGTAAACGTCAAAGTTGCAGGTGGTGCAAGTTGTGTTTGACAGCAACTTGTACCACCCTTCTAGAATCAGGCCCACTGTCTGTAAATACTGTAGCTAGAGAGAGAGACAGGGATAGATAGGTAGGTAGGTAGATAGATAGAGTCTGTAAATACTGTAGACAAAGAGAGAGACAGGGAGAGATAGATGATAGACAGACAGACAGGTACTGTCTGTATATACTGTACCTAGAGAGAGACAGGGATAGATAGACAGACAGATATAGAGAATAATGGATAGGGAATGGTTTAATATGAGAATTTAATGCACACCCGAGTTGTAGGATGCTACATAAACCTGAGGCAAAGCCTGAGGTTTCAGAGCATCCCACAATGAGGTGTGTCATTAAATTTCAAGGAAACACCCTCCCGTCTTTTTATTTTTTATAATAATGGGCCAGCAATTTTTCTCCAGCAGTTTAGAGACTGTTTGGCCCCACCACATACAGAATGTTGGCCAGTGAGGCAGCAGCATAGTTTGACTGGCATGGCTCTTGAATAAAATATCAACCTGGTTGGGTACATTGAGAGAAATTACTGACTAGTTATTATAGATAGATAATGTCTGTAAATATTGTAGACAGATAGAGCTAGGGATCGATAGATGATAGACAGGCAGATAAATAGATAGATAGATAGATAGATAGATAGATAGATACTGGATAGATACGCGTACTCTAGATGGAGAAAGACAGGGATAGATAGATGATAGGTAGATAGATAGATAGACAGACAGACAGACTGAAAGATAGACCAACAGACTGATGGATGGACAGACAGAGAGATACTGTAGATAGAGACAGGGATACATTGATAGACAGACAGACCGACAAACAGGTAGATAGATAGATAGATAGATAGACAGACATATAGAGAGATAGAAAGCTAGACGGATAGTGCCTGTATAAACTGTAGATAGAGAGAGACAGAGATAGATAGATAGATAGATAGATAGATAGACAGACAGACAGATAGATAGATAGATAGATAGATACTCGGCTGGATATTCAAAAGGGTTGCACTGTGCGCAATAGGGTTGCGCCTGGGCAAGTCCGAAATTATGCTATTCTGCCATATTCAACAGGAGGCAGTTGCACCCCCCAAGTCAAGCTGAGCAACAGCACAATGCTAATGAAGGCATGCTGAACCAGAGGGGGAGGAACCATGCATAAACTGCACAGCCCGATATTCAGCGGGCTGTGCAGAGTTGCGCAGGCGCAACCCCCAACCTGTGCCTGCACAACTTTGAGCAAAGAAAAAAAGGAGTAAGTCGAGGGCCACCCACAGGTGAGCTGCCACATTGCAGGGTGCAACACAGCAGCTGCCACCTGTGGGTGGCCCTCAATGTACTCCCTGTGCCCTCCATAGCCCAATCATGGGCATAGGTAACCCCACCCCCGACTGGCCCAATCAGGCATAAGTTTAAACATCCTCCCACTCGACTGCCCGATCACGGGCGTAAAGTGAAAAAACACACCCCGCAGCCCGATCACGAGCAGAAAAGTTCAACCCCCAAGAACATATCCCTGGTGGTCCAGTGGACCTCAAAGCCCGATCGTGGGCAGAAAGTTCAACCCCCCCCAAAGAACATATGCCTGGTGGTCCAGTGGACCTTGAAGCCATCGCTGGCAGAAAAAGTTCAACCTCCTAGAACATATCCCTGGTGGTTCAGTGGACCTCCAGCCAATCTTGGGCAGAAAGTTCAACCCCAAGGGACCACCTCCCTGAGGTGATCTCAGTGGTTCTCACCTCACTCTTCCCATGGAGTCCTCACCACCCCACTCCCCTCGTTGCTGGGTGGGCAGCATCCCACCCACCTGCGCCTTCGCCGCCCCGACTGATTCTCTCGTGGTGGACTGCACGCCATTGGTTCAGAGCAAGAGCCAATGGGCATGCAGCCTGATACATAGTACAGCAGCAGTCCTGATATGTGAATGAATTCATTCATTTATCTGCCATCTGGACTGCCTTAAGGAGGGCTGCACACCCATTGGCTCTTGCTCTGAACCAATGGGCGCAGCCCCATTGATCAGTCAGTCAGCAGGTCAGGTGGGTGGGATGCGCCGCCCGCTGGCTGATGGAGGGGGGAGCAGGGTGAGGGGCTCCATGGGTAGGGGGTGGGGGCCACCAGATCACCAGGGTAGGTGGTCCTGGGGGTTGAACTTTTCTGCCCATGATCGGGCTAGTGTGGGGTGTTTTTTCCACTTATGCCCACAATCAGGCAAGTCGAGGGGTGGGGATGTTTAAACTTATGCCCGCGATTGGGCCAGTCGGGGGTGGGGGAATGTTTAAACTTATGCCTGCGATCGGACCAGTCGGGGATGGGGGGATGTTTAAACGTATGCCTGCGATTGGGCCAGTCAGAGGGTGGAGGGATGTTTAAATGTATGCCTGCGATCGGGCTGCAGGGGGCATCGGTCCCCAACTGCTGCTGCCTGGCAGGGCACCAAGTGCAAGTCCTTGGGGATCGGTGCACCTGCATGCTAATGGCATGCAAATTGGGCTATAAATAGATGAAAATGGTACCCTCTACACCTTGCATGAATTATGGCCCCATTTGCATGTCACTTTTTGAATATCGGAAATTTGCGCATGGCGCAATGGTACTTGCGCCACCGCATCTTGAATGCTCCACTCTGACCACTTGTGGTGGTGCAAGTTCCACTGCACCATGCACAGTGGCTGTGGCCGGGGGGTGATATTCAATGGAGTTGCTCAATAGCGCAACTCCGTTGAATATCGCCCCAGCCACACCCCTGTGCAACTATTTTGTGCAGTGCAAGGGCTTGCAGCACAGAATAGTGCAGTTTGACTATCCAGCCCACTGTCTGTAAAAACTACTGATAGAGAGAGGCAGTGATACATGGATAGATAGATAGATAGATAGATAGATAGATAGATAGATAGATAGATAGATAGACAGACAGACAGACAGACAGGCATGTAGAGAGATAGAAAGATAGATTGCTTGTGCCAGTGTATACTGTAGATTGAGAGAGACAGAGTTAGATAGAGAGAGATAGATAGATAGATAGATAGATAGATAGACAGACAGACAGGCAAACATACAGATACTGTCTGTAAATACTCTAGATAGAGACAGGGACAGACAGATAGATAGATAGATAGATAGATAGATAGATAGATAGATAGATAGATAGATAGATACTGTCTGTATATACTGTAGATAGAGAGAGAGGGATATGTTGATAGATAGATAGATAGATAGATAGATAGATAGATAGATAGATAGATAGATAGATAGATGCATAAATAGACACAGTCTGTAAATACTGTAGATAGAGAGAGAGGGATAGGTGGATATATAGACAGACAGACAGATAGATAGACAGAGAGACAGATAGATGGATACTGTCTGTAAATACTGTAGCTAGAGATGGAAGGATAGATATATATATATATATAGATAGATAGATAGATAGATAGATAGATAGATAGAGCAGAAAGATAACAGACAGGCCGATGGATTCTGTCTGTAAATACATTAGATAGACAGAGAGACAGGATAGATAGATAGATAGATAGATAGATAGATAGATAGATAGACAGACAGACAGACAGACAGACAGACAGGCAGAGAGACAGACAGACAGATAAAGTCTGTAAATACTGTAGATAGAGAGAGGGATAGGTAGATAGATGGACAGACAGAGCAATAGATAGATGGATACTGTCTGTAAATACTATAGATAGATAGATAGATAGACAGACAGACAGACAGACACACAGATGGACAGACAGACAGCCAGACAGATAGATACAGGGCCAGATTCTAGAACAGTTATGCCTGGCATAACAGCAGTTATGTTAAGAAGAATGGTGCATGTAGCAACTTACGCCAGCAGTTGCAACTTACGTGATTCTACAAAGTGGTCTGTGACATGTCGCAGGTGGCTTGCGCTGAACAGCAGTTATGCTGGCAGTTGTGCTATAAACCCCCTGTGACATGGCGCTAGGGGGTTTATGGCAGCAGTTGCGCCCCATCCCAGAAGGGCAGCAACAAAGACCCCAATGTCAGGATTCTACAAGAACCACCCGGAGAAGAACCGGCATCATAAGTTACACCAGAAGTTAGCTAGTGTAACTTATGTACATCCTCCAAGGGTTCTGTCAAACCTGGTTTATGTGCCCCCGCATGCTCTGACTGCCCCCGCTGTTGCCCCAATGGGCACAGCACAGAACCAGCTCTAGACTTGGGGGCATGATCTTGCCCCGTCCCCCAACTGTACATACCCCCGTAAAGTAAGTGCCCAGCAGGGCTGACCACCACCCTGCCCCCAATCCCCCATTGTAAAACTCCCCAGAGTGGTGTTGTCATTGCCCCCCACCATGCCCCGACCCCCATGTCATCGGCTGCAAATGTGTCAAAAACCTGATAAGCCCTGTTAGTCTAGTGGCACACCACCCAGCCATGCCAGCCCAACCAACATCCCCCCACCTGTCCTCAACTGTTGACTGGCACAGCCCACCTCTCACCACTATGGCCAGCCACCGACTGAGTTTAGTATGAGCACGTACTGGAAAGATGCACTCAGAAATTAATTTCTAAGCACTTCTGTTGTGTACTCACTCATACAGAACTCAGTAGGCAGCTGGCAGTGGTGGTGAGAGGTGGGCTGTGCCAGTCACCGGCTGGGGACAGATGGGGAGGTGCTGGGTTGGCTGTCATTGCTGGGTGGGGGGCCACTTGACTACTAGGGCTTATCAGGGTTTTGCTGCATTTGAGGCCGGCGACTCAGGGGTCAGGGCACGGGTGGAGGGATGACAGCACCACCCTGTCGGGCATTTTACAACAGGGGATTGGAGGGGCTGGGGGTGTGGGAAGCCCTGCGGGGCAAGACTTACACAGGGAGTTGTGCCAGGGGCCGAGCAGCCCTGCAGGGCAAGACTTACATAGGGCATCGGGGGCAGTTGGTGTGGCCAGCCCTGCGGGGTGGTTATTGTGGCTTGCTGGTCAGGGGGGTGCACTTGCAATCTGTGGCTGCAAGTTGCAACATGCTGGCAAGGTAAGCCCTCTGTTCGGCATACCTGGTCACAGGTCGCAAGTCGCAGGACATTCCTCTGGAGACCCTGCCCCTTCTAGAATAAGGCACAGGGAAATTGTCACAGTTGCAGGTGGCACAAGTTGTGTTTGGCATCGACTTGTGCCACCCTTCTAGAATCAGGCCCACTGTCTGTAAATACTGTAGCTAGAGAGAGAGAGAGACAGGGATAGATAGGTAGGAAGATAGATAGATAGATAGATAGATAGATAGATAGATAGATAGATAGATAGATAGATAGATAGATAGTGTCTGTAAATACTGTAGACAAAGAGAGAGACAGGGAGAGATAGAAACATAGAACCATAGAATTTGATGGCAGATAAGGACCGCTTGGCCCACCCAGTCTGCCCATTTCCCTACCTACTGGATAAGCTGCAGATCCTAGTTAACCAGCAGCCTACTTCTTCCTACCCCCACCCCCTAGAATTGCCTTATGACTGTCCCATGCATGCTTGAATTCCACCACTGATTTTGACTCCACAACCCACTCCGGAAGGCCGTTCCATGCATCCACAACCTCTCTGTGAAAAAATACTTCCTTAAATTACCTCTGAGCCGCCCCATCTTCAAATTGTGGCCTCTTGTTCTTGCACACTCTTTTTGAAAGATGCTACCCTCTTGGACTTTGTTGATTCCTTGAGGTACTTGAAAGTTTCTATCATGTCCCCCTCTCCTCCTTTCCTCGAGGCTATACATATTAAGCTCCTTAAGTCTCTCTTCATATGTCTTCCAGTGCAGACCCTGCACCATTTTGATTGCCCTCCTCTGGACAGCTTCCATCCTGTCTATGTCTTTGCAGAGATTGGGTCTCCAGAACTGCACACAGTACTCAGATGGGGTCTCACCAGCTATCTGTACAGAGGGATAATAACTTCCTGTTTTCTACTGGTGCCTCTCCATGCATCCCAGTATCCCCCAGCCCTCCTTGCTGCCCTCTCACATTGCTTGCCCACCTTTAGGTCATCTGATATGACTACCCCCAGGTCCCTTTCCATTTTTGTTGTTAGTATCTCACCCCCCATTGTGTACTCTTCCCCTGGGTTTTTGTTTCCCAGGTGCATTACCTTGCACTTCTTAGCATTGAATCTAAGCTGCCATACATTTGACCATTCCTCTAACCTTGCCAAGTCCCTTCTCATCCTTTCCACCCTACCCTGTGCATCAACTCTGTTGCAGATCTTTGTGTCATCTGCAAAGAGACATACTTTTCCTTCCAGTCCTTCTGCAATGTCACTTATAAAGACATTGAAGAGGACCAGTCCTAATACTGAATCCTGTGGTACCCCACTAGTAACCCTCCTTCATTCTGAGTGGACTCCATTTATTATTACTCTCTGTGTCCTATTCTCCAGCCAATTCTTTACCCAGGCTGTCATCTTGGGACTCACTCCCAGGCTAGCTAACTTGTTTATTAATCTTTTGTGTGGGACTGTGTCAAATGCCTTGCTAAAGTCTAGGTAGGCCATGTCCACAGCCCCTCCCTGATCTACTACTTTGGTCACCCAGTCAAAGAAATCTATCAGATTCATCTGGCATGACCTTCCTGCTGTGAATCCATGCTGCCTAGGGTCCTGTGCCCCTCTGGCCCTAGATACTCAACAATTCTTTCCTTCAGAAGTGATTCCATCATTTTCCCTATCACTGAGGTTAAACTACCAGGTCTATAGTTTCCTGCGTCTGCCTTGCTCCCACTTTTGTGAACAGGAATCACATCTGCCCTTCTCCAGTCCTTGGGTACCACCTTCAGTTTTAAGAGTTCTTTCAGAACCCTTTCTTCTGTAAATGGGCTGGTATCAACTTCTGCATCCAGAGTGTTTCTACTGTTTGTTTTAGGTACCTCCCCCTCTTCATTTGTAAATACTGAGCAAACATATTTGTTTAGTATCTCTGCCTTTTCACAGTCTCCCTCTGCCCACCCTCCCTCCCTTTATTAAGCCTCACTATCCCTCCCTTGGTCTTCCTTGCTCCTGATGTACCTATAAAGGTTTATCCCCCTTCTTAACTGAGTTGGCTATCTTTTCCTCAGTTTGGGCCTTTGCTGTTCTGACTGCCTTCCCAGCCTCCTTTTGCTTAACTGATACAGTTCTCTGTCCTGCTCCTTCTGCGATTCCTTGTACTTCCTGAATGCTTTCTTTTCTCTTGAACCTTCACTGCCACTTCCTTTGAGAACCATAGTGGTTTCTTACATTGTTTGTTTGTTTATTTGCTTCACACAAAGGCTTGTTACCTCTGTGATGGCAGTTTTATTATTCCCATTGTTCTTCCACCCCTCCTTCCTGCCCATTTGCTAGTGCATTCCTTAATCACTCACCCATTTTGGCAAACTCAGGCCTCCTAAGTCCAGTACTTTTGTCTTTGTATGGCTTGATTCTATTGCTGTGTTTATTGTGAACCATACTGATCGATGGTCGCTAGTTCAAAGATGGGAATCCACTTCTACATCTGTGATTCTCTCTGCATCTCCATTTGAGAGAATCAAGTCTAATATTGCTCCCTCTCGAGTGGGCTCCAGATATATGATAGACAGACAGATAGATACTGTCTGTATATACTGCACCTAGAGAGAGACAGGGATAGATAGACAAACAGACAGATAGATAGATATATATATAAAGTCTGTAAATACTGTAGACTGAGAGAGATAGGGATAGATAGATGATAGACAGACATTTAAATAGACAAATAGATAGATAGATAGTTAAATAGATAGTGTCTGTAAATACTGTAGACAAAGAGAGAGACAAGGAGAGATAGATGATAGACAGAATGACAGATACTGTCTGTAAATACTGTAGACTGAGAGAGATAGGGATAGATAGATGATAGATAGACATTTAGATAGACAGACAGATAGATAGATAGATAGATAGATAGATAGATAGATAGATAGATACTGTCTATACATACTCTAGATGGAGAGAGACCGGGCTAGATAGGTGATAGATAGATAGATAGATAGATAGATAGATAGACAGATAGATAGATAGACAGACAGACAGACAGACAGACAGACTGAAAGACAGATGGATAGACAGACAGAGAGATACTGTTGATAGAGACAGGGATACATAGATAGACAGAAATACACAGACAGACAGACAAACAGGTAGATAGATAAACCTATAGAGAGATAGAAAGATAAATGGCTAGTGTCTGTATAAACTGAAGATAGAGACAGAGATACTGTAGATAGATAGATAGATAGATAGATAGATAGATAGATAGATAGATAGATAGATAGATACTGTCTGTAAATTCTGCTGATAGAGAGAGACAGTGATACATGGATGGATAGATAGATAGATAGATAGATAGATAGATAGATAGCCTAGCTTAGCCTTGCTTGTAGAGCAGAAAGCAGCTAACTAAAAGAAGCTACATTTTCTTATTAATTTAACACTTATATCTTAGCAGGAGTCAGTGTCTGTTGAGAGTAAGCAAACAGATACTTTTTTTAGAAGTAGAAGGGGTCTTATTTAGGGTTTAAAAAAGAAAGAAAAGAAAGAAAGTCAGTATATGTTCTGTGCTGGGAAGGGTTCTGTATTAGTTTACTTTGCTAAACCAGTAGGAGGAGAGAGAACTTAATTTGGGGGTGTGGCTTAGACACTATAAAAGCAGGTGACTCAAATTACAACTTCCTGTTGCTAGCATTTTTTCTTACTAATTGCCCTCCATCCCACCCCTCCACCCTAAGCCAGTCCTACTTTTATAGCCACTGGATTTGACTGTCAACAGGAACTTCCTGTTTGGCAGTAGGAAGGTAGGATCATAGAGAAACATTGGTTTTGTCAACCATAAAGGAAAAAAGTAGCTCACTCCCCCCCCCCCAGCTGCTGGTGGTCTGACACTGAGCAAGGAAGAAGGATGCTACTGAAGAATATAGGAAGTTACTGTTCCAGAACAGGAAGGGTGAGAGTTGTAAGGAGAGGAGAGAGTAAACATACAAACAGGAGAGAGGACACAAAATAATACATGATAGGAGTGGTGCAGTGCAATGGCTGTGGGGTGGCAGTGTTCTGGGAGACATTCTGGAGGCTGCAATGCTGCCCTATTTGCAGGCACCTCTCTGGTCTGAGGGAGGAGGTTGTCCATCTCCAGGCTGACCTGGCTAGGATTTGTGAAACCTCCTCCCCCACCCAGGGACCACCAGGGCAAATGCCACTACCTCAGAGGTTGCCAAGAAAGAGGAGAGGATGGGCCAGGGTGGACTCAGGGAGGGAGAGAGTGGTGGAACAGAGTTGCATCCCTCCAGCTGTACCTCTCCACAATCCATATGCTGTTCTGGCAAAGTGTGGTTCCTCTATGGAGGCACCCACAGTGGAGACCAAGGAGGATGCTGGGAACCTCCACAAAGGAGACCAACAGGAGGGTGGCATGAGACCCCACAGGGGAAGGAAACAACTCCTGGTAGGGGATTCAATCATTAGGGAGGTAGAAATGGGGGAGGAGGGAGAGAGGGAGGTAAGGTGCCTGCCTGGCCCCATGGCTTGGAGGGACAGGAAGCAAATCCTCAGGATCGTGGGAGCAGCTGCACAAAGGAGGGAGCTGGATGTCATTGTCCACCTAGGAACAAATGACATGGCTAGGAATGGGATCAGAGCAGTGAAAGAGGAGTTTGTAGATTTGGGGAAGGCCTTAGACAAGTAGCGATACAGTAACCTTCTCGGAGGTGCTGCCTGTTCACATAAGGGTGATGCTACAGTACTCCTCACCAGGGAATTCAATGAATAATTGAAAACTGGTGGAGCTCAGGGTTTTGGCCTTCATTGGGGACTGGGGAGCCACCTGGAGGGATGCAGACCTATACTGGTGTGATGGACTGCATCTGTCCGGGGACCAGGATCCTAGGAGAGGTTTAAATGCTTCTTGGCAAGCATTTAAACTAGCCAAGGGGAGGCACTGAAAAGGAGCATGAATCCCAGCCTCCCCCACAAACAACAGTAATTAGTGAGGTAAACACCAAGGTAGAGAAGTCATTAGGAGCAGAACAGAAGTAAATGTAAAAAGGCAAAGGCAGTAAGGACAGGAATGGGGCAAAGGGTAAGGCCATCAAAAAGTGGAGGGTGATGGGTACCAATGCCCATAGTCTGTGTAACAAGCTCCCTGAACTAGTGGCCTTGATGGAAGAAGGTTGCCTGGATATTGTGGCAGTCACAGAAACATGGTACACAGAGAACCATGACTGAGATGTCAACATACCAGGATACACAATCTACAGGAGGGACAAGGAGGGTAAAAGAGGAGGAGGAGTAGCTCTTTATGTAAAGGAAGGGATCAAAGCAACAGAACTAAAGAGCAAACTGGGAGCAGATGTGACACTCTGGGTCACCCTGGAGACAGAAAATGGCACCACAAAATGCATGGGGGTTGTATACAGACCCCCATCTCAGGGGGGAGAATGGACAAGGTAATGATAGAAGGCTTCCTTAGAATGGCAGAAAAAGGGGAGATATTGTTGATGGGGGACCTGAATATGCCAGATATTAACTGGAGCACCTTTGATGCAGGCACATCCAAGAGCAGGGTCATTCTTGATGCCATACAGGGGGCATGCCTCAGACAGACAGTACTGGAACCCACTCGAGAGGGAGCAATCTTAGACCTGGTACTCTCAAATGGGTACGGAGAAAGAATCTCAGATTTAGAAGTAGGTAGCCATCTGGGAACAAGTGACCACCAAACAGTGTGGTTCACGATAAACACAGCCATACAATCAAGCCATACAAAAGCAAGAGTATTGAACTTTAGGAGGGCTGACTTTGAGAAAATGAGAGAGTGCTTCAGAAAAGCACTAGCAAACAGGCAAGAAGGAGGGGTGGAGGAACAATGGAGAATAATCAAAACAGCCATCACAGAGGCAACAAGGCTTTGTGTAAAGCAAATCAACAAAACACAACAAAGGAAAAAAACGCTTTGGTTCTCAAAAGAGGTGGCAGGGAAGGTTAAGAAGAAAAGGATAGCATTCAAGAAATATAAGGAAATGCAGAAGGAGAAGGACAGAGAACTTTATCAGTTAAAGCAGAAAGAGGCAGGGAAGGCAGTCAGAATAGCAAAGGCCCAAACTGAGGAAAGGATAGCCAACTCTGTTAAGAAGGGGGATAAGACCTTTTATAGGTATATTAGGGAGTGAAGAGAGACCAAAGGAGGGATACTGAGGCTTGTTAAAGGGGAAGGAATGTGGGTAGAGGGTGACAATGAAAAAGCAGGGATACCAAACGAATATTCGGCTCAGTATTCACAAAGGAAGAGGAGGGGAAGGTACCTAAACCAAACAAGAGAAACACTCTGAAGACGAGGGTTGATACCAGTCCATTTACAGAAGGAAGGGTTCTGAAAGAACTAATAAAATTGAAGGTGGACAAAGCAATGGGGCCGGATGGGATTGACCCAAGAATTCTAAAAGAACTAAGGGTAGAACTAATGACACCGCTGACTGTTCTGTTTAACAAATCATGGAAGGATGGGGTGGTACCTGAGGACTGGAGGAGGGCGGATGTGATTCCTCTTCACAAAAGTGGGAGCAGGACAGAGGCAGAAAACTACAGACCAGTTAGTTTTGACCGCAGTGGTAGGTAAAATGACGGAATTACTTCTGAAGGAAAGAATTATTGAGTACCTAGAGGCCAGTGGGGCACAGGACCCAAGGCAGCATGGATTCATGATAGGAAGGTCATGTCAGATCAATCTAATAGATTTCTTTGATTGGGTGACCAAAGTAGTAGACCAAGGAGTGACTGTGGACATGACTTACCTAGATTTTAGCAAGGCATTTGATACAGTCCCACACAAAAGATTAATGCACAAGTTAGCCAGCCTTGGAGTGGGTCCCAAGGTGGTAGCCTGGATAAAAAATTGGCTAGATAACAGGACACAAAGGGTAGTAGTAAATGGAGTCCACAGTGAAGAAAGGGGGGTTACTAGTGGGGGTACCGCAGGGTTCAGTACTGGGACTGGTCCTTTTTAATGTCTTTATAAGTGACATTGCAGAGGAGCTGGAAGGAAAAGTATGTCTCTTTGCAGATGACACAAGGATCTGCAACAGGGTTGATACACCAGATGGAGTGGACAGGATGAGAAGGGACTTGGCAAGGTTGGAGGAATGGTCAAATGTATGGCAGCTCAGATTCAATGCAAAGAAGTGCAAGGTAATGCACCTGGGAAACAAAAACCCAGGGCAAGAATACACAATGGGGGGTGAGATACTGACAACAGTAAAAATGGAAAGGGACCTGGGAGTAATTATATCAGATGACCTAAAGGTGGGCAAGCAATGTGAGAAGGCAGTAAAGAAGGCTGGGGGGATACTGGGCTGCATAGGGAGAGGCATCAATAATAGAAAACGGAAGTTGTTATCCCTCTGTACAGACAGTTGGTGAGACCCCATCTGGAGTACTGTGTGCAGTTCTGAAGACCCCATCTCTGCAAAGACATAGACAGAGTGGAGGCTGTCCAGAGGAGGGCAACCAAAATGGTGCAGGGTCTGCATCAGAAGACATATGAAGAAAGACTAAAGGAGTGT